>CANTUR010000359.1:1200000-1889274 GCA_947683625.1 Mallotus nudiflorus
ATTCAAATAGAAAAAATATTAAAAAAATAAAAAGATAACGGTCAAATTACACCTTCAACTTTACTTTACATCAACACTCGATTTTTATGTTTTTTTCAATAGCACTTCTTAAGCAATTGCATATAATAGGACTCTAGTTTAAGCAAAAACAGATAATCATTAGCATAAGATAACTTTTCTTAATTAATTTTTTACTTTTTTTTAATAATAATTAAAACTTCATTAGATAAAATTATAAAAGTACATTAAAAGCTCAAATATAGACATTCAGTTTAATCAACCCGGAACGAAAATTTGATGATGAAGTTATTTGATTTTTGAATGCAAGAAAAATTCAAAACTTTCTTAAGAATGGGCCTAAACCCATTAAATAATCAAAACTCCTTTAGGAACCCACGACAAGCTCATATCCTAAAGAACCTAAGCTTGTAAGCTAAAGTTCTTTGGCCCAAAAGGCCTAGATCCAAAAGTCTAAGAGACAATCACCTTTAAAACAGTTGGGTGAAGAGGCAATCGCCTTTAAGACAGCTGGGTGAAGAGGTATCGCCTCTTCAAAAAGGCAATTGCCTTTAAGACAGCTGGGTAAAAAGGCATCGCCTGTCACGACCCAAAACAGGGGTCATGACCAGCGCTAGGGAACGAGAATTCTTTTGAATTCGGAACCCGTAGCAAGCCTAAAAATGAAACATTGCAATAATAATAATGACAACACAATTATGTAAATATTATGCAGCGGAATAAAATCATAAATATCAAAATAATATTTTCACCAAATGAAATTAAATCAAAACCTCATCTCATATATAAATAAACTTTTAATACAAGTTTATTTTCAAATATTTAAAGTACCTTTCTCACACAAATATAATACAATATCCTTTTTCAATTTTTACAACTACTGCAGTGTCTAGATTAATAAAATAAAACTCAAGTGAACAGTTTACATAATAAAGTCGGGACGGAAGAAATCCGGCGTACAGGCCTGCTACTGAGGTCTGATGAAGGTGACTCTCCTAAAAAAAATAGTCAACAGAGAGGAGTCAGACCTCACTGAGTGAATTACTATAATATATATACATGCATACTAAATATCAATGCACATAGTCAAAAGTATATATAATATGTATATATACAAGCAAATACATACAGATGCAATAAAGTCATTTTATATATTTATGAAAATCACTGTTTATGAAGGATCAAATAGAACCCTAGAATATCGCAATCTCAAAACAGTGTTAGACAACACTCTAGCCATACAAGCTCACTTATTCCAAATATATTCACTTGTTCCATTTGGACAATAGACTAGCCCCGAGACACTAAGTCAACCGAGCTCCAGCAGTCTGACTGTTAGTATGATTGGCCCCGAGACACTTGGTCAACCGAGCTCCAACAATCACACTCACAAATCATATCTCACACATCAATTAATCAAATCCAATCAATATCCACAAATGGTTAGTAATATAGCCTAAATGCTATCAGTGTACCGATACGTACTCGGTCCTAGTGTCGCCCACTAGGTAGCACGTTCTATTAATATCCTTCATTATTAAACATAAAACATACATTCATAAATAAATGATGCATGTAATTGAAATGAACAGTAACATATATCATATATATACTAGAAATATATCAAAAGTAAACCAGATATATTTCGAGTATGTATACGTCAAATAAATCCAATTAAATTTCAAAATAAACTAGAAATATATTCAAAAACATTTTAAACATAATTCATTAATAAAACATGCATATAGTTTAAAATATACCAAAAATAAACCAAAAGTAAACTAAAATAAACTTAAGTACTAATTAATACCATTATGCATTTTTAGTCAAAATAAAACATAGATTTCTAAAATCATGCACCCTAGAACATATATATATATAGAATAGTAACTCACAGTTATTGCGCTCCACGAGATGGGTCCGATGGGCCTCGGTCTCGGCGCAACTAAACAAACAGATAACGACAGGAATTAGAATAATTCCAACAGGAGTTCTAAAGACTCGATCTAGATTACTAGACATGGAATTAAAATAGGAATTCGATCGAACATCACGTTTTACGAGAATTCTATCGAAAATCCAGCAGAACCTCCCTTGTAAAACGGACATCTCTCTACTTAAAGAGTAGAGCCGACCCTACAAAGAAACACACTTCGAAAATAACATAAAATTCTCAATCAAATCCCTCGGTCGAACTCCAAACTACAAATCACCGACCGAGGTCCACAATTCACAGAACATTTTTCGCAAATTTTACGAACCGAAGCTCTTATTTTCATATTTGTCATCCCTTAAATTTTGAATATACATACTTTTTTGAGGAAAATAAGTTTCTTTAAACTTTGAAATCGTGAATTTTATCTCTATGAAAGTGAAAGAAATTTGAAAGTTGAAAAAAAAAACTGACTAATTATTCAAATCTTTGTTTGTTGCGGAGTCTATAAATTAGAAGTGTTCCGGTCGAATTATAAGTATTTAACACTATTTTTATAAGTACTTAACACTATTTATTATAAGTATTTAACACTATTTCTGGGCAGTATAGGTATAAAAAACTATGTTAGATCTTTCCTGAAATATAACCTAAAACCAGATTTTCATTCTTTATTTTCCGATCGCCTGGAGGGGACAAAAGAAACATCTTGTTCTTTCTTCAACAATTTCTGAAAATAATTTTCTATTTGTTTTTGGTTCAAATTGTATATCTATATAATTACTAATAAGAAGAATAAGATGAATTTTATTTATCCAAACCATATCTGTGGAATTTTTTGGGGGAGTTTTATTTAGGATTGGGAGTGAAAAAAAAAATTGGATTATCGACAACCCCTTTTCGGGCTCCGTAGCAAGAAATGATATATTCTGTTAAAGATAGTCCTTCGCCTAAATTGCTTTGAATAGGTAAATCAATCATTTGTCCTTGCGGATCCGACATTAATCCTCTCATCCCTAATAATTGGTGTACTTGCTAATATTGGGAGGCTCTTTACTTCAATTAAGATAACGAAAAGTCATTTTATCTTTTTAGTTGGAACTTTAGGTGGTTCCCGAAAAAAGATAGCGAAAAAAAGGATTCCTAAAGTTGAGACTAAAAGGAATGTATAAACCAATGCTTCCATAAATTCAAATTCAATTGTGGTTTACAATTATAGCTTCCATACCTATTTATTGGGGGTCGTCTCCCGGATAAAAAAAGAACAAAAAATTGGAGATCCAACTACAAGAAGACAGGCAGTCTGATACAATATTTGATATCTCTTACTTTTCACCTCTATTCTATTTTATTTTTGAAATTTGACTATAGGGTACTGAAGATATCTGAATTTCAATTGCCGTCGTTTCTTTGAATCTTGTTCTTTTTTTATCCGGGAGACGACCATTTTCTGAAAGATCCTGGCTTTCGTGCTTTGGTGGGTCTCCGAGATCCTTTCGATGCTACGGGGTTTGCTATGACTTTTTACTACCGTCCGACCGTTACTGAAAATACCCTTTTATAATAAAAATACATTTTATCAGTAGAAATTATGTAATTAACCCTAAAACATAGTAAAAACTGATAAAAACTCATTTTATTAGAAAAATCGTATATTATATATATAATTGAAAATAATTTACGAAAAATAGTTTTAATTAGTTAAAAATACAAAATAATTTGTAGAAATCATTTTTATACCCTAAATAACTATCAAAACCAATTTAATTACATTTTTAGCCAATTTAGGGTAAAATTACCAAAATTATATATAATAATATAATATACTAAAATTACCAAATATACTAAAATTAATCCAAAAATTCACCAAAATAATATAATCACTCAAAATTAATTTTCTCAACATATGTTTCAATAATATCAATAAATATACTCAATTAACCAATTAATTTCAATTAAACACATAATTAACTCTATTTTCTCAAAATTACATAAACTATATAAATTCAAAATAAATACATAAAAATCCACAAAAATTCCAAATAAATTTCTATAATTCATTTCAACACCTATATTTACCATAAAACACAATTTTATAATTTAATTAATTAATTTTTGAAAATTAGAAAATAATAATAAAATAATCAAAAATACCCAAAAATCAAAATAATTTCCAAAAATTCTATAAAAATTCCCACATGAAGATTAAGCTAAGGTCAGAAACATTTGTGAAGGAATTTTTCATGAATCAATCAAATTGAAGCTCAAAAAAATCAAGAACCCTAATAGGCCGAAATTACAAAATTGAAACCTAGCCAAATCTAGACCATTTTAAGTGAAACCAAGCTTGGAATCACACTCATCGGAGCTCAAGGAGAAGATAGAGACCGGCGGTGTATAAACGGTGATCAGAAACGCTATGAACGATGGTGAAAAGAGTTTCGGGTTTTCGGTGGTTTTGAGCTCCTTCAACATCGGAAACGGCTGCAGCTGGTGGCGGGGAAGGCTGAGGAAGAAGGTGGCACGCCGGGAGGCACACCGATGGGAAGAGAACGGCGTGACAGTGACCTGAGGGTGGATGGGAATGATCGGGAAGAAGGAGAGGGAGGAGTGGCAAATTCATAATTTTGGCAAACTTTATATTTTTGACAATATATTATGTATATATGTATATATATATACTCACACTATATATTAAAATAATATAAACTTTCACACACATAATTTAATATATTAAATAATTTATACACTAAAAAAATAATTAAATAATATTAAAACTAAATAATAAATAATAAATAATAAAAATTAAGGAAATTAATTAAACCCTAGTTTAATTTAAATATATACACATATATACACTTTATTTTAACACTTTAAAAATATACATATGTTCATGAAAATTCGTGAAATTATTTAAAATAATTAATATTAAATTATTTATGTGTTAATTTTCCCGAAAATAAAATTATAGGGAAAATTTTACGTAAAACACTTAAAATAATATAAAACAATTGAAATAAGCTTTAAATAAATATCAACTCATAAAAATATCATAATTATATACGAATTTATTAATACTGCATATCCTGATGCAGTATAAAAATATTTAAAAATACGGGATATTACAGTCTTCCCCCCTTACAAGAATTCGTCCCCGAATTCCAGAAGGAAAATTACAAGATCAAGAAGGGAAGAGATATAGGTAAGAAGCTCGCATCTTAGCTTTAGTCTCCCACGTATGCTCCTCAACTCTATTGCTACGCCATAAAACCTTGACCATTGGAATCTGCTTCGACCGCAACTGTCGAACTTGAAAATCAACGATCGCCACAGGTTCTTCCACAAACATCAAATCTTCACTCACTTTTACACTGTCGGGCTGCAACACGTGTGAAGGGTCTGAGATATACTTCCTCAGCATCGAGATATAAAACACTGGATGCACCTGTGACATACTCGAAGGTAAAGCCAACCGATATGCAATAGTGCCAACTCTCTCCAGAATCTCAAACGGTCTGATATATTTCGGTGCCAACTTACCCTTCCTGCCAAATCTCATAATACCCTTCATCGGAGATACCTTCAGAAAAATAAAATCCCCGACCTGAAATTTCACATCTCTGCGCCTAGGATCAGTATAGCTCTTCTGCCTGCTAACTGCAGTCTCTAATCTGTACTTAATCATGGCAACTTTCTCTGCAGCATCCTGAACCATCTCAGATCTAGTCAAAGCTCTCTCACCAATCTCATCCTAACTCAGAGGGGATCTACACTTCCTTCCATACAATGCCTCATACGGTGCCATGCCAATACTGCTATGGTAGCTGTTATTATATGCGAACTCAACAAAAGGTAAATGATCATCCCAGCTACCTCCCAAATCCAGGACACACATCCTCAACATATCTTCTAGTGTCTGGATTATTCTCTCAGACTGACCATCTATCTGAGGATGAAAAGTAGTACTGAAGTCCAACCTAGTGCCCATTGCTTCCTGTAACTTCTGCCAAAAATGAGAGGTAAACACTGAACCTCTGTCTGACACAATGGACACAGGTACTCCATGAAGGCACACAATGTGCTTCACATATAGCTTCACCAATCTAGCTACAGAATGGGTGCTTTCACAGGTAAGAAATGTGTAGACTTCGTCAACCTGTCTACAATCACCCATTTGGAATCGTATCCATCCTTAGAATGAGGCAAACCTACCACAAAATCCATAGCTATCCTTTCCCACTTCCACTCGAGAATAGGAAGAGGCTGAAGCTTCCCAGAAGGCTTCTGATGTTCAGCTTTCACTTGCTAACACGTCAGGCACTTAGCAACATAATCAGCGACATCCTTCTTCAGTCCGTCCCACTAGTATAAGTCTTTGATACTGTGGTACATCTTAGTGACACCCAGATGTACACTATAGGCTGTAGAATGTGCTTCCTCTAGGATCTCTTCTCTCAAATCATCCATATCAGGAACACACAATCTACCACTGATCCACAACACACCATCATCATCGAGTGTGAAATCAGTGAACTTCCCTGCTCGAACATTCTCTACAAGCTCTTTTAGAATAGGATCTCGGCTTTGAGCTGCTTTAATCCTATCCCTCAGTACAGATCACACCTTAAATTGAGTTAACAGTCCACCTGATCTACTGATTTTCATCATCAGACCTTGATCCACCAACAGATGCAACTCCTGGATCAACGGTCTCCTCTCAACACTGATATGAGTAAGACTGCCTGAGGACTTCCTACTCAAGGCATCTGCTACCACATTCGCCTTGCCCGGATGATATAATATCTCACAGTCATAATCCTTCAACAATTCCAACCATCTCCTCTGCCTCATATTCAAATCTCTCTGCTGGAAAATGTACTTAAGGCTCTTGTGATCAGTAAAAATCTCACAAGTCACCCCGTACAGATAATGCCTCCAAATCTTCAGAGCAAAGATCACTGCAGCCATTTCAAGTTAATGTGTAGGATAGTTCTGCTCATGCTTCTTCAACTACCTTGAAGCATAGGTTATCACTCTACCATTCTACATCAACACACAACCAAGGCCAACTCTAGAGGCATCACAATAAATTATGAATTTATCCATACTATTAAGCAAAGCTAACACTGGGGCTGTGGTCAACTTCTCCTTCAACAACTGGAAGCTATTCTCACAAGCTTCTGACCACTCAAATCTAACATTCTTCTGAGTCAAGTGAGTTATAGGGGCTATAATTCTGGAAAAATCCTGCACAAACCGCCTATAATACCCGGCTAAACCCAGAAAACTCTGAATCTCAGTAACAGAAGTCGATCTAGGCCACTCAGACACTACTTCAATCTTTTATGGATCAACCTGGATACCTTCTTTAGACACCACATGTCCAAGAAAAGAAACACTCTCTATCCAGAAATCACACTTCGAGAATTTAGTATAAAGCTGATGATCTCTCAGTGTCTGCAATACAATCCTCAAATGATATACATACTCCTCCATACTTCTTGAATAAACCAGTATATCATCAATGAAGACTACCATAAACTGATCCACATATGGTCTGAATACCCTATTCATCAGGTCCATAAAAGCTGCTGGTGCATTAGTCAAACCAAAAGACATCACCAGAAACTCATAATGGCCATATCGTGTGTGGAATGCCATTTTAGGAACATCGGCTTCACTGATCCGCAACTGATGATAACCCGACCTCAGATCAATCTTAGAAAAGAACTGTGCACCCTGTAGCTAATCAAACAAATCATCTATCCTCGAGAGAGGATACTTGTTCTTCACTGTCACCTTGTTCAGCTCTCTATAGTCAATACATAGTCTCAGGGTACCATCCTTCTTCTTCACAAATAGGACTGGTGCACCCCAAGGAGAAACACTAGGTCTAATAAAACCCTTATCCAATAACTCTTACAACTGCTCCTTTAACTCTTTTAACTCTGTAGGAGTCATTCTGTAGGGTGGCATAGATATAGGAGTAGTACCTGGAACCACATCTATACAGAACTTAATCTCTCTATGAGGTGGTAAACTTGGCAACTCTTCAGGAAAAATATCAGGAAACTCACAGGCAACAGGAACATATGTGAGTGATAATTTCTCCATTGAAGTATCCCTGATCAATGCCAAATATCCTTAACATCGTTTCCTCAGCAACTTCCTAATCGTAATAGCAGAAATAAGATTCTGAGGTGCGGAACTCCTATCACCCACAAACTTAAATTCTTCTTCATCAAGAATTCTGAAAGTCACCTTTTTATTCTGACAATCCACCACGGCATAATGCTGAGATAACCAATCTATACCTAGAATAACATCAAACTCCATCACATCCAATAGAATCAAATCAACGGGTAATTCTCTACCTCCCACGAGAATTGGACAACCAGAAAGAATAATATTGGTGTCTAAGGAATCGCTCAGAGAAGTGGCAACAGATAAAGGAAAAGTCATCCTTGAAGCTTGCCAATAAGACTTAGAAGCAAAAATGGGAGAAACAAATGAATGTGTGGCACCCGGATCAAACAAAACCCATGCATCCAGGTAACAGATAGAAATAATACCTGCCACAACTGCATTGGATGCCTGAGCATCCTGCTGAGTAAGGTGGAAGACTCTGGCCTGTCCTCGACCTCTCTGTTGACTGGTAGAAGCCTGGCCAACACCTCGGGCACCTCCTCTAGTACCTCTACCATGACTCTGCTGTGGAACAAGCTGAGTAGAACTCTGATGCTGGGCTAAAGGCAACTGAAATGGAACGGGTGCAGCACTAGCAATCGACTGCCGAGGGAATCACTAAATCTACGGCTGCTGATACCCGGAGTAAAGACACGACCTGGCATAATGTCCTATCTGCCCATATCTAAAGCACGTCAGTGGTGTCAGGTAACACGGTCCCTGATGGACTCTACCGCAGGTCTGGCAAACATTGGCAGCTGATCCAGAACTGCGACCACTACTACTGCTCAAAGCACCTGACCCAAATCTGAATGGTCTACGCTGACCTCCATGGCCATGTCTACTACTCCAATGCACTTATTGCTGCTGTCTCTGACTCTGCTAAGTTGAACCTCTATGCTGACTACTCGAACCAACATGAAAATTAGAGTACGGAGTAGTCTGTAATCCACTCGACTGAACTCCTAACTGTAGTAATCAGGCACCGCTCCCTGCCTAAGTAGCCTCAGCTCAATCTCCTTGGCCAACTCAATCACAAACTCCAGAGTAAGGCTTACTGTAGGCATATCAGTAAATGTTAAACCTAATCTGATAACGTAGGTAGTGACCACGAAATACTAATCTCGCATCAGATCCTCTACATATCTACCCAGCTAGAGAAACTCTCGGGTGTACTCCTCTACTGATCGATCACTGCGAGATATGCTAGTCGGTCGGAGATGATAGCTCATAAGGAGAGGCTCTGGGCAAAATCTCCCCATAAACTGCTCTCAAAACTGAGCCTAGGTCATCGTCATCATATAGGGCTGGATCATCTGAATAAACCAATCTAGGGCTAGTCCCTCGACAGATAACTTAACGATCATAATCTGCTGGTACTCGGTGTGAGCAGTTAGAGTTCGAGTCTCAATCGCATACAGAAGTCCAACGGATCACAAGTCCCATCAAACGCAATCCTGCCAACTCTGGCATAGAACAAAGCTGCCTCAGGGTCAGACATACCCTGCTGATAGGCAGGCTGAACAAGCTGAACAACTAGAGGTACAGGAACATCAAACTCAGGCTCTACAGGCTCCTCGTCTTGTAACTCTCTCTACCTACAGTGACCTGCCGCTCCCCGAGGTCTACCTTTGCCACGACCTCTGTGTCTAACTGGCTGCTCAAGAGGTAAACCCTCATCCTGAAAAGACTCGTCATCCTCGGCCTCAACGATAGGTGGAGCGACACATGCTCGCCTCCTCATTCTGAAAAGACAATTAGAACGATTTAAACAAAACAGACAACGAAAGAATAACGCAAAAAACTAAAGCAAGGAATACTTATCAAGACATACTCGAACCTAATTCACTGCAGTAGTTCAACAGAAAACACAACTTGAAAACTAGGGCCACGACTCACACAACTAAGCCCTGACACAAAACTCCACTCTGATACCAACTTTATCACGACCCAAAATAGGGGCCATGATCGACGCTAGGGAACGGGAATTCTTTCGAATCCGGAACCCGTAGCAAGCCTAAAAATGAAACATTGCAATAATAATAATGACAACACAATTATGTAAATATTATGCAGCGGAATAAAATCATAAATATCAAAATAATATTTTCACCAAATGAAATTAAATCAAAACCTCATCTCATATATAAATAAACTTTTAATACAAGTTTATTTTCAAATATTTAAAGTACCTTTCTCACACAAATATAATACAATATCCTTTTTCAATTTTTATATGTATATATATATACTCACACTATATATTAAAATAATATAAACTTTCACACACATAATTTAATATATTAAATAATTTATACACTAAAAAAATTAAATAATATTAAAACTAAATAATAAATAATAAAAATTAGGGAAATTAATTAAACCCTAGTTTAATTTAAATATATACACATATACACTCTTTATTTTAGCACTTTAAAAATATATATGTGTTCATGCAAATTCGTGAAATTATTTAAAATAATTAATATTAAATTATTTACTTGCTAATTTCCCCGAAAATAAAATTATCGGAAAAATTTTACGTAAAGCACTTAAAATAATATAAAACAATTAAAATAAGCTTTAAATAAATATCAACTCGTAAAAATATCATAATTATATACGAATTTATTAACACTGCATATCCTAATGCAGTATAAAAATATTTAAAAACACGGGATATTACATCGCCTCCTTACCAGGGCACTTATTACTACATTAAATGAGATTCTTCAAGGACAGTAAATTGGTGGGCTCCACCTATTCTTACTCTACAATTATAGTAGGAATAGTTAATTTTAGGGAAAATTTATGGACTAAAAGTTGATGGTAATGATGAAGAGAGTAGGGGCAGTGATTAGGCTTAGGAAGTATAAAAAGTAAAGAGAAAGAAGGAGCAATTGTTGGCAACTGATAGCTATTAAGAATAACCATTAGCAACTCTAAAAAATAAAAGAGAAGAAACATTTTGAGAGGAGAGGAGCCCTTTCCTCGAAGAAGAAAGGAGAAGAAGGTGATTACTGCCAAGAAAAGGGCTCATTCTTAAGAAAAAAGAAGGTCTTTTGCATTCGTAAAAGGTGATTGAAGCCATAACTTATCTCTGAGAGCCAAGTTAGGAGCATCAAACTAGTCTAAGGCAGTAAGAACTCCTTATCTGTAGTTTTGAGTTTTTAAACTTGCATATTTTTAAGTTTTCTTATTCATTTAAAGATATATTGATATTTGCTTAAGATGTTATGATGTGATCTCATCAATTCATTAAATATAGTTAAAGACTTGCATATGTTAACACTAGAATATGTTTACTTCAAAATCAAGCAAATTGTAGGCTATTCATTGTTTAACTCCTCTTTAATGAGGTGTCCACCTCTCCACCATAATAGTAACGATTTAGTTTTCTTGGTTATGTATACTTTGTTATTTTTTTATTTATGTTTCGATTGTCTTAGTTTCATGTGATATTTTCATGATGCCTGATATCGTCAAATGCTCATTTAGGTTGTTCGTGTATGTTTTATCTTGATTTTAAGATTAACTTAATGGTTTTCTTTTATAGGAATTTCTTTTTTATGGAAGACTAGTAATATGTTAATGTGTAGAAAACACTAGAAATAACTTATGGTCATTTACTAATCACCCATCTTTGAAGTTGCTTTAAGTTTATTTCATATTTTCAAGGTCAATTTTTTGTTTATTCTCAGTTTATTTTCTTTTTCTTTAGTATATTTTTTGTTTACTTTCCATTTATTATATTGTTATTTGCATGAATAAGGATTGTAATCTATTTTCCTCCTTCTATTTCTTTGTGTGCGCACTTTATTTCATTTAAACTTGTAATTATGTCCATTTTGATGCTTCTTGCTATAACCACCAAGTTCACATGAAATCGACTATTAACTTAAACTTGGACTTAAGAGTAAAATCAATATAGTTTGAAAACCAATTGCAATTTATGTTATAATCAAGAAATAATTTAATAACTAAAAATGATAAAATGCGAACATAAACAAAGGCCAATCATAAGGTCGATAGGCATTCCACAAGCCCATACCCAGTTTTTGAACCCATTCTCTAAAAACGGCTTCTGAGTACTTTCGTGAAATCTAATTGCTGTAAAGTGTGTTCCAGTTTTCATTTGGGAGGCAACTCCTTTCTCCAACTTAGGCCATAAGCCCATTTTTGTATTTCCTAATAGGCTTCGAGCCCATACAGTGTCATAGTCGCTAAACATTTGGGCACGCACTAAACCCCACCAAGCTAGCCCAACAACAACATATCGTAGAGCATAACAATCTATAACCAAATACATTTTCTTCCTTGGAAGATTTGCAAACAATAAAGAAATCTTAGTTTCACTAAAAGAAAACTTAATCATCAGCCATGGTTGTGAATAAAAGGAGAATTGTTCAAGTATGAGTTGCTGAGAACTTATTAGTCAAACAACGAATCTAAGAAAATTGTTATAGTTACAGAACATACAAGCAAAATACTATAAAACCATAGAAGAAGATGCGTGGAAGTTACAGATTCAACCAAAACCAGTTGTCGATTCTTAAAGCTCTTGTAATCCATGAATAAACCAGATCTAGCATGTGAGATTGACATCCATTGCACAAATAAACCAAATTTGGTGAAGTTCAAGCTTGTACCGGTAAAGATTAAGTTATCTTATAACAAAATACACCAAGCTATCACTAAAATATCAACAAATATAACTTAAAAATATATAACATATTTATTTATGGATAAAAGACTAAAGAAAAATTGGTATTTGAATAGTTTTTGTGGTCAAAATGGTCAAAAAATGTTCAAATCCGAATTATAAAACTATGAAGTATGGGGGAGAAGATGAACAATATTAAAAGAGAGAAAATGGTTATGAAGCTTTAATCTAACAAGCCAAATTTCTTCAATCTGCAGATTGTACTTTTTTTTAAGCCCATAATAAAGAGGACAATCAATTAAAGAGGAATGTCATTGTAAAACGCAACGGACAACATTAATCATTATTCTATAAAAAAAATAATGGAGTGTACACTGTATAAAATCCCTTAAAAAGAGATCCAATTTATATTCTAATATATCATGTTCCCCCAAAGAACAGACATTTAACTGTACAAATGGGCTACTTTATAGCTATGTTGACACCATAATGCCCATGCTTGGATATAAACTAAGCTACAAATGCAATTGATTAAGAAAATTATTCCTCTCACTATTCTTGGGATTGTGCAGATGATTTCCCTTTACCAAAAGACAGTCTAACGAAAGAAAAGCACAACATTGGGAGATTTAATTCCATAATGGTCAATGATAATTTATTTTTTAGAACTCTTGAGCTTAGAACCCTACAAGTGATCAACAAAAAGTAAGATGAGAGGTGGGGAAGATCCTCATAAACCCTTCGATGTCTAAGTCAAAGTATATAAAAGGAATTTAGAGAGAAAAGGAGAATAATAGAATATGAATGAATAGAATGAATGAGAATGAGAGATATGGGGTCTTATTTATAGTGATAGTGACAGTGATACTTAAACCTGAAAAGAGTAGGATTCCTCTTTGGATATGAATCCTAGACCAAATAGGAGAATGTTCCTTCTTGTTTTGGGAGTCTTCTTCATAAGGAAACTTCCCTAAATGCCTCTAGTTACCTTTCCTTTCCAAGTAACTTGTATAGGAAATAAAGACTTTAATTAAACAAGAATATATATGTGGGGTATCAAAAGTCCCCCTCGCGAGTATGTTTGGATATTTATATCCAATGTATCCAGGTCTGAAAGGGACAGCAACATCACTCGTCCACTTGAGGAAAGATTACTTAATTACTTCTGATGTAGAATGGTGAGCTGAGGTGGCCAACCTCAGTCATGAGAAAAGATAAAGTTTTGTACTGAGTTTTGAAATTACTATGTAAGGATGTAGTAGAAGTGCCAACTGGACTTTGAAGTGCAGAAAATCTGCAAAAAAATATATATATAATGGATTAACTCGTCAGTGCAGAGACAACATGATAGAACCAGTCGTCACTGGAGTTTTAATGCTCGGTACATTAAAAGTGCAGCCCGAGTGCCGAATCTCAGTACTATAAAAGCGACTTGAGGGCGCTAGCTTTAGTCACTAGACTTAGATGCTCGAGGCTTAGATGCTCAATGCAAGGATACGAAGCTTACATGCTCGAAACCTCAGTAATATGGAAGCGACCTGAGGGTGCCAGCTTCAGTCACTAGACTTAGATGTTCAAGGCTTAAATGCTCGGTGCAAAAATGTAAGGCTTACATGCTTAGAACCTCAGTATTGTAAAAGCAACCTAATAGTGCCAACTTTAATCACTAAACTTAGATGCTTGAGGCTTAAATGCTCGAAGCAAGGATGCTAAGTTTACATGCTCAAAACCTTAATACTATAGAAGTGACCTGAGGGTGCCAGCTTTAGTCACTGGACTTAATCTTGGTGCATTAGAAGAGCGGCCCAAGTGCCATATGGTCTCATTATCTTGGAACTATGGCTAGAATGCCAACCTTTAGTACTATAAAAGTGACTTGAGGAAGCCAGCTTCAGCTACTGGACTTAGATACTTAGAGATTATGATGCTCGCTATGAAGGGATAACTGTCAATAGTGTACATTCACTACGTTATTTCGATGCCTTCCCTTTTTTTTGAAATTTGAATTGCATAATTATCATATTTATTCGTGTGTTGGAAAATAAGACATTTCGACTACCATAATAATGACAGCTCGATCAATGAGTTTTCCCATTTCCCAGTTTACCCTTAATGATGTAGAAAAAATCAAAGCTTTTATGAGGGTAGTTAATTGTTTATTCCATAGCCTTCTATTGCTCTATAAGTATCTATGTTTCTTCGATGTGATGCATTTTTGCTCTTTGCTATCTTGTTGGTTTCTTTAATCTTCTTTGCTTCTTCGTTGTTATTGCCACCAAGCTTTTCCTGCAGCGACCTCTCCATTTTGTAACCAGGTGATCCCTTTCTTCCTTCCTACATTCCTCTTCTGATTTGTTTCTTAGATAGACTCATGGCACCAAGGGAACAGGTTAGCTCTGATTTTTTCATTTCTAGGATAAATGAGGAGTTGTTAGGGTGGTATCAGAGGCATTTTTATATTCCCTCCGATTTCACCCTGCGCACCGTGGATAGGAAATTTAGAGCTCATACTCTTATGATAGGCTTAAAGAAGTTAGTTGTCTATTTTGACCAATTGGAGGGTTCTAAAGTTCCCTCTGGATCCCTTTGTCAAAACATTTCTGAATAGGTATAACATAACACCCAGTCAGCTTTATCCCAATAGTTACCGGATTCTAATTGGGTTTATTCAATTGATGCACGAGGAGGGTAGGGAGCCAGACTTAAACGTCATATGATACTTGTATAGTCTGACTAGGAAGAAGGGGGAGCTAATGTTCTCCTTATCGACCGTCCCCAACCACAGCCTATTTGTGAAGCTTCCGGATCTTCATAAAAAGTGGAGGCATAAGTTTTTTATTATCGAGCACCACTCAAACTTCATGGATGTCTAGCACATGTGGTCCAACAAGTGTCATAAAGTGAAACAGCCATTAAAACTGTCTGACCAAAATATAGAGATGGTTCTGAAGCTTCATCTCAATGGCCTGGCCGATGCTCGGTTAGCCGAAGATGCATCAAGAAGATATTTATAGAGGGTCTGCCTAGATCATGTACAATCCACTAGTACGTTTTGGTCATTGAAAGGTATCTTTCTAACTTCTGTTTTTACCTTTTTATTTGTAGATGACTAACTTTTTTGCTTTTATTGGCAAAATTTGACTTGTAGCTGACAAACTGGAGAGGCAAGAGGAGGCTCAGATCACCCCTTCCTCACTCGAGCCTATAGCGCCTACAGTCCCATATGAAGATGCCAAGACTCTAAAAAGGAAAACTGTTGTCAGGTTGTCCTAAACTGAGAAGGTCGAAAGGCGAAAGAGGCATCTTATAAATAAAGACTTTGATGCGGAGGAGCTGGATGAGAAGATATTGGTCCAGCGTCCGAAGCTCTCTAAGTGTCCAGAGATGAAGATGTGGATCTTGAACAAGATAAAATCGTTGAGTATCTCAAATGCCTAGGTCAGGGATCAGTATGCTGAGCCTTTGAGGTTGCTAGTTGATATGTAGCACTGGACAGAGGAGGGTCGTGGGGAGCTTTTTATCTCCATGATTAGGCATTCATTAGAAGTGTCAAACACTTGTCTAACTTTTTTTTATTTGGGTTTCAAGTTAATGACACGAGCTTTTTTTTCACAAATGACCCAATCTTTGTTGTTGGTAAAGGACCAGTATTTTTTCTTAAAGAGCCAGTTCAACCTGAAGGAGACGAAGTTTAGAACTATAACGATTGACTTTGAGAAAAAGTTAAATAATGCAAAAGCGGCACTGGAGCTTTGTCAAACCAAATATGCTGAGGCAAAATCTGAAGCGAAGGCAAGCCAGAAGAAGGTGGCTGAGCTGGAACACAGTCAAGCTTAACTAATAAAGAGGATCAAGGAGCAGAACTCCCAGATTATAGATCTTAAGATAAAGCTGGGCGAGGTTAAGAAATCCCAAAAGCATGACAAGAGATCCTATCAGAGCATGGTGTGAGGGTTTCTCAAAGCCTATAGGTTTAAATGTAGAATGGTCCTACTTTCTCAGAATCCGGAGCTAGACTTGGCGGACCTAGACCATATAACGTTGGTTGACTTGACTAGGATTACCACTGAAAAGGAAGCCTAGAATAAGGCCTCGACCCTTAATGCGAGGAATATTTCTAAATCAATTGAAGGGTCATCTTCGGAGCCTCCAACGCTTGTCAATGCTATCAAGGGTCATTTAGCATACTAGATTTTTTTTAATTGACTTTTGTAATATGATTTTGCTTCAATGAATGAAAATACTTTATTCAATACTATCTCAAGTACATTTATTAATAATACTTTCGAAGGCAGTCTGAGTTCCAATATCATTGTAGTTCCTTGCCTTGTTTATCTTTTATTTTGTATGCCCCTTTAGAAGTTCACTCTATAACCTGATAGGGGCTTTCCTAGTTGGGTCCAATTTTGCCCGTGCCAAAATTGCCTTTGCCAATATCCACCCTTATGAGTACCCAATCTCTAACCTTATATTGTCTTGGGTGGATACTCACTGGAAATGATATTGTGCTACCTTCTGCCTATGTGCTTCTACTACAATAGACACCCATTCCCTTCTTTCCTCTAATAGATCCAAGTATATCTGGGTATTGACGCTGTTGATGTCCTGGTCTAATTCTCTACTGACTTTATAACTTGGGGATCCAATTTCTACAAGTATTATTGCATCCATACCGTAGGTTAGTCTAAATGGTGTTTCCTCCATGGATGATCTGGGTGTGGTCCTATAAGCCTAGATGACATTATTCAACTCTTCAACCCAGTTTCTTTTCTTTTCGTCGAGCCTCTTCTTTAATCCTTGCATGATAATCCTGTTGCTGACTTCCGTTTGTCCATTTTTCTGCAGGTGGGCTACCAAGGTAAAATGAAGCTTTATTCCAAAATCAAAGCAGAACCTTCTAAACTTCTCATTATAGAACTATTTCCCGTTGTCTATGATTAGGGTGTATGGTATTCTGAACCTGTAAATGATTTTTCTCTAGAAGAAGTATTGGATCCAGGCTTTTATGATAGTGGGTATAGCCTTCACCTCTACCCACTTAGTGAAATGGTCTATGGCTACAATCAAGAACTTCTTTTATAATGTGGAGGTCGGGAAAGGACCTAGGATGTCCATTCCCCATACTGCAAAGGGCCAGGGCTGCCGATCGGATGTTAAGGGTTAGAAGGCTTATGGTTGAGATGGGTGAATTGTTGGCACTTGTGGCATTCCTGAGTTAGCTTTTGAGCATTTTTGGATACGGTAGGCTAGTAGTATCCTTACAATAGTACTTTTTTGGTTAACGTGTAATGTGACTCGCGCGCTCCATAAATGCCTTTATGGATTTCCCTGAGTATGTAGTTTCCTTCTTCTAGGGATACATATTTAGACCACAGATGTGAAAGGGATCTTCTATAGAGTTCTCCATGAAGTATAAAGTAGTAGGGTGCCTTCATCTTTAGCTTCCTGGCTTTTAATTTGCCTTCTGAGAGTGTCCCATTTATGAGATATTGGACGATCGACTTTATCCACTCTGGGCTTTCACATACCTCAAAAATATCTGGATCTTCAATACTGGGTTTCGTTAGTGCTTCAAGAGCTCTATGTCTTTGAATGCTTAACTGTCTTCGGTTGATGACTTAGCCAAGAGATCAACTTTCGAGTTTTTGTTTCGAGGTATCAACATTATTTTCCACAGTCCCCTGTCTTGCTCAATCTTTTTCAAGAGTTGCATGACTTTCCCAACAAATATGGTGATGCTTGAATCCTTAATCTGGAATGTCCCTTGGACCTGGTTTACTACTAATTAAGAGTCCAAGTGTATCTTTAGATGCTCAACTTTAACTTTGACAGCTAACTTTAATCCTGTGATGAGCGCCTCATTCTCCACAACATTGTTAATGGCATTATACTTTATCCAAACTGCATATCTGACAAGAACTTTATGTGGTCCTTTAAGGATGATCCTAGTACCAGATCCTTAAGTGGAGGATGCCCTGCCATATAGAGCTTCCACTCTAGTGTACTGGTAATGGTGAGATCTTCTTATGTCATTTTTTGAACAAAATCTGCTAATGCCTGAACTTTCACCTATTGACGGGACTCATAATCAATGTTAAATTCTCTGAGTAATACCCACCATTAAACCAATCTGCCTGAAGTCTCAGGTCTTTATAATATCTTTTTCATGAGGAAGCTGGTTCTTACAACAATGGGATGAGCCTGAAAGTATTGCTTGAGCTTCCAAGATGCATGAATGACCATGCCAGTTTATCCAACATTAGGTACCGAATCTCTTATCCTCAAAGTATTTTACTGACATAAACACTAAACTTTGATGGCCTTCTTTCACCTTTACTAGTATCGAGGCTATGCATTCTGGGCCCATCGAAAGGTACAAGTACAACATTTCTTCCAAGACTGGCCTACTGAGCAAAGGTGGGGGTATATGAATTTTTTAATATCTTTAAAAGCTGTCTGGCAATCTTCTGTCCAAACAAATTTCTTAAAATTTTTTAAAGCTTAGAATAGTAGTAGGCATCGATTGGCTGAGCAAGAGATGAAACTCCCCAAAGCCGTGATTCTGCTATTTAGCTTTTGTAGTTCGTGGACGATTTTTAAAGCTTTTATGTTGAGAATGGCTTCCATCTTTTCCGAGTTGGCCTCAATACCTCTATGGGATATCATGAACCCTAAAAATTTTCCTGCCTTGACTTTGAAGACATTTTTTTGAATTCAACTTGATCTTGGACTCATTTAGTAATTAAAGGACCTGATCCAGATCCATGAGGTGTTAATCTACATACTTGCTTTTGATAATAATGTTGTCCACGTATACTTCCATATTCTTTCAATCTAGTCTCGGGGTACATGGTTCATCATCCTCTGATATGTTGCTCCAGCATTCTTTAACTCAAAGGGCATTACCTTGTAGTAGTAAAGGCCTTCATGGGTGATAAAGGATATTTTCTCTTAGTCTTCTTCCTTCATTGGTATCTGGTGGTATCCTTATGTTGCATCTATAAAACTGTATAGACCATGGCCGACAATGGAGTCTACTAGCTGGTCAATTATTGGCAGAGGGTAGCTATCCTTAGGACACTCTCGATTGAGGTCAATATAGTCCACACACATCATACACTTGCCATTTGACTTCTTTACTAGCGCCACGTTGGCTACCTAGTTTGGGTGAGTAACTTCTTTGATGATATCGGCATCTAACAACTTCTCAATTTCCTTGGCGATTATCTTCTACCTCTCGTATGTAAAAGTTCATTTCTTTTGGATCACTAGTTTCACCCTTGGTCTGATGTTCAAGCAATGTGAGGCAATCTGAGGATCTACTTAAGTTATCTCCGACGCACGAGAGGCAAAACCTCTTAAATGCTTGGTAAGGACTTCACTTATTCCTTGCTTGGTTTTAAAGTTAAGTTCATTATCAATTTTTACCATCTTCCCATTAGTAATGTCTGAGTGTCATTGACCGGTTTGGGTCTAGTTGCTTGCTTTTTTATCTCCCAAGTCTCTAGGGGGAATGCTTCTGTATGAGGTTTGATTACCATCTAGTAGTATTGTCTGATCATGTGCTAATCTCCATGGATTGTAAGATTCCTGCCCTCGATTGGAATCTTCATGGTTAGGTGTTGGATACTTATGACTGCATCGGTTTCATAGAGTGTTGGTCGTCCTATGATGTCGTTATATGCTAATGGGAGATCCACTATATTGAATAATATTTTAATGACTTTCATTTCTTTTATGTCCTAGTTTTCGAATTCTAAACTTAGCTCTATAATTTCCATTGACTGTATAGTTCCTCTATAAAAGCTTGTAATGGGATTCTAGATAGATTTTAGGTTATTTACGAAACCTCTCATCGCTTTATAAGCATTCCAAGGTAATGCATTGATGGCACTCACGTTGTCGATCAATAACTTCTTTACCAGATAGTTGTCAATGTATACACTTACTACCAGGGCATCATTATGTAGGTGTCGAACATGCTCCTCTTCCTCAGAATCAAACACGATAACCTCTCTCTTCTTGTGGGCTGGTCCTTCTCCCCAACTTCTTTTAGGTCTTTTCTTAGAATTTTATGCCCCGACTATTATGTTAATTACTCCGGCTAGTTTGGTCTAGGCCTTTTTTTATTCTAGTTTGTCTCGTCCTTGTACGTCTGGATTCTTGACCCCTCTAAATGTGTCGATAAAATTATCGAGTCTGCCATTTTTCACCAGTCTTTCTATAGCATTTTTTAATTCTCGACAGGCCTTGACGTCATGCCCATAATCCCGGTGATACAGAAAATAGTGTCCTCTATCTTGCATGGCTCTCTGGTTTGGGTTTATTCTTCTGGCTAGGGTAATTCCCACCCCATTCTATTTAACCCATATGAGGATCCTGGATATATAGGTATTTAAGGGTGTGTATCTATTAACTTTCTTTTCAAATTTTTCCACTGGATTTCTGAAATTTATTCATGGGAAGCTTTCTCTTTTAGGTTTTGAACTCTCTTCTCTAGCTGGTGCTTTTTCCTCCTCCCTTCGCATCCTTCTATCTTCATCTATTTTTATCATTTTGATTGTCATGACCATCACCTCCATAAAAGTGTTAGGTTCTTTTGTAATTATCTTGTCTTTGAGTTTTCCGAGTCTTATGTCATTCTTGAGGGCTTCGATAGCTACTTCGTCTACAAAATTTTTGATTTGTATAGCCATTTTATTGAACCGATCTGGGGACTTTCATAATGATTTATCAACTTCTTGCTAGCACATTCGGAGGTCATTGATGTTTTTAGCTTGAGGAATGTTGGTGACAAACCTGGTCCAGAACTTCTCTGCCAGGTCTTCAAAAGAAGTGATGGAGTTCTTAGGAAGCTAGTGAAACTATTTTTTAGCATTCTTCATAAGCATGCTTAGGAAAACTCTGCACAAGATGTCATCATTTATGTTATGGGGTAACATTCTTATTCTAAACGAGGATATGTGGTTAACAGGATCTCTAGTTCCATTATATTGATCCAGTTATGGCATCCTGAACTTGGTTGGGATTTCTGTCTAAATTATCCTCTTTATGAAGAGCATTATACCTTCCATAATACATTCATCTTCCTTCCTCAGTCTCATGCAGGCTTTGTGTATAATCTCTTTAACTTTTGGGTTAATTTTAAATCATCCAGAGCCAAAATTATGGAGCTAGATTCTTCTTCTAGAGCTTTATCTTTCCCCTTGCTCCCTCCAGGCAATTTTAGAGGTGTGGTATTTTCTATATTAGCATATCCATAGTTGCCATTTTAAATCAAAGTGTTTAATTATTGCTGTATTAAGGCTATCTAGGCTTGGATGTTTTGTATCATTACTTATGGTTGAGTGTTTGTGTTACGATGTTTAGGTTAGGCATAGTTATGGCTGATGTTTCTGTTAGATTTGGAAAAGGTACGAAAGGTATATATCGGTGATGATGTTGTAAAGGGGTATAATACAGGAAGTCGGTGTGAGGAGCCAGCCATCCTTGGGTGTTTCTAAGAGGAATGTGCGTATTACCATATGAGGGTCCGGCATACAGGAATGTCGCTGGAAGAACTGCAGTTAGGAGAAGTGTTGTCAAAGTGATTGGAGGAATGGGGACGGAGAGGTTGGTGTGAGTATCAGGAGTCGAGATTGGTGGAGGGCTGGAAGTCATAATGTCGACGTCTCAATTCGGTAGATGCACAAATGGCTTTTCCTAAGAGTTCCCATAAACAGCGCCACTTAATAACTTGTTTTCCAAAACTCTTAAGCTTGGAACCCTGCAGGTGATCAATAAAGGGTAAGGTGAGAAGTAGAAAAGATCCCCACAAACCCTTCGATGCCTAAGTTAGAGTATATAAAGGGAATTTAGAGAGAAAATGAGAACAATAGAATATGAATGAATAGAATGAATGAGAATGAGGGATATGGGGTCTTATTTATAGTGATAGTGATACTTAAACCTGAAAGGAATAAGATTCCTTTTTGAATAGGAATCCTAGACCAAATAGGAGAATGTTCCTTCTTATTTAGGGAGTCTTCTTCATAAGAAAACTTCCCTAAATGCCTCTGGTTACCTTTATTTTTCGAGTAACTTGTATAAGAAATAAAGACCTTAATTAAATAAGAATATATATGCGAGGTATCAATCAAGTTCTTGGGAAAGTATTAATTATACATAGATTCAGCCATCGGCCAGATGTAAGGCACGATCAATTAAGGGCATAAAAATATTTGATGTACAATTGATCAAACATACAATATTTAATGTATAATTGATCAAACAAAAAATATAACCCTTTTCGATTATCAATGAAATTAAAAAAATTCAATTGCTCATGAAATCATTAGAAAGAAAAATCTCAATTGAGGTTAATGATTTTGTAAGGTTTTAAACTAAGGATGAGGTTGTCATATTTCAATGAACTTTGCATCCAGAAAAGTTTCTAAGTAAAGCAATACCAGCTTTAATCTTCAAATACCTCTTTTGTTATCACTCATCACCAAGAAAATAACACTGCTGCATTCAAAAACATTCTAAGGAAGCTTAACAACTCCTGAGATGAGTTGAGCAATTTATCCAGATTAGGATATTCAACCACTTTATGTTGCTCGGTGCTATTTTTTCTAAAACTAATGCTCTAAAAGGTAGAAATTGTACAAATTCAAGCTCAAAGCAATCTCCTGTAAAATTGGCAATTTTAATGATCTTGAGATGGCAAACCAAACATGGGAGGTCAATCATCTTCAACTTCCAATAGTTCTTCGCTTGAAAATTGTATTTCTTAAAGAACTTTCCCCAAAATTAAACCATAAAAGAGCTTCAAGTTAGCAGAAGGCTACTTCAAATTTTATGATATCATCCTATTGGCTTTTTAACATGCAAAGGAGCACAATGTAATACCATAAGGAAATAAAATTATGTAACTGAGAAATTGAGGACTGAATGTTTATACACTGCACACCCAGATAAGATGAAAACCGCAGTAAACTTACAATTCTAGGAAGCTCCTACTTCTGAAGGTTTATGCTTAGTACAAGACTATTCAACTTGGATGGTGGTAAGAACTTACACATCATCTCTCCAGCTGGCAGGGCCTAGGCATTTCATGCAGGAGCAAAATAAGAAACTTAGGCTAAAAATGAAAGCAATTTGCATGATTGAGTTATATAAAGCAAGCTGCACTTTTGTTAAATAAAAAGTTGATCCCACGGCTAAACTATTAAAAGAACTGATTTAGATGTATTACGAGTACTTCATATTTAAGGAAAAGCACCAGAGGCCAAACCAATATACATTTCTCCTCATTGTGTAATATGCAAATATTTAAACCCCACAATTAGGTGAATAACTTGCATTCTTTTCTGATATTTCCAAATGCCTCCTCAGGATTACTTTCACATAAACATTGTCTGAGAAGCACATTTACAATTCAATCCTACGAAGAGGTGATCCCAACACCATAAGTAAGCAAGAATCAAAGAGAGTAATTCTTGAAACAAAAATAAAGTTCACTTGATGGCATTTAAATTGAAGACAGAGCAAATAAAATATTAACTAGCCTAAATGCACCAACTCCCAATACTAAGTTCTTGAACATAATTTAGCCATTCAAGCAGATCCTTAACATATTCTAGATACAAATCAGAATCTTTTTGTCCACTAACATGATTCACAATCTTAAAGTCAACTTTTGCTTTAACCATAGATTCAACATTGGTTAAATAACATTTCCTATACAATTTCCCTAAAATTGCCAACTCTTTAACATGTGGAGACTAAATGTTCAATTCAGTTTCAACTCCCTGCCAAAATTCACCATCACCTCCATCAATTACCAATCTTTTCAAATTAACAGAGCTAATATACAAACCACTATAACCACATAAATCAACCAATTCCAAAACCTCAAGCAAACAACTCCCTGATAAAATACTAGCCAGCAAATCATCATTCAACTTCAAAGACTCTAATTTTAAAAACCTAAGCGATCCTTAACAAAAATGCCGGTGTCTATCATCAAAGGAACAACATTTCAAGCTCAGTTTTCTCAACCATGTAAAGTTACATAAATGCAAAAGTAATAAATATGATAGAGTACTATAACCAAGCAGGAAATTAAGATGTAACTCCTCTACTTCTTTTAAAACAGCGAAACGAACCCATATGTTTACTCGGGCAGTTAAATCTTTGTAGTAACGGAGACTGACATTGAATTTCTTGATTTTTTATTTCGCGATGGAGAATTAGGGTTCTGTCAATGGAATCAGCGAGATGGTGGTCGTAATCTATATTGATTTCCTCCTCAGATTCATCATCTTCTTCTTCCGTTTCTCTTTCTCCTCCTTCTTCGTCGTAGTAGTCGTCGTCATTGACGACCGTTTTGGTGGTTGAATGGAAATGGAGAGTGGGAGTTTTTGATAAAAGAGAGATTTTGATTGCGTCTTTAGTGGATAAAAAGGAGAGAGTATGCATGAGAAGAGAGTTTGGTAATGCACTAAGCTTATCATTTTATCCGGTTGGACTGTAATGGAGATATTTGTATACGGAATAACTGCTATCAGAGTCGGAGCTCGACACCATTGTCGGCGCTCTTGTACCGATGCAAATTTGCATTGCTTATTGTTGAAGATGTTAATAATACACAATAAAATAACAAAGAAAGCTCTTCACATTCGGTCGTTGTAGTATAGTGGTAAGTATTCTTGCCTGTCACACAGGTGACCCAGGTTCAATCTCTTGCAATAACAGTTTCTTTTTTTAATGACCATTTTCTCGAATTTAAATTTTGAAAGTTTAATTTTATTGTTAATTTCTCAACCATTCTACTCCTATATAAGTAGGTAATCATTTAAAATAATTTATATGAGTACACCTAGATACATTTAAAATAATTTATATGAGTACACCTAGATGCAATTTTTAATGTATGTAATAAAAAGTCTAGTCAAAAAAATTGAATAGACATTTATGCTATGTGGAAATAAAAGATGCAATTATACATTTATAAACAACTTTAAATATTTTTGTACTTGTAAGTATTTGACACTCGAATTGTATTTATTTAATTAGATTGCAAAAGTATAATCACATCAGGCTAATCTATTAAAAGAAAGTTAAAATAAATTACAAAAAATATTTAAAAAGTACGAAACTTACATATTCATATTTTAAAAATGGGATATTCAATGAGCTGAGAAAAATGACAGTCAACTAATTTTTTATCATATAAATGACAATTTCTAAAATGATTAAGTAATTATATTCATTCCAGTTTCAAAAAAAAAAAAAAAAAAAAGTTATATTCATTCCCCTTCTATATGGTCTAGCAATTGAAGGTGCATGTTCAAATTCGGATTAATTACACTTATAGTATCTAAATTTTTTATTCATTCTTATTAAAATATTCAAATTTTATTTTATCACTTAAAATTTTTCAACATTTTTTATGAATTTCAAAAAATAACTAATAATATACGCTAGTCACCGATGATGATATAGATACTGTAGTGACTATGTCAATTGAGAGTTAATTACACTCACGGTATCCAATTTTTTCATTAATTTTTAATAAAATATCAAACTTTCATTTAGTTATTTAAAATCTCTCAACACTTTTTAAAAAATCCCACAAAACTATATAATGGCACATTCCAATCGTTGATGATGACAAAGATGTTGACGTGTCAAGTTTTTTTTTAACTTTTTCTGATTAGATACATATTATATTTCAGGTCTCATCAATATAAAAGTACATATTAAATCAATATTTTTATTTATGAGATCTAAAATACACATTAGGAAACTGTAAAGTTAGGATAGATAAGGAGAAGAAAAAGAATGTGCATGATAATTATTGGTGTTTTAATAAGATCAATAATAAGAAAAAAATTATATAACTTTGAGATCTTATAAAAACTTTATATTGTTGATAAATTTTTATATTATTTTCAATGAATTTTGTCATAAACACCAATAATTATCATGCACATTCTTCTCATTTTTTTTATTCATCCTAAATTCATAACTTCCTAATATATAATTTGGATCTCATCAATAAAAATACTTATTTGATATGTAATTTTATATTGATGAGATTCTAAGTACATATCTAACTTAAAAGAAAATAGTCAGCAGGTCCAAAAATAATAATAATGATAACAATATTTCAAAAGGAATTGAAAATTTAAATTTAAATAAAAAAATTAAATGGTTAATTTTGCAACTGTAAGGAACAAAGTGCATATGAATAAAATTGCCAGGAGTGTATCGGTAATGAAAAAAATCAAGAAATTACAAATTGTCCTCGTCTCGCGTAACTCGTGGCCGCGATTTCCTGCGTAAAAAGAAAGAGAAAAAAAAGGGAAAATCAAAAAAAAAAAACAAAAGGCCCGCCCAGAGTGCTCTTCACTGCTGAATAAGCTTCCTGCTCTTTTTCCACTGACTTCACAAAACGACCGCGTTCCTGTTGCCGTCGGCGGCTGTTTTCAATCATGGAAACCGACGACGAGCAGCCTCTGCTTCCATTTCAGCTTCAATTCGACAAACCAATCGCTTCTCAGGTTAAAATAGCGGAGTGGAATCCAGAGAAGGATTTACTGGCTATGGTAACTGAAGATTTTAAGATCTTACTTCATCGTTTCAATTGGCAGAGGCTATGGACTATCGCACCCGGTAAATTATCTGCTGTCACTTCTTTTTGACTTTGTTCATTTGGTTATAGCTGATATCGTTCTAACATACTGATTTTTTTTTTTCTAAATTGTTTAGGAAGGTGCATTACATCATTGTGCTGGCGTCCTGATGGTAAAGCAATTGCTGTTGGACTTGAAGACGGGACCATTTCTTTGCACGATGTTGAGGTAAAATACGTGCATTAATGGCTGTAAATCTGGCATTGATTTTCTTTGTTAGAGTATATTCTGATAAATAAAAATAGATTAAATGCACTAGATTTTACTTTTTTTTTTTTTGGCAGCATTCAGGGTCTGAGTGAGTACCCTTAAACACAGATATATTTGTTATTTTGGTTATTGATTACTGTGTTTTTCTAATCCATCCTGCTCTATATTATGTAGAATGGGAAATTATTGAGAAGCATGAAGTCTCATACGGCTGCAGTTGTTTGTCTTAACTGGGAGGAAGATGGACAACTCAATAAAGTATAAATTCCCTTCTTGTTTCATTAGCTATGCATAGGGATGAGATTTAGTAATATTAACTCTTTTTTCTCTTTAATTTGAAATTTATACTCTCTGAAGTAATCAAATTTAAATAGCAAAAGCATTGATTCATCGCATAATCATGTGCTGCCTTAGTACTATTTTGCGATTGGGTTAATCTGGACTTAGAGAGGATTTTCCTTCTTATCCAATGAGCACAAATTTATTATTATCATTCCCATTCATTGTTCAAATTGGGTTCAGGAGGAATTTTGTAACTACTCAACTTATGAAGATCGTACTCCCCGTTTTTTCCCTCCTGCTCCAAAACCCCCTAGGATGCATGGTGTGGTGTCTGGGGACATTGGTTTCGCAGATGATAGTGAAGATTCATATCAAGAGTTGTCAAATTCTTCATACCAGCGATTTAATATTCTGTGTAGTGCAGACAAAGATGGAAGCATCTGCTTTAGCATATTTGGAATATTTCCAATAGGAAAAATTGTAAGTTATTTTTGTTTTTCCAGTAGGTAACTATTTCCTAGGTTTTTTCTGTTGCCTTCCTCATTTATTATAAGAAATTTATGCTATTACTATTATTATTTTTTTTTGGTATTACTGCATGCATAGGTGCTATAAATTTGATTTGAAGTTTTAGTTGAATATTGCTATACTGTATTGCTTTCTTTGTTTTCCAAGTTTCTCATAGTTGAATGAACAAATGATTTTATTCATTGATCAAATTAATATGTTCTTCATAACCCCATCCAATGTATTGTTTAGATCTGTTTCGTCTTTCCCTAATCTTGACATTATGAATTTGCTACATATGCATAATTATTGCAGAATATACATGAGCTTTCTGTTTCAAATCCCCTTTTGGATAAGCTGTCAACACACCAGCTTAGGAATGCATCCACTTACAAGGTATGCCTATGCTCTTTGTGGGCAGTCTTAAAATTTTAGTTTCTACTAAGGCAAGATGACGTTCATATGTACATATTTGTTGTCATTAGGTCGCTTTGTCAAAGGACCTTTGTCATTTGATTGTCATGTGCTCAGGAGAATTTTGTGAAAATATGGTTGACTCAAGAGAAAGTCAATTGATCAGGCATGGTATGCATGGCATGCATGGCTTAGTGCTTGATACTTCTATATTTTTGAAGAGGTATGTTGGCGAAATAACTGTATTTGCTCACTGGTTATCTATAGAACTACAAGTTTGGTTTGAATTAGTGGATTTTCTCTCCCTTATGCCACTTGAACTTGATATGAATCTGCTATATAATTAACTTCCTGTGATTACAAGGAAAAATGAACTCCATCAGCTGGCCCAACAAGCTTCTAACATTGAGGAATTAACTGAGGTTATCCGGGCATCATTATCAGTTATGTCAAAGCAGTGGTCAGATGCCATGCACACATTTCACGAGAAGTTTAGTTCTCTTTCTACTTTGATTGTTGACCATGGTAATTGCTGACTATAACCAATATGAATCATTTATTGGTTGTAAGTTCTACTGTATTCATTGTTTTCTATTGTTTTCATGTAGCCCTAGAATCTTCTCCCCAAGAGGAGTTTCTGAGCCTTTTAGGTGGTGCTCGGACTAGTCCAGCAGTACATCAATTTCTTGTTAATACTCTTGGTGAAGTGGTATGCTGCTGTATGCTGCTGTCCTTGGCCTTGTCTAGAATTTCTTTTGCTCAAGAGGAAACCATGACTATAGAGTTGGTTTTGTGATTTTCTGAATTTCCCTTTCTTCTTGGTTGAAAGGGTGTCAAGCGGGTTTCAAAGGTAGTTTGTGGTGCTGGAAAAGAACTTCAGCATATTGTTCTCAATCATATGCAGGTGCACACTCTTGCATTTCCTTTACAAGTTAATGTGATATTAACTAAAAGTCCATTTCATAGTACCTTAGTTGTTAAGGATCACTTTATAAAATTGGGCTGATCAATTATCAGATTCATGGCTTGGATGTAACAGAAGCTTACATGGCATGTACATGGAGCTCTTTCAGTGACAAACAATATATATACTCATGCTATTCAAGAGGGAGATTTATAATTTTTGAAGGTTCCTATTGCTAATAATAAAAAGACTAACATCATGGGGAATTTTCTTGAAGAATTTCATTTTATTAGTTCAGGGGAAAGTTCAAATAACCATTCATATAAATTATATGGAACTACTTTATTTTGCTACATGTTTTTGTACTTGATGGTTTGTTTCATTTGTTTTCTTTTTAATTTTTTCATTGCCATATATCTCCAAAACCTTTGTTCTTGAGCAAATTTTGGTCTGCTTGATGGTTTTGTTTTATTCCTTGTACTAAGAGGCTTGGGTGAAAACTGAATGATAACTATTATTTCCCAGCCTGCTGCAGAAATTATTGCATTCAGGATGGGAGAACTAAGAGGTCTTTCAAGATGGCGTGCACGTTACCAAGGCATTGGTTTGGATGAGATGCTTATCAATAGTGCAACAGAAAAATCTGGCATGGTACTAGTACAAGTTGAACGGTTTATGAAGGTGCTTTCATCTGTGGAGCATCAGGTATGATTAGAGGAATCAATATTTTAATGTTTTTCTGGAAGTACTTTTCTGTTGCTTGCATTGGAAAGAAGTATTTTAAGTATTGGGTTATTTTGCTTGAACTCCAATAAAGAGTGGAGTTTAAAAAGACACAAACTTCTGAATTAGTTCTAGTAAGAACTTTGTTATCTTTTACCTGTTTGTTCTCAGTTCATATCATTGAAGATGAAGTATTTAGCAAACTATAAACGGTTGCTAAATATTCAGTTCACAAAATGTCATTGATAACACTTGCTTTTGCCAATATGGTGTCAACACTTGAGTTCTGGGGGACTAGCACAGAGAATGTTGTTTGGCAAGAATATGCTGGAGTGAAAATACTTAATGAGATATCTTAATCAAGACTGAAATAGTAACTGTTTGTTAGATGCATAAATGAAATTTTTAGGATTAGACTTGTTTATGGCTAAAGGTGTCTTCATTTTAAACGCATTTCTATGAAAAGTTAGTGGTTGTTTGACCCAAAATGAAAAGGGATACATTCCCCTTTCTTGAAATTAATGTAACCTTTATTCAGCTCTAATTTTTTTTTTTTTTTTTCAGTACTCAAATTTCTTCAGTTGGCTTCTTAAATGTATAAAGCAACTTATGCAAGAACCAAGCGATCAGCTTCTGCCCTACAGCAGGTTTGTCTTTCAGACCTCTTGTTCATGTTCACTCAGTTATCCATCAGTATTGTAGTCAAACTTTATACTTTTGACAGTGAACTTCTTGTGATATTCTTAAAGTTCTTGTATGATCAAGATCCAGTTAGGCAGTTGCTGGAAGGGCATGATATCGAAATTGACTTGTAAGACATCTTTCCAACTGAAGTCATTTTGCAGCTCTTTTTTTTTTCTCTCACTGACATTATTGTTTGAGATATAACATATGGGATTGCTATCATAAATAAACCATGTAAGATTTTAAGCAGTCATTCTCTAAGGCTGCCATTGTAAAAATTTCCATAATTTATGCAAAATTCTTTTGATGAACTATAACCAGCATACAATGTTTCAAGATGAAACTATATACTTTCGCAGTTTGGTCAAACGTCAAGGGGTGCACTCCAGAAATTGGCTCTTATGTCTATGAATGTTCTTGAATAGAACTATTTTTTTGTCCAAAGTTTATTTTCTAGTCAAATTCTCAGGACACAAGTAGAGGCAATTTTTTTTATTAATTATATCAAATGAATCCTAATGAGTTACATATTAGACAGTCTCACTTTGAATTTCTGTTTGTTTCTTACTACACATATAGTCCTACACGTTTAAGCGTTCATATATAAAAAAATGTTCACATGGATGCAAATGTTTATTGGTTTCTAGTGCTTATCATGATTTCTCAAATAATTTAATGTTGCCAATTTTTTCAGGGAAACAATGCAAAGAGTTAAAGAACTGGTTCAGTTTGGAGGATTTTCAGATTGTGATTATCTGCAAAGAACATTAGCTAAAGAATTTCAACAAATGGAGTCTAGGTATATATATATTTTTGGAGTAATGAGTCTGGGTATTATGTGGTTCTTCTGTTTTGCCTAATTTATAAAAAAGTAAATTGTGTTGGTGAGAGGAAGTTATCATCATAAATACAAACAGTTTGTCAATGGAGATAATTACCATGTGACTATACATGGTGTTCCTTCTAAAGCTATCAAATGGCAAAAAGAAAAAAAACATGTATCAGAATGTTGATAATATTGTTGAGCATGGAAGGCATATGCAAGTATCATCAATTTCATCAAACAAATCGACAACAAGTACAATTAGCTTAAGCATACATTTGGATGTCATTCTACAATTCAAGAATTTATCTTTGCTAGCTATACTTTGACTTTTTGCACTTGTAAGTTATTAATTATGGATCCTTAACATTAGCTTCAAGGAGGCATTTCAGATGCCCTTCACTACAATCTCCAGAAAAGTAATTTGCAAAGATTTGCTGCCACTGTTTCCACTTCCATCTGCCCCAACGTCTAGATCAATGAAAATTCCTTTATCAATATCATACTATGAGGTATTTTCTATTTTTCTTAGATTAAACTATGAGACGTTCTCTCTTCAGTGAATGATGAACTTAATTGTTTTTTCTTTCCAATTCTTTTTTCTTGCAGGAAGTCTCCCAGCCTGTTTCATCCTATCAAATTGATGAACAGAGCCTTGTCGATTACATGTGCTTCCAAGTGCCAAATGAACCTTCTTCAGATATTTCAAATTATATAGGCATAGTGAGAGGTTTTATGCATGATTTGATTAATTTAAAGAAGGGCAATACTTCATTGGAAGCTGTACTGTTGTCTATACCTGCTGGTTATGACTCTGTTGATCTCTCTTTGTATAAGGTGAAATCTTAAAATCTTCAAATATTGCCTTTGGTCTTTTACTCCTGCAAGATGCTTTGTAAGCTGTATAGTCTATGCAGGATACTCAAATTGTGCTACTATTAAATGGGACTACCACATCATCTGAAGGCTCTGGTGATGCTTGTATGATGGTTGTGCAAGCTGGTGAACTTCCATTTGTATCCATTTCAAGATCCACGTGTCAGAACATTTGGAAATTACATCAACTTAAGGTAACTTCTGTGACTTACATCCTAATATACGGTTAACAGAATCTCAAAGGTAAACTCACTTCTACAACATCATGGACATTTAGGATTCTGCTGTGCAATTGCAAATGGAGAGTGAAAAGGTTCGCCGCATGCCTCATTCTGCTGTTACTCCCTTCGCAGTTAGTGGTGAGCTTTCCTTATGGCCCAGTTGCTTATTGTCACAATGGCTTTCACGTTCATATACTCAACATTTAAATTGGTTCCCAATCAACTCCATGTTTTCTGGTGCACGAAATTTGGTCTGTCACTTATTGCTTTGATATTGCCACAAGACATCTGATTTTCCCTTCTTTTTGTACGGCAATTAAATATGCATCATTGTTAATGAACTCAAAGCTAGAGTATAGAACCTGCAAAAATTGTTAACTTTTTTTTTTTTTGGTAAAAAATCTCTGCCACAGCATCTAGAGGCGTAGCTTGTGTTTTTGCTGCGAGAAAGCGGGCCTTGGTTTACATCCTCGAGGAAGATGAAGATGAGGTTCCAGATGCAGAATGACCGCCTCTTCATGAGTTACGAGTTTTGTAGTCGCATACTGTATCTCCATGTATTATTACCTCTGTAATTTTTAATACATATAATATAGCCGGCTTTGAGTTTCAGCCGCAGAGGGTTATAAAAAGCCCATCAAGGAAAAGTCAGGATTTTTCATTTATGAGTTCGAACAGGACAACTTTTAACAATTAATTAACCCAACCGGTCTAAGCATTTTCATAACAAACGTCTATTCGACATGTCTTCGATGAATTCATCGAGACATCACTATCATCAGGACTCCTGGTGTATTTTTTTTTTTTTTGCCTCGTACAGCGTGTAATTCAATCAGAGGAGATGCGAAAATGGATGAGGCAATTTTTTTTTTCTTTTTTGACTAAAAAACAAGGTAATTTGTCCCTACCACCCAGGAATTATTTTAGCGTTACAGGGAAACAATAAATACAGGCCATTCATTTATGTTGTACCTCAAAGAAATAAACGAAGAGAGAACTTATCAAAATAAAATCTACTAGATAATAGTGGCTACAATTAGCCTTGGATTATTTCCCTATCTACTTTTGAATGCAGAAATAGAAATGCAATGCATGCTAAATTTCCTGCTTCAGGAAATGCCCCTACCAGAGATAAGACGTTTCTCCACCGCCAATTGAAACAGCCCAGGCAATATTCCAGTAAGCATCGTTATCGTGCTATGAAGGCAACTATAGAACAGATGTCAAGATATGATACATAAGCTTACTGTGCAGTGAGAAACTGTACATGAGAGGTCACCAAATGCAAGGATCATATAATCCAAGAACAGGACATCACGTACTTAGACCCTAGCCAGCCATGCAAGTCGAAAATCATAGCCTCCAGTCGAGTTAGAGATAGGAATTGGCAGGTACGGATGATCTGACCAACACCAAAACCTGGCACGTATTGTTACTCAGGCCAAATTTTAAGGATCATCTAACTCTATAAGTTGTGCCCGCCTCTCAGCAGCTCTCTTCCTGACAAAGATGCCCCATCTTAGAGCAGCCTTAAGCTTTAGCCATCCAATGACAGCTTTGCCAGATGAACGAGATTGGTCATCGCCGAAGCTGTAGTTTGGAGATGGGGCAGGCAAGTATGATGATGGGTAAGGGTACCCATCTTCACCCGTATTAAAGGACGAAAGGCCCTGTCCTCCCATGTTGAAGATACGAAGAAGATGTTGCATGTCTTCATTTTCAAGCATCTCGCTACTTCTCATTCGAACATCCTCCTCCGGGAAGAAGTCCTCAGTTCCACGATGTGAAGTAACATTTGGCGCACAAGCACCTTGGAAGCTTGATGTGGATGATTGTGATGGAGCAAGTGCCACTAAACTGTCGCTTCTTGGAAACTGATTCTGCTGTGAAGTATGTGGCAGAGGGTTCTGTAGAGGTATTGAAGCAGCATCAAACTGAAAAGTATTAAGATTTTCATTTTGTGCTTGCATCGAGAATCTTGCAGCCATGCTATCATTATATCCTACAGACAATGAGCAAGCATTCACAGTCAGCAACTAGAAATCTCAAGGCTTGCTCTTCCCATTTAAACAGGATAATAAATCAGCACGTGTTTATTAATACATGTTGTAATGATTTTGAACTCAAAATATGTACCTCCAACTGTAGGACCTGAATCCATAGCAGGCTGCTCTGGAGGGACTGGAACTGATATCGTTGGTAAAGCAACCTGATGATCATAAGAGTTCAAATAATCTTGTTGACCAGTTGGATTGTCAATTTGGGAGGCAGCGATGTCCTCGTTCTGCTTAAAGTCTAGGAGTGTTTTGCCATCGTACTCAACGACATGCATCCAATTTTCATATGCTTCTTTTACCAATCCATCTACATAGGCCTGCAGGAGCCAAATAATTCGCGAAGTTCAGAGTTAAACCTTTTTGTCCTCGAAATTTCCTTGGGAACATGATCAATATGCGTAAGGCATGCAATATCAATTGCAATGACAAGAAATCGCAGGATTACTTACCTTCTGGTTCTCAGAAAGAGATTCTGCTGAGTAGTACTGTCCATTAGCAATTAAACCACTTAGCTCATAGATATTGTTGAAAACAACACTAACATTCTTTTCATCCTCAGGATAGTACATATAAAGTTTCCCACTCAGAACGCAAGTCTTGGCATGCTCTACAAGAACATCCCACATCTTATTTGACATGCCACTTCCAAGAATCTGCTTGAAATGGATGCAGGAAAAAAATCACAAACAAGAATTTACGAATTAAAGTTGGAATTTGAAAACCAAACTACATTCTTACATTGCGCAATCTCTGGGAGTCTCTAACCACGAGTCTCAGGAAGTCTTCAACAGTAAATATTCCAGCTTTATTTAGCCTCTTGTGGAAAGATCCATCCTTGCCGATCTTCTCCAATCTCCAGACCTCATCATGTAATGCAGGTGGATAGTGTTTCTTATATACTGTGGGGCAACAAACAAAAGAAGAGGGATGCGCAAACAGAAAGGTAGATTTAGAAATTTTCAGGTCAAACAAACAAGCTAAAAGGCAAAAAATGAACTCTAATTCAGAGGTTGAAGCAGCACATTATTAGCTTACATTCTCCTCGGTGATCCTTAACTGTGAAGGCATCAGTTTTTGCTTCTCGAATGCGAACCCCTTCACAAAAGCCTGGAGAAACCTTCAATCCTAATCTGAACTTTCTACTTCTTATCCAGCTAGAGTTATCAGTAAATGTCAGCTCGCCCAGACTTCCTACACCATCTTTCAGTGTCACTTGCAGATCCCCAGTTAGAAGAGGCCTCTTTCCCTCACGCTCTTTAACTATATGAGAGTCGAAGTCTTCTTGAACCCAATTATCATCATCTTCGTTATTAAAATCACCTTCAAGAACGATGACATCCAATTTTGCTGAGGATTCAGGACCCGATGTCACAACATGACCTGTGTTTGCATCAATCAACACAATATGGATCGGAGCACCGTGCTCCCCTTCTACTTTCCCACCGGTAAAAAGAGGAAGGGACAGCCTTGACCTGAAGTGCAGCTGCAAATTTCTTCCATCAGGCCCACGTATACATTTAGGAGAAGACCTGCATTTTTCTCAGCCATTAAAAACAAATTATTGACAGGCGTTCAATTAATTCAAAATCAACAAGCTGCATACTCTCTACTGCACACAGATAAGTATCATACTACAGAGAGTAACCCTCTACAGTTCCCTCTGATTGACCACATGAAGAGTGAAAAGAATATCTGACATAAAAATATTCATCCAATTGAATCAGGTTGGCTTAGAGAGAGCCATACACCATCAGTCAACAGAGCTAAAAGGATCTGCCACGAGGCAACTTAACAGTTTAGGTAAAAATGAAGTAAAGACCGACGCTAACGCTACAGGAATGTAACAGGGAGAGTTAAATCATCACACTAGTTCAAGTTGTCCACAGATGACATGATATATTGAAAGCAACTAAAGCGCATCACAGCTAATATTACACAATGTGCAACAATGCTATCAAAAGCGTCAAAGATGTCCATGATGTCCAAAGTCTATCAAATCTGACTCTGTTAGAGTACAAACAAAGCATGGTCCAGATTGTCCAATAACTGAATATAAACAAAACCATGCAAGTTTACCAGTGTATTATATATGCCAAAAATACAAAGAACCATATGCGTATTATTTTAACAAGTAGAGAACAATATTGCATACCGTCCAGCAAGTTTAGCAGTGCCTAATTTTGCCAAAGCACGCTCCACTTCTTCACTAACCTGATCAGCATCCAACAGAAGGAAAAAAAAAAAAAAAAAAAAGCCAAGAATAAAGCGTCAGGCATAAAATGTATAAATCAGTAAAGGAGATTCTTCTTCACATGCATGGCAAAAGAGTGATAACAAAGGTCCTATAAAGAATCAGTTGACTTGTAGAAAGCTTTGGAAAGAAAGCAAAGAAAAACCTTAGCTCAAAAGTTGTTAGCTTGGAGAAAATGTAAGATAATGTAATCAGAAAACGCAAAAATGAAGTCATCCTGAAACCTTCAGTAAGGATAACAAAGTACAAATTAAAGGGATGGAATATATCTTACAACTCTTCGAAGAATAGGCTCTAATGATGAGCAAAGTTTCTGCAGACTATCCACCTTGAGAGCTTCAACAATTACACTGCAACAAAGTTGAAAAATTAGAAAATTTTCAACCGAGTTTCAAAAATTTAAAGATTCATAACCACAATAAGAACACAATTATTCAGAGTCAAAACTGCATTCAGTAAACTCTCAAGCAAATAAGTTGCTCAAAAGAAAAAAACTCTCAAGCAAATAAGTAAGTTGTTGGAGGAATGCTGAAAAAAAGGGCATGAAAATTCCGACCAAGGAGGGTTAGAAAAGGGCTGGTTAACAAAAAGGCCTTTCCAACAGTATAATACCAGAAAGATAAGGCATGTCATACAACTGTGGACAAGCCTTTTTTTTTTTGACAAAGAAGAGGTAGTGATGATATGGAACACGACAACAGAAAATATATATCCATATAAGAGATAATCCAGCAACTGGTACCAACTCTTAATTAAGGCCATGTTCATTTTATAGCAGAGTCGGTAGAATGGAATCAGATGCAAGCACAGCAACACATTTTTAGTCCATTTTGCTTTAAGAACCTTACTCGATAATAAAAATAATACAGATAATAATAATGGTGGACTAGGAAAATAATTTCTTTAATCCGCAGTTTGAAACACCAGCTCATTGTCTTAAATTGGACAAAGTTACTATAAAATACTTATAATGTAGTAATCATTCAGGTTAGGGCAGATTCCTAGAAACAGAAAAATTAATGAGTTTCAAGTTTCAACTCAAAGTCAAAGATTCAGCTGAATCAACTGACAGACGACTTCAAACTGAAACAAGTAACTAAACTAACAGTCACAACAACATAATCAAACATTGTTCGATTAAAAAAAAAAAGTTGCAAGCTTTACCTAGCTAAAGCAGGTCTTTTTCTATCAGACTGGTCTTCATCACCAGAACTTGAATCTAATCCTCTCTTTTCTCTCGCCATACTACTACTTGATCTCTCAGTGAACCTGGTTTGCATCTTATTCTTAACCAATAACGCACACTACCCTTTTTGTTTGGTTCCCGAGAAAATTTTACAAAACAACAAAGTCTGCAACTTTACCAAACAAGCAACAACTTTCAATCCCCACAGACAAATAATAAAACACAAAAACAAATTAAATACACATGTAACGTCTAACGTCCATATACAGGTATACCCATTTGCCAAACACAGTGTTTTTCTCGAGAAAGGGGGAAAAAAAAAAGAAAACAGAAGAGAATCGAATAGAAGGAGAATAATAAAAAGCTTATAAAAAAGAACTTCTTTTTTTTAAAAAAAAAAAAAAGGATAGAGAACAGAAGAGAGGACAGAGACAAAGCGAGCGGGAAAGGGCAAAGAAAGCGAATTTTGATACCCTTTAAAGAGAAAAAATCCAACTTGTAAGAATATAAGAAATTTCGTGGAAAGAACTACGAATTTTCGTCGTTAAAAGAAACCAAAATTTGATTTATTTATCTTTAGTTTGTCGTGAAATGGTGATGTTGTGGTTGTTTCGTACTCATATTAGTACAGTGACGGCCCTTTTGGGACTAAAACATAATGTCTTGTTGTAGGGTAGAGATGTAGGAGAAAGATTATGGGATCTGAGCCGTTGGATTTATTTAAAAATCAATAATATTTATTTATTTATTTTTGGGTTGTTTAAATGGATCATGGGCACGTGAGTGTTCCTTTGCGTAATTATATGATGTGTCAGAATAACTGTAGAAAATGACTCTAATTTCTGGCGTTTCTCTCTGTGGGGTACTAATCTCCCTCTACAGTAATTAGGCCAATCACGTCCGGTAAAATCCACATCAATCGCTGAAATGGTCTCTATGAGTAGCTGTTGAGGAGATTAGAGTTAAAACTTAATAGGAAGGAAATTAAATTTTATATTATTTAACTATTAAAAATTAATAAAAAAAATTAAAAAAAATTATTTTTTTATTTTTTTTATATAAAATGAAATTAATTATATCTCAAATAGGGTGTAAAAGTCTTCAATTCTAAAATTTTTTTAAAATTTTATTTCATTTTTAAATATTTTTTTATTAATTAATTTTAAATTATCAAAAATAATAAAGTTTATAATTTTTATTTTTTTCTCTTCATCTCTCTTCTCTTATCTTTAAAATACTTTCTTTTCTTTTCTTTTCTGTTCTTTCTATAATTATCATGTATAATATTATAGCAATGAAAATTAACTATTTACGAAAATCAAAAAGTAAACTAATCATTCATGATTCCACATTACATGTGAAAAGTGTGTCTAAATTATATAAATTAGTATTTTTTATAAAATTATTATAATTTTATAAATGGATGTTTTCTTAAAAAAAAAAGAAAAAAAACTATATTTCACAGGGTGATGTAGTCCAAAAGAAACTTCAATTGTCAGGAAGCTTTGATCTCATAGCCTTGATTATGTAAGCTTCAGCGTTCAGCCTAGACCGATGATTGACAATTTTATATTGTTAAACTACAAAATAGTTATATAGAAATCAATAATACCTTAATCTCTTATATTAGACACATGTCATTTATATCTTAAAGGTAATAGTTCACATTTATTTTCTAATTTTATTAAACATTGTCGGTATAACTTTTTAAAAAATAAAATAGTAAGTATTAATCCGCGCAGGTTTCAAATATTTATCAATAACAATCAATTCCTTTATTTGTTTCAATTTATATACTTTTTGTGTGAAGCATAATTAATTAATTATAAAGAATATAACAAATTTATCGAATATAAAATTAAAAATCAAGATAACCATTTCATATATATTTTACAAAATTTTAAAATGTTTGTATTTTTTCAATGTCTCGCGTTTAAGTGGGTCAATTAATCTTTTTAACATAATAAACATATCAAGTTTAATCAATAAAATTTAACCAAAAAAAAAAAGTGATAAAATTTTGTAAAAATGTTGGCGGAAATAATAATGGGTTGTATGCATAGTTGCACTCTTTAACTTTACACGGTTAATTTAAACTTTTATTATTTTTTATTTGATTTTAAACTTTTACTTTAAACCTCTTTTTACCTTTTAATTTATACTTTTATTCTATTTAACTCATATAATATTAAAATGCATAAACATTTAATTTCAAATATTTTAAAAATATAAAATGTTAATTAAAGTTGTCAAAACAATATAAATATAATTAAAATTTAATATTAAAAAAATTTACTTTTAATTATATTATCTATTTATTAAATATTTTATATAATTTTTTTATATCCATATCAACATTGATTTATAAAAAATTTTGATCTTATATATTATAGGAGTTATATGAGTTTAAAATAAAAATTTAAATATTAAATATAATATAATAGAAATTAAAGAGCGTTAAAAGTTAATTATATATGGTTGAAGGGTGAAATTATGCATTTGACCATTAATCATTTATGAAGATTCCAGTAGTTTTCTTGAACTCCCACCTAACAATATAGTTAGCCAACTATTGATTAGCTTTTTATGTGTATTTAGTGTTTGATATTTTTTATATGGATTCTGAGGAATAAAGATCTAACATAAAGACAAATCCAATACATCAAATTATGAATAAGATTCAATTATTGAATGTACATATCATGTTCAAAGAAAAAGAAATTAATTGTATAAATGTGGGAAACACTTGTGGACAATGTTTAAATTTAGATACGTTTTTCACTTTATTTTCTAAATTTTAAATTCTGTTATAAATTTCATTTTATTATTTTTTTTTTCTGTTTAATTATGAAAAAAATTTTGTTAAATAAATGATGATGTATTGCAGTTCAAATTAATCGATTAATTTATAAAATTTAAAAAAATTTAAAATACTATTGTCATGTTACATTATATTGTAATTTTAAAAATAAAATTAAAAGAAGTTTTAATAATACTAAAGTTTTAGAGGTGTAATTTAAAATTTTAATAGCCATGATAAAACATTAAAATATTTTAAGTTACACCTTTAAAACTTTAGTAATATTAATAAATATTTTAAGTTTTTTTTAAATAGGTTTTTAGAATTTATTTATATGGGGTGTAAATGGAATTTGAAAATAGTTGGCTGGAGTATGGTCCATATATGAGCTATTTCACATAAATGTATATGGTCCCTATTAAATTGTACAATATAAGGTTAGATTAGTAGGATTTTTTTTTTTTTTAACAATCGGAAAGGGAGAGAATAAATTGAAGTGCTTTTTTACTCGGAAAAAAGGCAAATATGGAACTTAAATATTATTTTATTTATGCTACTTGATATTTTAGAGGTACAAAGAAACGATATATTAATCTTTGATACAAAACTTTTGCACACTTCTTTTATGATTAATAGGAGATTGCACACCTAAATGGATTGTATATGAGATAATTCTCTTTTTAAAAAAAATATAAAAATAAAATTTATAAATCGACAATGCAAAATTCAAATTTTATATTTTAAAATATTTTTAAAAATGAATGACTACTTGATTACTTGATAATTGAATTTGTAAATTAAATTTTTAAATGACTTGAATTTCTGGAAAGTTGTTGCATTGACTGTATTGGAATTTTAGTAATTGACTATTTCATATATAATTTACTAAAATGAATTAACAAAGTTAAATATAGTTTAATTTTTTAATTAAAGGTGAAGTTAGATAACTTAAATATTAATTGATTGCATATTAGGGGATATCCTTTTATTATAAATCAAATAAAAATAATTCTACAAATAAATGGATTAAATAAAACTTATTTTATAAATCATTAGTAGAAAAATTATATTTCACATCGAAAAATGACTATTTAACTTTTAACTTCCGTAATTTTCAACTAGTTGTCCCATTGAAATGAATAACTCAAATGGTAAAGATTATGAATACAGTGACATTGTTTCTTATGGTGAAAAATTAATTATATTTCAAACTAGTCGCCCCCTAATTATTTTGATACATTGGGAGGATATAGTCATATAGACTACACTCTATAGTTGTAGCCAACCTTTTTGGTAGCCGATCGAGAGATCACAACGTTTTTAAGATGAGTTCACGTGTACGAAGTCTTAAATTATTAAATTCATGCATGACATGTTCTTGCAGCACCATGCATGAAAAAAAAATAAACAACAACAGCAACAAACAGTGATCTGCGTAATGTATCCACACAAAAAAATATCGAAACCGACAATTTCTTAGTGTGTCGTAATAGGAAACTACCTTTTCCAAAAATTAATACATATAGCTATTGCAGAATTGTCCGATGCAATTTAATATTGGGGTATAGTTTTGTTTTGCTTTGTTATATTGCCCCTATCATACTGTAGTAAAAAGCCAAACTAAAAATGTAATGATTCCCTTTAATACATATTCCAGCCGGCAGACAGGAAATAGACACATCAAAAAATGGTTTTATTTGCTACGGGAAAATTATAACTAATTTAATTTAATTACAAAAAACAGTCAAATAATTTTAACATGAATGTATTTATTAAAGGTTAAGCTTGAGGATTGATTTCAACTTTTATTGGTAGATTATATATTTTAACATATTTATGGTTTTCTTTTCTTGGAGAAAATTATAGCTAGGCTGGCAAAGCCAAAACTTGTTATTTATAATCGACGGACATGTGCATGGAGTCATATCAATGCAACACTACAGTAAGCCATATATGGTGGATTTTTGATAAGTAACAAAAGTGAATTAACACAGACATCCAAAATGCTGGCTGTAAACTAAAATAGAAAGCACTCATTTTGCACACCAAAAGCGATAATAGCATACACTCAGTGACTGCAATTTGTAGACATACTGTTGTTCTTGGGGTGAGAGCAGAAAGCATAACAGTGTGTACGATACATATGTAATACAGTTTCAGAACTTAATAGGAAATGAGGCTAAGTAAACCATTCATTATTGCACACCAAAAGCCATAATAACATACACTCAGTGACTGCAATTTGTAGACAGATTGTTGTTCAATATGGGGCGAGAGCAGAAAGCATAACAGTGTGCACGATACGTATGTAACACAGCTTCAAAACTTAATAGGAAATGGGGCCAAGAAAACCTGAAGAAAGGAAGGTATTGAAAAGTATGTTAGTGGTAAATGGTAACAATTAGGGTATGTTTGGATGATGTTAAAGGGGTTAAATGTTACTCCTATTGCTTGGAAGGCAATTATCCTATCCGTTGGACTACAAACGCTGGTTGAAGTTTAGATCAAATGCATTGTTTAAAGAACTTTTTCTTCCAAAGCATCTTTCCTAGTATTTAAAAAGTCCATTAACAAATTATTTTCATTTTTAAATAAATTTTAAATTCATTTCAAATAAACACATTAGAATAAAATTAATATTAAGTAATTTCACAAAATTAAAAAATTAGAATTGAAACTGAATTTTATAAAAATTTTATTTAAATCAAATATACTCATTTAGATTTACAAATAAATTTTATAAAATTCATTTAAACTAAATATATTTTAAAGTACGAGTGACTTACAACCTCTCACTTGGTTTAATTCTATTAAAAAAAATCATTTTATTTCTAAATAAATTTTAAATTCCTTTGAATTAAATACATTTCATTTGCAAATACATTCCTTTGAATTTTAAACTAATTGAAAATTTTTAAAAATTATACATTTTATTTGTCTAGATATAATTCCAATATACTTAAGTGCATGAAGTGCATATTTGTCGAAACAAATTCACTTATCTCGAAAAATTATTTCTTAATCTATGTTGTTAATAGAATTGGGTTTTTTTGGATATAATAAAATTTTTATCTGCTGTGACTATGAGTGTATTATATTTGACCGTTAAGTTAGTATACTCGGTGCGTCAAAAAACCTCCCATTCATTAAGTGTACCAAATGCAAAGAGGAGTAGATAACATTTTCACAAATATAAATGTTTTAATTTTGGCCTCATATCATAGAATCTTGCTATTTTAAGTTTCCATGAATTTATCATTTGGAGGGGAAAAAAAAAGAACACAAATGACAAACCTGCATAAGAAGACATCGCACTGTAAACCAAGCACGCCGATACTGTATGCACTCACTACATTTGGACTTGTTATTGGTCCTTCCTTTCTTTGGGAATAATAGCACCTATTAGTCTTTTGAGGTGGATGCAATTCAGAGTCGCCAATTATTAAACACCAAGAAATCATAGAAATGCAGGTTATCATTGTGGATATTTTCGATTTGACCGGCCCACAATAAAAATTCGATAATAAGATAATTCAAATTTTGAATGTAAAAAGAGTCCGATATCTTTTTTACAATGAATTCGAGAGATTAAATCTAATCCAAAACTTTCATATCTAACCAAAATCCAAAACATTAAACTCATTATCTTTGTATCAAGTCCAAACCAGGTCTTTTAGGCTCAAAGGTTTGGTAAAGAGGTCTCTTCTAAGAGACATCACCTCTTCACCTTAGCCATCAGTGAGGCAACACCTCACCAAAAAAGCATCGCCTCTTTACACATGTCCCCTACAGTAATAAATGATATTTATTGTTACATTTAATATAAAAATCAGCCTTCTCGCCTCTAGTCTTGTCACGACCCAAACCGGAAGTGATAACTGGCGCTAAAGAACAGAAATTCTTTCGAATTCGAAACCCGTGATAAGCCTTAAAAATAAAGCATGCAATAAATAAATAAAAATACGTCAGAATTAAAATCTTAAATCAATATAAAAATAAATACGTAATGTCATATCATAAAATAAAATATTTCATACAATATTCAGAGAAATGTCTCTGACATAAACAATATTCTCCAGATACAAAGTTCTACTACTACTACTACTACTACTGCAGTTTTATAGAATACAATAAAAGTTAGGTAAGTAATTTACATAAACTAGCCGAGGCTGAAGAAGTCTGGCGTATGGGCCTACCACTGAGGTTTAAGGAAGAAAAATCTCCTATAAAAATAAACAACTAAGGAGAGTCAAACCTCATTGGAGTGAATTGTTATGTTATATATACATGCACCTTCTAATGTCATATGCAATCAAGCATCAATATATACAATAAATATATACAAGCATTTCTTATAAATGTTGAAATCACTTTTATATATAATAAATGCTGAAAAACATTTATTTGGATGAAGGATCAAAAAGAACCCTAATTGTACGCAACCTCAACCAAAAATATCTCTTTAGTCATAAAGGCTCACTTAATTCTAAATTAATTATGTTGTTCCATTTTGGACAGTAGATTAGCACCGAGACACTAAGTCAACCAAGCTTTAGCAGTCTCACTGTCAGTGTGACTGGCCCCAAGACACTAGGTCAACCGAGATCCTGCAATCACACTACTCAATCACATCAATCTCAGAAGAATTAATCAAATAAATGTCACCTCAAGTGATTTAATAACTCATCCCTAAAATCTATCACACCGGTACATACACGGTCCTAGTGTTGTCCACTAGGTAGCACATTCTATTGATATCCTTCAAATAAAATTGAATATACATATGGAAAATAAATAATGCATATTTAAACATAAATAACATTCATAACAACGAAACAAACCATATATATACCAGAAATATACCGAAAATATACAAAATATATTTCCAGTATATATATGCTACATAAATCCAAAATCAATCATAAATCTACTGAATATAAACCATGAATATACCAAAAATATTCTAAGTTTATACTGAAAATATAACAAGCATATATGTTGAAATATACCAAAAATATAGTGAAAATATACCTAACATATGCTAAAACATTGATAAATACATATTAAAAACATGAATACTTAATATCATGCATCCTATATACAATGTATATATAAAATAATAACTCACAATTTTGCACTCCTCGAGACTAGCTCAACGGGCCCGGTCAAATAGGTTTCGGTCTCAGAGCAAATAGAAAATAATAATAGTAACAATAAGAATAAATCTAACTTATACTTCTAAAGAGATTCGATCTATGAATACAAAAATCAGACAAATACAGAAATTTAGAATCAACCCGACGTCACATTTTACGAGAATTCTATCAAAAATTTGACAAAACTTCTTCTGTAAAATAGATATCTCTCTACTAAAAAATAGAGTCGATCCTGTAAGAAAAATGTACTTCTAACACAGATTGTACAATACCTCGGGTTGAGACCCCGAACTGCACAGTTTCTAACCGAGGTTCATAAATTCACCAAAAATACAAATAAAAATCATAAATATATATATATAAATCATTAAATTCTATAAATATCCTCAAAATATAATATATTTAAATAATAAAGCACCAAATACAATTATTTTCACAATAATTACATAAAAATCTCAAATAATAGTATAATATTAATGTCATGACCTAAAACTAGGAGTCATGACCTAAAACTAGGAAATGAATTTTTTTTTTGAATCCGGAACCTATAGCAAGCCTTAGAAAATAAAATCATGCAATAAATAAATAAAAACTACGACAAAATGAAAATTTTTTGAATCAATATATAAAAATAAATACTCAATATCTTTTCATAAATAAATATATATTCATATAGTGTTCAAATACACTCTCAGAATATAAAATATCAAACAAAACAATACTCTTCTGATACAATAACACTACTACTGTAGTTTCTAGAATATAAATTGTAATATCCCGTATTTTTAAGATATTTTAACATTGTACCGGGATATGCAGTATTAATAATTTTTGTATATATATTATGATATTTTTACGAGTTGATGCGTATTTAAAACCTATTTTAATTATCGTGTATTATTTACAGTACTTTACGTAAAATTTTCCCAGGACTTGCATTTTCGGGGAAATTTTCACGTAAATAATTTATTATTAATTATTTTAAATATATTTTCAGACTTGCATGAACTCATACGTATTCTTAAATTACTAAACCCCGTGTATGTGTATAAATATTTATTTAATTAGGGTTTAATATATATTACCCTAATATTTAATTATTTGGTTATTAATTTATTGTTATTTAATTATTTTTATTTATTATTAAATTATTAAAATATTAAATTATATGTGTGGGTGTGATTTTTTTTAAATATTTTATTAAAATTATTTTTTTATTATTTTTCTTTTTTTTTTTCTTTTTCTTTTCTTTTTCTTCTTCTTCTTCTTCCTTCTCCCGCGCCCGACCACCCCCTCACCACCAACCGCCGTCTGCCATCCCATTCCCTTGCCGTCGGTGTGCCTCCCGGCTTGCCATCGCCGTTCCCAGTCATCCTCCGCCGCCCCTAGCTTCCTTCTCCGGTGCCGACAAAGCCAAGGAAACCATTTTTGGCCGAAAGTTGCAATTTCTTCACACCTCGCGATTCCGACCACCATTTTCGACACCGCCGGTCTCTTTCTTCTCCTTGAGCTCTGGTGAGTATGATTCTAGCTTTGGTTTGAGCTTAAATGGTCTAGATTTTCTTAGTTTTGAATTTTTCCAATTCGGCCATATTAGGGTTTTTGATTTTTTTGAGCTTCGAATTGATTGATTCATGGAAACTCTATTCACAAATGTTGTTCCTAGTAACTTAATCTACATTTATGATTTTTTGTGGAATTTTTGGAGATTTTTTGGATTTTTGGGTATTTTTGAATATTTTAATATTATTTTCTAATTTTTGGAAATTAATTATTTAAATTATGAAATTGTGTTTTATGGTTAAATTAGGTGTTTAAATGAATTATAGGAATTTATTTGGAATTTTTATGAATTTCTAAGTATTTATTTTGAATTATTGAAGTTTATGTAAATTTGGGAAATTAGGGTTAATTGTGTTTTTAATTGAAATTAATTGGTTAATTGAGTTTAATTATTTATATTATTGATATATATGTTGAGAAAATTAATTTTGGATAGTCATACTATTTTTGGTGAATTTTTGAAGTAATTTAAGTATATTTATATATATAAGGGCATTTTGGTAATTTTACACAAAATTGGCTAAAAATATAATTTAATTGGTTTTAATAGTTATTTAAGGTATAAAAATGATTTCTATAAATTATTTAGTATTTTTAACTAATTAAAACTATTTTTCGTGAATTATTTTCAATTATATATATAATATACGGTTTTTCTAATAAAATGAGTTGTTATCGGTTTTTAATGTGTTTAAAGGTTAATTATGTAATTTCTACGCATAAAATGTATTTCTATGTTATAAGGATATTTTTGGTATTTCTGTAATTATTCTGTGATTGTGGACCCCGGTCGGTGGACTGTAGTTTGGAGTCCGATCATGGGATTTTGATTATGCTCTGTGTAGTTTTTCAAAGTGTATTTCCTTGCAGGGTCGGCTCTACTCTTTTGAGTAGAGAGATGTCCATTTTACAGGGGAGGTTCTGTCGGATTTTCGATAGAATTCTCGTAAAATGTGATATTCGGTCGAACCCTGATATCGATTTTATGTTTAATACTCTAGATCGAATTCTAGAATTTTTGTTAGGTTTATTCTGATGTCGGTTATTTATTGCTTGTTTAGTTGCACCGAGACCGAGGGCTAGTGGACCAAGCCTGTCGGACCCGTCTCGTGGAGCGCACTAGGGTGAGTTACTATTTTATATATATGTGCTTTAGGATGCATGATTTTAGAAATACATATTTCATTTTGACTAAATATGCATAAATAACGTGATTTGTATTTAAGTATATTTTTGGTATATATTAAATTATATGCATGTTTTATGAATAAATTATATTTAAAATATTTTTTTTAAATATATTTCTAGTTTAATTTATGATTTAATTGGATTCATTTGACGTATATATACTCGAAATATACCTGATTTATTTTTGGTATATTTCTAGTATATATATGGTTTATGTTGATATTTTATTGAACTTCATGCATCATTTATTTTTTTTTTTTATGAATGAATGTTTTATATTATTAATGATGAAGGATATCAATAGAACATGCTACCTAGTGGGCAGCACTAGGACCAAGTACGTACCGGTACGCCTATAGTATTTAGGCTATATTACTAACCTATTTGTGGATATTGATTGAATATGATAATTTGATGTGTGAGATATGGTTTGGAGGTGTGATTGCTGGAGCTCGGTTGACCAAGTGTCTCGGGGCCAATCATACTGACAGTCAGACTACTGGAGCTCGGTTGACTTAGTGTCTCGGGGTCAGTCTACTGTCTAAATGGATTAAGTGGATATATTTGGATTCAGTGAGCCTGTATGGCTAGAGTGTTGTCTAACACTGTTTTCGAGGTTGCAATATTCTAGGGTTCTATGTGATCCTTCATAAAAGATGATTTTTAATAAAAAAATATATAAAATGATTTTATCGCATCTGTGTGTAATTGCCTGTATATATATATTAGATATATATTGTTGACTGTATGCATTATCATTTAGTGTGTATGTATATATATTATAGTAATTCACTCAGTGAGGTCTGACTCCTCTCCGTTGACAATTTTTCAGGAGAGTCAACATCTTCAGACCTCAGTAGCAGGCCTGTACGCCGAATTTCTTTCACCCCGGCTTCTTTGTGTAAACTGCTTACTTGAGTCTTATTTTTATAGTCTAGACACTGCAGTAGTTGTAAATTAATTATGGGATTTTATGTATTTTTATTTATGTGAGATATTGTATTATATTTGAAACTGGATTTGTATTCAAAGATTTTATATATATGTGATGAGTTGAGATTTAAATTAAATCCAGTTAATGAAATTGTTATTGTGATATTTATGATTTTCATTTCCGCTGCATTATATATTGCTACTATTATTGCATGTTTTATTTTATTTTATTTTTAGGCTTGCTACGGGTTCCGGATTCGAAAGAATTCCCGTTCCCTAGTGCCGGTCATGGCCCCTGTTTTGGGTCGTGACACAAATCAAAGTTCAAGATATAAATTTATACAATCTAGCCGGGGTGGAAGAACATCAGCGAAGAACTCTACTACTAAGGTCTGACGATATAAGATCTCCTGAAAGAAAAAATAATTGAAGGGGGGTCAGACCTCATTAAGTGAATTATTATACTATATATACATGCAATCTAACCATATCCAATTAAGCATTCTTATATATATGCATATACACGCATTTCACACAAATACCAACTCTGCTTTTATAAATATAATAAATGCAAAAAATATTTATTTTAATACATGAAGGATCAAATAGAACTCTATTAATTGCAACCTCAATTAACCATATCATCACTCTAGCCATACAGGCCAACTTAAATCCAAATAGATCACTTATTCCATTTTGGATAGTAGACTGGCCCTGAGACACTAAGTCAACCGAGCTCCAGCAGTCTAACTGTCAGTGTGACTGGCCCTGAGACACTAGGTCAATTAAGCTCCCACAGTCATACTCCTCAACCACATCAATCTCAATCAAATCAATCAAATCATAATTACCACAAATAATTCCTCACTCAAACCTAAATCTATCGCACTGGTATGTACACGGTCCTAGTGCTGCCAATTAGGTAGCACGTTCTATCGATATCCTTCATTTAAAATAAAACATTTATATGGACAAACACATAATGCATAATAATAATCATAATGATAAAATAAACCATATATATACTAGAAATATACCTAAAATAAACTAATTATATTTTGAGTATATATATGTCAAATAAAGTCAAATCAAATATGAAATATACCAATGATATACTTAAAAACAATTAAGTATGAATTGATAATATATCATGCATTTATTTGAAAATATATCAAAAATATACCAAAAATATACTTAAAAACAATTTAAGTATAAATCAATAATATGACATACAATTATTTAGGAATATACCTAGAATATACTAAAACATACCTAAAGTATACTAATCATTTAATAAAATAATTATGAATAAATATACATTTAAAACATGTATTCAATTTTGACATATATTCAAAATATACTAAAAATAAACCTAAATATCTAACATACATATATCAAAAACAAACTCTAAATATACAAGTGATATATTGAATGTATATAGAAAATATGCAAACATATATATATATATCAAGATATACTAAAAATAAACTGAAAATATACCAAAACATATTATAAATTAAATTACTGTTTAAAATGTATAATGAAAATGAAAAATCATAAGTTGTGCATCCTATATGCAATGCATATATATACAGTATAATAACTCACTAATTCACACTCCACGAGACAGACTCAGCGGGCCTGATCCGATAGACTTCGATCTCGACGCAGCTAGAAAAATGAAATAACAACAACAATCAGAATAAATTTCTAACTCTACGCTTTTAAGATTACTATAGAAAGATTCAATCAAAAATTTAAAACTAGACTCGGACTGGTTGTCACGTTTTATGAGAAATCTATCGAAATTTCGGCAGAGTCTCCTCTATAAAACGGACATCTCCCTACAAAAGTAGGGCTGATCCTGCACAGAAAACATACTTCTAAAATCACCAAATACTCAACACCTCGGGTTGGGACTCCAAACTCCATAAATCCCCAACCGAGGTTCACAAATCAACAATATCAACAGTAAAATAATAAAAACCATCAAAAACCCATAAAAATATTTAAAAACCTTTATTTTTCAATTAAAACATAAAAGTCTAATTTAAATAATATTTGAGAATAAAAATTCATAAATGGAATAAAATTCTCATTTTACAATTAAATTAACATAAATTGTAAATAATATTTAAAATCACAATTTAACATCATAAAAATAATAAAATACACATTTAGCCTTAAAATAATAAATACACTTATTATTCATATAATCCTCTAAAATTATCACAACTTAACTATAAAATCTCAAATATTATATAATATTAATAAAAATTCAATTTTACAATTATTCAACATAACATAGTAAAATTCACATTTAATTGCTTAAATAGTAAAATTCACATTTAATTGCTTAAATAGTAAAATTCACATTTAATTGCTTAAATGGCTTAATTATATAATAAAATTAGTGTAAAACCCATTTTATTTTCAAAATAATATATAAAATATATTATTTGAAAATAATTTTTGAAAAATAGTATTAATTAGTTAAAAATAATAATTAATTTGTAAAAATCATTTTATTACCTTAAATAATTATAAAATCAACTAAAATATAATATTTAACTATAATTAACACAAAATTACACATTTACCCCTATAATATCAAGTATCCAATATACTTAAATATACTAAATAATTTCCTCAAAAATTATAGAAAATCATTAAAATTATTTAATCAACATATAATATACTAATATCAACCAAAACACATATTTAACCAATAATTTCAACAAAACTACATATTTAACCTAATAACTCAAAATACACATAAATTGTATAAAATTCCATAAAAATTATATAAATTCATCAAAAATTATTTTACCAACAAATAATATTATAATATCAACTAAAACACACAATTAAACTCTAATTTCTACCAAAAATACACATTTAACTCAATATCCAAACTTTACATAATCTATAAATATTTCTAAAAATTACACAATATTCTCAAAAATTAATTTCTCAACACCAAAATTATTAACAATATATAATAACAATAATTTAACCAAATTCATAATCATTTTAATTAATTAACAAAAAATCATTTTTAATTATTAAAATATTCAATAATTAACCAAAATTCAAACAAAATCAGAAAAATAAATTAAAAATATCTATGATTAGATTAAGATGCATAGATCATCATTTCTAAAAGAAATTATAAAAAATCCATTAAACTCAAGCTAAAAAAATTAAAAAAGAAATTTAACATAAAATAAAAATTGCATAAAACTCACAGATGGTTAACTTTGAGCATTGATCAAGCTCAAAATCAACTTCCCCTCAACTCAAGGAGTTGATTGAGCTAAAGAAGTTGAGCCCTGGTCGTAAAAAATGGCTCTGGCAACATGAAGAAGTCTGCTGCCGCCGCTGCTCATGCTAGCTTTGGCAGCTCCAGAGGAAGACGATGAAGAAGAAGGAAAGAGGAGGGTGGATGGCTGGTGTTCGACAAAGGAAGAGGCACACCGACGAGACACTGACCGAACCGAGCGGGAAGGTAGGTACTGTGTTTTGTTTCTCTTCCATCAATTTTTTTTGTATATATATATATATATATATATATATATATATATATATATATATATATATATATTACATTATAACTTTATAATATAATTTAGTAGAACCTTAGTTTAAAGTAATCTCCACCACAAATAATTATATATATATATATACACACACACACACACAATATAATCACACACATAAAAATAACCACATAAAATTCATTTAAAAGTAACATTAATAATAACCATAATTATTAAATAATTAATAATACAAATAATGTATATTTAATAAAATAAAAATAATAATAATAACTCACATAATAATAGCGCAAAACACATTTGAAAATAATAATAATATAGACAATATTTATGAAATAATTTAATAATGAAATAATGTCAATCAATAGGAATAAAATAATAATAATAATGTACTTAAAATATTAATATTAAAATAATACTATGATAATAATATCGTACGATAATTATAATAATAACCCACATAAATAACAATGAAAATAATAACATTAATAATGGTAGTGGAATACTTTAAAAATATTGATAATACATAAATCACATCAATTAATAAAATAATATTAATACTTAAAAATAATATTAAAATATTCATGCACTAAATTAACATTATTAAAATAATAGTATTCGAAAATAATAAATATACATAATGAAATTTAAACATACAAAATAATAAATTCTAAATTAATATATTTACATAGAAAATTCAATTAAACATAAAATAATGATGACAAATCACAAAATAGTAAAATAATTAAATATAACTTTTAAATTTTATTAACATTGCATATCTCATTATTTAATAAAATAATTTAAAAATCAGAATTATTACAATTAATAAAAATACAATTTATCAATAATTCCACTTAAAATAGTAAAAATTCACTTTTATATATTCAAATAGCTTAAATATATATTAAAAGTAATTAAAAACCCATTTAATCACCAAAATAGTAAATAATATATTATTTGAATATAATTTTTGAAAATTAGTATTAATTATTTAAAATAGTAAATAATTTATAAAAATCATTTTAATACCCTAAATAATTCTAAAACCATTTAAAACATATTATTTAATAATAATTTCCACAAAATTAAAAATTAACTTATTAATACAAAATTTACATAATATAAATAATATTTCTAAAAATTATATAAATTCACCAAAAATTATTTTAAATATTCTAAAATTATTAACTCACATTATCAACGCTAATTTAACAAAATTTTCATTAAAAATAATTAATTAACATGATTATAAAAAATTCAATATTTAATATTAAAATAATAAAAAATTAACCAAAATTTAAATTAATTCAAAAAAATTCACAAAAAATATATTTGAAAAGCTTAAGCTACCAAAAACAACATTTTTTAAGCAAGTTTTCATGAATCAAACATTATCAAGCTCAAAAAAATAAAAAATCACAAACCACAAAAACTAAAAATTGAATATATCTAAAAATCTAGATGATTTAAGCTTAAATGGAGCTCAGAAATGGACTCACCGATGGAAAAACCATTCAAAAGAGTCCGGTTGGAGGCCTTGAGGTGGCCGGAAGCTCACCGGCGTGAGGAAGCTCAAGTTTCGGCCTCTCTCTCTGTTCGGCGGTGCAGCGGCTTTCCGATGGCTTTGCTGGTGGCTGGCGAAGTTTGGAAGAAGCCGAAGATGGTGGTGGTGCTCGATGTCAATTGGGCGGTGTTATGACCCGATATTTTAAATTATAAAAATATATTTTGGGATATACAGTATTAATAATTTTAAAGTTTAATTGTGTATTATTATTATTAATTACTAATGTTAATTATGTATTTTATTTTAAGAGAATTATTTACGCAAAAATAATTTATTTACGCGGGATTTATATTATTATTATTATTATTATTTGTAGTTAACTATTGTTATTTTACGTATATAAATTTTCTTATGTAAAATATTTATTTTCGAAAGTTTATTATTTAAATATTAAAGTTATTGTTGTTGTTGTTATTTGCAATAGTATTATTATTATTTTTGCTATTTTTCATTATTGTTATTATTATTATTATTATTATCATCATTTTCAATATTATATTACTTTATTTTATTGTCCTTATTTTTGACTAGTTAAGTGTGTGTATATATATATATAAAAGAAGAAAACACAGTAAACTCATCTTCCCCCCCCCCCCCCCCCGGCTCCCCCGGTTCTGTCCCATTCTCGCACAGTCACTGTGCCTCTCCCTTCTCCACTACCGAACTGCCTCTCACCGCCACCAGCCACCACCATCTTCTTCCTCCCTCTTTCCTCTCCCTTCCCGACGTTGTCCGGCTACCAGAAGCTCGTCGGATCACCTGGAGTTGCAGCGACAGCAGGGTGAGCTTCTCACTGTCGCTCCCTCCTTCGGCCATCACAGCACGTCATTATGGTGCCGTTCAACCCTTGATCTTTGGTGAAGTCAATCCCAAGCTCCATTCAAGCTTATAGTTGTCCATTTGTGAGTTTTTCTTAGTTTTTGGTTTATGGCTATTAGGGTTTCCAGATTTTTTTAAGTTGAATCTTGTCGATTCTTGGAAACTTCCTTAACAAATATTGATCCTAGTAGCTTAATCTTCCTAGAAATTTTTTTTAAAAATTTTTGGAATTTATTTGAATTTTGGTTAATTTTTTATTATTTTATTATTAATTATTGAAATTTCATTAATTAATTATTTTAATTATAAATTTGGTATATTTAGTGTTAGTATATTATATTATTAATTTTAGTGTTGAGAAAATAATTTTTGGATATATTATATCATTTTTAGAAATATTTTTGTATTATGGGAATTTTGGAATTTTAGGTTAAGTATGCATTTTTTTTAAATATTGTTTAATTATATGTTTTAGATAATTTTGGTATAATATATGGTGATAAAATAATATTTGTGATTTTATATAAATTTTTGAGAAAATTATTAGTATGATGTAAATTTTGATTTTATAAGTTAATGGTGGGTTTTTGTGGAAATTGTAGTTAAATAATATATATTATATGATTTTATAGGGTATTAAAATGATTTTTATAAATTATTTACTATTTTTAACTAATTAATACTAATTTTGAAAGTTATTTTCAAATAATATATTATTTACTATTTTGGAGATTAAATGGATTTTAATTACTTTTATTATATAATTAAGTTATTTGAGTATATAAAGGTGAATTATATTATTTTATGCTAAATAATTGAGAAATTGGATTTTTGATAATATTATATTATTATTTGAGATTTTTATTTAAATCTTGGAAAAATGATTATATATAGTGTTTTAATGTTTAAATATATTATATTTTGGTGTTTTATAGATATTTGTGAATTTTAATGAATTTTAATATATTATTATAAATATTTGATTATTGGTGAATTGTGAACCTCGGCTGGGAAATTGTGTTATTCGGGGTCCCAACCGGAGGTGTTGTGTTATCTATGTTAGAAGTTTTTTTTTTTTGCAGGATCGACTCTACTTTTTAGTAAAGAAATGTCTATTTTACAGAGAAGATTATGCTGAATTTTTGATAGAATTTTCGTAAAACGTGATGTCAGGTCGATCCTGAGTTTCGTGTTTTGTTTGGGTTTTGTATTCCTATATCGAATTTCTTTGGAAGTATAAGTTAGATTTATTTTGATTGTTGTTATAATTTTATTTTCTAATTGCGCCGAGACCGAGGTCTATCAGACGGGGCTTGTCAAGCCAGTCTAGAGGAGCACAAACTTATAAGTTCTTATCCTATATATACATCACATTTAAGATGCATAATTTAGAATATACATATTTTAATATGTATTTATTCATGAATTATTTTATTAAATGTTTAGTATATGTTAGGTATATTTTTAGTATATTTTTTATATATTTCAAAATAAATACATGTTATATTTTTGATATATACTAAGAATGTTTTTAGTATATTTTTGGATTTATTTGACATATTTTTATGGTTGATTTTGAATTTATTTAACATATATATATACTTGAAATATACTTAGTTTATTTTAGGTATATTTCTAGTATATATATGGTTTATTTTGTTATTATGCATTATTTATTTTCCAATATTAAAGTTTAATTTTAATTGAAGGATATTAATAGAACATGCTACCTAATGGGCAGCATTAAGACCGTGTACGTACCGATGCGATAGATTTAGGGTTAAGTTGAGAATCACTTGAGGTAATAAATGATTTGATTGATTATTTGAGATAGATATGATTGAGTAGTGTGATTGTGAGAACTCGGTTGACCTAGTGTCTCGGGGTCAATTACACTGACAGTGAGACTATTGGAGCTCGATTGATTTAGTGTCTCTGGGCTAGTCTACTATCCAAAATGGAATAAGAGAATTAATTTAGAATTAAGTGAGTCTATCTGGCTAGAGTAATGTTTTTGATTGGGATTGTGATTAAATAGGGTTCTATTTAATCCTTCAATAAAATAAATATTTTTCAGCATTTATTATAATAAGTGATTTCAACATCTGTATGAAATGCTTGTATATATATTTTTATACTGATGATTGGTTGCATATGATATTAGGAGGTGCATGTATATATAATATAACAATTCACTTAGTGAGGTCTGACTCCCCTCAATTGTTGATTTTTACAGAAGATTCTTTTTCCTCAGACCTCAGTAGTAGGCCCATCCGCCGGACTTCTTCTACTCCGGCTTGTCTATGTAAATTACTTACTTCATTTTTTATTGTACTTTAGAAAACTGCAGTAGTAGTCATATCTTGTATCTGTAGAATGATTTTATTATCAGAGACCTTTCTCTAAATATTGTTGAAATATTTTATTTTATGATATGACAGAAGTTTTTATTATTATATTGATTTAAGATTTTAATTATGGTGCATATTTTATTTATTTATTGCATGCTTTTATTTTTAAGACTTGCTACGGATTCCGGATTAGAAAGAATTTTCATTCCCTAGTGTAATATCCCGAGTTTTTAAATAATTTTAAACTGCATCGGGATATGCAGTGTTAATAATTTTGTATATAATTATGATATTTTTATGAGTTTGATATTTATTTAAAGCTTATTTTAATTATTTTATGTTATTTTAAGTACTTTGCGTAAAATTTTCCCAAGACTTGCATTTTCGGGGAAATTGACACGTAAATAATTTAATATTAATTATTTTAAATAGATTTACGCATTTGCATGAACTCATATATATTTTTAAAGTGCTAAAATAAAGTGTATATATGTGTATTTATTTAAATTAAACTAGGGTTTAATTAATTACCCTAATTTTTATTATTTATTATTTAGTTTTAATATTAGTTAATTATTTTTAAGTGTATAAATTATTAAATATATTAAATTATGTGTGTGAAATTTTATATTATTATAATATATAGTGTGAGTATATATATATATATGCATATATACATCATATATTGAGAAAAATAAAAAACTTTACCAAATTACCAAACTGCCCTCAACTCCCTCTTCTCCTTCTCCGATCGTCCCACGCCCTACCCTCACTATGCCTCTCGGTTTGGTACACCGGACCGCCCTTCGCCGCCACCAGCTGCCGCCAACCTCCTCCCCCTTCCTTCCTCTTCCTCTCCAATGTGATCAGGTCGCCGAAAGCTCGTTGGAACGCCCGAAATTTACTGTGGCAGTGTGTGAAGCTCTTCGTCGTCGATCGCAATTTCGGCCACCATTTCGTGCACCGCCGGTCTCCATCGACTCCTTGAGCTTCGATGGTTCCTATTCTAAGCTTCTTTTGGTCGGAAAACGAGTGGTTGTTAAGGTTTGAGCTTGATCTTCATTTCGATCAATTTGAGTTTTCAATTTTTTTAGCTTTAATTTGATTTATTCATGAAAACCTCCTTCAAAAAATTTGATCCTAGTAGCTTAATATTCATGTGGGAATTTTTGTAGAATTTTTGGAATTTATTTTGATTTTTGGGTTTTTTTTATTATTTTATTATTATTTTCTAATTTTTGAAAATTAATTAATTAAATTATGAAATTGTGTTTTATGGTAAATATAGGTGTTGAAATGAATTATAGAAATTTATTTTTAATTTTTGTGAATTTTTATGTAATTATTTTGAATTTATTAAGTTTATGTAATTTTGGAAAAATAGGGTTAATTATGTGTTTAATTGAAACTAATTGGTTAATTGAGTATATTTATTGATATTATTGAAATATATGTTGAGAAAATTAATTTTGAGTGATTATATTATTTTTGGTGAATTTTTGGATTTATTTTAGTATATTTATATATATAGGGGTATTTTGATAATTTTACACTAAATTGGCTAAAAAATGTAGTTAAATCAGTTTTAATAGTTATTTAGGGTATAAAAATGATTTCTAAAAATTATTTAGTATTTTTAACTAATTAAAACTATTTTTCGTAAATTATTTTTAAATTATATATAATATACGATTTTTCTAATAAAATGAGTTTTCATCGGTTTTTACTGTGTTTTAGGGTTAATTACGTAATTTGAATTTATAAAATATATTTTTATTATATAAGGGTATTTTTGGTATTTCTGTAGCATTCTATGAATTGTGGACCTCAGTCGATGATTCGTAGTTTGGAGTCCGACTGAGGGATTGTGGTTGTATTTTGTGATTATTTTCGAAGTGTATTTTTTTGCAAGGCAAAATCTATTCTTTGAGTAGAGAGATGTCCATTTTACAGGGGAGGTTCTGTCAAATTTTTGGTAGAATTCTTGTAAAACGTGATGTCTGGTCGAATTCTGATTTAATTCTGTGTCTAGTATTCTAGATTGAGTCTTTAGAACTTCTGTTAGATTTATTCTGATTTCTGCCATTATTTGTTTGTTTAGTTGCACCGAGACCGAGGCCTAGTGGACCAGGCCCATCAGACCCATCTCGAGGAACGCAATAATAGTGAGTTGCTATTTTGTATATATATGCTCTAGGATGCATGATTTTGGAAATACATGTTTTATTTTGATTAAATATGCATAATAGTTTAATTATTACTTAAGTTTAATTTTAGTTTACTTTTGGTTTATTTTTGGTTTATTTTCAATATATGTTAAACTATATGCATGTTTTATTAATGAATTATGTTTAAAATATTTTTGAATATATTTCTAGATCGTTTTGTAATTTAATTGGGTTTATTTGACGTATATATACTCGAAATATTCCTGGTTTACTTTTGGTATATTTCTAGTATATATATGATTTATGTTGCTACTTATTTCAAATTCATGCATCATTTATTTTTATGAATGTAAGTTTTATATTTAAAATGAAGGATATCAATAGAACGTGCTACCTAGTGGGCAGCACTAGGACCAAGTACGTATCGGTACGCTTATAACATTTAGGCTATATCACTAACCTAATTATGGATATTGATTGGATTTGATTTGTTTGATGTGTGATATGATTTGGGAGTGTGATTGCTGGAGCTCGGTTGACCAAATGTCTCGGGGCCAATCACACTGACAGTCAAACTGCTGGAGCTCGGTTGACTTAGTGTCTCAGGGCTAGTCTACTGTCCAAATGGATTAAGTGAATATATTTGGAATAAGTGGGTCTGTATGGCTAGAGTGTTGTCTAACACTGTTTTGAGGTTACGATTTTCTAGGGTTCTATTTGATCCTTTATAAACTGTGATTTTCAATAAAAATATAAAAATGATTTTATTGCATCTGTGTGTATTTGCTTGTATACATATGTATTATATATACTTTTGACTATGTGCATTGTCATTTAGTATGCATGTATATATATTATAGTAATTCACTTAGTGAGGTTTGACTCCCCTCCGTTGACTATTTTTCAGGAGAGTCATCGTCTTCAGACCTTAGTAGCAGACCCTTACGCTGGATTTCTTTCGCTCTGGCTTCTTTATGTAAACTGCTTATCTGAGTTTTATTTTATAATCTAGACACTGCAGTAGTTATGGTCGATTATGAGATTATTGTATTATATTGGTATGAGTTATGTACTTTAAATACTTGAACTGGATTTGTATTAAATGATTATTTATATATATGAGATGAGTTATTGATTTAAATCCCGTGGTGGATTATTATTTAATTATTTATAATTTTATTTCCGCTGCATAATATTTTAATTATGTTATTATTATTATTGTATGTTTTATTTTATTTTAAAGCTTGTTACGGGTTCCGGATTCGAAAGAATTCTAGTTCCCTAGCGCCGGTCATGGCCCCTATTTTGGGTCGTGACAAAGTTGGTATCAGAGCAGAGTTCTTTGTCAAGGCCTTAGTTGTGTGAGTTATGGCCCTAGTTTTCAAGTTATGTTTTCTTTTGGTAACTGCTGCAGTGAATTAAATTGAGTATGTCTTAATAAGTATTCCTTGCTTTAGTTTTCTGCGTTATTCATCCATTGTCTGTTTTGTCTAAATTGTCCTATTGTCTTTTTAGAATGAAGAGGTGAGCGCATGTCGCTCCATCGGTCGTTGAGGCCGAGGATGATGAGTCTTTTCAGGATGAGATTTTACCTCCTGAGCAGCCAATTAGACGCAGAGGTCGTGGAAGAGGTAGACCTCGAGGAGTGGTAGGTCGCCGTAGGCAGAGAGAGATACAGGACGAGGAGCCTGTTGAGCCTGAGTTTGATGTTCTTGTACCCTCAGTTGTTCAGCTTGTTTAGCCTGCTTATCAGCAGGGTATGTTTGACTATGAGGCAGCTCTGTTCTATGCCAGAGTTGGCAGGATTGCGTTTAATGGGACTTCCGATCCGTTAGACTTTCTGCATGCAATTGAGACTTGGACTCAGACTGCTCACACCGAGTATCAGCAGATTATGATCGTCGAGTTGTCTATTGAGGGACCAGCCCTAGACTGGTTTATTCAGATGATCCAGCCCTATATGATGGCGATGACATAGGCTCAGTTCAGAGAGCAGTTTATGAAGAGATTCTGTCCAAAGCCTCTCCGTATGAGCTATCGTCTCCGATTGACCAACATTTCTCGCGGTGATCGATCAGTAGAGGAGTACACCTGAGAGTTTCTCCGGCTGGGTAGATATGTAGAGGATTTGATGCGAGATCAGTATTTCGCAATCACTACCCACGTTACCGAATTGGGTTTAGCATTTGCTGGTATGCCTACAACAGGCCTTACTCTGGAGTTTGTTATTGAGTTGGCCAAGGAGATTGCGCTGAGGCTAGTTAGGCAAGGAGCGATGCCTGATTATTATCAGCTGGGTATTCAGTCGAGTGGATTGCAGACTACTCCATACTCTAGTTTTCATATTGGTTCAAGTAGTCAGTAGCGAGGTCAGACTCAGCAGAGTCAGAGGCAGCATCAGCGAATGCATCAGAGCAGTAGACATGGCCGTGGAGGTCAGCGTAGGTCGTTCAGATTCGGGTCAGGTGCTTCGAGCAGCAGCAGTAGTCATAGTTCTGGATCAGCTGCCAGTGTTTGCCAAACCTGCGGTAGAGTCCATTAGGGACCGTGTTACCTGACACCACTGACATGCTTCAGATGCGGGCAGACAGGACATTATGCTAGATCGTGTCCTTACCCTGGGTATCAGCAGCCGCAAATTTTATGATTCCCATAGTAGTCGATTGCTAGTGTTGCACCTGTACCATTTCAGTTGCCTCCAGCCCATCATCAGAGTTCCACTCAGCTTGTTTCACAACAGGGTCATGGTAGAGGTACTAGAGGAGGTGCCAGAGGTGTTGGCCAGGCTTCTACCAGTCAGCAGGGAGGTCGAGGATAGGCTAGAGTCTTCCACCTTACTCAACAAGATGCTCAGGCATCCAATGCAGTCATGGCAGGTATTATTTTTGTTTGTTACTTGGATGCATGGGTTTTGTTTGATCCGGGTGCCACACATTCGTTTGTTTCTCCCATTTTTGCTTTCAAGTCTTGTTGGCAAGCTTCGAGGATGGCTTTTCCTTTGTCCGTTGCCACTCCTCTGAGTGATTCCTTGGACACCGATATTGTTCTTTTTGATTGTCCAGTTCTCGTGGGAGATAGAGAATTACCTGCTGATTTGATTCTATTGGATGTGATGGAATTTGATGTTATTTTGGATATGGACTGGTTATCTCAGCACTATGCCGTGGTAGATTATTGGAATAAAGAGGTGACTTTTAGAATTCCTAATGAAAAAGATTTTAAGTTTGTGGGTGATAGGAGTTCAACACCTCAGAATCTTATTTCTGCTATTACGGCTAGGAAGTTGCTAAGGAAAGGATATCAGGGGTATTTGGCATTAGTCAGGGATACTTCAGTGGATAAGTTATCACTCACAGATGTTCCTGTTGCTTGTGAGTTTCCTGATGTTTTTCCTGAGGAGTTTCCAGGTTTACCACCTCACAAAGAGATTGAGTTCTATATAGATATGGTTCTAGGTACTACTCCTATATCTATGCCACCTTATAGAATGGCTCCTGCAGAGTTGACAGAGTTAAAGGATCAGTTGTAAGAGTTGTTGGATAGGGGTTTTATCAGACCCAGTGTCTTTCCTTGGGGTGCACCAGTCCTATTTGTGAAGAAGAAGGATGGTACCCTGAGATTGTGCATTGACTACAAAGAGCTGAATAGTGAAGAACAAGTATCCTCTCCTGAGGATAGATGATTTATTTGATCAGTTACAGGGTGCACAGTTCTTTTCTAAGATTGATCTGAGGTCGGGTTATCATCAGTTGCAGATTAGTGAAGCCGATGTTCCTAAAATGGCATTCCGCACTTGATATGGCCATTATGAGTTTCTGGTGATGTCTTTTGGTTTAACTAATGCACCAGCAGCTTTTATGGACCTGATGAATAGGGTATTCAGACCATATATGGATTAGTTTGTGGTAGTCTTCATTGATGATATACTGGTATATTCGAGGAGTATGGAGGAGCATGTATATCACTTGAGGACTGTACTACAGACATTGAGAGATCATCAACTTTATGCTAAATTCTCAAAGTGTGATTTATGGATGGAGAGTGTTTCTTTTCTTGGACACGTAGTGTCTAAAGAAGATATCCAGGTTGATCCACAGAAGATTGATGCAGTGTCTGAGTGGCCTAGACTGACTTCTGTTATTGAGATTTGGAGTTTTCTGGGTTTAGTTGGGTATTATAGGCGATTTGTGCAGGATTTTTCTAGAATTGCAGCCCCTATGACTCGCTTGACTCAAAAAAATCTTAGATTCGAGTGGTCAGAAGCTTGTGAGAATAGCTTCCAGTTGTTGAAGGAGAAGTGGACAAGTTCACAATTTATTATGATGCCTCTAGAGTTGGCCTTGGTTATGTGTTGATGCAGAATGGTAGGGTGATAGCCTATGCTTCGAGGCAGTTGAAAAAGCATAAGCAGAACTATCCTACACATGACCTTGAAATGGCTGTAGTGATCTTTGCTCTCAAAATTTGGAGACACTATCTATACAGCATGACTTGTGAGATTTTTACTAATCACAAGAGCCTTAAGTACATTTTCTAGCAGAGAGATATGAATCTGAGGCAAAGGAGATGGTTAGAATTGTTGAAGGATTATGATTATGAGATATTATATCATTCGGGCAAGGCTAATATGGTAGCAGATGCCTTGAGTAGAAAGTCCTTAGGCAGTCTTGCTCACATCAGTGTTGAGAGAAGATCGTTGATTCAGGAATTACATCTGTTGGTGGATCAAGGTCTGATGATGAAGATCAGTATATCAAGTGGACTGCTAGCTCAGTTTAAGGTGCGATATGTACTGAGGGATAGGATTAAAGTAGCTCAGAGCCGAGATCCTATTCTAGAAGAGCTTGCAGAGAATGTTTGAGCAGGGAAATTCACTGATTTCACACTTGATGATGATGGTGTGTTGTGGATCAGTGGTAGATTGTATGTTCCTGATGTGGATGATTTGAGAGAAGAGATCCTAGAGGAAGCACATTCTACAGCCTATAGCGTACATCCGGGTGTCACTAAGATGTACCACAGTATTAGAGATTTATACTGGTGGGATGGACTGAAGAAGGATGTCGCTGATTATGTTGCTAAGTGCCTACCGTGTCAGCAAGTGAAACCCGAACATCAGAAGCCTTCTGGGAAGCTTCAGCCTCTTCCTATTCTCAAGTGGAAATGGGAAAGGATAGCTATGGATTTTATGGTTGGTTTACCTCGTTCTAAGGATGGATATAATTTTATCTGGGTGATTGTACACAGGTTGACGAAGTCTGCACATTTCTTGCCTGTGAAAGCCACTTATTCTATAGTTAGATTGGCAAAGCTATATGTGAAACATATTGTGTGCCTTCATGGAGTACCTGTGTCCATTGTGTCAGACAGAGGTTCAGTTTTTACCTCTCATTTTTGGCAGAAGTTGAGGAAGCGATGGGCACTAGGTTGGACTTCAGTACTGCTTTTCATCCTCAGACAGATGGTTAGTCTGAGAGGACGATCCAGACACTAGAAGATATGTTGAGGATGTGTGTCTTCGATTTAGGAGGTAGTTGGGATGATCATTTGCCTCTCGTAGAGTTTGCATATAATAACAGCTACCATAGTAGTATTGGCATGGCACCATATGAGGCGTTGTATGGAAGGAAGTGTAGATCCCTTCTGAGTTAGGATGAGATTGGGGAGAGAGCTTTGACTGGACCTGAGATGGTTCAGAATACTGCAGAGAAAGTCACCGTGATTAAGCACAAATTAGAGACCGCAGTTAGCAGGCAGAAGAGCTATACAGATTTTAGGTGCAAAGATGTGGAGTTTCAGGTTGGGGACTATATTTTTCTGAAGGTATCTCCAATGAAGGGTGTGATGAGATTTGGCAAGAAGGGTAAGTTGGCACTGAGATATATCGGATCGTTCGAGATTCTAGAGAGAGTTGGCATTGTTGCATATCAGTTGGCTTTGCCTCCGAGTATGACACAGGTGCATCTGGTGTTTCATATCTCGATGCTGAGGAAGTATATCTCAAACCCTTCACACGTGTTGCAGCCTGACAGTGTAGAAGTGAGTGAAGATTTGACGTTTGTAGAAGAACCTGTGGCGATCGTTGATTATCAAGTTTGACAGTTGCGGTCGAAACAGATTCCGATGGTCAAGGTTTTGTGGCGTATCAATAGAGTTGAGGAGCATACGTGGGAGACTGAAGCTGAGATGCGAGCTTCTTATCTGTATCTCTTCCCTTCTTGATCTTATAATAATTCTTTTCTGAAATTCAGGAATGAATTCTTGTAAGGGGAGAAGACTATAATATTCCGAGTTTTTAAATAATTTTAAACTGTATCGGGATATGTAGTGTTAATAATTTTGTATATAATTATGATATTTTTATAAGTTTGATATTTATTTAAAACTTATTTTAATTATTTTATGTTATTTTAAGTGCTTTACATAAAATTTTCCCGGGACTTGTATTTTCGGGGAAATTGACACGTAAATAATTTAATATTAATTATTTTAAATAGATTTACGCATTTGCATGAACTCATATATATTTTTAAAGTGCTAAAATAAAGTGTATATATGTGTATTTATTTAAATTAAACTAGGGTTTAATTAATTACCCTAATTTTTATTATTTATTATTTAGTTTTAATATTAGTTAATTATTTTTAAGTGTATAAATTATTAAATATATTAAATTACGTGTGTGAAATTTTATATTATTATAATATATAGTGTGAGTATATATATATATGCATATATACATCATATATTGAGAAAAATAAAAAACTTTGCCAAATTACCAAATTGCCCCCGACTCCCTCTCCTCCTTCTCCGATCGTCCCATGCCCTACCCTCACTGTGCCTCTCGGTTTGGTACGCCGGACCGCCCTTCGCCGCCACCAGCTGCCGCCAACCTCCTCCCCCTTCCTTCCTCTTCCTCTTCGACATGATCAGGTCACCAAAGCTCGCTGGAACGCCCGGAATTTGCTGTGGCAGAGTGTGAAGCTCTTCACCGTCGATCACGATTCTGGCCACCATTTCGTGCACCGCCGGTCTCCATCGACTCCCTGAACTTTGGTGGTTCCTATTCTAAGCTTCTTTTAGCCGGAAAACGAGTGGTTGTTAAGGTTTGAGCTTGATCTTCATTTCAGTCAATTTGAGTTTTTGAATTTTTTAGCTTTAATTTGATTTATTCATAAAAACTTCCTTCACAAACTTTGATCCTAGTAGTGTAATCTTCATGTGGAAATTTTTGTAGAATTTTTGGAATTTATTTTGATTTTTGGGTATTTTTTATTATTTTATTATTATTTTCTAATTTTTGAAAATTAATTAATTAAATTATGAAATTGTGTTTTATGGTAAATATAGGTGTTGAAATGAATTATAGAAATTTATTTGTAATTTTTATGAATTTTTATGTAATTATTTTGAATTTATTAAGTTTATGTAATTTTGAAAAAATAGGGTTAATTATGTGTTTAATTGAAATTAATTTTTTAATTGAGTATATTTATTGATATTATTGAAATATAAGTTGAGAAAATTAATTTTTAGTGATTATATTATCTTTGGTGAATTTTTGGATTTATTTTAGTATATTTATATATATAGGGGTATTTTGGTAATTTTACACTAAATTGGCTAAAAAATATAATTAAATCGGTTTTAATATTTATTTAGGGTATAAAAATGACTTCTACAAATTATTTAGTATTTTTAACTAATTAAAACTATTTTTTGTAAATTATTTTCAAATTATATATAATATACGATTTTTTTAATAAAATGAGTTTTCATCGGTTTTTACTGTGTTTTAGGGTTAATTACGTAATTTGAATTTATAAAATGTATTTTTATTATATAAGGGTATTTTCGATATTTCTGTAGCATTCTGTGAATTGTGGACCTCGGTCGGTGATTCGTAGTTTGGAGTCCAACCGAGGGATTGTGATTGTATTTTGTGATTATTTTTGAAGTGTATTTCTTTGCAGGGCCGGCTCTACTCTTTGAGTAGACAGATGTCAGTTTTACAGGGGAGGTTCTGTCAAATTTTTGATAGAATTCTCGTAAAACGTGATGTTTGGTCGAATTCTGATTTAATTCTGTGTCTAGTATTCTAGATCGAGTCTTTAGAACTTATGTTAGATTTATTCTGATTTCTGTCATTATTTGTTTGTTTAGTTGCGCCGAGACCGAGGCTTAGTGGACTAAGCCCATCGGACCCATCTCGAGGAGCGCAATAATAGTGAGTTGCTATTTTATATATATATATATGCTCTATGGTGCATGATTTTAGAAATATATATTTTATTTTGATTAAATATGCATAAAAGTTTAATTAGTACTTAAGTTTAATTTTAGTTTACTTTTGGTTTATTTTCAATATATGTTAAACTATATGCATGTTTTATTAATGAATTATGTTTAAAATGTTTTTGAATATATTTCTAGATCGTTTTGTAATTTAATTGAGTTTATTTGATGTATATGTACTCGAAATATACCTGGTTTACTTTTGGTATATTTCTAGTATATATATGATTTATGTTGCTGCTTATTTCAAATTCATGCATCATTTATTTTTATGAATGTATGTTTTATATTTAAAATTAAGGATATCAATAGAATGTGCTACCTAGTGGGCAGCACTAGGACCGAGTATATATCGGTACGCTTATAGCATTTAGGCTATATCACTAACCTAATTGTGGATATTGATTAGATTTGATTTATTTGATATGTGATATGATTTAGGAGTGTAATTGTTGGAGCTCGGTTGACCAAGTGTCTCGGGGCCAATCACACTGACAGTCAGACTGTTGGAGCTCGGTTGACTTAGTGTCTCGGGCCCAATCTACTGTCCAAATGGATCAAGTGAATATATTTGGAATAAGTGGATCTGTATGGCTAGAGTGTTGTCTAACACTGTTTTGAGGTTGCGATTTTCTAGGGTTCTATTTAATCCTTCATAAACTGTGATTTTCAATAAAATATAAAAATGATTTTATTACATCTGTGTATATTTGCTTGTATACATACGTATTATATATACTTTTGACTGTGTGCATTGTCATTTAGTATGCATTTATATATATTATAGAAATTCACTCAGTGAGGTTTGACTCCCCTCCGTTGACTATTTTTCAGGAGAGTCATCGTCTTCAGACCTCAGTAACAGACCCTTACGCTGGATTTCTTCCGCTCCGGCTTCTTTATGTAAACTGCTTATCTGAGTTTTATTTTATAATCTAGACACTGCAGTAGTTATGGTCGATTATGAGATTATTGTATTATATTGGTATGAGTTATGTACTTTAAATACTTGAACTGGATTTGTATTAAACGTTTATTTATATATATGAGATGAGTTATTAATTTAAATCCCGTGGTGGATTATTATTTAATTATTTATAATTTTATTTCCGTTGCACAATATTTTAATTATGTTATTATTATTATTGTATGTTTTATTTTATTTTAAGGCTTACTACGGGTTCTGGATTCGAAAGAATTTTCGTTCTCTAGCGCCGGTCATGGCCCCTATTTTAGGTCGTGACACCTAGCGTCGGTCATGACTCTTAGTTTGGGTCGTGACAGATAGCTCTAGTGTGGGCTGTGATGGAAGTGATCGAGAGAGAAGAAGAAGAAGAAGAAAAAAAAAAAAAAGGGAGAAGACTTTTACCCAAAAATTCCTGCTTTTTAACCCTATTTTTAATTTAATTATAAAATTACTAAAATGCCCTCCATCAAATTTAATAATAATAAAATATAATAATAATAATAATAACAACAACAACAACAACAACAATGATAATAACAACAATGTTAACAATAATAATAATATTAATAACAATAATAATAGTAATAACAATATTAATCTCACGTAAAAATAAATTATTTTTACATAAATAATTCCTTAAAATAAAATACTTAAATAATATTAACAATTAACGATAATAATATATAAATAAAATTTAAGATTATTAACACTGCATATCTCAAAATAATATTATTTAATTTAAAATATTGGGTTTTTACAAGTCTGGAGTTTTCAACAAAACAATAAGACTTTTGGAGCATGAAATGATAAAAAAAAAAAGGAGGAAATGATGAAAATGCAAGGTGGAAAGTGACCTTGATTTTTGGGAAAAATTGGAGAAAGAGAGGGTAGGGGCTTAAGGGGAGTTTTGGACATTCAAAAAGGGGTTGGCCATTAAGGTTTAGGTTCTGAAAAAAAAGAGAAAAAAAGAAGAAAACGTTCTTGAGAAAGAAAAGGAAAAGAGAAGGATGAAGAAGGAAAAAAGGAACTTGAAACTAGGAATCCATTTCTTGAAAGGAAGGAAGGAGATTCTTGCATTCGATACATTGAAAACGAATCAAACAAGCTCTGAGGGCTTCCAATTAGGAACATCAAACGGGTCCAAATAAGTGAGAATCCCTGTTTTCAAGTTTTGAGTTATTTGTTTTGTATGAAACTTTCATTTCTTCATTTTATATCTCTTTTGTGTTTATTGTTTTCTTAGGATTGCATCTAAAGACTGAATATGTTAATCATTAAGTTCTTAGTTGTTGGTTTATGTTGATTTACATGAATATTTGAGTTGTTTATAATCTAAGAAACTTGTAGTTTTTGTGTTGTTGTGCCTGTTGAAAAGGCAACGCCTCTTCAAAGGGGTGTCACCTCTTAACCTAGTGGTGAACACCTCTACGAAGAGATGATCACTTCTCATGCAGAGTCTTGTGCAATTTTGCATTGTTTTAGTATCTTTTTAATATATTTTTTGTATATGATACGTATATGTTGCCTAATTGATTTTGATATTGCATGCGTATGCTATATTAAAACTAGTTGAATGATTAATCCATATTTATATGAATCTGCATGCCTATGCTTATATTAATATAATTTGAATTGTTTTGTAAATAAAGTTATTCATTCGAATGTGAGACTAACATTTATTTGTTGTAGGTTTCGGTGATTTTTAATCACTATATAATTAGTGAATTAATTAGTTCTTGAGAGGTTTTATTTGGATTAATTATTGTAATAATTGTACAAATTATTGTAATCCCTAATCACTTCCTCATTTATTTGGAATGAATATTTATAAATTTGTTCTCAATATTTAATTTGAATGTTAAGGCAATAAATATGCAAAAGAATTAATATGCAAACTCAAATTAAATTGTAAAATTAAAAGCATTTGCAAACCACAATAATAATGAAATAATTTAATAATCACAAGTAATAAAATGCAAAGCACAAACGGAGTCCAACCGCAAGGTTGGATGGACATTCAAAACCCGTACCCAGTTTCCAAATCCGAATCTTTGATGACGGCTTCTGAGAACATCCGTGGAATCCAATTACAGTAGAAATGTCTCAATTTTTATTCGAATAGCGACTCCATCTCCTTTTTGAGCTAAAAAACTCATTTAATAATCCTAATAAGTCTTGAACCCACACTTTACTGTAGTTACCGTACACTTGGATATGTGTTCTAAACCCGCCGCCTACGGTCATACTTAATGGTAAGTGAGGTATCTTGTCAATCTATCTATTCCTTAATACCAATATATTACATAGTCGTCAACTATTCAACACCAAGGAATCACAGAAATGCAAGTTATCATACCAATTATTCAACACCAAGAAATCACAGAAATGCAAGTTATCATACTTAATGGTAAGTGAGGGATCTTGTCAGTCTATCTCTTCCCTAAGACCAATATATTATCTACAAGTTACATGATTTTTTTCTTTTTCAAAAGATAATAATATAATGCAAAGTTATTGTCAAGAAGCATAATCAGTAAGTTCTTGAACGTTGAAGAGAGAAAAATGCAATTACTGAAGTCCCACAAAGGTACTCACAGCAGTACAAAACAAGTGATAGGCACTCCATGGAATCACTTGACTCCACCTCCTTTTTGGGCTAAAAAACTCATTAAATAATCCTAATGAGTAAAACTCATTAAATAATCCTAATGAGTCTTGAACTCACACTTTACCTTAGTTACCGTACATTTGGATATGTGTTCTAAATCACGCTGCCACGATCATACTTAATGGTAAGTGAGGGATCTTGTCAATCTATCTATTCCTTAATACCAATATATTACATTGTCGTCAACTATTCAACACCAAGGAATCACAGAAATGCAAGTTATCATACCAATTATTCAACACCAAGAAATCACAGAAATGCAAGTTATCATACTTAATGGTAAGTGAGGGATCTTGTCAGTCTATCTCATCCCTAAGACCAATATATTATCTCCAAGTTACATGATTCATTTTTTTTTTTTTTCAAAAGATGATAATGTAATGCAAAGTTATTGTCAAGAAGCATAATCAGTAAGTTCCTGAACGTTGAAGAGAGAAAAATGCAATTACTGAAGTCCCACAAAGGTACTCACAGCAGTACAAAACAAGTGATAGGCCCTCCATGGAATCTCTTGCATCAACACCAACAACCGTTGCATCCCAAAGCACGAGAAGAAACAGGCGAATCCAAAATAGCAGGCATGGTAATTCGTAGAAAAACAGAGGAAAGGACAATGCACCCCAACTAACACTATTGCCACCAGCTTGCTTAGCTTGATTCTTATAGAAGTAAAAAGTTGAAAAGACATTTGAATCTGAATCATGAATCTAAATCTGTTCAAATACATCTTACAAAATTACTGTCATAGACTTCATGTGATTCCAAATATCATGAAGAACAACACTTCAGGGTTTGTATAGCCAAACTATGAAAATATCAGAGTCCTGTCACAAGGTATTATGTTCCCTATTCTTAGCACATATGCAATTTCATGTAATCTAGTGTGATGGGATCATGATTATCAGTTTTTGTTCTTTTTCTTTCCCTTCTTTCTCCCTCTTTTATTATGTGGATTTGACTGCGGCTTGTGTTTTGAGACTTTCTCAAATGATTTCTTTTTACTTACAGCTAAATTCTGCTTCTTATCAACTCCAGTTAAACTTGGCACTATTTTTAGCATCTTTCCACTTGGGCCATCCTCATCTCGGGAGATCTCACTAGTAGTCACAGTGACTTTCATGTCTCCATTGTCATACTCCATTGTCCCTTTAGCCAAGTAAACAAAAACAACAACATCAAATGTCAAATAAATATATCGTTTAAGTTCGTATTGCATGCTCTCGCTGCTATGATGAAGAAAATTAAAAAAAAAGAAAAAAAAACCTCCAGTGTTGCAAGCTCCCTGGACATACTGTTTGCCTAATGGTATTTTCAAGTAACATGATTACCAACTATTATTTACATAACAATGCCCTCCTAAATCACCCACTTCATAAATTAATTTCAGGCTCCATTATGTAAGGTGTTTTGTATTAGCCTAACAAGTAATTCAAAAATCCACCTAGCAAATATATTTCCAAGGTGCCAAAATGTCCTGAGAAGAATCCACACTGGTTTATTAGAGGGGCCACTAACTGTTTCCATAAACCAGCTATTAGCAAAGTCAGCAACATAGAGATATTGACAACTGGAGATGCAGTTATTCTAATATGATTTCAGGAAGTCTGCATATCTTATATCCATTATTGCAGTTTATGAAAATACCATTCAATGATGCAATTGTATTGCTTTCTTCATCATCCTTGTTGTACTCATCAATTTCATCAAAGGGTTGTGGAGCTCCTCCATATAAAACAAATTCTCTTTCCAGTTTCCTCTGTAACACACGTTAGGCAGCAAGAATTAAAACAATCAAAATATAAGGAATACTGTTGAATTGCATGAGCAAATCAAATCAGTAAACTATCACTATCCTCTACGATTTCAAAATTTTTTGCTCAAGAAGATTTTAGTAGCTACAAAATATGGCGAAGTTGTAATGTTTTGAGAAGGATGACCACAAAATAAGACTAATCTGGAAATCCTTCAATAAAACAGCAGGAAAACGAAGATGCATCTCTTATAAATGTTCACTACCCACAAACTTGAGAAACTTTTCCCTTGTCATAACAAGACAGGGTTAAGTTTTCTCGTTAAAACTCACTGATTTCATAGGCAACGAACACAATCCAAGAAGATTTTCCACCTAAAATCAACTTAAATAACAATAAAATCCCATTATGGATTACTGCGAAATAAGCTAAATATATGAGCACTAATTTAATTTTTTTTGCCATTGTATGATCATTAAAGAATATGTTATGAATAAGCTAGGTGCAGCAGTCATGCATTAAAAAAAAAAAAAGCTACCTTTTTGCGTTCCACAATGCGCTTGCGCCGCAAGGCCTCCTCTTGCTGCCTTTGGGCCTCTTTTCTTCTCTTCTTCTTCCTCTTGTGAAACCCAGTTACAAAATCCCTTTAACAAAGACAATCCACATCACCAATCGTGTCAACGACATGAATAAGTTCAGAAATTTCTTTGTCAAATTAATAATACAGTGCAACACAGAATGCAAGACAGAACAGTACCTGAGATCTTTTTCGTTGAAAGACACAGCCAAAGCTTTGTTCTTTAAAGCTCGTTTCTTTAAATACGGAGCTCGAGTTGGTGGCAGCTGTGGTCCTCCTTCTTCGATTTCCCCTGCCATGGTCTCTAACCACTCTGCTGTGATTGGATTTTTTTTTGGGGATTTCAGATTTTGGAACCAATTCGGGTTGCCCGTATTGTTTTAATATGATGGGCTTTTCGGTGCTAAGCCTGCATCGAGTTCTAAAACGATCCTACTCCAACATCTCCAAAGGCCTTTTTTAGGAGTTTTTACAAAAATACCCAAAAAATGAAAGACATTAACATCAAATGTTCCGTGTTTACATTATATTACACAAGTCCTTTTTTTTTCTTCCAAAACTTTCACGTCGATGAAGAGCGACAAACTCTTATTTTTCTTCGTTTTTTTTCACTGTCTCTTTCCTTCTCCTCTTCTTCTTCTTCTTCATTTCTTCTTCCTTTTCTGTGCCATCAATGGCTTCTCTACCCACCTCACTTCTTCTTAAGCTTCATTGCTCCGATAAAATTTCTCAGCTACTAAGCGAAGCGAGCACCAATAGATAAAATTTGTAAGCAGGCGAGTGGTTCAAAACAAGAAGAGATTCACGCTCCAATAAACGAAACTCAAACACACTGTAATCTTCTTGTACCATTTTGTATGTATCCGCTGTTGTGATCAAGTTATAGCGTTTGGGATTTGGATCTCCGATTGGCCATCTCCTATATAAATTTCAGGGTACCTTTCATTCTTCTTCTTCTTCTTTTATCGGTTTCAGTTTTTTCAAGATTTGTTTGTGTTGGTAGATTGGTTTCTGGGTTTGTTTATATAACCCTTTTTTCATGTTACTTTCTTTAATTTACCCTTTTCTGAATTGTGTTCCTTTACAACTTTTAATTGCTCTTTTGGATTGATTGGATTATGATCTTTGCCTTCTCTTCACCGCCCAGATAGAATTTTTTACTTTTTTGCTTAACTTTGTTAGTTTCATCCCTTTTTCTGTTTATTTCTTTACATCGCAATTGTATTTTTTAAAAAAAAAATCATAATCACAAGAAGGAAATGGTATATGCTCATCTGTCAATGTGTATCTTATAAGTATCTATATTCAATCTGTCAATGTGGTCTGTATCTAATTTGGTGACCTTGCCCTGAGCACACAATATGTTTTGTTCTATGCTTGTTTTATGAATTTTTTTTTTGTGTGGGAATGTAAATTGGACTTTGATTTTTATGCACAGACATAGGCAATTAGATTACCAGCTCCACATCTAAGAATGAGATTCGTAAAACTATATCTCAAATTAAGCATGAAGGTCTTGGAAGATCAGATAGGCCAAAAGAGAGTAGTAGTTGGCGCAGATACAGGTTTCCTTAGATTGTAACTACCAAATATTTGTTTTGGTGATGCTATTCTCAGACTCTACTGGCCAGGTTTGTTTCTTTGCAAGTATGCCAATTCCAGTTATTTGGGATGGTCATACCATATCATATGGCTAAATTATTGGTTATGGATTATCAGTTGCTGTTAATTTTCGAATCTCACATCTTGAAGTTGATTCAGGGAATGAACAAAAGCTGCTTGCTGCATTTACTTGTATTTCATTTTGTTTTGTTCGTAGGAATTGTAATTTCACTGCCCCTTCCGTAGCAAAATGCGCTCATATTTAGTAGGTTTGGTCTAGTTCAATTCAAATATGCAGGGTAAGCTGTTGAACTGGTCTTTATTTTTCTTGCATGGCCTTGTAGTTTGAGTTTGATTTTGGTAGAAAAGTGCGAGAAGATAAGCAAATGAGTTCTTATAATGAGATCAACTGGTTTAGTACTACTGTGATTTGGTGTCATCTCTTATGGAATTGCTCTATGTATATCCTCGAGCAAAAATGTTAAAGTTATAAACTTTAACAGAATTTCTAATTGGGCTCTTGTTTTGGTTTTGGTGTTTTATTGGTTCAATTTGCAAATGCAAACAGAGGAGGGCCGCTGGTAGAGTATAAAAGAATAATTGCGGCTGGTGAACTTGTAGATGAACTTGCAGATGGTGATTGCTGCCAAGTATCATTGTTATTCTTAGTGCGTCTAGATTCAAAGTGTATTAGTTGTTTTATGTATATTTTATCTGTTTGATATTATTTTCCCATTGGAACGATAAGATTTATAAAATATGTTGGAAATTTAGAATGTTAAATATTTTCCTGATACTTTTTTTTTTTGTTTTATATTTGGAATCATTTTTTCCCGTGATTCTTGTATATGTGATTTACATATATGTTGATCGAATTATTGAGATAATTAGTACTGTTTTATTTGTTGGTAAATTAATTGGAGATTATCTTTTTTTGAGAATTTTGCATATCCTCATAGGTCTAATTTTTTTTTTTAACAAATAAAAAAAACTTCTTTGATTTACAAGTTAAAGATGTCTAAATTAATAGAAGAAGTGAATATTTTTGTGTTAAATGATTAAAAGTTGGGTATATATTGTCCAATTGTGTTAAAAATTAACAAAAATTATTAATTAAAATTTTTGTTACGCAACAAGTTTACAAAATAATAAAAGTGATACTTAAAAACAATATATTATTTGAATATCATTCATATATAATACAATCAAAACAGTATATTATCTTAATATTATAAGTATATGAAATTTAAAATAGTATATTATCTAAATTTTATAAGTATCTAAAATTCAAAATAGTATCAAAAAATTAAAAATAGTATGTCAAACTCATATATATAGTATACTATATGAATATTATATGTATCTGAAGATTCAAAATTGCATATGATACTAAAAAAAACAATATATTATCTGACTAATGCATTAATCATCCAATTGATTATATTAGTTTAATTTGAGACTATTATATCAACTATTTTGATTAATAATGTAATGTCGACAAAACAAGTTTAGTGAAGGCATGAAAGTGCCTTATAGGAGGGGGTGAATAAGGCTAATGATGGATTTTAGAAAATTAAATCCAAGTTTAAAGGATGAACAATAATTAAAAAAATAATATAGTAGAAAGAACAATGAATACAAAAATTTAAAGAGTTCGAATTTTCAACAATCATATGTCTCCACTTAACTTATTTCTAAAATTAGGATTTTCAATTCCTACAATTTTATTTACAAGGTTGATATTGTACAAAAGTTTTATGGCTCACTCTTATACTCTTACAACTTGAGTTTTCAAAACTCACTAAAAAAATTAAATCCCAAGTGTTATAATAGCTAAACACTTAAACCAATTTTTTTAGAAATAAATCTCACTTATCTTCTAATCTATCCCAAGATTTAAGATGAAGAGAAAATATATTTCTAACAGACAACCAACTTTCACAATAGTTATATAAACAAATAATGAATATTTGAGAGTTTGAGAGCTTTGACGAATATTAAGATAGAAAATTGTAATAAGTAAGTATCTTTACTTCAATTGAGCTCAAGTAAGTGTTTATATAGATAAATATTAAAAAATATGGTTGTTGGAAATATCAAACATGTCTCCAACATCTCTTTTTTAAATTCAAAAATATGACAGTTGGACTTGAAATGTCACTATAGCAGCAGAGCTTCAGTCGCAATCAACTGTTCACTTTGACTTTTGATCACCATAACAACTCTTGCTTCAATTGCAGTTTACTGTTCATTTCAGCTTTCTATCACCATATAAGTTTTTGCTTTAATCGCAGCTTACTATTTTTTTCAGCTTTCTATCACGATATAAGTTTTTACTTCAGTTACAACTTACTATTCATTTCAGCTTTGACTTGGTTTTCATTTGAATTCTAACTTATACACACTTAAAATAAACATAGTAAATGCTCAAAATTAAGTTTGTTAAGATCGAAATTAAGATTAATTATTGCTAAGGCCAACAAGACATTTCTTTTTTTTTTCTTAAAAAAATATCAAAAGCTCTCATTCTTAGCACAAATTAAGTATAGATTTTGTGGCTAGAAATTAGTATCTCTAAAATTTTTAATATTTTAGATCAATTTATTATTTTTGAAAAAATTAAAAAGGTATATATATATATTAAAAAAAAGTTGAGTCTATATTGTCTAATTATGTTAAAAACTAACAAAAATTATTAATTAAAATTTTTGTTACACAACCAGCTTAAGAAATAATAAAAATGATACTTAAAAATAGTATATTTTTCGAATATTATTCATATATAATACAATCAAAACAATATATTATCTTAATATTATAAGTATATGAAATTCAAAACAATATCATAAACTAAAAACAATATATTTTTTTAAATATTATTCATATCTGAAACTCAAAATAATTGTCACGACCTAAAACAGGGGGCCATGACTGGTATTAGGGAACGAGAATGCTTTCGAATCTTAAAAATAAAAGCAAGCAATATAATAAAATAAATAAAATATTCGTGTAGCGGAAATTAAATCTCGAATGTAAAATAATAATTCTTCAGCTCATTTAATAACATAAATTTCATCTCATATATAATAAAGTCTTTAAGTATAATTTTTTTTTTTTAGTTTAACAATCTGAAAACTTAAATCTCATACATACATATTATAAATACAGCTCACTGAAACAACTACTGCAGTGTCTAGAATACAAACTAAACTCAAGTAAGCAGTTTACATAATAAAGCCGGAGCGGAAGAAATCCGGCGGACAGGTCTACTGCTGAGGTCTGAGGACGAAGACTCTCCTGAAAAATATCAACGGAGAGGAGTCAAACCTCACTAAGTGAATTCTTATAGTATATATACATGTATAACTAAATGTCAAATGCAGACACTTAATAGAATATATATAATAACATATATATAGGCAATTACACACAAATGTTGAAATCACTTTATATATATAATACTGAAAAATATCAGTTTATGAAGGAGTAGATAGAACCTTAAATGATCGCAACCTCAAATGGTGTTAGACAATACTCTAGCCATATAGGCTCACTTATTCCAAATAATTTCACTTATTCCATTTGGACAGTAGACTGGCCCCAAGACACTAAGTCAACCGAGCTTCAACAGTCTGACTGTCAGTGTGATTGGTCCCGAAACACTTGGTCAACTGAGCTCCAGCAATCACACTCTAAAATCACATCTCACATTAATCAAATCAATCCCGTCATAATCCATAAATAGGTTAGTAATTTATCCTAAATCTATCGTCATACCGGTACGTACTCGGTCCTAGTGCTGCCCATTAGGTAGCACGTTCTATTAATATCCTTCATTAAAATAAAGTCATACATTCATAAAATAAATGATGCATGATATTAATTTAAATGGCAATATAAACCATATATATACTAGCAATATACCAAAAATAAAGTAAGTATATTTCGAGTATATATATATGTCAAATAAATTTAGTTCAACTATAAAATAAACCAAAAATAAACCATATACATACTTAAAAACAACTTAGGTATAAAGCAAAGGTAAAACATGCATTAAATTCAAACTATACCTAAAATATACTTAAGCGTTTATTAAATCATTTATGCATAATTCATACAATTAAAACATATATTTCTAAAAATATGCAACCTAAATACACGTATATATAAAATAACAACTCATAGTTGTGCACTGCACGAGACGGGTCCGATGGGCCTGGTCCACTAGGCCTCGGTCTCGATGCAACTAAACAATCAAATTACAATACAAGAATCAGAACAAATCTAACTTAATTTCTAGAAACTCAATCTAGAATTCTAAACATAAACAAGGAATAGGGATTTGACCGAATGTCACATTTTACGAGAATTTTATCAAAAATTTGACTACGGACATTTCTCTACTTAAAAAATAGAGCCGGTCATATAAAAAAACACACTTCGAATACAAAATATCCACATCACCCCTTGGTTGGATTCCTAAACTGCAATTCTACCGACCGAGGTTCACAATTCACAAGATATACACAAAATACATTAAAATTCTAAAAATACCAAAAATACCCTTTATATACCAAAATATAGCAAATTTAAATATTTAAACACTAAAAATAATTATTTCACTGATAATTACTTAAAAACCCTAATATTAATATAATATTGTTAAAAAAATCGATAATTCTCCATAAATTCACAAATATTAATAGAAATTCATTTTATAAATCCAAATTACTCAATTAGCCCCAAAAAAAATTAAAAATTACTAAAAACTCATTTATTTACAAAAATAGTATATTATATATAATTTGAAAATAAATTTTGAAAAAATAGTTTTAATTAGTTAAAAATAGTAAATAATTTGTAAAAATCATTTTTATACCTCAAATAATTATTAAAACCAATTTAACTTAATATTCAATTAATATTACTACTAAATTACCAAAATACCCCTAATATATAATAATTCACATAATATACAATAATTATTCAAAAATTCACTAAAAATTATATAATTACTCAAAAATTATTTTCTCAACATATAATTCAATAAAATAAATAATTATACTCAATTAACCAATTAATTTTAACAAAATACACATATAACTTATATTTCTAAAATTCACATAAACTAAATAAAATTATAATAATTACACAAAAATCACAAAATTTATAAATTAAATTTTATAATTATTTTCAACCACCATAAACCCTAAAAATCACAATTTATTTAATTAATTTATGAAAATTAGAAAATAATAATAAAATATTCATAAAAATCAAAATAAATTTCAAAAATTCTAGAGTGTAGATTGAGCTAGTAAAACCAATTTTTGTGAAGGAATTAAGCTTGAATATCAAAGATTGAAGTTCAAAAAAATCAAGAAACTAAAATGGCCGAAATAAAAATCAAGCTCACCACCAAAATCTATACCAAATCAAGTGAAACCAAGGTTAGAAACACACTCACCGAAGCTCAAGGAAGAGAATGAGACCGGCGGTGTTGATGGAGGTGGCCGGAATCGGCTTGAACGGCGGTGGTGATGATTTTTGGCTTTTCGACTAAAACAAGCTACAACGGCGCCGGAGGAGGGAGGAAATGGTGGCGGAGCTGGCTGGAGATGACGTTGGCATGCCAGGAGGCACTCTGACGGCCTCTGAACGGCGTTGCAGAGGTGAGGGGTGAGGGGGGGGGGAAGGTCGTCGGGTGTGTGAGGAAGAAGATGGGTGTTTATTTTATTTTTATATATATTAAAACTTAACTTTAACTTTAATAATATACTTAAATAATAATATACACACATCAAACACACACCACACATTATTATTTTATATAAATAATTATATACATATATATACACACACATATATATAAAATAACCCTAATATTATAATAATATATATATGCATGTATATGTATATATTAATATACAAAGTATTAATCATGCATGAAACCGTTCAATTTAATAAAATAAAATAACATTAATCAATAACATATTATTTTCTAAAATAATAGGTTTCAGGAAAAATTTTACGTGAAAAACTTTAAATAAACGTAAATAACATTAATTATTAACAAAATAATTAAATATTCAAATATATATATTAAAAATTATTAATACCGCATATTCCGAAAAAATATAAGAATATTTAAAACTCGGGTTATTACAATAATATCAAAAATTTAAAACAGTATATTTTCTAAATATTATTTGTATCAAAAAATCAAAACACTATGTGAAATTCAAAATAGTATCGAAAACTCAAAATAACATCTGAAAATGATAAATAATTATTTAAATATTATTCAAATATTTTCCACTAACAAAAAGTATATTATTTGAATATTATTCATATATAAAACTCAAAATAGTATTTGAATATGATAATTTGAGTAAGTATACATGTAATAACCCTGATTTTTTTAAAAATTATTTTATTAAATAATGAGATGTGAAATGTTAATAAAGTTTAAAAGTTATATTTAATTATTTTACTATTTTGTGTTTTATTATCATTATTTTATGTTTCATTGAATTTTCTACGTAAATTCATTAAATTTGAAATTTATTATTTTGAACGTTTAAATTCCATTGTGCATATTTATTGTTGTTGAATACTATTATTCTGATAACGTTAATTTAGAGCATGGTTATTCTAATATTATTTTTTAGTACTAATATTATTTTCTTAATTGATGTGATTTTGAGTATTATTAATATTTTGAGTACATCATTGTTATTTTATGTTTATTTTTATTGATTTACATTATTACATTATTAAATTATTTCATAAATATTATTTGTTTAATAATAATTGTGTTGTGTGTTATTATTGTCGTGAATATTATTTTCATTATTATTATCAATAGTATTATTTTTATTGTTTAATGCTATTATTCATATTATTCATATTATCCAATTATTTTATTAATAGTATTAATTTTAATTGTTGTTAATTTAATATTGTGTATATTAATGTACATGTGTATACCTATATATATCGATATAGATATGGATCAAAATAAGTGGTGGAGATTTATTTAGATTAAAGTTAAATTATATTATAACACATATATATGTATATTTAAATGAGTAGGATATTTTTTTTATTTATGAGTGGTAGAGATTTAATTGAATTAAAGTTATATTATTATTATTATTATTATTATTATTATTATTATTATATATATATATATATGCATACAAAAACATAAGTGCAGGATTTTCCCCTCTTCTCCCCGCAAAACCCGACTCCTTCTTTGTCATTGTGCTTCTACTTCTTCCTCGTGAATCTTCAGCCTCTACCAACGCCATCTGAATCCTCCCCAAGCCGCCATCTCCTTCCCTCTTCTTCCCTACCTTCTCCTTCTTCTTCTCATTGTCGGGCAACGTAGAGGCAGCAGCATGGAGCAGGGGACTTCCGATGACTTTCTGACAATGGGAGCTTGGTTTCTTTATGTCAATCACTCCTTGAGTTAAGGGGAAGTTGATTTTGAGCTTGATCAATGCTCAAAGCTAGGTATTTGTGAGTTTTAATCAATTTCTAGTTTATGTCAAATTCCTTTTCTAATTTTTTTTAGCTTGAGTTTAAAGGTTTTTTTTTATAATTTCCTTTAGAAATGATGATTTATATAGCTTGAGCTTCATGATTTTATTTTTGTTATAATTTTTGGAAATTATTTTAATTTTGATGAATTTTTTATTATTTTATTACTAAATAATTAATTTTTGTTAATTAATTAATTAAATTATGAATTTTGTTAAATTATTGTTATTATATATTGTTATGAGTTTTGGTGTTGAGAAATTAAATTTTGAGAATATTTTGTAATTTTTTTAGAGATATTTATAGTTTATGTAAGGTTGGATATTTAGTTAAATGTGTATTTTTGGTTAAAAATTAGAGTTAATTGTGTATTTTAGTTAATATTAGAATATTATTTGTTGAGAGAATAATTTTTATGAATGTATATTATTTTTATGGAATTTTATGTAAATTATGTGCATTTTGAATTATTAAGTTAAATAGGTAATTTTGAGGAAATTATCGGTTAAATATGTGTTTTGATTGATATTAGTGTATTATATGATGACTAAATAATTTTAATGAGTTTCTATAATTTTTGAGAAAATTATTTAGTATATTTAAGTATATTGAATATTTGATATTATAGGGGTAAATGTGTAATTTGTGTTAATTATAGTTAAATATTATAATTTAGCTGATTTTATAATTATTTAAGGTAATAAAATGATTTTTACAAATTAATTACTATTTTACCTAATTAATATTATTTTTATTATTTTTTGAAAAATGTTTTCAAATAAATATATTATATATACTATTTTGGAAATAAATTGGGTTTAAGACTAATTTTATTATATGAGTAAACTATTTATGCAATTAAATGTGAATTTTGTTATGTTATGTTATGTTGAATAATTGCAAAATTTAATTTTATTTATATTATATAATGTTTGAAATTCTATTAGTTAATTGTGATAATTTTAGAATATTATGTGAATAATAAGTGTATTTATTATTTTGGGACTAAATGTGTATTTTATTATTCTTGTGACATTAAATTGTAATTTTAAATATTATTTACAATTTATGTTAATTTAATTGTAAAATGGGAATTTTGTTCCATTTATAAATTTTTATTATCAAATATTAATTAAATTAAACTTTTATGTTTGGATTGAAAAATAAAGGTTTTTAAATATTTTTATTGGGTTTTTGATGATTTTTATTATTTTACTGTTTAATATTCTTGTTTTGTAAATTGTGAACCTCGGTTAGGGATTTATGGAGTTAGGGGTCCCAACCTGAGGTGTTATGTCTTGAGACTTTGGAAGTATATTTTCTATGCAGGATCGGCCTTACTTTTGTAAGGAAATATCCGTTTCACAGAGGAGATTCTGCCAAAATTTTGGTAGATTTCTCGTAAAACATGACAATCAGTCCGAGTCTAGTTTTGAATTTTTGATTGAGTCTTTTCATAGTAATTCTAGAAGCGTAGAGTTAGAATTATTCTGATGGTTGTTATTTTATTTTTCTAGCTGCGCTGAGACCGAGGTCTAACGAATCAGGCTCGTTGAGTTTGTCTCATGGAGCACTAATTTGTGAATTATTATACTATATATATATGCATTTCATATAGAATGCATGACTTAGGAATTTTTTTCATTTTCATTATATGTTTTTAAAAGTAAATTTATTTATAATTGTTTATTTAAATGATTAGTATTCTTTAGGTATATTTATAGTATATTTTAGGCTTATTCTTAAATAATTGCATGTCAAAATATTGATTTGTACTTAAATTATTTTTAAGTATATTTTTGGTAGATTTTGATATATTTTCAAATAAATGCATGTTTTATTATTGATTTAAACCTAACACATTATTGGTATAGTTAGCGTTTATTTATGATATACGCATGCTAGATGATTAGGTTATTTTTGGTATATTTGTGAATATATGTCAAACCTAATTGCATGTTTTAGTACATATACATATTTAAATGAATATTCATGCATAATTGTTTTATTAAATGAGTTGTGTACTTAGGGCATATTTTTAGTATATTTAGGTACACTTTTAAGCAAATGCATGTTATATTATTAAAAGGTACTTAAATTGTTTGTAATCATATTAATGGTTTATCTTTAATATATTTCATGTTTTATTTGACATATATATATCCGAAATATACTTGGTTTATCTTAGGTATATTTCTGGTATATATATGGTTTGTTTTTGGTATATATTATAATTGATTTGAATTGATTTGACATATATACACACGAAATATACTTAGTTTGTTTAGGTATATTTCTAGTATATATGTGTTTTATTTTATCATTATGATTATTATTCCGCATTATTTATTATCCATATGAATGATTTATTTTTTAAATGAACGATATCAATAGAACGTATTACCTAGTGGGCAGCACTAGGACCGTGTACGTACCGGTGCAATAGATTTAGGTTTGAGTGGGGAATTAATTATGGAGATTAGAATGTGATTGATAATGATTTGATTGATATGATTGAGATATAATGTGATTGATAGTGTGATTGTTGGAGCTCGATTGACCAAGTGTCTCGGGGCCAATCACATTGACAGTCAGATTGTTGGAGCTCGGTTGACTTAGTGTCTCGGGGCCAGTCTACTGTCCAAAATGGAATAAGTGACCTATTTGGATTTAAGTTAGCCTATATGGCTAGAGTGATTATATGATTGATTGAGGTTGCGATTAATAGGGTTCTATTTGATCCTTCATGTATTAAAATAAATATTTTCTGCATCTATTATATGTATAAAGCAGAGTTTGGCATTTGTGTGAAATGTGTGTATATACATATATATATATATATATATATATATATATATATATATGCTTGATTGTTATGATTTAGATTACATGTATATATAGTATAATAATTCACTCAGTGAGGTCTGACCCCCTTTAATTATTTTTTTCAGGAGATCCTATATCGTCAGACCTTAGTAGTAGAGTTCCTCGCCGGTGTTCTTCCGTCTCGACTATTTTATGTAAATGTATATATTTTGAACTCTAATTTATATTTTTGAAACTGCAGTAGTAGTACTATTGTATCAGAAGAGTGTTATTTTATTTTGATATTTAGTACTCAGAGAGTTGTATCCAAACATTGTATGAATATATTTATTTATGAAAGGATTTGGAGTATTTATTTTATATATTGATTCAAAAAACTTTAATTCTGTTGTACTTTTTATTTATTTATTGCATGATTTTATTTTCTAAGACTTGCTACGGGTTTTGGATTCGAAAGAATTCTCGTTCTCTAGCGCCGGTCATGACTCCTAGTTTAGGTCGTGACAATACATTATTAGCAAAATTATCAAAGAAATAGTTGGTATTAAGTAATAAATTTCAAATATAATTGTATTCAATTAATTAAAATAAAAAAATAAAAATAATTGATATATGTATATCAATTAATTTGAATTCAAGTGCCCATCTTTCTTCAAATGCATGAAACTTGAAATATTTTTCATTTATTTATATTTTATTATTTGTATATTTTACTTTATTTTTTGTGTATAAAATAAATAAAATAGTAACAGCCTAACAAATATATATAAATATACAAATTTATATTTCAAAATATGTTCCTAGAATATATCAAACTTTCATTTTTTTTATTAAAAGTAATATGAGTTGTATAATTTAAATATTTAAATTGTAATATTTGAAATAGAGCATACCGCTATCAACACCCAAAACCAAAAATAAAAAAAATAAAAATAAAAAAAACAAAAAATAAGGATAATAGAAAATAAAAAATAAAAATAAATAAAAAATAGAAAAAATTAAAATTAAAAAAATAAGGATAACAAGAAATATAAAAAATGATAAAAAAAATAAAATAAAATTTTAAAATGAACAGAGTGAAAAATAAAGATAAAAAGAAAAAAAGAAAAAAAAGAAATGGAATTAAAAAAATAAAAATGAGAAAAAAAATAATACGAAAAAAAAACAGATAATAAAAATAAAAGTTACTATAGATGCCCGATTTGGTCGGCCCGTGTTAAGGGACGAATTAGGAGCGCTCAGTTTGACTGATCCATTGTCAAGCCCAATGATGAGAATGTGAAACTTGAACATAAGAATGAAACATGAATCTCTAATGGAAAGTGGACTTGAAAACCTAAAGCCTAAAAAGCCTAAAAATTAGCCCAATTGTCTAGAATCGGCCCAAGCCCACCTGGCCCAATGCAGGCCCGGACCAAAGAGGCGTCGCCTTAGTGCAATGAGGCCATGAGGCGATCGCCTCTTTGGCAGCTGCCAATGAGGTGATCGGCTCATTGAAGAGGTACCGTCTCTTTGGTAGACCACTTGTAACTGCATTTAATGCAGCTGTAACTATGGTGGCTAAGTGGTGTAGGCCCCACATTCCAAATCTGATTTTTACGAGGAAAAGATTTTTGGGGAAGAGAAAAAGACTATGGAGGCTCATGATGAGCTAGAGAGCTTAGGGGCATAGGGAAGCTAAGGAATAAAAGAGGAAGAGAGAGAAAAAGTGAGGGGGAGATTATTGAAAATTAGGGGGAAGAAAAAGGAGAGAAGGAGAGAGCTCTGGGGGAGGAAAAAAGAAAAAAATGTCCTCAGGAAGGAGGGTAGATTCAAGTTAAAGGAGGTCCAAATTTCTTAGGAGAGGAAGGAGAAAGCTTATGTCAAAGCAAGAATCACATCTTAGCAAAGGTTATAATCAAAGATATATCTCTGAGGGCCTCTCATTTTGGTAAAAAAACTGGCACTTAAACTCAGCATGTTCATCATTTGGTGTGTCCTTACTTTTGCATAGCTAAGTCATTAGTATATTTTAAGTATATTTTGGTTTACTTTGCTTTATACTTCATTTGATTGATGTGATCCTTTGAGGCTTTTAGATGTAGTTGTAGTTTGATGCTTATTGAGTGTGTATATGTATGTATGGTTGCTTAAAGTAGAAACCTAATAGTTTTGAGAGTCAAAATTAGCCTATTGCTCAAATGACGCCTCTTCATAGAAGTGTCACCTCTTGTCAATGAGGCGATCACCTCATCACGAAGGCAATCGCCCCCATTGACAGGCCTCCAGGAAGTTTCTCTCCTTTGTTTTCGTGTGTTATATGCTATTTTTGTCTTAGAAATATTAGGGGCCTTTATTGATGAGGCGATGCCTCATCACAGAGGCATCGCCACATTGACAAGTCGACCAACCTTTTAGCTTTATTTTTTTAATGTTTGCCATGACGTCCACTTGGCATGTGTCTTTTGACCCTCAAACATGGTTATTTCATTTTATGATGATGACTATCTTGATTATTTGATAATTTCTTTAATCCGTAATATGCAACCCCTTTTTAGAATATTTCTTTATAAGTATTGTGATACATGATTTCATTTTTTTTAAAGGAAGGACTAACCATGTGTTATTTGCAGGAATTACTTGATGATTTTCATCATTGAATAGTCGCCTTTGTTAGTTATCCCTTTTATATCATCATGTTTATATTACTTGTTGGTTTACCCTCGGTATACATTTAGTTTATTTTCTGTATATTATCCTTTTATTTTGCCTAAAAGTATTGTAATTCTTAATCCCTTTCCCCATTTAATTTCGAATTTTTATTACTTATTTTATTTCTGCTGAATGTTGGGACTCAAAAGCATGAAATTGGATTAATGTGCAAACTTGGACTTATTTGTAAAATTTGGGAAGTAAATGAAGGCAAGTGCAATTTTGAATGTAAATGAGGAAATAATTAAATAATTAAATGGTGATAAAATGCAAAACACAAACGAAGGCTAACCGCAAGGTTGGGTGAGCATTTAAATGCTTGTACCCAATTTTTGAACCTGATCTCTGATGACGGCTTCTGGAAACCTTCGTGGGATTCAGTTGCTATACAGTGTGTCCAGGTTTTTATCCGGATGGTGACTTCATCTTCGAATAGGCCCAAGACCTATATCATATTTTTTAATGGGCCTCAAGCCCACACAGTGCCGTGGTTGCCAAACACTTGGGCGTGCGCTAAACCCCGCCACCTATAATGGCGACTCCACTAGGGATAGAGAAACTGATTCTAGTGTTTTGTGTTTTATCATCTTTAATTATTTTCTTATTTCTTTTGCATTTATGCATTCCCTACACGTTTGCACACAATGAGCACTTCAGTCCCTAATTAACCTGATAATAGTCAGTACTTTACTACCTACATTTTACTCAAACTTGGTGGTGGAATATTTGATTGTTGTCACTCACGACATGTACTAATCCACATTGTTTAACCCTTGAGTAGGGAGACGTATATGGATGTATATTATTGTGGGAGCCAAAGCCTTTTTACCTAAGACTCAAGCCCATATAATGACCTAGCAACTATTCTTAGGAATTTTCCCACATGCATGTGTATTATGCCATATAATGGACCCTTAAAATAAATCTCGAGCCCATCAATAAGCAGTCCAAAATAAAATGGGCCTTTGTGTCCAACCAAAGCCTATAATAAATAAGCTAGTCAATAAAGGCCTCTCATACCTACTCATAACCCATTTCAAATGGGCTTTGACAAGTAAGTTTATGGTGCTAAGGATCTAGGCTCATAGAAAGTGGACTTGGGATTTATTTAAAGGAACCATTACTTGTTTGAATCACTTTGAGAGTTTTCTTATATACGTCGATTTTATTATCCCCTATTGATAATTAAAACCTAGGCTAAAAAACTTAGGACAAGATACTTGCCATTGAATATGTGTGTGGGAGAAATAAGGGCGAAAGTTTGCACGTTTAAGCTTCATATTTTGGTTTTGTGTATCTTTTTGTGTGATTATTTATTTCTTAAATTTTTAAAATAAAATAGGCTGGCATATTATGCATACACATCATGCATCATTCTAACCAACGGTTTTGCAGCACTATAGATCCTTCAAGTTCAGTAGGGTGGGTCTAAACTAGTTCAGGTCGCCTGGTCAGAAATTCAGAAATAAGAATGGTAGGAGAGTTCGATCCAAAAGCATTTAGGGCACAGTTAAAAGATGAAGTAATGGCAGAAACCCGGTCTATGATGAGAGAAATTATGGGAGAAATTACTACGCTCATTAGGGAGAATCAGCTAGCACAGCCATTTAATGCACCACTAATTGATCTGATGGATCTTGATGAGGAAATCCCGAGTAAAGGCAAGGAAGAAGATGATGTAACAGTGTTGGCCAATCCGATGAATCAAAGAAATGTCACCCCAACTGAAGATGTGGGTTAAACTGAGTGGGCTAAGAATATAACCAAGGCAATGAACCAGATGCAGGTGATGATGAAGGAGAAAGGTATGGTCGCTCCCTTAGATTATGATCTGAATTTGGAAAAGGGAGATGAACTGCTACCTTGTAAGTTTAAATTCCCTGATATGAAGAAATTTATTGGTGTCGAGGATCCCTATTTGCATTTAAAGTAGTATGTGACTTACATACAGGCTACTGAGCTAACTGAGAGCTAAATTATCAAATAGTTCCCTATCTCATTGGAGGGAGCGCCAATCCATTGGTACTATACCTTGAAATCACATATGCAGTTAGATTGGAAAGAATTGTGTGTTACTTTTATCAAGCAATATGGTCTCAATGTTCAATTAGAAGTGTACTTGAGAGATCTACAGAATACCAAATAGAACTTTAACGAGTCTTTTATTGACTACTTGGCTCGTTAGAGAGGAAAGTTATCCTTAATGAGGCATAGGCCTGCTAAGTCAGATTAGTTAGTCCTGACAATAGAAGGGTGTGTCCCAACATTGTCTAAGAAGTTGAGGGATCTGGGAATCCGAAGCTTTGAAGAATTGTACAGATTTGGAGTCTAAAAAGAGTTAGATTTGGCTGAAGAGAAGAAATTCTTTGAAAGAGGATCTAGGGGAAAAAAGGGAACAGTAATGTTCAGATTCATGCCATTCGACCACCAAGCAATAATGTACAAGTCAATGCAATTAGACAGCCTCAGAGATTTTCAAATCTAGGGCGTCCCATATCCAAAGTCCTTGATAAGCTAATTGAAAAGAACTTGTTACAACCTTTACCTTCATAATAACCCTTACCTGGAGCCAACCCAAAGCTTTTCTGTAAATTTTGTTAGACTATCGGGTATGACATAGACAGTTGTGCCCGGTTAAAACATGAAATTCAAGACCTAATAAACTTAGGCAAAATTACCAACCCAAAAAATAGAAAACCAAATACACAAACTAACCCCTTACCCAATTACCGGAATGTACTACCACCAAATGCACCCATTTTGATGGTCGACTCTGGTTTAACAGAAGAGCAAGTCCTAAACTCATTCGTTGATGTCTCCTACAATTCCCTAAAAACCAAACCTGAAGACCTGAAACTAAACAAATAACCCATGGAGTTACAGGTGCACGTCTTGGACATATGGAGTTCCGATGATGAGGGTGAATAATAAGTTGACCTGTGGGACAATGAGGGGTGTGAGCCAAGTCAGTCTGCGGGGAAGGTTAAAAAAAAGAAAGAGGAACCCGAGGCTACCAAGTCTGAGCTTGAAGAGGCGAGAGGTGTAGAAAAAGGGAAAGAAATAAAGCAAAATAAAGAGATCATTGCCAGTGTCTGGGAATTACTTATGCATTTTAGGGATCACAGGGAGGCCCTGGTTTTGGCGCTAGATCAGAAGAAGATTTCCACTAATTCTACTCCGAAGCAAATGGTCCAGTCATTGATGGAAACCCCTCAAGGAATGATAATATTTTCTAATGATGATCTGCCTCTAGAGGGGAGGGATCACCACAAAGCTCTGTTTATCAAGGTTGAGGTGAAAGGGAAAATGTCCTGCTGTGTCATGGTCGACAATGGTTTTGCCATCAATGTGTGTCTGTTGAAGATTCTACCAAAGTTAGGGTTGGTGGTGGCTGACTTAAAGCCTTTTGAGGTAGTTATCAAAGCTTATAATGACACTAAAAGGTTTGTGGAAGGAACATTCAGGGCACTGGTTAAAATGGGACCTATAGAAGTCTGAGTTGACTTGCATGTAATTGATATCCCGGTAACATTTGCCATTTTATTGGGGAGGCTATGGTTTCACCCTCTGGGTGAGGTCCCATCCACTGTTCATCAAAAAAATTAAATTCCCTTATAAAGGAAGAGTTGTTACCATCTCAGCTGAAACTGAAGTTATTATGGCTGCACTGAAGTTGATCCTCAAGGAGATTTCCCTTAGTCCCAGTTTTGAGGTCTGTGTAATCTATGAGGATGAGATAGATGAAAAGGTTTTGAGAATGATGTACAATATGAAATTTCTACCCGACATAGGGTTGGGGAAAAATCAGAGCAGACCTTCAGAGTTTATGGGAAATAAGGTGCCTGTTTTAAAGCACGGGTTAGGGTTCAAAGAGACTGACGGAGCTGAGGAAGAGATAGATGTTTAGGTCCAGTCTGAAGAAAAGGAAAAGGAGGCCATGGCTAAAAAGAAAACTCTATGGGAGATCTTTATAAAAGAAGGCACCGGGCACCCATACAGCGGGACTTTAGAGCCTCTCCTGATGGCTGGTGAAGTTATTCTAGGGTTTGAAATCTTTATTGAATTTGTGAATAGAGCCAAATGAGTCATTGTCACTATTGAAAAAGCCTCTACTGAGGAGCTGGTACTGGCTGAAGAGGAGTTTAAGGAGGATAAAGCCCCTTTGGAGTAGAAAGGCATTAATGATCAAAGCAAAGAATTTAATTTAGAAACCTTCATCCTCAACTCTATCATAGATACCTCTTATAATGACTTTGATGTTTCTCTTAGTTCTCTATTTGAGACTGATGATCTTTTCTTTTAAAAAGTGAATGCAATGAAGTCCAAATTTGCTTATTTATGTGATGTGTTTCCTAATGGTTATTCTGTTTGTGATGATCATTTCATGCATATGTTTGACATTAATTCCATGTAGACTAAGTCATTTAATTTAGGCACAGGCTATAATCCTAAAAATATATTGCTTGCTTCTAGTTTAACTCATGATGAGAGAGAAAAAATGAAAGAAATCTTAAAAAAGAGATAGAATGTATTTGCTTGGAGTTATGAAGATATGCCCAGAATCGACAGGGAGATCTTCTAACACAGGATCCCCACATACCTTCACATAGCGCCAATAAAGCAAAAGCAAAGAAGGTTAAGGCTGGAATGGGCTCTCTTGGTTAAGAAAAAGGTCGAAAAGCAGTTTAAGGCAAAATTTATAGAAGTGGAGAGGACACCCAGTGGTTAACAAAGATAGTTCCTGTTCCTAAAAAGGATGAAAGGGTTAGAGTGTGTGTGGATCAAACTATATATATATATAACTTTAACATTTTATTATTAAAATATATTAATATTATATTTAGAAAAATTACACACCACATGTTTAAAATAAACAGTATATATACATATACACATGTTAATTAAAATGAAAACTATATAATATATATACATAATTAAAAATAATTAATAAACCCTAATGCTAAATATATATGCATGTATATGTATATATATATATATATATATATATATATATATATATATATATATATATATATGATAAATAAAATCATGCATGGAATCATGCAATTATATAAAATGGACTAACGTAAATAATAAATATTTATTTAGGCTTTGAATTTCCCAAAAATAAATTTCTCGGGAAATTTTTACGTAAATATCTTAAAATAATTAAAAATAATTAAAATGACTTAATAAATAACAACTCATGAAAATAATCATAAATATATATAAAAATTATTAACACTGTATATCCTGATGCAGTTTTAAATTATTTAAAAACTCAGGATATTACAATAGAGGTGGATCCAGATAAGATCAAAGCAATCAGGGATATGCCTGCACCAAAAAATGAAAAAGAGAGCCAAGGGTTTCTGGGGCATTTACAGTATATCAGTAAATTTATAGCCAAATTGACGGCCATTTGTAATCCCATCTTTAAGCTTCTAAAGAAAGACCAACCTATTGTGTGGGATGAAAGATGTCAATAAGCCTTTGAAGCTATCAAGGATTATCTAATGAATCCTCATGTTTTACAGCCACTGAGACTGAGTAAAGCCTTGACCCTGTATCTGGCAATTGAGGAAGACACAATAGGAGCAATGTTGGCTCAAGAAGATGAAAAGAAAGTAGAGCATGTTGTGTATCATTTGAGTAAAAAGCTTCTGCCTTACGAAACTACTTATAGCTTGGTGGAGAAAATGTGCCTAGTAGAGATTTGGGCGATGAAAAAACTCCAACACTATTTTCAGTCTTATAAAGAGCAAGAAATTTCTAAACATGATCCCCTCAGGTGGCTCTTTTTACTCATAGAATTTGACATAGAGTATATAGCCAAAAAATGGTGAAAGGAAGAGCAGTAGTAGACTTTTTAGCATAGAGCCCAATGGATGATGACCAAGAATGGAAGTTAGTGTTTCTTGATAAGCATCTAGGGGTGATAGAGATACAAGGTTAGGAAATGTACTTTGATGGAGCTGTCAATAACAAAGGGGGTAGAATAGGGGTAATTTTAGTTACGCTAGAAGGAGAAATGATCCCGATGGCAAAAAGACTTGAGTTTTAAGCAACTAATAACCAAGCAGAATACGAGGCTTGCATTTGTGGTCTAGAGGCAATGCACAGCGTGGGGGCAGAGAATGTTACTGTCTATGGGGATTCCATGTTAGTCATAAAATAAGCCACCAAAGAATGAGAGATAAAGGAAGACATATTACGGCTGTACTAGGAATACTTGGCCACTATCTTATGCTCATTTATTTAGTGTAAGTTTTTCCACTTGCTGAGGGAAGGAAACTAGGTAGCTGATGCCTTAGCCACACTAGCCTCCATATGGGAACGTGGGAAACAACCAGAAGCCAGGCCCTTAATTCTTATGAAATCTCGAGTCCGCTGTTATGAGGAGGTGAGAGTGATGCTAGTTGATGCTATTGAGAAACCTTAGTTCTATGATTTATTAAGGTATCTAGAAACTGGGCAGTTTCCAAATGACACTGACAGGAAGGAAAGGATATCCCTGTAAATATTGTCTCGACAGTTCATAAGTCACAATGGGATGCTATATAAAAGAATGGTAGCTGGGGTACACCTCAGGTGTGTTATAATAAGGATGAATTCTGAAAGCTTATGAAAGTGATTCATGAAGGGGTATGCGGGCCATAAATGAATGGGACAGTCTTCGCAAAGAAAATAGCACGCTAAGGGTACTTTTGGCTTACCATGGAGGTAGATTTTGTTAGATTTATGAAGAAATGTCACAATTGCCAAACTTATGGTGATGTTAGCCACCTGCCATTTATGGAGCTTCAGGGAATGACTTCTCCTTGGCCGTTTGCTGTATGGGGGATTGACATCATAGGAGAAGTAAGACTGAGAGTGACTAATGATCATTGATATATTATTGTGGCTATTGACTATTTCTCTAAGTGAATTGAGGCTGAATCTTATGCTACTATAGGGTTAAAATAGATGACGAGGTTCATTAAGAAAAATATAATCTGCAGATATGGTTTGCCACACTACATAGTTACAGACAATGGTGTTTAATTTTGAGCAGAAATGGCCACACTACTGAAGGACTATAAGATTGAGCACCATAGGTCATTTCCATATAGGCTGCAGGCAAATGGGGCAGTGGAAGCAGCTAATAAGAATGTGAAATGGATCTTAGCCAAGATGCTGAAAAATTATCGAGATTGGACAAAATACTTACAATTTGCATTGTGGGAGTACCGAATAACTTATAGAACATCGACAAGCGTCACTCCATACTCTTTAGTTTATGGGTGTAAGGCCGTTTTGCCAATAGAGGTGGAGATAAGGTTGTTGAGAGTCCTTCTGGAATCTAAACTCTCCGAGTATCAGTGGGTCGAAAGTCGATTAGCTATGTTAACATTGCTGGATGAGAAGAGGATGAAAGCTATGTATCATTCTTAGTTGTATCAGAAAAGAATAGCCCATGCCTATAATAAAAAGATCAAGCCAAGAAAAATTCGAGAAGGGGATTTGGTGCTAAAGCTTACAAAATTAGTCATGACTGATCCTCGGGGGAAATTTAAGCCCAACTAAGAGGGACCGTATCTGGTGAAGAAGTTATTTTCGAAAGGCATCGCCATTATGTCTGACATAGAGGGAAATGAGTTCAAAGAGCCCATCAACCTAAACAAGCTCAAGAAATACTTTCTGTGAAAAGTTTCACGAGGGAGAAAACCTCGAAAAGAGGTTGTCTAGGCAAAAGATAAAGACTAAAAAAAAGGGGTCTTGTAGGATTGAAAACCTCAAAAGAGGCGGTCCAGGAAAAAGTTAAGGACATGTAAAAGGAGAGAGAGAGATACAAAATTGTTAGTTAGAAAACTTACAAGGGCAAGCCAACTAATAATATGAGATGTATCAGAAGCAAAATGTATATACGTTTTGTGCTTAAATGAAATGAAACAGATTGCTTCAATTATTGTTAAAGATAGTATAATGTGTTTATTACAAGTCGTTTAACTAAAAAAAAAGAAAGAAACTACATCTAACAAAAAGGGAAATGACGATTAAATTTCATGAGCTAATTTGGTTTTCTTTTCTTTTGTTGCTTACCCTGAAAGCTCAATATTTATAACTCCCTTATCCTTTTGTTTCCAATAAATTCATCTCTTTCTGTCTATTGCAAATAAACCCATGCTTTGTAATGATCATTAGTAGTCTAATCTCCGTTGTAGCTTAAATTTCTTTCGATGACTCTTCGAGGCCAAGTTGCCACCAAGTGGTCTGGGAAGTTTTGAGAAAGGGGCCCTGGTTCGAACTCATGAACTAGCTCTACAATCAATCATTTGTGACCGTATTGGCGGCAAAGGTGGGCTGGATTGTAAAAAGTGGCAAAATGAAAATCAGCAATCGGGACACAATATGTGTAAGACCGAATGGTCACATGCTACAATCCCCACCAGGGGCACATCTAGCAGATCAGAGTATTAGGGAATGTTGATAGCCAGCTATGAATATCTGCAGGAATGTGATGTAGCTTCCATGTTTGGTAATGCTTGGCTTTGTAGCACCTAATGTCTTAAGGAGGTTCGAGTAGACCCAACTTTTTATAAATCCACATATATGGGTTTATAAATGATTAGATGCATATAGCAAGATAGTTGGAAGTCAGGAACGAACAACAGGAAACTTACCTCCAATAGGAATGGACTTCCTGAGAATCGTCGTGTCTTTGTGAAGTTATTCGATCCAATGATAGTTTCTGCTATGATGAGAGGGAAGGGATTGAACCCTGATTCCACTTGATCAAGAATGGAAAGGACCTTCAAATCACAGTGTCCTGAGGGATAAACCAATAGAAATTGAGTATACAAGTAGAGGGCCATCATGCAGGGCCAGTAAGTTTCTTCTTTGTCCATACCCATGGTGATGTCGAGAAGGGACTCTAGTATGATTTCTGAACCGAGGATGCAGTGAAAAGAGGACTAAGGTGGAAGGTTGAACATACGAGCCATTTGGTGTTGAATGGAGTAAAGATTTGGGTTTTTAGGGTCAGGAACTGTAAGTCGACACATAAAATTCATATTTATATTACATTGAACTAAAAAATGTGTTTATGGGGATCTCAAAACTGAACCATAGCATGGAGAAAGGGGAAGTTAATCCTACTAGTATGGAGTGATTTGAAGACCGAAAGGTGAAAAGGCTCTAACCTAGTCCAAAATTTATTGTCTAAACCTTTTAAGATCGGTTGTAGTAGCCTCTTACTCCGTTCAATCATGATTATGGATTTTAGAGGTGCTTAGAGAGAGAAATAGGAGGTTAGGGACGAAGGGAACTCAAGAAGTGGGCTGAACATAAGGATGCGAATTTTTAAAGGGGCAGGACTGCTTACTGCTGAGGCGATCACCTCATCGATGAGGTGCCGCCTTAACAGCATGAGGTGATTGCCTCTTCATCAGAAGTCAATGAGGAGATCACCTCATCAGCAGAGTTGGTTGTTACGTTTCTTCAAACTGTGTAATCTCGATAAGTGCAAATCAGAATATAGTGGGGTAGACACACATGTAATCATTAAAACTAGTTCACATGTAAAAAGTAAAAGTAAATAAATTTAATTGAGGAGAATAATGAATTCTGTAAATAGTTTATCAATAAATTAATAATAAAAATATATGTGTTCAAAGACTGCATGAATGTTGACCCCAGTACATCAAGTGTCTGATTCGGTACCCTTAGGGTCATCCCCTCCTCCAACACCGTTGCCACTCCTATCTTCATCCTTGTCGCCCTTATCGATCTGAAATACATCAATCTGATGCTTGAGAGTGGCAATCCTCACCCTGATAGACTCATCCCGATCCTGGTAAGACAAATCACAGGTTAGTAAACCATGTGAGCATGCATACATATAGGAAATAAAGAGATTCTTACCCTCCACTACTGGGTGATTTCTAGTATGTAGTCTCTTTGAGCCTTTATCATATGGTACATATATAGGCCTTGCTCTAGAGGAATCTGCATTATTAAAATGAATGTTGAAACTAATAGTTAATTTGAGAATCATAATGAAAGCAGGTTAGAAAAAAGCTTGCATGAGTAGCACCACTAGGGGTGCATGCAGTGGTCAAGTCCTCATCCAAGGTCAAGAACTGACAGGACAACTCTTCAGGAGGAACCCAACATAGGGCTAAAGGGTCGGGGATGTGAATGAAGTTGCCTGGGATGAAGTTAGAACTGGGGGCAGTAGTTCGCCTGACCTGCTTGCCAGCAGCAGAAGTCTCCTCCCTGCCCGGATCCAGTCGACACCTCAGGGGCGCTCTCTCTCACACTCAGGATCTAACCTGGGCCACAAGTTTAGTAGGAGCAGCCTGAAGGCAAGAGAGGGGAAACATGTGATAACGCAATTAATTCTCAAGGTAAGGAAAGCTGATATGGACATACCTGAGAGTTAGAAGCAACATGGAAGAGGACTGTCCGCAGAAGGTGGGTGCGAACAAACTTTGCATATCGACTCTTCACACGAACTGTGTGATCTACAGTTGGTGAGCTTGTAATAGCTTGGGCAAGGTCGTCGCCCTCCAGCTCGTGAGCCTAAAGCATGCTGTTGGGAGGAGACCTCGAAACCCGTCTCGCTCTAGCACCTCTCCTCCAGTTCAAGACCTGCTCGCCCAAATACTAAAATCGATATCCAGGTCCATACAAGAATACTCTCTTCAGGGCTAAGGGCCTGGAGCGAGTCATCTCAATAGTCTAGCTATCCTCAAGCCCGCACAAGTCATTCCAGATCTACAAAAAAGGGAGATGTCAATAAGTAAGTAAGTTGAATATACATAATTTACTAATAAAAAAGGTTGTGCTTTATAGGTACCATATCTTGTGTCAGAGAGTTCAAGTGCCTTCAATGGATATGAACTCGTGTGAGGTGCCTTTTCACGATGCGACTGGCTCCCTATCTGCCAAGGGCTGGGAAGTGATCCCCCACTTGTGTCACACCCACAAGTAGCTTTAGCTCTATAGCCCAGACCTGGGGAAAAGAAAGCAGGAGAAGCTGAGAAACTAATGGAGGTTAGAGTAAGATAAGGAAAGGGAGGATCATGATTTACTAAAACAGCATGCCAAAAACTACAAAATCTCCTGGCCCCTCAGACCACCTCATCCATACTCCAGTATAAATACTCTAGAGCACAGCTACCCCAGTCGAATGTAGATACCTGATCGAGGTCTCGAAGAGCCAGTAAAAATATCAGGTTGATAGAGCTGGCGGTGTTAGCAAAGAATGTGGTACCGAGCAAATAGAGCAAAAAGGCCCTCACCACCTAATCAATCTCATGAAGAGTGATCATCGCCACAGCTCGCTCTTGGGTATAGAAGCTCCTAATCAAGTCTAGCTTAAGGGTATAAGTCCCCTTCATATCGAGAGTCATACCTAAAAGTCACTCGATATACACAGCCTTGTCTGGAGACAGTTGATGTAGGCTCGCGTCAAAAGGGACCAGGTCTCCAACGCAAGCAATCGCTATGACGGCAGCGGATGACACTAGGTCCAGAGTAAGCTCATTGAATAGGAGATGGAAAGTGTGAGTCGTGTCAAACCACCTCTCCATCAGAGCGTGCAATGGCTAATAATCTATGTGTCCTTGCTCGAAAAGAAGTGAGAGTATGAAGTCCTTGAATCCAATCTCCTGAATTTGATCTCTCTGGTCTTCAGTTAACTCGCTATAGAAAACCCGGGCTCCATGGAAATTCCTAGCACCCTTAAATGTCTGAGCAACGTACTACAAGTAAAGGAATACAGAAGTGAAATTTATGCATTTTATAGTCTCAAAGAAATTTAGAATAAACAGACATCCAAATAATGCAGATCACCCTATTGGTGAAGCGATCACCTCATCGTAGAGGCGATCGCCTCTTTAAAAAGGTGATAGCCTTTTAATCAGCAAGAATGGCTATTGCCTCTTTGCAAGAAGCCCATCATCTTATCGATGAGGTGATTGCCTCATTGATGAGATAATCGCCTCATCGAAGAGGCGATCACCTTTACAAGAAGCAGACAACAAAGGTTCTCCATTTTTGGTAATTAAAATGATAAATTTCATTTTTATTTAATCAAATGATGCCCTAGAATGATAATTATACAAGAATAATCACTGACCTAATATGATTTTATAGGAAGATTTGGGGTGCTAACCTCTTCAAATGCAGACAAGTAGATATGGGACCCTAAATCTGCCAGGAGGGGAATTGAGCCCCCTCATGTAAGTCCTAAACTCTTAGAAGCACTAAAAAAAGGTGGGATGTGATCCTACTTAGGCACAAGAGGTGTTCTCTCATTCTCCATTATCTGTGAAAAGAAGAGGGGTACAGAAAATACAAAGAGTACAGGGAAAAAAGAGAGGAGAAAAGAGAAAAGTGACAAAAGTGAAAGGGGAGGAAGATAAGAGAGAGGTTACTTTTTATAGTGGGCAGAAGTTTAGGGTTTTTCAAAAAAAAAAAAGTGGAGGTTATTATCATATGCTAAGAAGACAAAATTCAGGGATAGAGGTTGTCTAAATAAGGTTTTAAGAAGAGTGGGCTAGGAAAACCCATACCGTAAGGACAGGGTTATTCAGGTTTGAATCCCCGAGGCTCAAAGATAAGGCTGTTCGGGTTTAAATCCTTGAAGCTCAAGGACAAGGTTGTTTGGGTTTGAATCCCCGAGGCTTAAAGACAGGGCTATTCGAGTTTGAATCCCCGAGGCTTAAAGACGGGGTTGTTCGAGTTTGAATCCCTGAAGCTCCAGGACAGGGTTGTTCAGGTTTGAATCTCCGACGCTCAAAGAAAGGGCAGTTTAGGTTTGAATCTCCAAAGCTTAAAGAAAGGGCTTTTCGGGTTTGAATCCCCAAAGCTCAAAGATCGAAATGATTGTTCAGGTAGTATCCCTGAAGTCGAAAGTAAATGACACTGGGCCAGGAAAACTCGAAAGTTTACGTCCTCGGAGAAGTAATAATTAGACCAGGAAAATTCAAAAACCACATCCCTAGTGGCGATCGAGCTAGGAAAACTCGAGAACCAAAGTCAAGATTAAGTGATTATCGAGCCAGGAAAACCTGAGAATCAAATTTTAATGTAGTGATGATAGGGCCAGAAAAACCTGAGAATTGAGTTTTAGTATAGTAATGATCGGGCCAGGAAAACCTGAGAATCATGTTTCAGGTATGATGACGAATAGGGCTAGGAAAACTTGAAAATCATACTTCAGGTGATTGATGGTTAGGCCAGGAAAACCGATAAGTCTATATCCCTAACAAGATGGTAATCGGGCTAGGAAAACTCAAGGTTAACAGTTTTTAAATATCTTTGTTAAATATTAATGAGTGGCTGATCGGGTCAAGAATCACGGTCACATTTCAGAATTAAAAGATTCATCTCTCGGGTGAAACCCAAGAGTCAAGTATGTTGCTTATTTTATTATTTTTTTATTATTGTGCATGTGATTTTTTAAAAAATGGTCATTGCATGCATTTGATTTTTTAAAAAATCAGGGGGTAAACTATAGACACCCGATTCGGTTGGCCTGTGTTAGGGGATGAATTAGGGGTGCTCGTTTTGATCGACTCGTTGTTAAGCCCAATGATGAGAATGTAAAACTTGGACATGAGAATGAAACCTAAATCTCTAATGGAAAGTGGACTTGAAAACCTAAAGCCTAAAAAGCCCAAAAATTAGACCAATTGTTTAGAATTGGCCCAAGCTTGCTTGGCCCAACGCAGGCCCTGGCTAAAGAGGCATTGCCTCACTGCAATGAGGTGATTGCCTCTTCGAAGAGGCACCGCCTCTATAGCAGACCACTTACAATTGCATTTAATGCAGCTATAGCTATGGTGGCCAAATGGTATAGGCCCTACACCACAGACCTGATTTTGCATGAGGAAGAGAAAAAGGCTATAGAGACTCATGATGAGCTAAAGGGCTTAGGGGCATGGGGAAGCTAGGGAATAAAAGAGGAAGGGAGAGAAAAAGTGAGGGGGAGATTATCAAGAATTGAGGGGAAGAAAAAGGAGTGAAGGAGAGAGCTTTGGGGGAGGAAAAAAGAATAAAAAAAAGAAAAAAAGTCCTCAAGAAGGAGGGTAGATTCAAGTTAAAGGAGGTCCAGATTTCCTAGGAGAGGAAAGAGAAAGCTTGTTTGTGTCAAAGCAGGAATCACACCTTAGCAAAGGTTACAATCAAAGATATATCTCTGAGGGCCTCTCATTTTGGTAAAAAAATTGGCACTTAAACTCAACATGTTCATCATTTAGTGTGTCCTTGCTTGTGTATAACTAAGTCATTAGTATATTTTAGGTATATTTTGGTTTACTTTGCTTTATACTTCATTTCATTGATGTGATCCTTGAAGGCTTTTGCATGTAGTTGTAGTTTGATGCTTGTTGAGTGTATATATGCATGTATTGTTGCTTAAAGTAGAAGCCTAATCATTTTGAGAGTCAAAATTAGCCTGTTGATCATAGAGGCGTTGCCTCTTGTCAATGAGGCGATTGCCCCATTGACAGGCCTCCAGGAAGTTTCTCTCCTTTGTTTACGTGTGTTATATACTCTTTTTGCCTTAGAAATATCAGGGGCCTCTGTTGATGAGGCGATGCCTCATCACAGAGGCGTTGCCTAATGTCAATGAGGCGATCGCCACATTTACATATCGGCCCGCCTTTTAGCTTTGTTTTTTTTAATATTTGTCGTGACGTCCACTTAGCATGTGTCTTTTGACCCTTAGACATGGTTATTTCATTGTATGATGATGACTATCTTGATCATTTGATGATTTCTTTAATCCGTAATATGCAACCCCTTTTTAGAACATTTCTTTATAAGTATTGTGATACATGATTTCATTTTTTTTTAAAAGAAAGGACTAACTGTGTGTTATTTGTAGGAATTACTTGATGATTTTCATTATTGAGTAGTCGCCTTTGTTAATTATCCCTTTTATATCATCGTGTTTATATTACTTGTCAGTTTACCCTCGGTATATGTTTAGTATATTTTCCATATATTATCCTTTTATTTTGCCTAAAAGCATTGTAATTCTTAATCTCTTTCCTTATTTAATTTTGAATGTATGGTTGTAAATTATTACTTATTTTATTTCTGTTGAATGTTGGGACTCAAAAGCATGAAATTGGATTAATGTGCAAACTTGAACTTATTTGTAAAATTTGGGAAGTAAATGAAGGCAAGTGCAATTTTGAATGTAAATAAGGAAATAATTAAATAATTAAATGGTGATAAAATGCAAAACACAAACGGAGGCCAACCGCAAGGTTGGATAAGCATTTAAACACTCATACCCAATTTCCGAACTCGATCTCTAATGACGGCTTCTGAGAACCTCTGTGGGATCCAGTTGTTGTACAGTGTGTCCCGACTTTTATCCGAATGACAATTCCATCTCCGAATAAACCCAAGACCTATATCATATTTCCTAGTGGGCCTTGAGCCATACAGTGTCGTGATCACCAAATACTTGGGCACACGCTAAACCTTGCCGCCTACAGTAACATAATAAAAAGATAACTAATCCAAATAAAAAAATTTTAAAACAAAAGAAAAAAATTGGGAACAAAAGAAAAATAGGCAAAATAAAAAAATTAAAAAAGTATAATTAAAAACAGAAAAGATATACATGTAATTAATAAAAAAAATAGAACATTTTGATATAAATCAATTACAAAAGTATCTATCCGACTAAAAAACTATAAAAATGTCCCTATTTTGTAATTTTATCGGATTTCTAATATGAAACTATTAAAATAATAAAAATAAAATAAATTTTGTATTTGTTTATTAAAATATAAGATAAATTTTTACTTATACGAAATATATTACACTGAATAATAAAATGTATAAAAAACTATATATCTTATTTTTAATAAACAAATGGAAATCACTTTATTTATACGTAGAAATATTAATCACAAATACTATGTAAAGGTGTAATATACTCGGTGCAGCAAGAATCTCCCTATAAATAATTATCCGCAGCAAGTCAGCGAAGGATGCGCGTGGTACCAAACTGTCCAAACTGACTAAGCACAACGAGCCAGCGTACAACTCAAAGCAATCATAGTCATCATTCGTCGTCTTTTTGAGGTTTCTTTAGCTATGTCGTCACCAAAAAGCCGCCTTGTATTTGTATATACCAAACTGTAAGCCAGCAACCACAGCAAGGAAAAGAAAAGCCTTGTCGGAATGGATCAATCCGAGACCTCACAACAGCCAATTATATCAGAGCAAGTCATCGTTAACGGAACAACCACACTATTAACTTTGGCCGCAGATGGAGAGCTCCGGTGGACGGAAAGAGGTCAGAGGCGTTTGACCGTCGAGAAAGTGGTGCTTGGATTTGTAACCGAAGGAAATAGAATAAAAATCAAAGCTATTTTAGATAAAGAAGATGGAATCTGCTGTGGAGGGAGTACTGGAGCTATGGTGAGAACAGATTTCGTGTTTCAACCGCTAAATGAGGATTCGCAGAGAGTTTTGTGTCATCGTCTCCGGGATTATCTCGATTCTCTAGGTAATTAATTTGGTTAATAATGCACGACGCTCTGTTTGGTTCAAGTGAAAGTTCTGATAGTTATTTATTTTGTTCTTGTTACAGGGCGTCCAAAGAGGCTGTTTATATTTGTGAATCCATTTGGAGGAAAGAAATCTGCATCAAAGATATTTCTTGATGTTGTAAAACCACTACTGGAAGATGCAGATACCCAAATTACATTGCAAGGTTCAATTTTTTAGTACTCCTGATGAGTAGATGTTTCAAATTTTGTTTTTCTTGGATTGTTTGTTTTATGTTTCTATGTTTTGTTTCAGAAACTAAGTATAGACTTCATGCAAAGGAGGTTGCTAGCACCTTGGATCTTTCCAAATATGATGGTATTGTTTGTGTTAGTGGAGATGGTATTCTTGTTGAGGTAGTTTGGCTTGGATTTGCCTATTTTGTGCATGAATTGAATCTTGTGGACATCTAAGGATTCAACACTTTTAATTCTATCTTGCTTCTGGCAGATTTAGTATATGAAATTATAGAACTACTGCTGATTAGATTCTACGAATCGTCATTGGCATGAGTTAAGTGTAGTTTGTGCTGGTGCCTTATTGTATATCGTATATTAATGTCAATATAACTTTCTGTTAAGTCATAGCTTGTGTCCCTTACATAACAATTCAGATTTCATACATGTCAATTTTTGCAAGCTTTGTTACAGAAGTTGTTAGTCCTTGATTCATTTACTTTTTCTGTTGACATGTTTTGTGCCATTTTTTGTTGCTAAGGTATAACTTTCCAGATTGATAACTGTTCCTAATTTCCTTTAGTAGGTGGTAAATGGACTTTTAGCAAGAGAGGACTGGAGAGATGCGATAAAGATGCCTCTTGGAATTGTTCCTGCAGGTTTGAAATTTTTTTTTTCTGTCTTAGTGTAATTCTTTACAGCATCAACTCTTCTAGATTCATACTTTAGGAAAGTGGACAGTGAGCATTGTAAATTCATGTTATTTTTATGTGATTATCTTTAGATACTGCAACATATTCTAGATATTGGGTCCCTGAGTTTCAATCATCAACTAATGGTGGTCCAATTACAAATTTCTGAAATGGTTTTGATTATTGAGACCATCAATTAAAATAAGCTTAATTTAATTGATTAGCTTTTGTAAGTGATATATGGTTGTTTTACTACAGAGTAGCAGTATCACGTTATGTTTTGACATGTAAACTTTGATTTGATTTTGATTTCTGGGATAACTGCAATTTATAACGAGGTTGGAGAATTGAGGATATCATACCTCCACATTATACTCCATTAAGGGTTTTCACTGTGGTCATTATGATGAAATATTTAACCTTCTGGTGCTAGTTTTTCTCATCACATGATTCTAAAACTTAAAACAGCTTATTTATATTTTTATAAGATTTTACTTAAGCTTAACTGGATGCAGGCACAGGGAATGGAATGGCAAAATCTCTTCTGAATTCTGTTGGTGAACCTTGTAAAGCATCTAATGCCGTTCTGACATTGATACGAGGTTGAACATGGCAATGCGGGTATTTCATGTCTTAAATAAGTGAAATTTTGCCTCTATCATCAGTTCTAAGTTTCTTTTTTCATACTTCTTGCTAGGTCATAAGCGCTCGCTGGATGTGGCCACTATCTTGCAAGGAGAAACCAAATTTTTCAGTGTCTTGATGCTTTCATGGGGTACAAAAATTATCCAATTATTCATGCAGTTGAGTTAGAGACCAAGTCTTTAGGTTGTTTGAGTAGGGCGAAGTTTGGTTAATCTTTTGGATTATTGCAGTTCCTATGTTATTAGTGTTTTGCACTTGGATTTATTGTTCATGAAGAATGTCTCTCTAGCTTTGACCCTGCAGTGAAGCTTACTATTTATCATATTATAATTGCTATTTTTATTTTGTTTTAGGCCTGATAGCAGATATAGACATTGAATCTGAAAGGTATCGGTGGATGGGAAGTGCTCGTCTTGATTTCTATGTATGCTCTTTCTTTCTTTTATGCTCTCAACATTCTAATTGATTAACTCAGCTGTTCATTCTGATGATACTTATTCATGTATTCCCGTGGAGTGTGTTAGAAATGTGACTTTTTTTCCTTTCCTTCCCCTGTATAGGCTCTTCAGCGAATGTTCCATCTTAGGCATTATAATGGGCGCATTTCTTTTGTTCCTGCATCTGGCTTTGAATCTTTTGGGGAGCCAACCAGTTACAATGGTGAATCTACCAGCAAAGGAAAGCAGCCTTCTGAGATTCAACATGGTTATCAGGGACCTGAAGTTAACTTGATCAATCTGGAATGGAGGAGTATTAGTGGACCATTCATTTCAATCTGGCTTCACAATGTACCTTGGGGTGCGGAAGATGTCATGGCTGCACCTGATGCAAAGGTTGGTTTATCTTGCATTTATTTTGGAATATGCTATCATCACACTGGTTGTGTCCCTCTTCTTTGCCTGCAAATATCATTTTAATAATGCCCGTCTTTTAATTTGCAGTTCTCAGATGGTTATTTGGACCTGATACTCATCAAGGAGTGTCCAAAGTTGTCCTTGATAGCACTGATGACAGCATTGAATAATGGAGATCATGTCAAATCACCATATGTTATTTACCTGAAGGTTAGTTCACTACATGCACATAAGTGACTGCACCGTAGGTTCTACGGTTTTGTTCTATTACTTTTTGCGGCATCCTCCTTCAGTTTGGTGATCTTTGCTTGGATTGTGACTAGAAGTGATATTTATATCAAACTGGTTATTTTTAGATGTTGTAAGATCTGCAAGGAGAACAAATCCTTATGTGTCGTTTATTTTCTGAACGCCTCTCTATTAAGGAACCTTGCACATTTGGATTTTGTGACAATCTGCAGGTTAAAGCATTCATACTGGAGCCTGGTACTCGCACTGCTGATCCAGCCAAAGGAGGGATCATAGATGTAGATGGTGAAGTCCTTGCGAGAGGAAATGGAGCATACAAACATGAGCAGAAGACATTGATGGTTTACGACAAGCTTCAAATAACAGTTGATCAAGGTTTAGCCACTCTTTTTTCCCCTCAATAACATTACAGAGGCATTTCCCGAAGACCTAGCATCATAGTTTCATTGGATTTTTACAATCAAAATGGGAGTTTTATCATATTGCCTTAACAGGTTGGTTGTTGGATGGAAGGTGTTAAGATATGGGTAAAATTTTTTACATTTTTTTCAGTATCATGTTTACATCTTTTTATCCCCTTTTTTTTCTTAATCGCGGGGGGTACGAGTTGTAGGCTAGTTAGTAGTCCTCCCTCCCCTTTATACATCTCTTGTCACAATTCATAAATGTGATTAAATCTTCAACATTGATCAACGAGGATACTCAAATCTCAACTTGAAATGAAGCTCGTGAGCAGACCATAATATATATGTTTGGTATGTTTTTTTTCTTCAATTTGGACTCGTGACAAAGATTACAAAGACTACCAATGTCATATGTACCGTAAATGTTACCCTTCTCTGTGGTAAGGCTTTGACTGCTTTCTGGCTAAAACCAAAAATATCTCGTCTCATTGCAGCAATTCCACGATCTACATATACAAAAATTCTTAGAACTGTTTATTATCAAATTGAATTCGGTAATGCTTTTCAGTTTTATCAAGTAATCTGTTCAAGAAATGTTTATTATATATGTAGTGTTACCACACTAGTGGATCGAATCGATTGCATATTGAAAATTGCCTCATGCACATCCTTTTCAACTTAACTTCAAGCTACAGCAATTAATAAATTATAGGATAATGATAGATGCCTGAGAAAAGATTAAAAAAAAATAATTTTTTTTCTGGTTTTGTCTTTCATACATTTTTTGGTGTCTTATAAATTTGGAGAAAAAAAAAAATTTTTCAGCAGGCTAAACATTTTCCTAAATCATATGGATGACATCATAATTATCTTATAAATTATTTTTTTGTTTGTCATTAAAATACACATAAATTAGAATTTATATTATTTAATAATTAAAAATTAAAACGCATTTCATATATTATGTAGTTTTTTTTTAATTCGCATTATTTAATAATGAAAAAATGATATATAGTTTTTTTAGTCGTTTCTTTTTAAATGAGGTAAAAAAAATTTACAAATTGGAAGTAACTTTATTGTTATAAAAATTATTGTTATACTACTCTTTCATAAATAGGAGTACAATTGAGTTGAACTCGCTATGTCATTTGATATTTATGAGTATAAATGAGTCTACAAATTTTTTTAAAAATGCAAATCATAAATTAAAATTATACATTAAATAAATTATTTACAAAATAAATTATAATATATTTAATAAAAATTATAATTTTATTTTAATAATATATTTCCTAAAATATTTTTATAATATAAATTTATATATTTAAAATTAAATTATTAAATATTAAAATTATAAGTTGTCTTACAAGCTTTTATTCAAATTTATTTATCAATTTTATGAGTTGAATGTTATATAGTTTGATATCCAATTGTTTATTATCAACATTCAATACACAAATTTAAATAAACTTTAATCTCTACTCACAAACATCTAGATGTGTTATCGTTCACATTTGCGCTTACCACTATAGGAAATTAACAAAAGGGAGAGAGAGACAGTAACATTTTAACACTGAAATGCTGAGTGAAAATTTTCAGCACAGCAATAGGGAGAAAATTTTTTTTCTCTTGTTTTCTGTGCGAAATGATGGAAGGAGTGAAACCCATCTTTAACCATAAAAAGAGAATCTTAATTAAAGGTTAGCCAAATTAAAAATTCTTTCAAAACAAACTTGATTTTTCTTCCGTTAGCAGATCTTTGAAGTTTCCTTTTTCTTTGAAGCCAAGAAAATCCCAATTAAAAGGGAGCAAAATCATCAAAGAAGATAAACGAAAAAAGAGATCTAACCTTAGATGTTGTATAATTATTATTTATTTTAAAAAGAAAAATATAAAAACACCAAAAAAAAGAAAAAGAAAAAGGCTAAAATCAAACCAAAAGATGGTTAGAAATAACCTTCCTTTATAGGAAAATGATCTATACACTAATAAGAAAAGAAAGTTCTAGGGAAGAGAGAAGAAGACATTTTTTTTGTTTCTCATTAAAACGCACATAAATTATAATTCATATTATTTAACAATAAAATTAGAACACATTTCACATATTATATAGTTTCTTTTTAAATTGTATTATTTAATAATGAAAAATTAAAACAAAGTTTTTTCGCCCTATTTTCTTAAATAGGGTAAAAATAACACTTTAAAATATAATTAGAAAAAAATTATTGTTAAATTACTCCATCACATACGCCTAGATAATTTTACCTAGATATGCTATCGTTTGCATATAACTGAAGTATCATTATAATATATAAATCTTAGTTTGCATATCTATCTTTTAAGGACAAACTAGCTAAAACAAGTTAATTTAAAGAGATATGAATTCACGTATAAATTATTAAGTCAGTCAACCAATTTTTTTCCTCAATGAAGTATATATTGTTTGTTTCATAGGCACACCTAGCAAATACCGAGCATTGAAGTAACTTTAGTGTATATGTTTTTGGTGAAACATCAATGTAGAGGAAGCAGTGAATCTCTCGACTAAAAGTCTTGCTGTATCTTATCCATGGCTTGTCTTATCCCCTCTCCAAAGTCTTAAAATCTCTAGGAATGCAAATTCGTCTTCGCACAAAACAACACACCAATAATCAAAACAACTATGTTTCCTATAAGCAAACGATATTCCATTTCTGATATAAGTTCCAAAATCATGAACAGGTGATGATTCATCAATTCCACAGAGAAATTTATGGACTTTAATTTAAAAAATAAAATACATAACCGATATTTTATATTTAAATTTTAGTATAAATAATTACGTTAAATTAGTTATTAAAAAATTTTTCCATGCCCAGATTAAATTTGGATTAGCTCTTATAGTTTACAAAAAATAAATAACTAAAGCACCCACCAAGTCATTTGGAATAATTAACCCTCTTGATTAACGTTGATACTTTATTACTTTGCCTTAGCAATTGATTATGTTTAAGTTAATGTGGCAGTACGTCAGCTTCCATTAGATTGTGAAAATTCAAGTTGGTGTTAGCTTTCATCTAGAGAAGCTAAAAAAAAACCCCAAAAGACAAGGAACACAACATTGTTATTAGATGTGGCCGAGATTCATATAAACAATCTTTGCATGCATGTCATGAACAGTACCCAATTCGTTTAGTACTTATCATATAACGTTAATGTCCTTAACCTAAACTTGTCTTCTTCACAACCATCGATTAGCCTTTTTTATTTATTTTTCTCTACGGCTGTTGTCATACTTTGGTTGATTATCTTGTTTATGTATATATTATCTGTGTTGATGAATTTTTCTTGGTCACTGTTGCATGCAACATTTGAGGAGTCGTGGACATATGAGTCTTTGGCTGTATACTGTAGAATGCGAATTTTCACACTATTGACTATAATTATATAATTTGATTTTGACCCCACAAAGCTAAAATTGCCTAAAAACTGAAATATGGTTCTCTTTTTTTTTTTTCACCCCTTGATCCTAGCCGACTACTTCTGTTAAGGAAGCACAAAATCTTTTCCACACTGTATCTCCACCCACCAAATACAGTGTAAAGTCTAAAACTTTCTCTATGAATATATGTACGTATCCTCTCTCTCTATATATAATTTAAATAAAAAAGTAGTCAAATAATAATTTATCTCTAAAAATATTATAAATGAAAAGTTTCATTTCTGTCATTGTCAATTTTAAAATAAAATATTATTTCTTATGCAAATTATTCATATAAGGTCATATGACATTCAAATTTCTCTAATATGTATATATATATAATCTCACAAACAATTGTTAAAATTAACCGGTAGAAAATTGTTATCACTTAAATTTAATTTTTAATATATACAATCACAATAAAGTAATTGATAAATTTTTTTAATAATTAATATGATTTTATTTAAATTAAATTAAATTAATTAAAGTTTAATTAATTTTAAATATCAATCATTAGAAAAAAATATGTGGATTCTCATACTTAGTAATCCAATAATAATGCTCCGATAATCACGATTATATATCACACTTTACAATTGTTCAACGTTCAGCACATTATACTCAAGCCAATAACTTTTACAAGTGTAACGTGAATGTTGCTCTGTTTCCTAATTTGAGTCGAATTGGTGGGGGTTGTCTTATCAGGGATAGCGTAGGCTGTTTTGTTGCTGCTCTTCGGTACAGTTCCTACGGCAGATGTGCTCTTTCAGTTGTTGAAGCTCTTAGCTGTAGGGAGTCATTGAGTTGGGTCAAAGGTAGAGAGCTTTATCAGGTCGAGGTGGAGCTGGATTGTCTTAATGTTGTTCGAGCCGTAAATGGTGATGTTTTTTATTCTATACTTTTTTGTCTGATTGCAAGAAATTAATTCAGGAATTTGCTGGTTGCAAAGTTAATTTTGTATCACAGTCAGCGAATCAGGTAGTTCATGTTCTTACATAGATTGCTGACTTTACGCCTGATTGTTTTTTTGTTTACGAGGATTGTCCTAAATTTTTTGATATTTCTTTCTTTTTCAAAAAAAAAAAAAAAAAAAAACTAAAAATTTCAAGCAATTTTAGGAAGAAAAATCTCTTAATTTTAACTATTTAACTATAAATATATATATATATTGAGAACCAATTGTAAAAATATTATGTGTTAGAATCATAATTGTTTATATATTTTCCCTGTTCATCTTTTGATATTATTAATTAAAAATATTTTTTTTGACAAACATTAATAAAAAATATTACATTTATAGTAAAAAAATCCATTTTTGTTATATATGTAGTTCACGCACATTAAATGCAACATATATTTCTTACAATAAGTGCGACATAATGTGACTATTTCTGGAATTTGTTGCATATATATATATATATGTTATATTTTATTAATTATATTTAATGTAGTAATAAAATATAAATATATGCAAAATAAATATATTTTTTTAAAATTTATATAGATGAGGAATATCAATCTAAAATCTATTAAACTTAATTTATCTAAAATTTATATGGTAAAATAATAAGATTATGAGTTCAATTTATAATAATAGTAATTCTTTTAGAATTATTAAAAAAATAAATTTTATTTTATTTAAAAAATAAAAAATTATAATAATTAATTTAATATAATTATATATTATAATTTAAATTTAAAATATAACTTAAATAAAAAGAAAATAAGGTATTTGTCAAAAGGAAACAAAGAAATATTTTAAGGAATTAATTCCATCCATGAATACGTGTGATTCATGCAGGCTAAAGTCATGATATGATAGAGCCTGCCTACTGAATTAAGTACCATCCATGCCAGAACTATACTTTGTGGTCGTTGAGATTAAATGTCTGAGGCGCGTGTGAACCCAACTTACGGGTTACGTGATTTGCATGACTCTCGCGGCTCCCGGGCCAGCCCATGCATGATGAGATCCATCATTCATCACATGCCTCTTCTCTGCCAAATATACCCCTCTTCCCTTACGCCTACTAACTGCTGCCACGTGGGGTATTTTATCTAAAAATTTTGCTTTTATTTTGTCACATTCAACATGTATTTCACGATTCTTTTCAATTTACAAACTAGAATATACTTTATTAATAATTATTAGACACTTCCATTAAAATAAAATACATCGCAACTATAAATCAAAATGAGAAAGAAAATAATAATGAAAATAAAAATTAAATATTATTTAATATTAATTTTTTTATAAAAAATATTTTTATAATTATTTTTTATATATAAAAAGTAATATTATAATTATTTTTATATATTGGAAATTAATATTATAATTATTTATTATAAAATAATTATTTATAAAAATATTATTATAATTTTAAAAAAATATAAAAACGATTTACTTTTTATAAATATTTTTATTAAAATATTTAATACATATTTTTATTAATTTATATGTTTTATTTATATATTTTAAAAATAAATATTAATATTTAAATATTTAACTAATTTATAATTTATTTAATTTTTAAATAAATTAAAAATTATTTTTTAAAAATAAAAAATAATTATTCTCATTAATAAAAAATTATATTTTTATTTTTATATTATTTTTAATTAATTAAATATTAAAAATCAAAACCATTGATTTCGATTTTAATTTTTTCCATCATTTTTTTTATCAAATAAACGTACCAGAGAATTTAGGGAAATCCTATCAAAATTGACCAACAACGATTTTTTTTTTTTTGTGAAGTACAAAAAAAATTGATAAAACGCCAAAAATAAGGCCACGACTCGTCGTGTTTTTAAAGCCTTATATTATATATATAAAAACACGCGCAACAATACATTACACGCAAGCACGCGCCTATATATATATATATATATATATATATATATAGGGGCACTTTTTTTTTTTTTCTGGGAAATTAATAGGGACACATTTCTATATATATATATATATACATACACTGCATATATTAATTTACTCACAGTTGAAAACCCAATTTCTCATTTTCCTCTCTCGTCTCCAAAAGCCCTCTCGCACTCGCACGCATGATTGCACAGATCAGGCCGCAACCACCATTTTTGTGTGCTTTTTGTTTTTTATTTTTTTATATGTTTTGAGCGACTTATGCTGCTTCTGCTGCTGCTGCTGCTGCTGCTGCTGCTTTCTCTTCTTCTCTAATATTAGTATTATTATTTTTTTTATATAAAAGAGTGAAGAATAAGAAGAAGAAGAAGTGTGCGTGTTTGTCTGGCGATGGCTACTGCTGCTCCTACCTCTTCCGGTTCTTCACCGGCGAAGAAATGCTTCAATCCCGATTGTACGGACTTCAAAATCAGGAAAGGCTGGCGTCTCCGTTCTGGAGATTTTGCCGAGCTTTGTGATCGATGCGCGTGAGTTTCTTCTCTAATTTTTTTTTTTTTTATTTATTGTTGATTCGCTGCTCTCTTACTCTTATTTATTATCATTTTCTGTCAGTGATAAAAATCATATTTGGGTGTCAGTTCTTAGGTTTAAGGATATCTGCAGTGCTGTTTTTGAAGGTTTTTTATTTCGTTAGTTTGCTTAATTTAGGAAGTTGTTAATAGTTCCAATTCCAAAGCCTGAAATTGGGGGTTCGTTGGAGGTTAATTTCGGAAATTTTGGCTTTTTTTTTTCTCTGAAAAAAATGGATGCCCTTTACCTATCTTGCTGCAACGTGTTTCAACTAATGTCATAGTCTGGATCTCTACTTACTTCTTTTCTTGTCCCCCTTTTTCTTTTGGTCTGATGATGAACATGTTATATAGCCTACTAAGTTTAGTTAATGCTTCTGGGTGCTGATGATGTTGTAATTGTTGCGTGTTTTGAGAATAATTAGCTGCCAATTAAAATTGAGCTTTTGAAACGTTGGACCAAAAGGAGTTGATATAGATATCAATGGTGATCATGCAATGGTCTCTGATATTGTGCGTAGATATTTTTTTGTTTCCGTTGAAGGTTCATAATGTATTTCTTAATAATTATCTTTAATACCTTTAACTAATTGAGAGGATGCGTATAAATGCTGGTGACTTGCTTGGGACTTCATTCATGCTCAGAAATGGGAAACAAGTCGTATAGAGTGAAAGGTGATGTTAAAGTTTATGCTGTTTGTTGCAGCCACTTCTCTAGAATCGGAGGAAAAAATTTCATCTGGGATAATTCTTGTGTATTTCTGGTTATAATTTTTTCATGATTTCCATCGTCAATTATGCTATTGGTCTCTGTGTTATGGTAATTATTTATTGCCTTTATCATTATATGTTTGGAGGTATTCTTTTGTAATTTGGATGAGTTAAAATACCCTCTGCTTGTCTTGCCTTCTATTTTTGGTTTATTTGCTTTTTCCATCATGGTGTTGTATTTTGAATATTTGATGTCATCTTTCCTTCAGTTAACTTAAAATTTTGCACGGCTTTGTGATTTAGTTCTACATTTGAGGAGGGGAGATACTGTGAGACATTCCACTTGAATGCTACTGGTTGGAGATGTTGTGAATCTTGTGGGAAGGTAAGCAGATTAGTCTGCCTGATTTAGGTGCTTTTGGTGCTAAATTATATGGTTTAAGTCTTTCACACTTATTCTGCTATTATTGTAAATCATCTCACTGTTTGTTTTCTGCTGCAGCGAGTTCATTGTGGATGCATTGTTTCAATTCATGTATTTATACTATTGGATGCTGGAGGAATTGAGTGCATGGCATGTGCAAGAAAAAATGTTGTTTTGGTAAAGGTTCCTTCTAATACTTCCAATTGAACTACAGCTCTTCTGCATTCTTGATGTCTGTTTATGTTTTTCTTATAATTCTGTAATTTGGATAAACCTTATTCCATTTGGTATTTCTGCTGTATTTATAACCATTGAATTGAACTGGGTCTTTGCTTTATACCTTTTTTTGCCAGCCATCGAGTACCCCATGGCCACCTCCTTTATTTTACAATACACCTTTATCTGAGAGATTCAAAGACCTTTCTGTCAAGAATTGGAGTCAATTAGCTGGATCAGGTCCAGTGCCTTGGCGGCAAGCTCCCAGTTTGTTCAATTCCTCTGTTTCTCACTCTGAAGTATATCCAAGGACACTATATGAAATTGACCGAATTGGTACTAGTGAACGATCATCTGGTGCTTCTTTGGAGAAAGGGAGACTGGATGATCTAATAAATGGGAATTTGAAGCTTGGTACACGGGATATACTTGAGAATGGGAGTTCAGGTATGAATCCTTTACCTGCAATTCTTATGCTACTTCCGGGCAAGCAATCCATGATTGTTTGGAATCCTGTTGCTGTGATATATAAAAACAAACTGCTGGAAGCAACAAATTTTTGCTAACCTTTTGTGCCATTTTGTTGCAGGAGCCAGTAGTGAGGGGAAACCTGGTTCATGCTTAAGTGTATCGCACCAGCCTTCTTCTTTAAGGGATGATCCATCTGCTCCACAAAGAATGTGTATACCTTTTGCATCTCTGAATGAACCAAATAGTGGGGTGTCGGGAACTCCTATACGGCAACCTGCTCCACCACTTGCAAAGCAGTACCATGGAAATTTGCATAATGGAGTTGACTCAGCAGCTGATGCTAACATACGTAATGGAAAGCCTCGTGTGGATGCCCGTGCTAGAGGCCAATTACTTCCTCGGTATTGGCCAAGGTTCACTGATGAAGAGCTACAGCAGATCTCTGGAAAGTATCCTTTGATTCAAAGATTTATTATTCAAAACAAATTGTGTTTATGAAAACTGGCTTCCCTTAAAATTTATTCTTTTGACATGTGAAGAGGTGTTAGATACTATGAGATTGGCTAACCTCTGTTGTTTTTGAGCTTTCTCTTTCCTTTTCTCTTAACCATTCCAAAGTTCAAATTCGGTAATCACCCCTTTGTTCGAGAAAATGTTGAGTGCTAGTGATGCTGGGCGAATTGGCCGCCTAGTGCTGCCAAAAAAATGTGCAGAGGTTAGTCCTTGTGCTTAGTTTGACCTCACACTTTATCAAGAATTTCCATTCTGATTCTTTTCATTTGAAGTGAAGATTTATGAGACAGATAAAGTTGCAAATCTGTTTAGGCATGCATGCCAATGTGCTTTTGATTTTGTTCCCTGAACTGTTGGTCAGTAGTTGATCCTGTATGTACTGTTGAAGAGATTTGGACATGAATATAAGTAGAAAGTAGAATTAATGTTAACCAAAAGTAATCATTAAAATGACCACGAGTCATGCCATTACCTCTTTTGTTATCTTCCTTGTGGCTTCTTTCTATGAACATTATGTAAAGAAAGATGATTTTATCTTGTTTTTATACCTGTGGTTTGACTCATGAAACCACCCATGTGGAGGAGAGTTATCAGGTTACTGGAATAACTTGGATACTGATCACATAATTTCGTGTGGTATACATTTTGTAAATTGTGTCTTTCTCTCTCCTTATGGTTTTGTCATCATTTCTTTCTTAAAATACCTCAGTGTGAATAATTTGTGACAGGCTTATTTTCCACCAATTGCACATCCTGAAGGGCTGCCTCTTAAGGTCCAGGATTCTAAAGGCAGAGAGTGGATATTTCAGTTTCGCTTCTGGCCCAACAATAATAGCAGAATGTATGTTCTGGAGGGGGTAACTCCATGCATACAAAATATGCGATTGCAAGCAGGCGATATAGGTAACCACCAAATGTGAAAAGAAGCATAAGTTCTCGACTTTGATTTTTTTGGAATAAAACTTTTCTTGCTTGTATGATATCTCTGATTTTGAGGTCTTTCTGGATGTGGTTGATCACTTTTCATGTGATTTTTTCAATGATCTGGCTCTTATTTGATGTTTCAATTTTATTTGTTCATGCCTCCATCTTTGAAGTTTGAATTCATCTTGTAATGCAGTGCCAACCTTTTTATACTTTACAGCATCATGGTTTGAGTTCCTTGGTATTGTAACTGAAATTTGACTCTGTTTCTTCAGTAACATTTAGTCGATTAGAGCCAGAAGGAAAGTTGGTTATGGGATTCAGAAAGACATCCAATGTTCCATCACCTGATCAGGTATGACTTTGTAAAATTAATTGCCAAGTACATTTTTAGGCTGTCTATTTTTGCATGTGGAGAGCAAGGGGAATTGAAAATGATTTTAATATGGGGAATGGAGAATTGCACTACTTGAAATCTTGACCTATATTCTACCCTCTTTGGTGGTTAACTTCATTTGCTGATGATTTTGCACCTAATTAACTTTGATTTCATTCCTCATAATTTGATGTTAAGCCAGTAAATTAACTCTACCTTATGTGTTTCCATTTACAGGACAATGATACAAGCAAGACTGGTAATGGTGTTTCTACAAATGGAGATGTTAGTACTACAAAAACTGTTATGCTGAAGTTGCTTGAACCGTATATCATTTAGAATATGAACTTGCCATAACCTTGTTTCTATCAACCGAACAGGCTGAATTGGCTGATCCCAGTCCTTGGTCTAAAGTTGACAAGTCGGGCTACATAGCAAAAGAAGTTCTTGAAGCAAAATCCTCAATCAAAAAAAGAAAGAGCAGCACACTGGGCTCAAAGAGCAAGCGGCTGAGAATTGAAAATGAAGACATGATAGAACTGAAGCTGACATGGGAAGAAGCACAAGGGTTGCTCCGGCCCCCTCCTGACCACATTCCTAGTGTTGTTGTGATTGAAGGATTTGAATTTGAGGAATATGAGGTTTTGATTATTTCCTTTTTTCTGATGCTAGTTATTTTTATGTTTTACCTGCCTTCATTTGTGTCTGTGTTTACAGCCAATAGAGATAGATTACTTGATTTTTATGACTGTCATTATGTTGGTTTGTTTCTTTGTCCATTCGCCATTTTATAGTAGCCCCAATAAAATGTATTGCACTTCGTTTATGTAGCATGATATATAGCTCACTGAAATGAACCCAAAGATCTGATGGTAGTAAAGACCACTCAAATTTTGGTTGTCCTGGCCCTGCCGGGTGACCGAAGGTGTAAGTTGTAATCTGGGGCTGCAAAATGTTACATACATTTAAAGTAGGGACTAGGAGGTTGATATTGACCAGGTTGGAATGATGGTAAAATGGCCTACTTTGGGGTGAACACCTGCATGGATTTTCCTTTAGCATTGAATAACACTTTTGTTTGCTAGAGGATTAGTTGAACCTACCTCAAGATGAATAGTTTGCATTTTCAACCTTGTGGAGCTTCTGTTTATTTTTACTCACATACCTGCTGTGACAGGATGCACCAATCCTTGGAAAGCCAACAATATTTGCTACTGATAATTCAGGGTAAGTTTCTTTAGCACTTTACCTATTGAAGATTCTTTTCTTAATTTGGTGTGTTATTGCTGGGGAATATGTTATTTTTCCATTTTTAAGGAGCCTTTGTATTTTTGGTAATGAGTTGATCATAGTTGGGGATTATTGTCCTAACTGTTGATAACTGGGAAATAATGTTTTAATCTAAGTAACATACCCTTTGTCCTTCGCCTTCTGCGTCGTTTTCTTTTTCTGCTGGTATCTGCGTCATGTATATATTATCCACTGTCAATTATAAAACTTAAAAAGTAAATTATTTTTCATTAGTATTACTACAATTTTCCTTCTTTTAGATTTTTCTTTTGACCCTTTGAGCCCCGAGCCAAGAAAATTCTAATATTCTGTTTCTTTTGTCAGTCAAAAGGTTCAATGGGTTCAATGTGAAGATTGTTCTAAATGGCGAAAATTGCCTGCCAGTGCTGATCTTCCTTCCAAGTGGACATGTAGTGGCAATTCTTGGGATCCAGAAAGGTATATCAACTTGCTCTTTTCGATGTGAGTTCCCCTATATATTATACATTCTATGCTTTGGGGGGATTTTGGATGGACTCAGAGCTCTGAAGTTGAGTGATGGCATGGTGAAAAACCATTTAAACTTTCATCTGTTTACAAGATGCGAACATTCATTCAGGGGCTAAATTGTTGAATGTACAATTCAAACTGAAGAGACTCCTATTCTGATTTCTTCAGAACGTTTGCGAACTGCTATTAACCTCTCTTGGATAAAATATGCTATTGGACTGCTGCCACTGATTTGAGTGTTAAAGTTTCTAAAGGATTATTGGACTTTGTTGCATTGACTTGGGGAGGTTAATAGGCACTTTCTATTGGTTGTTCTTTGTTTGCTCATAGTATGCATTTATCATGGTACATGGTAAAGTAATGGATAACTGACTAAGTCATTTATACATGCTATTCCTTGCACAATGACATTATCTAGCTACCCATGAATTGCAGCCTCTGATTACTGTATTAAGATTTGTATATTCTTGTGTCCGTAGATCATTGTGTTCAGCAGCTCAAGAACTGACAACAGAACGGATTGAAGATCTACTACCATCTTGTAATTTAGGTATAAATTACTCGGAACAAATTTGCAAAATTGTCTTTTCCTCCATGTGACTTCACCATTCTTACTTGGTAAATCAGCCTTGATGCCAAGTACCACAATCATTTTTTTTTACATTCTAAACTTTTTACTAATATTGATACATGCATGTCGATGATTTCAAACTGGTCTCGTTTAAATGGTGGTTTTCTTGTTTCCTGCAACTTCCCAATTTGCAATTGGTATTATGATTGTGAATCTGTAGCTGCCTCCAAGAAAATGAAGGCTGCTAAACAGGATATGGAGAATGTGGAAGCATTAGAGGGGCTGGACACACTTGCTAACCTTGCTATTTTAGGAGAGAATGAGGCACTCCCAACTTCATCACAGGCCACCACAAAGCACCCTCGACATAGACCTGGTTGCTCCTGTATTGTGTGCATTCAGCCACCAAGTGGGAAGGGCCCTAAACACAAGCAGACATGCACATGTAATGTCTGCCAAACAGTGAAGCGCCGTTTCAAAACCTTAATGATGAAGCGTGAGAAGAAGCAATCAGAGAAAGAAGCAGAAAGTACAAGGAAAAAACAGCAGCAACCTCTACCTGAGAAATTGTTGGATGATGACCCCTCACCATCTAGTAACACTGGGGGTAGCAGCCCGAACAAGAAAAAGGTGGTCAGTGAAGGCTCTGATGATGATCCCAACAGAACAAAATCTTCCACTTCACCTTTTAAAGGTCAAATTGACCTTAATATCCAGCCTGAGCGGGAGGAAGAGTTATCACCTGGTTCTGATTCTGGAAGCATGATGAAGATGATCCAGGATGCCACTGAGAGGTGGTATCCCCGGCAGCAGAAAGTTTTGAGCTCTGATGGTGACACTGTTTCAGGAGGTAAGCAAACACTGGCTGGTCTTGCAATGACTGAAAAAAGTGGTAATGGTATCACACTTGGCAGCGGCCATCAAGATTCTGATTATGATCTTCCTGCAACTTTATCCACAAAAGTGTCTGCATCCTCTCCAGCAACAGGATAAAACATGCTTCTTTCTAGTCAATGCTATATTGATCATCCATGAAGGACGGTGGAAGCTGAATACGAGGGTACTTCTGTTTGTACATTTCCACAACGTCACTGTGCTTCTTTGTTCTGTACATAAACTAGAGGTGGGAAGCAGGCAATGACATGGTTGAGAAACCAATAATTTTGCTGATTCATATACTATGATGTGCTATTCTATACTGTAACTGAAGCGGATGCTGACTAGTTTAGACCTTAGATACTGAATGACACGATTACTTATTCAAGCGGGTGGTAGGTTGAAGCTATGTAGTTGATTTTTAGGAGCTCACCACTACTCTCGTTCAGGATCTCGGACAATGTAACTAAGCTTGCCAGTTTTTTTTTTCACTTGGTAAAATGAGGAATTGTTTTCAGGTAAATCCTATGTGATCTGTTGATTGCCCGTCAACAACAGTCAGAAGCATGACAAGAATCGTCTGTTTTAATATAACCACCTTTTCGTAATAAATTTTTACTTCGTCAAATTAACCGTTGACGGCATCTAATAAAACCAACATTTTTATGAGGTGTTCTATTTTTAAACATTTCAAACTCTTCATGGGTTATTTATATCTGTTTCTATTCAATCTATATAAATTTTAACTACATTATATTTACCTTTCCTTGTTTTAAGAAATTTTTTGTTGAATGTGTATATCTTAAATTTTATATTTTAGTATTAAATGATTAATACATATTCAACTAATGAATATATATATCAATATATACCAAAGTTTAATGTAAATACGAGCTACATATTTAAGTCCATATGTGTTTTTCTAAAATATTAAATGTATCATCCATGTATACAAATGAAGTCGGTGGTGCTTCCCAATTATAGCATAGGAGTACCAAATTTACTTCAGAACGTTAATCTTGGGACATGGTATCAATCAATCAATTCATGAATCCCTATTTGTAGCATTGTTGTTGAGAGGAAAGGAAAGGAAGACCAAGTCAACCGAAATCAACTGGGAAAAGGGTTAGCCATACTTTGCAACTGTTCTAAACAAACTTTCAGTTAGGCTTGGCTGGTCCTAATATCAAAACAACTTCAAGCCTCTCGTACCTTTGTCTCCTACAAACCAAAAATAATCCATCTTACTTAGCCCCACATCCTATTTTCATTTGCTAAGCTTTTTTACTTTCATTCATTTTCTTGGTGATAGTTCTTCTGGTATCGTCACCTCTTCTCTTCTCTTCCTCCTCATTAGGCAGCAGGTAATGAAGAGGAAGATGATAATTAATACTTCTTTGACACATGATTGAACAATAGCCAGAGTCTCTATTTGGGCAAGTCTTATAAATATTTAGCAGCATTAACCTTTTCCACTAATCTTATTCACATTAAACTAGTACATACATTTGCAGAAGAAAAAAAAAAGCAACCTTTTATCAAGATGAATGATTTATTTTCAAGTTCGTTTAAAAAATATACTGACCTTAAGCAGCAAGCATATCTTGACGATATGGAGGCTGGTAAGGAGACGATGAATCTTGATAAATTCTTTGAAGATATTGAGAATGTTAAGGATGACATGAAAATTATTGAGAATCTGCACAAGAGTTTGCAAGAAGCTAATGAAGAAAGCAAGATTGTGCATAATGCAAAGACTGTGAAAAGTCTCCGTGCTCGTATGGACTCTGATGTTGAACAAGTCCTGAAACGAGCCAAAATCGTCAAGGGGAAGCTTGAAGCTTTAGAACGTTCGAATGCAACTGCAAGAAATCTTCCAGGTTGTGGTCCAGGATCATCTGCCGATCGAACCAGGACATCTGTTGTTAGCGGTTTAGGGAAAAAGCTGAAGGATCTTATGGATGCGTTTCAGAGCCTTAGAGCTAAAATGACAGCTGAATATAAAGAAACTGTGGAACGCAGGTATTTCACAATTACAGGAGAGAAGGCAAGTGAAGAAACAATTGAGAATTTGATATCAAGTGGAGAAAGTGAAAGTTTCCTGCAGAAAGCAATTCAGGATCAAGGGAGAGGTCAGATTCTTGATACAATATCAGAAATTCAAGAAAGACATGATGCAGTGAAGGAGATAGAGAAGAACTTGATTGAGCTCCACCAGGTTTTCTTGGACATGGCTGCTCTTGTGGAAGCTCAGGGTCATCAGCTCAATGACATTGAGAGTCACGTGGCACATGCTAGCTCCTTTGTCCGGCGAGGGACTGACAACCTTCAGGAGGCCAGGGAATATCAGAAAAGTTCTAGGAAGTGGACGTGCATTGCCATTTATGGTGGTGTCGTAGTGGTTCTTTTGCTATTACTGCCTCTAGCACCACAAATTTTGACGCTCTTTTAGGAAGAGGAACAGAAGTAAGAAGTGAAGTGCTCTTGTAATTCTCGAATTATGCATTTGAATTTCCCTGTAGTGAAAAATTGTTAGATTATTTGGCAACTTTGGAAAAAACTTTAGTTTAGTCTCCAAAGGTTGCAATTTCAATGTTTAAAACTTGCATTGTAACACAAACAGAATTTGTCGAGGTGGTTCAGAAAAAAAAAATGTTTCCTTTGTAAATAGATCATCCATGTCATGAAGGACGTAATAAATTTTGATAAAACCCCAACTTCCTGCATAAACTAACTTCTCATTTCAACCAGAAAACAATTTGCTAGAGCCAGCACAAAGATTACAGAGGAATTAGTTAAAGTTGGAGAATTTCAAGCCATGCCAAGTTCAGTTTATCCCAACCGCTGAAAATGCTATCTGGCAAAAAATAAAGTTTCACAAGCATTTAATGACATACACGAGCACAGGGAAACTACAGTCTATAAAACTCTGCTGTTATGCAATAATTCTAGTTCGATTAAATGCATACACATAATAAAATACACTCCCACTGATACACGAACTGCTTTTAAAAACGACGCCAGCCCTCTGCCACATGATCATATTAGCCGCCATGGGCAAATTATTGTGGCTTGATGAAAATGATATCATACATGAACTGCTTTTGAAAACGACGCCAGCATTATTGTGGCTTGATGAAAATGATATAATGAATTCCTTCATCCACCAACTGCAAGCTACACTCCAAGAAAATAAATGTGCTCTAAAATTAAAGACCGTTTTTCATACAATAAAAATCAAAAGGTGAATAAATAATTGTCAGAACAAGCACTAAATTCACGAACAAATTATTTACACAATATAACACAACGAATAATCTCAATTTAATGGTTCAGCCATTACCAAAATGTATACAAGCTGTTACAAAATTAGTAATCCTTACAACTCATCGCTGAGGTTTCTACCATGTCGCAGCACCAAACAAGACACAACCATGTATTGCATAACCCAAACCAAATGAGTTTTCTCATTAATCTACAAGATTACCAATTTCAATCAAGTACCAGCACTCGGCAAAGCTGCCATGAAAGAATTATATGAAGACTCCAGATCGAAGTGTAGTTGCCGAGCCTGCTGCTCTGTCAGCTCATCAGATGCCCCCATCTTTGACAGCCTAGAAATCCAGTCTTTCATTTTTATCTTCCCCTCAAAATCAGGTGGCAAGATGCTCAATTTATTAAGTGAAGCTGAGAGGTCTGAGAGCAGAGGGTACACCTGATCCACTGCCACCATATTTAGTTTCAAGGAATCCATAGCTGTAATAAAGTTCTGCACGCACTCTGCCACAATAGCAGCAGAGGTAGTTGCTGAGGCAGCTGCAGCAGCCCGATGTTCCACTGTGGCAGGCACCCCAGAGGTCACCAAACGGTTTATAGCAGCTGGACAATCCATCTTGTAAGTGTCGGCAAAGCGCTCAATGCTAGGAACTATATCTTTCAGTGTGGAGGCTAGGGTTTTGAAATGAGCAATAAGTTTATGGCACTCAGTTTCGTACTCAGATGAGGAGATAATGTCGCGAATGTAGGCCTTTTCAAGCTTCTCTGTGGCTTTAATTATGGCATAGAGCTCAGCAAAGTTCTCATACATTTCTCTTTCGCGCTTGTCGTTCCATAGCTTGACCTCCATTGGATATATGAAAAAAGCTTTATAAAAAACCACTCTCAGAGTTAGATATACAAGGGTATGGTATGCGTGGAGGACTGGAGAAGAGAACGGGTCACGCGCAAAGAGCACTGGCCTTCTTCGCTGAAATAACAATCAAATAAAATTAAATTAAACATTATTAGACAATATTATTATACATAAAATGCTAATTGCCCCTATCCAAAGCACAGCAAACACAGTGTCAAGTCTACAAGCAAGATGTGCATTCGTCCTCCTCTCACATAGATCGTTTACCTTCCATGGGATCATAAGTAGAATTCATCCCAAATTAACTACCTTAAGCAACAATTAACAAAAGTAAATAAGCAAACAGAAACAATACAAATAGAATAAAAGAACACACAGAATGATACCCACAAAGCAAAATGCTTATTCAACTAATCATACAACCGGTAATACGGGTGTCCAGGAAGCACTAATAGATAGATAACAAACAAACATTAATCGAACAAAAAGGACAAAGCTTTCTCCATTATTTTCAAATCCTTCAGAACAAAAGAGGGATACGATAACAGATCTTAAATTCAGAACAAAAGATCAAACACCCTTCAAAATTCACAAAACCAAAAACCACCCTTTTCGAGCTCCTACCTCTAGATCATCCTAAAAACACGATGAATCCAAAAAACAAGAACATCCCAAACGCTTTTCTTTTATTATTTATATCATATTTCAAAAACAGGAAACAACAACAGATGGCGATAAAAAATTTATATAAAACAAAGGACAGAGAGAGAGAGAGAGAGAGAGAGAGAGGGTACTTACAGGAAGTGAAAAAACGCGGCTTTGAATAACGTGAAGGCTCAATCTTTTGCTCTGTGAGGGAAGAGAAAAGCAAAAGCGAAAGAAAAAGAAAGATTTTATGCTGAAATTGTGTTGGTTTTATTGTATTGGATTGTATTATTTGAGAGAGAAGAGGGGAAGAAGAGTAAAAGGGTTGCGTGTGGGCTCGCTTATATGATTATTGCTGCTTACGGCATCTACGTGTAGCAGTTGGGATGATCAGAAACCAAATATTTTTTGATATTAAAAAAAGCTCCGTTTTTTTTTTTTAAAACATTAAAAAAACCTCCGTTACGTTCTGTTACGGTGATATGATGCTACGTTAGGCTTCATAGCCTCGCACGCCTTTTGTCCAATCATTTCCTTTCTTTCTTTGCATTCGTTTCGCACGGCACGGGCAATCCCAATATGGATCACACTCTTACAACTTTGGCCCATTTTGCAATTTCAATTATTGATTATAAGTATTAATTATATATATATATATATATATATATATGAAGAAAAACAGAAAAAATTATAAAAAAAATTTCATTTATTATTATATAAAAATTAAATAATTTAATCATTTACTAATAAAAGTAAAATTAAATTAATTAAAATATAATTTTACTTTAATTGAGAGTTTATTTTCTATTTTAATTAAGTTACTTCTATTTTATTTCTAATAAAAATTAAATTAACTAAAATATAATTCTTATTTAATTAAAAATATATTTTCTATTTTAATTATGTTAACTTCTATTTTATCTCTAACAAAGTTAAATATATATAAAATTAAATTATTTTATCTCTAACAAAAATTCTAATTTGATTGAAAGTATATTATCTATTCTAATTAGGTTAATTTTTATTTTATTTTTTATAAAAATTAATTTAATTAAAATATAATTCTAATATAATTGAAAGTATATTTTCTATTTTAATTAGGTTAACTTCTATTTTATCTCTAATAAAGTTAAATATATATAAAATTAATTAAAATGTAATTTTAATTTAATTGAAAGTATATTTTCTATTTTAATTAGGTTAACTTCTATTTTATCTATAATAAAAATAAAATTAATTAACATATAATTCTAATTTAATTGAAAGTATGAATCCTATTTTAATTATGTTAATTTCTATTTTATCTCTAATAAAATAAAATAAATTAAATTTTCAGTGTTAATTTTGTTAAAAAAATATATATTTCTATTTTAATTAGGTCTACTTATATTTTATCTAATATAAATAAAATTAGATAACATAATTTTATAAGTTTTATTATATTAAATTTAATAAGTAAATGATTAAAATCAAAATTAATGAAAATAGGAAAAAGTATATAATTTGTTTTAAAAGAATATATTTTTATAAATAAAAAATTATTGACTAACAAATAGAGCATATAAATTATTTGAAAGTATATTTTATGTTAGAAAAGTAGTATAATTATTGTTTTAAAAATATTTTTATAAAATTTAATAAAAAAGATTTAAAATTAAATTTATTGATATTTATCATTTAATTATTAGTTGAACTTAAAAAAATACATTAAATTAATTTTTGAGAAAATCAAAATATTAATATTAAAAATATTGAAGCAATAAAGTGTCATAACTTAAATAAAAAATTTATTAAAATTGTAATAAATTATAAGTTTAATGGGACTGTAATATTTAAATTTTTAAATAAAGAAAATATAAATTTTTTATTAAAAAATAACTAATAATTTTTCATTATCTTATAATTAATTATCACCATAATATTTTATGTATATATAAAATTAGTTATAGACTAGAATTGCAGGAATATTATATAAGTTTTTAAATAAAAGATTTATAAAAATTGTAATAAATTATAACTATATTAAATTAATATCAAATTTTTATATAAATAAATAATACTGTTATTATTTTTAAAATTTTTATTTAATAATAATAATAATAATAATAATAATATATTTAATTATTTATTTACAATATATTATGAGTCTAATAAAATTTTTATTCATGTATGAAACATGTAGTTGTTTACTAGTATATATAAATGTTACGACCCAAAATAGGGGGCCATGAACGGCACTAGGGAACGAGAATTTTTTCAAATCTGGAACCCATAGCAAGCCTTAAAATAAAATAAAATAAAAGCATGCAATATAAATAACAACATAAATAAAATATTTTTACAGCGGAAATAAATTTCATAAATAAAATAAAATAATAATCCATCTTATATATATATATATATATATAATCTTTTAATACAATCCCATACAAATAAAAGACATAAATTCCACAAATTGACTATAACTACTAAAGTGTCTAGAATATAAAATAAAATCAAGTAAGCAGTTTACATAACAAAGACAGGACGGAAGAAATCTGGCGTAAATATCTGCTACTGAGGTCTGAAGACGAAGACTCTCCTAAAAAATAATCAACGGAAGGGAGTCAGACCTCACTGAATGAATTGTTATAATATATATACATGCATAACTAAATGACAAATGCACACATTCAATAGTATATATAATAAATATATATACAGACAAATACACACGGATGCAGCAAAATCATTTTATATAAATACTGAAAATAATATCCGATTATGAAGGATCAAATAGAACCCTATAAAATCGCAACCTTAAATAGTGTTAGACAACACTCTAGCCATACAGACTCACTTATTCCAAATAAATTCACTTGTTCCATTTGGACAGTAGACTGACCCCGAGATACTAAGTCAACCGAGCTCTAGCAGTTTGACTGTCAGTGTAATTGGCCCCGAGACACTTGGTTAACCAAGCTCCAACAATCATACTCTGAAATCACATCTCACATCATATAAATCAATCCAATCAATATCCACAAATAGGTTAGTAATATAACCTAAATTCTATTATCGTACCGATACGTACTTGGTCCTAGTGCCGTCCACTAGGTTACACGTTCTATTGATATCCTTCATTTAAAAATAAATTCATACATTCATAAAATAAATGATGCATGATATAAATCAAAATAACAATATAAACCACATATATATTAGAAATATACCAAAAATAAATCAAGTATATTTTGAGTATATATATGTTAAACAAATTCACTTTAAATACAAAATAAACTATATATATACTTAAAAACATTTTAGGTATAATTCAATAATAAAACATGCATTTAATTTAAAATATACCAAAAATAAACCTAAGCAATATTAAACCATTTATGCATATTTTATAAAATAAAACATACATTTCTAAAAACATGCATCCTAGAACATGTATATATAAAATAATAATTCACAGTTATTGCGCTCCTCGAGACGGGTCTGATGGGCTTGGTCCACTAGGTCTCAGTCTCGGTGCAATTAAACAAACAAACTACAATACAAAATTAGAATAAGTCTATCGAAATCCCTAGAGACTCAATCTATAATACTGGACACATATAAGGAATAAGAATTCGACCGGATATTACGTTTTACGAGAATTCTACTGAAAATTTAGCAGAACCTCTCCTGTAAAATGGATATCTCTCTACTTATAAAGTAGAGCCGGTCCTACAAAGAAATACACTTCGGAAATAAACAGCCACATAACCCTTCGATCGGACTCCCAAACTACAATTCTACTGATCGAGGTTCACAATTCACGAGGTATCACCGAACACATGAAAATGCCAGAAATACCAAAAATATCCTTTAATACTCAAAATATAGTAATTTAGAAATCCAAACGCTAAAAATAATTATTTTATCGATAAATACATAAAAACCCTAATTTTGATAAAATATTATTAAAAATTGATAATTCTCGATAAATTCATAAATATTAACCAAAATACATTTTAAAACTCCAAATTACATAATTAACCCTAAAACACATTAAAAATTGATAAAAAATTATTTATTTAGAAAAATAGCATATTATATATAATTTGAAAATAATTTATGAAAAATAGTTTTAATTAGTTAAAATACTAAATAATTTATAGAAATCATTTTTATACCTCAAATAACTATTAAAACCAACTTAATTATATTTTTAGCCAATTTAGTGCCAAATTACCAAAATACCCCTACTATATATAAATTCACTATAATTATTCAAAAATTCATTAAAAATAGTATAATTGCTCAAAAATTAATTTCTCAACATATAATTTAATAATTTCAACAAATATACTCAATTAACCAATTAATTTCAACAAAATACATAATTAACCTAATTTTCTAAAAATCACATAAACTAAATAAATTCACAATAATTATATAAAAATCACAAAAATTACAAATAACTTTCTAAAATGAATTTTAACACCTATAATAACCATAAATTAAAATTTCATAATTTATTTAATTAACTTACGAAAATTAGAGAATATTAATAAAATAATAAAAAATTCACAAAAATCAAAATAATTCTCAAAAATTCTACAAAAATTACAGCACATATATTGAGATACTAGGATCAATATTTGTGAAGGAAGTTTTCTTGAATCATTAAAATTGAAGCTCAAAAAATTCAAGAACTCAAATTGACCGAAATTGAAAATTGAAAACCTAGAAAAATCTAGACCAAATAAAGTGAAACCAAGCTAAGAAATGCACTCACCGGAGCTCAAGGAAGAGATAGAGACTGGTGGCACTTCAAATGGTGGCCGGAATCATTGTGATCGGAGTTGGAAGCAAGTTTTGGTTTTTTTAAAGAAAACCGACCAAACAATGCCGGAAAAGGGAGCTAAGGGTGGCGGGATGGGCTGCAGATGGAGGAGGACGGCTGAGAGGTACACTGACAGCAAGAAATGAAGGTCACAGTCGTTGGAAATGGAAAGGGATCGTCGGGTAGCTTGATGAAGGAGATAATGGTATTTTTGTAAATATTATGAACTTTTGTTTTGTAAAGTATTATATGTATATATTTGTATATATATAACTATAGTTTATATTATTATAATATATAAATATTATATTCAAATTAATATACACCACACACCCAAATAATAATATATATATACATATACATATATAATACACATATTAATTATTAAAATTATATCATATAATATCAATTTAATAAAAATAAACCCTAATTAATTAAATGTGCATATATGCATGTATATGTATATATTTTAATACGACACGTAAAATCATGCATGGATTCATGCAAATTCACAAAACCGTCTAAAATAATTAATATTTATTTATATAAGTTTTAATATTCCCGAAAATAAAACTCTCGAAAAAATTTTACGTAAAAGACTTAAAATAATTAAAAATGACTTTAATAAATAATAAACTAATTAAATAATAAAAAATATATATAAAAATTATTAACACTGCATATCTCGATGCAGTTTAAAATTATTTAAAAACTCGGGATATTACAATAAATGTATGAATAAGGGACATAATATATATATAAATGTATGAAGGGGGATAGGTAAAATTATAAAAAAATCTTCACTCATTATTATATATAAGTTAGATAATTTAATCATTTACTAATAAAAATAAAATAAAATAAATTAAAATATAATTTTAATTTGATAGAAAGTCTATTTTCTATTTTAATTAGGTTAACTTTTATTTTATCTCTAATAAAAATCAAATTAACCAAAATATAGGGATTTATTTAAAAGTATGTTTCTTATTTTATTTATGTTAAATTCTATCTTATTTCTAACAAAAATTCTAATTTAATTGAAAAAATATTTTCTATTCTAATTAGGTGAATTTGAGAAAAACTAATTATAAGAAATATTGAAGAAATATAATATAATTATTCAAATAACATATTTATAAAAATTGTAATGAATTATAACTATATTAGTTAATGTCAAATATAATAATAATAATAATAATAATAATAATAATAATAATAATAATAATAATAATAATAATAATAATAATAATAATAATAATAATTGAAAAGAGTCCTAGAGGGGGGTGAATAGGACTGTCAGATAAAAATGAGAAATTAAATGAATTCTTTGCAAGAATTAAATAGAAGTTGAGAAGGAAGAATGAAGAACACAAAGATTTAAGGAATTCGGATTCAATAACAATCCTATGTCTCCACCTAACTTATCCCCAAGTTAGGATTTTCAATCACCCACAATCTTATTCACAGGATTAAGATTATACAAGAGTTTTATGGCTCACTCTTATAACCTTACAACATGAGTTTTCAAGGCTCACTCAAAAAACCAAAACCCAAGTGTTTCAATGGACAACACTTAAACCAATTCCTTTAGAAATAAATCTCACTTCCCTTCTAATCTAACCCAAGATTTAAGATGAAGAAAAATTCTATTTCTAACACACACCCAACTCTCACAAGAGTTATACAAACAAAGAATTATTTAAGAGAATTTGAGAGCTCAATGAAAGGTTAAGAGATAATAAAAATGATAAAACAAGTTACTTTACTTCCATTCAGCTCTAGAGGTATTTATACTAAAAAATATAGCTGTTGGAGGTACAAATGATATGTCCAACGTGTATATTTTGAATTATTGAGACTGATGCTGTCAGACAACTATTCATGGGTTGAAACCGTAATTGGTTCCTCCGGACATTTGAATTCTTCTTTATAAAAGTTTTAGATATTTGAATTATCTTTCCATATCAACTTGAATCACATAAATTGAACTTCTGTAGCTTAAGATATGTCCAAAATACTAAGGGTTTTGCAATCTGTAATGCAGACTACGGTCAAACAACTATACCCAAATTGAAGCCGTGATTTGCTCATGAAGAAATTTTAATTTGCTCATAGTTTCTTCATGAAAGATGTAGATATTTGAATTATCTTTCCATAAAATTTTCACTTAAATTTTACTTCTTTAGCTCGGGATATGTCTAAATTACTGAGGATTGTGCAATCTGAAATGCAGAATACTGTCAAACAGCTATACACAAGTTGAAGCCGTGATCTGCTCCTGAAGAAATTCGAATTTGCCCATATTTTCTTCATAAAAGTTTTAGATATTTGACTTATATTTTCATAGCATTTTGATTAACTTTAATTGGACTTCTGTAACTCAAGATATGTCCAAAATACTAAGAGATGTGCAATATGAGATGGCAGACATATACGTGAATTTCAACTCAAAATTTGCATAACCAAATGAACTTGTATTTTCACAAAAAACCCCAATTCAGAAAGCTCAAGATGTCTACTTCAAATGTTAAGAAGCTCATTTTCTCATTTAAGAGCTCTAAATATGTCAAAAGCCTTCTTCAATCTCAGAGGTTCAATCAGCTCGAAAAGTCACTATACATCCAAAAGTGTATATGCTCGGTGTATGTTTGGTATATAATTCCCTACACACTTAATTGAAATTATTAGTATAAAAATTGTTTGTCAAAGTCCAAAATTAGGAGTTTGATCATGCAAATGGTCAACAACAACAACAACAACAACAACAACAACAATAATAATAATAATAATAATAATAATAATAATAATAATAATAATAATAATAATAATAATATGTTTAATTATTTATTTACTATATATCACGAGTCAAATAAATTTTTTATTCACATATAAAACACGTGGTTGTTTACTAATATATATATATACATGAAGGGGTGAGGACAAGTAAAATTACGAAACAGTCTTCACTCATTATTATATAAAAATTGGATAATTTAGTCATTTACTAATAAAAATTAAATTAAATTAATTAAAATATAATTTTAATGTGATTGAAAGTCTATTTTCTATTTTAATTAGGTTAACTTATATTTTATTACTAATAAAAATTAAATTAACTAAATATAATTTTAATTTAATTGAATTAATACTTCCTATTTTAATTATGTTAACTTTTATCTTATCTATAACAAAAATTCTAATTTAATTGAAAGTATATTTTTTATTCTAATTAGTTAACTTCTATTTTATATCTAATAAAAATTAATTTAATTAAAATATAATTGTAATATAATTGAAAGTATGTATTCTATTTTATTTGTAACAAAATTAAAATAAAATAAAATAAAATAAAATGTAATTCTAATTTAATTGAAAGTGAATTTTCATAGTCTAATTAGGTTAACTTTTATTTTATTTCTAATAAACATGAAATAAATTAACACATAATTTTAATTTAATTGAAAGTATGATTCTTATTTTAATTATATAATTTGTTTGAAAGTATATTGTCAGTAATAAAAGTAGTATAATTATTGTTTTTAGATATTTTTATAAAATTTAACAAAAAAGAGTTAAAATTAAATTAATTAATATTTATGAATTAATTATTAGTTGAACTTAAAAAATTACATTAAATTAATTTTTGAGTAAATAAAATTATTAATATTAAAAATATTGAAGAAATAAAAAAGTTGTAATAAATTATAACTATATTAACTTAATATTAAATTGCTAAATAAATAACATTGTTACAATTTTTAAAACCTTATTTAATAATAATAATATGTTTAATTATTTATTTACTATATATCATGAGTCTAATAAATTTTTTGTTCACGTGTTAAACACGTGGTTGTATACTAGCATATTTATATATATGGACACCCTCGGTTTGATTAGCCAGAAATGAAAGTTTGGTGATGAGATAGTTCAAATTTTGATTGCAAGAAGAGCTCAAAATCTTTTTTAGAATGAATTTGAGAGATTAAACCTAACCTGAAGCTTTTATATTTAGTCAAAATCCAAGACACTAGGCCTATTAGCCCTTTATTAAGCCCAAACTAGGCCTTTTAGGCCTAAAGGCCCAACAGGCTTGGTGAACGCCTCTTGACCTTGGCCATCGGTGAGGCGACGCCTCCTTCATACCTGTCCTTTATAGCAATAAATGCTATTTATTGTTGCATTTAACACAAAAAATGGCCTTCTCACCTCTAGTTTGGAGTTTTGAACGAAATAACAAGACTTTTGGGGCATGAAATTATGAGAAAAGGAGAGAGGCAATGATGAAAATGTAAGGTGGAAAGTAATCTTTTTTTGTGTTTATTGCTTTCCTAAGATTGCATTTAGAGTCTGGATATGTGAATTATTGAGTTCTTAGCTGCTGGTTTACATTGATTTGTATGAATATTTAAGTTGCTTAGGATTTAAAAAATTTATAGTTTTTTGTGCTGTTGTGCCTACTGAAGAGGTGAAGCCTCTTCAAAGGGCCGTCTCCTCTAAACCTAGTGGCAATCGCCTCTATGTAGAGTCTTCCATGATTCTGCTTTGTTTTAGTATCTTTTTAGTATATTTTCAATATATGATACGTATATGTTGCCTGATTGATTTTGATATTGCATGCGAATGTTATATTTTTAAGACTAGTTAAATGATTAATCCATGTTTATATGAGTCTGCATGCTTATGTTTATACTAATATAATTTGGACTATTTTTTAAATAAAGCTATTCATTTGAATGTAAAACTAACCTTTTTTTGTTGTAAGTTTTGGTGATTCTTAATCACTATGTAATTAGTGAATTAATTAGTTCTTGAGAGGTTTCATTTGAGTTAATTATTGTAATAATTATACACATTATTGTAATCCATAATATCTTCCCCATTTATTTGGAATGAATGTTTGTAAATTTATTCTCAATATTTGATTTGAATGCCAAGGCGATAAACATGCAAAAGGACTAATGTGCAAACTCAAATTAAATTGTAAAATTGGAAGCATTTGCAAACCACAATAATAAAGAAAAAACTTAATAATCACAGGTAATAAAATATAAAACACAAATGGAGGCCAACCATAAGGTTAAGTGGGCATTCAAAGCCCATACCCAGTTTTTGAACTCGAATCTTTGATGATGGCTTCTAGGAACCTCCATGGAATCTAGTTATTATAAAAGTGTCTTGATTTTCATTCGGGTGGAGACTCCATCTCCTTTTTGGGCCTTAAAAGACCCTATTTAATAATCCTAGTGGGCCTTGAGCCCACACAACGACGTACACTTGGGTGCGTGGTCTAAACCCTACCACGCACAGTGGTAACTCTACTAGGGATAAAGAAACTAATTCTAAGTGTTTTGTGATTTATCATCTTTGATTATTTCTTTATTTCTTTTACATATTACTATATTCACTACACGATTACACACATTAAGCACACAGTCTTAAATAACTGACAATAGTTGCTTTGCTGCTTGTGTTTCACTTAAACCTAGTGATGAAGTATTCAACTATTGTCATTTAGCACATACTATCTGTGTTGCATGGACCCTTGAGGGGGGAGACGTAATGGATGTATATAATTGTGGGAGTAGCAGCTTATTACCTTTGACTCAACTCATGTGACTTAGTAATTTCCATTAAGATTTTTCTTAAATGTGTGTGTTTTATGCCATTTAGCAAGCCTTTTCATAAAGCACAAGCCCATTTGCAAGTGGATTATGTCAAAATTGGGCCTTTCATGCTTATTAGGGCCTATTTGAAAATAGACCATGTCAAAATTGGGCCTTTCAAGCCTATTATGACCTATTAAAATGGACTTTAGCTTTATTTAAAGGATTTGTTACTCGTTTGCTCTATCCTGAGAGTTTCTTACATGTATGACGGTTTTGTTATCCCTTGTTGATAGTTAAAACCTGACCAACAATCCTAGGATAAGAAACTCATCATTGAATATGAGTGCGGGAGAAATAAGGGTGGAAGTGTCATCTTTTAAAGAGCTTTGTCTTTTGCTATTTGTTACGTGTAAATAGAATATTTACTATTATTGTATTCTTTTAGACAAGACCCTACATATCATACATACACGCCATGCATGTTTTTAATTTGGGTTGGTTGTAGATATAGATCCAATTCAGTCATCCACTTGGACACTCTAGAACATCGGTTGCTTGGTCATAATGTTAAAAGAGACAACATCAATGAGTTTTGATCTAGAACAGTTCAAGATAGAGATGCTGAACAAACCAGAGCAATTATATAAAAGATGATGGTAGAGATGAGCTTAATCAGAGAGAAATCAACAGTGCCTCCACTACTGCCATTTAATCTTGATGTTGAGAACCTAGAGAGGCAAAGAATGGAAGATGATCAACAACTGTATCAGTAGACCTAATTACCCAATAGTAGTTAGGTGTCTAGGGGGATACAAAGAAGACAGATTGGGCTAAACACCTTGTTAAGTCTATGGCTTAAATGCAATTAATGATGAAAGAAAAAGGGATGGATACACTGATAAACTACTTTGACCTGAGTTTGGGAGAGGATGATGACCCGTTACCTAGGAAGTTTAGGTTTCCTAATATGAAGAAGTTTATTGGTGTTGAAGATCCTTATTTGCATCTCAAACAGTATGCAATTCACATGAGAAAAACCAGCTTGAATAAGGCATAGATTGTTAAGCAATTTCCTCTGTCTTTAGAAGGAGCACCCATCAGATGGTACTACGCTTTGAAAGCTAATATCTAAGTTGACTAGGAAGGATTGTGTATAGCATTTGTAAAATTGTACAGTCTCAACATCTAGACAGAAGCATCTTTGAGGGATTTACAAAACCTCAAGCAAAGATTTAATGAGCCTTTCGCTGACTTCTTGATCAGGAGGAGAGCGAAGTTGGCACAGATGAAGCATCGACCCTCTGAGAGTGACTAACTAGTGATAGCAATAGAGGGTGAGTACTCCTACTTTTTAAAAAGTTGAAAGATTTGGGAATTCAAAAATTTGAGGAATTATACAAATTCAGGGTACAGAAAGAATTTAACTTGGCACAAGAAAGAAAATCCTTTAGTGGAAGATCCTCAGGTAGAGAGGGAGCTGGATTCAGCAGTGGGATCAGATCGAGTAGCAATGTGCAAATAAATATTACTGTAAAAGAGCCAATGTTGGAAGAATTTGTACTATTTTTAGAACCTAAAAAGGATGTCCTTACAGTAGAGCTGAAGGAAATGGATGACCAGGAAGAGGAACTTGACTTTGAGTCCTTTGTTTTGGACTCTATTATGGATGTATTTTATTATGATATTGACATTTCTTTTTCTAGCTTGTTTAACTCTTAGGACCCTTTCTTTTCTAAAATAAATGCAATAAACTTTGATTTTGCTTACTTGTGTAATGTTTTGCCTAACGGCTATTTAGTGTGTGATGATAATTTCATGCATATATTTGACATTAATTCAGTGCAAACTGAATTATTTAACTTACAAACTGAATTATTTAACTTAGGCACATATGATAATCTTAAGAATATAATTCTTGCTTTTGATCTAACTCCTAATGAGAGTGAAAAAAATAAAAGAAATAATAAGAAGATAGAAAGTATTCACTTAGGGTTATAAAGATATGCTCGGGATTGGCAAAGAGATCGTAGAACACGCGATTCCCATATATCCTCACGTCACACCGGTAAAATAGAAAAAGAGAATATTGAGATCAGAATGGCTCTTTTGATCAAAGAAGAAGTTAAAAAACAACTAAAGGTGAAATTCCTAGAAGTAGTCGATGACATTCAATGGCTAGCAAACATCATGCCAGTTCTAAAGAAAGATAGAAGGGTTAGGATGTGTGTGGACTACAAGGATTTGAATAAAGCTTGTTTGAAAGATGATTTTTCGTTGCCGCATATCGACACTTTAGTCGATAGTGTAGCTTTTAGTGCTATACACTCCTTTATGGATGACTTTTTAAGGTATAACCAGATTATGATGGCAGTGATTGATAAACTAAAAGCCTCCTTCATAAATGAATGAGGTGTGTACTATTATTTAGTTATGACATTTGGATTGAAGAACGCGGGAGTTACCTATTAGAGGATGGCTATTACCCTATTGCATGACATGGTCCACAAAGAGATAGAAGTATATGTGGATGACATGATGGTGAGATCTCCAAATAGAGAAGGGCACTTTGAAGCTTTAGACAAGTTTTTAGCCAAAGCTGAAAAGTACAATCTCATATTGAACCCAAAGAAGTGTGTTTTGGGAGTGACTTTTGGAAAGCTATTAGGACATATTATTAATCAGAGAGGGATTAAGGTAGACCCAGATAAAGTCAGAGCCATCAGAGAGATGCCCAAGCCAAAGATTGAAAAAGAAGTTAAGAGATTTATTAGGCGGCTACAGTATATCAGTAGGTTCATCACTAAGTTTACTATGATTTATGAGCCAATTTTCAAACTCCTAAAGAAAAATTAGCTGATCATCTGGGATGATAAGTACCAGTGAGTATTTAAGACTATTAAGAATTATTTGATAAATCCTCTAGTCTTACAACCACCAAGGCCGGGTAAGTCATTAATTCTCTACTTGGCAATTTAGAGGGAACTAATAGGTGCCATTGTAGATGGCGGGGTTTAGTGCGCATCCAAGATTTTAGCAACCGCGATACTGTTTGAGCTCAGGGCTCTAGAGAACACACTAACCACTATCACAAAGACATGGCGTGGAGATGAGGAGTTGCCACCTAGGGTAGTAACTGGGACAAATCGAAAAGGTGGTACTCGATTCCCTAAAAAAAAGCTAGCACCACAACCAGGAGATTCTGGATATGGAATACTAACTTCTTTTAGTCTTGTGTTCATTTAGAATTACTTTATGAATTACTATCTTATCCTCTATTTACATGCAATTTCATATAAACCCAAAACAATAAACTCCAAGGTAAACTAGTCATGAAATATACAAGAAAATAATGCATTCAACCATATAACCCCTAAGTTAGTCTAATCTAAATGGATTTTAATTAAATGAGTTAAATCTACATGTTTTAATGTATAAGTAAACCTAAAGACCTAATTCCTTTTAATTTTAATTAAATGAACCTAAGTCTACTAATTTTAATAAAAATGGGCCTAATTCTACAAATTATGGAATATTTAAATTAGTGGGCCTAATTCTACATGTTTTAATAGTGATCTTAAATCTACAAATTATGAAAAAGAGCTTAAATTAAATGGGCTAAGTCTAAATTAATTAAATTAAATTAAGTGGGTCTATGTCTAATTAACTAAATGGGCCTAAAGATATTTCTAACCTAAAATCTATTTAATTATGGACCTAAAAATATATTTTAATTAATTAAATCTAATTAATTATTAAATGATATGGGCTAAAAGAATTACCTAAACTTAAATAAATAAATCAAGACCTAAAGTGGGCTTAAGGCCCAAAACACACAAAAATAATAAACAAACCCAAAAATAAATAATAACATAAAAGAAATAATTAAATAAGATCAAACAAATAACTAAATTAATCCTTACCAAAATCCTAATTTTAGTTAACATACAACCTAAATTAATCTAATTCCTCCATTGATTTTAAATAATTACCTAATTGAAACCTAACTTTACTAACTAGTTTAATAAAAAAATCATGCAACCACATATATAGTTTTATTACTATTCCCATTATTGAGGCTATTACATTAATTCCTAAAACAATTAATAAAAATAAAACAATAAATAAAACATAAAGATGATTAAAAAATAAAATAAAACCCTAGAAACTAAGTCTCTATGAGGCTTTATTCATAGTCTTCTGTGGATTTCTAATGAAATTCATCTCCCTCATATGATCATCATGCATCGTCCTCCATAATCACCATTAAACAAGATAAAACAATGATTAATGAATAAATTAAGATAATAACTTAAAAAAAATAAAAAATAAAAATGTAAAATAATCAAATAAATAAATAATAAAATAAAAAATAGAAGAAGATGATATGCTTATGGATGATTTAAGGTGCTCCTCAGATTGATAGTTCACCGTTCTTGACGAATCTTCGAATCTTTCTCCTTAAAGTTCTTCACGAGTCTTGAACTGATTGTTGAATCAAAAGGAATTTTTAGGTAAAAAAATCAAAAGAAATCACAATTTTCCTCTTCTCTTCCGTTTCTTCTCCTTCTTTTTCCTTTTTCTTCCTACCCCCTTTTTCTCTCCTCCTACGCTTTTTCTCCCTCTTTTTCCATTGCTCCTTCCTTTCTTTTTATTATAGAACTAAGAGGCCAAATCTCAATCCTAATGTGATTTTAATTCCTAAAGTGTATTTAGGAATTTTAAACCAATTAGAAATGAATTAATTAGGAAGTTTAAACCAATTAAAACACTAAATTGGAAGTAGTTTAGAAATAGGAAAACGGAAGAATTCAATTCCGACCAGGATTGTGTAATTTCAATCGGAATTACATAATTTCGATCGAAATTATGGAATTCTGACGCACTTTTTTTTAATTACAAAAAGGCCCCTAAAAAATTTAAATTTTGTAATTAGGTCCTAAAAATAACTTTGCAATTTAGTCCCTAAAAACATTAAATCATTCCTTTAAAGGCCCTTATAATTTTTTAAGGATTAAGTTTCGAAGAAATTTTCATCACTGGAGTCCTTTGTTACATCCATAACATATCATCCCGAAATTGGGTGTCTATAGCCATGCTCGTTAAAAAATGTGAAAGAAAGATTGTGCATGCAATGTATTACTTGAGTAAGAAGCTCCTACCTTATGAAGCCAGTTATAGTTTGGTGTAAAAGACATGTTTGGCAATGATCTGGACAACGAAGAAGCTACGACATTACTTCTAATTTTACCAGATTTAAGCAATTTCCAAGCATGATCCTCTCAGATACTTGCAATAGACCCCATCACTGATAGGAAAATTAGTTAGATGGCTAGTTTTGCTCACTGAGTTCGACGTTGATTATATGGAAAAGAAAGTGGTAAAAGGAAGAGCTATAGTTGACTTCCTACCTCAAAACCCAATGACAGATGAACAAGAATGGGAGTTAGAATTTCTAGATAAGCACATAGGGGTAATAGAAATCCAGACATGGATAATGTACTTTGATGGAGCTATCAGCAGCAAAGGAGCAAGCATTGGTGTAATTTTGATCTCACTAAAAAAATTAGAATTCAAAGCTACCAACAATTATAAAGCTTGTATTTATGGTTTGGAAGCACTTAAAAGTCTGAGGGTAGAAGAAATCATAGTATATGGAGATTATATGTTAGTAGTGAAATAGATCTCCAACCAGTGGGAAGTGAGGGAGGATAAGCTGAAAATGTACTGGGATTACTCTACTACTCTCTTATTAGCTTTTACCCAGTGCAAATTTATACATTTGTCGTGAGAGGAGAATCAAATAGCAAATGCTTTAGTTACTTTAGCTTCGATATAGGAAAGGAGAAAGCAAACCACAGTTAAACCTCTTGTCCTTGTAAAATCTTGTCACGACCCAACACAAGGGCCATGACCGGCGCTAGGGAACGAGAATTCTTTTGAATCCGGAACCCGTAGCAAGCCTAAAAATAAAATCAAACATGCAATAGTAATAACAAGATATAATGCAATGGAAATAAAAATCATAAATATCACATTAACATTTCCACCAACTGGATTTAAATTAAATACTCATATCATATATATATAAACTCTTTTAATACAAATCCAGTTCAAATATAATACAACATCTCTTTAAATATTTAATAACTACTGCAGTGTCTAGATAAAATAAACCCAAGACTCAAAGAATCAGTTTACATAAAGAAGTCGGGGCGGAAGAAATCCGGCGTACATGCTTGCTACTGAGGTTTGAAGATGATGACTCTCTTGAAAAATGGTCAACAGAGGGGAGTCAGACCTCACTGAGTGAATTACTAGAATATATATACATGCATACTAAATGCCAATGCACACAGTCAAAAGTATATATAATATGTATATATACAGGCAAATACACATAGATGCAAGAAATTCATTTTTATATATTTTATCTAAAAACCATTGGTTATGAAGGATCAAATAGAACCCTAGAAATCGCAACCTCAAAAATAGTGTTAGACAACACTCTAGCCATACAGGCTCACTTATTCCAAAATATTCACTTATTCCATTTGGACAGTAGACTGGCCCCGAGACACTAAGTCAACCGAGCTCCAGCAGTCTGACTATTAGTGTGATTGGCCCCGAGACACTTGGGCAACCGAGCTCCAGCAATCACACTCCCAAACCATATCTCACACATCAAATAATCATATTCAATCAATATCCACAAATGGTTAGTAATATAGCCTAAATGCTATAAGCGCACCGGTACGTACTCGGTCCTAGTGATGCCCACTAGGTAGCACGTTCTATTGATATCCTTCATTAATAAATATAGAACATTCATTCACAAATAAATGATGCATTAATTTAAATAACATAACAATATAAACGATATATATACTGGAAATATACCAAAAGTAAACCAGGTACATTTCGAGTATATATACGTCAAACGAATCCAATCAAATTATAATTTAAGCTAGAAATATATATTAAAAATATTTTAAATATAATTTATTAATGAAACATGCATATAATTTAATATATACCAAAAATAAACTAAAAATATACTTAAATACAAATCACATTAGTTATGCATATTTAATCAAAATAAAACATATATTTCTAAAATTATGCATCCTAAAGCACATATATATAAAATAGTAACTCATACTTAGTGCGCTCCACGAGATGGGTCCGACGGGCCTGGTCCACTAGGCCTCGGTCTCGGCGTAACTAAACAAATAATAACGATAGAAATCAGAATAAACCTAACAAAAAATCCTAGAAACTCGATCTAGACTATTAAACACAGAATCGAAATCAGGGTTCGACTGGACATCACATCACGTTTTACGAGAATTCTATCAAAAATTTGGCAGAACCTCCCCTGTAACACGGACATCTCTCTACTCAAAGAGTAGAGCCGACCCTGCAAAGAAACACACTTCAAAAAATAGGCACAATAACAAATCCACAACCCCTCGGTCGGACTCCAAACTACAGTCTACCGACCGGGGTCCACAATCACAGAACAATTTCAGAAATCCCAAAAATACCATTATATCATAGAAATTCATTTTACAAGTAGAAATTACATAATTAACCTTAAAACACTGTAAAAACCGATAAAAACTCATTTTATTAGTAAAACCGTATATTATATATATAATTGAAAATAATTCACGAAAAATAGTTTTAATTAGTTAAAAATATCAAATAATTTGTAGAAATCATTTTTATACCTTAAATAACTATTAAAACCAATTAAATTACATTTTTAGCCAATTTTGTGTAAAATTACCAAAATACCCCTATATATATAAATATACTAAAATTACTTCAAAAATTCACCAAAAATAGTATAATTATCCAAAATTAATTTTCTCAACATATTTATCAATAATATAAATAATTAAACTCAATTAACCAATAATTTCAATTAAAAACACAATTAACCCTATTTTTCAAAAAATACATAAACTTAAATAATCAAAATAAATACTTAGAAATTCTAAAAATTCCAAATAAATTCCTATAATTCATTTCAACACCTATAATTATCATAAAAAACAATTTCATAATTTAATTAATTAATTTCGAAAATTAGAAAATAATATTAAAATATTCAAAAATACCCAAAAATCCAAATAATCTCCAAAAATTCCACAAAAATTCATACATGTAGATTAAGCTAAGGGGAACAGTATTTGTGAAGGAATTTTCATGAATCAATCAAATTGAAGTCCAAAAAATTCAAGAACCCTAATATGGCCGAAATCGAAAATTTGAAACCTAAGCAAATCAAGACCATTTAAGATCAAGCCAAAGCTAGAATCACACTCACCGGAGCTCAAGGAGAAGAAAGAGATTGGTGATGTCGAAAATGGTGGTCGGAGGAGGAAGAACGGCGTGAAGCTTGAGTTTCGGTAACTCAAGCTATTTCAGCCAAACTCGACGGGGAAAGGGAGCTTGCTGGCGGCCGAGAATGGCTGAGGATGAAGGTGGCACACCGGACGGCACACCAACGGCAAGGAATCGGCAGTTGCAGTGACGGACGGCGAGGGGAACGGAGTCGGGGAAGAGAAGATAGTCGGGGGGCAATTGTGTAATTTTCTAAAAGTTTGATTTTTAACTTATAATATGTATATATATATACTTTACACTATATAATAAAATAATATTAAATTACACACATTAAATATACACCACACACTTAATATTTAATATTTTAAATTTATTAATAATAAAAATAATAAATAATAATAAAATAAATAAACAATTAATAAAATATTATGGGTAATATTAATTAAACCCTAATTGAATAAATAAGTACACATATACACGTTATCTAGTATTTTAAAAATATGTATGAGCTTATGCAAGTCCGTAAATCTATTTAAAATAATTAATAGAAAATTATTTACGTGAAAATTTTCCCGAAAATGCAAGTCTCGGGAAAATTTTACGTAAAGCACTTAAAATAATAATAAACAATTAAAAATCAATTTTAATTAATCAACAACTTATAAAATATCAATATCATATTTAAAAATTATTAACACTGCATATCCCGATGCAGTATTAAAATATTTAAAAACACGGGATATTACAAATCTCAAGTCCCTTATTATGAAAAGATAAGGGTAATGTCAGTTGACTCTATAAAAAAACCATGGTTTTACAATTTATAGCAGTACTTAAAAATGGGATAGTTTCCCAAAGACGCTGACAAGAAGGAGAGAATGTCTCTCAGAATATAGTCTTGATAATTCATCAACCATAATGGAATGCTATATAAAAGAGCGCCAACTGGGGTACATCTCAGATGTATTAACAAAGCTGAAGCTCTGTAGCTTATGGAAGCAATCCATAAAGGAGTGTGTAGTTTGCATATGAATGGGACAGTTTTGGCTAAGAAAATAACACGTCACAGTTACTTTTGGCTAATGATGGAAACAGACAGTGTGAGGTTTATGAAGAAGTGTTATAACTACTAAGCATGTGGCAATGTTAGTCATTTGCCTTCAATGGAACTATAGGGATTGACTTCTCCATGGCTGTTTGCAGCCTATGGAATTGATATTATCGGGGAGATGAAACCAAAAGCATCCAATGGTCATCACTATATAGTAGTGGCAATTGATTACTTCTCTAAATGGGTTGAAGCAGAGTCATATGTCACTATCAAATCAAAGCAGATGGCAAGGTTTATAGAGAAGAACATAATCTGCTGGTATGGGTTATCCCATCATATTGTTACTGATAATAGTGTTAGAGCCGAGATAATTGATTTGTTGAAAGAGTCATAAGTCATCTCTATACTGATCACACGCCAATAGTGTTATGGAAGCCACTAAGAACATAAAGAAGATTTTGGCTAAAATGCTAGAGAATTATAAAGATTGGGCATATTACCTGTAGTTTGCATTATAGGGATATAGAACCACTAATAAAATGTCAACTGGAGTTACTCTGTATTCTTTATTATATGGATGTGAGGCAGTATTTCCAATGGAAGTAGAGATCTAATCTTTGAGGGTTCTCCTAGAGTCTAAAATTCCAGAGTATTAGTAGGTAGAGAGCCAACTAATGTAGTTAACATTGTTATATGAAAAGAGAATGAGAGCTATGTATCACTCTCAGTTGTATCAAAAAAGAATAACTTGGGCTTATGATAAGAAGATAAAGCCAGGCAAGATAAGAAAAGGTGATTTGGTTTTAAAGCTGATTAGGCCGATCATGATTGATCCTCAAAGGAAGTTCAAGCCGAACTGAGAAGGTTCGTACCTAATGAAGAAGTTATTTTTTAAAAGTTCTGCCATTTTATCTGACTTTGAAAGAAATGAATTCAAAGAGCCCATCAACCTCTATAGATTAAAGAAATACTTTTTGTGAAGCCTCGCTACGGAGAAAACCTTGAAAAGAGGCTATCTAGGCAAAAATTAGAGACTAAAAAAAAGAAAATAGAAAAAAAGGTCTTGCTCGATTGAAAACCTTGAAAGAGGTGGTCCAAAAAAAAGTTAAGGACATGAAAAAGGAGAGGGAGAGAGGAAAAATAGTTAATTAAAAAATTTGCAAGGGCAAGCCAATTAACGATAAGGGATATACGAGAAGTAAATTATATTGTCATTTTGTGCTTAATTTAAATGGAATAGATTGCCTTTTTTATTATTAAACATTACATTAAATGCTAATTACACATTGTTTAACTAAAAAGGGAAATTTCATTCAATAAAAGAGTAGATAAAGACTAAATTGCATAAACTAAATTTGCCTTCTTTTCTTTTAAACCCCTTGAACACCTAGAGCTTGCAATACTCTTATCATCCTATTTTTTGAGAATTCATCCATATCCATATGCTGAAGTTGAATCCATGCTTTATATTGGTCATCAGTGGACCGATCTTCATTATAATCAATAAACCTTAAAACGAATCTACAAGGCTAAGTGGCAATCAGATTGTCAAAGAGATTCTGAGAAAAAAGGTCCTCCCTCAAATTCATGCACTAGCCCTACAATCAGTTGCTTCTATCCATACAGTATGCAAAGCCTAGCGGGATTGTAGAAAGTGGCTAAATAGAGACAGACTAGGTGAACACAGTATGTATAGTGTAAATGGTGGGGTTTAGCGTGCGCCTAAGATTTTAGCAACCACTACACTGTTTGGGCACAGGGCCCTAGGGAATATACTACTATGTCACAAAGACATAGCGTGGAGATGAGGAGTCGCCACCCAAGGTAATAACTGGGACAAATCAAAAGGTGGTACTCGATTCTCTAAAAGAAAGCTAGCACCACGACTAGAAGATTCTAGGAACGGAATACTAATTTCTCTTAGTCTTGTGTTCATTTATAATTACTTTATGAATTACTATCTTATTCTTTAATTACATGCAATTTTATTTAAACCCAAATTAAACATCTATCTAACCCAAAAAAGGCAATAGGGCATAAAATTACATGTATAAAATGCATACAAAAGGCAACGTCCCTAAGTCTAAACTAGGTTAATTTTATTAATGAAAATGAGCTAATTCTACACATTTAATTACAAGTGAAATGGACTAGAGATGGGCCTACATTTTAAGATAATTAATGAGTCTAAATGTACTTGTTTTAATTATAAAAAGTGGGCCTAAATCTATTAATTTAAAAAAAAAATAGAAATTAGTTAGTGGGTTTAATTATACTTAATTTTAAATGAAGTGATGTGATCTTAAATTTATTTATTTTAAAAGAAATGAAATTAATGGGTTGAGCTAAGTCTAAATTAATTTTAGTTAACCTAAAAATGGGTCTAAGTATAAATTTATCTAATTAGGCCTAAATTGATTTTAAAATTGATTAAACTTAAAAATCCAATTAAAAACCTATTTATTAAATGGGTTAGAACCTAATGTAGGCTTGGGGCCAAAGAGAATAAAAATATGCAAATAAGCCCAAACAACAAATTAAAGCAAATAATGAATAAAAAAAATACATTTAGTGGTTTCTAACCTAATTTAATTGCATGCAACCTAAATTAATCTAAAGCCACCATTGATTTTAATTGATTTTTACCCAATTGAACCTAAATTACTAATTAATTTTAGTGCAGAGAATATAAAATTCTACTATTTTCCACTATTGGGGCTATTACAAACTACTGTACAAAAATTAAAATCAAATTAATTACAGCCCAAAACAAAAGCAAATTAAAAGAACACAAAAAATCATAAATCCTAAATCCTATGGGGTTTTTATAGATCTTAATCCATGGCATTCCATGGATTTTTCCAATGGTCATTGCCAAAATCTCATATCACCACCTTCACCTCCAGAGTACTACAGAACATCAATCAAAATAAAAAAAACACAAAAAAAATTAATTAGTAACTACTTAATTAAGAAGTAAAATAAAAAAAAATCAAGTCAAGAATTACAAAAAAAAGTAGAAAATGTTGTGCAAATGTTGTTTGAATGCCTCTCAGATTTGAATTGTCACTATTTTGAGACTGACTTTGTTGTTTTTTTCTTTCTTGATCTTCTGAACTTTTAAAAGAAAAGATCGTATTTTTTTTACAATAGCTAATTAAGGTTTTTTTTTCTCTCTAATTTTTTTGCAGCCCCTTTGCTTCTTTTTTTTTTCACAGACTCTCCCCCTTCATCTCTCTAGCTACCTTCTGACTTTTAAAGCCAAACCCAGTAACCTCCCACCCTTATGATCACATAAGGAAGTTGTGTTGGATTTTTAATTTGAATTTTCAAATTTAAGATAAAAAGATGAGTGACAAAGTTTTTTTTGAAAAAAAAAAAATCAAAGACTCCCATGCAGGACACATGGTGTCCTATACTAATGAAAAATTAAAAAAGACAAAATGTAGATGATAGGGTTTAGCGCGCGTCCAAGATTTTAGGAACCATGACATTGTTTGAGCTCAAGGCTCTAGAGAACACACTAACCACTGTCACAAAGACATGGTGCTGAGATGAGGAGTCGCCACCCAAGGTAATAACTGGGACAAATAGAAAAGGTGGTACTTGATTCCTTAAAGGAAAGCTAGCACCACAATCAGGAGATTCTGGATATGGGATACCAACTTCTTTCAGTCTTGTGTTCATTTAGAATTACTTTATGAATTATTATCTTATTCTCTATTTACATGCAATTTCATGTAAACCCTAAAAAAATCAACTCCAAGGCAAATTAGTCATGAAATATACAAGTAAATAATGCATTCAATAAATCACATAATCCCTAAGTTAGTCTAATCTATATGGATTTTGAATAAACGAGCTAAATCTACATGTTTTTATTTATAGGTGAACCTAAAGACCTAATTTCTTTTGATTTTAATTAAATGAACTTATGTTTACTAATTTTAATTCTAAATATGAGCTTAAATCTATAAATTATGGAATATTTAAATTAGTGGGTCTAATTCTATATGTTTTAATTAAATGGTGATCTTAAATCTACAAATTATGAAAAAAAAGGCTTAAATTAAGTAGGTTAAGTCTAAATTAATTAAACTAAATTAGGTGAGCCTATGTCTATTTAACTAAATGGGCCTAAGAATATTTCTAACCTAAAATCTGATTAATTATGGACCTAAAAATATATTTTAATTAATTAAACCTAATTAATTATTAAGTGAGATGGGCTAAAAGAATTATCTAAACTTAAATAAATAAATCAAGACCTAAAGTGGGCTTAAGGCCCAAAACACATAAAAATAATAAATAAATCCCAAGAACAAATAAAAACATAAAAGAAACAATTAAATAAGATCAAACAAATAATTAAATTAATCCTTATTAAAACCTTAATTTTATTATCAAGCAACATAAATTAATCTACTTCCTCCATTGATTTTAAGTAATTACCTAATTAAAAACCTAATTTTTACTAACCAATTTAATCAAAATAAACAAACAACCATACATGTAATTTTATTACTCCCACTATTGGGGCTATTATATTAATTCATAAAATAATTAATAAAATAAAAATAAAGAATAAAATTAAAAAAATAAAGACAATAAAAATAAAAATAAAACCCTATAAACTAAGTCTCTATGAGGTTTTATCCATAGTTTTTCACGGACTTCTTATGAATTTATTCCTCCTACATGATCACCATACGTCTTCATCCATTATCACCACAAAAAAATAAAATAAAATAAATTATAATTAATGAATAAATTATGATAATAACTTGAAAGAATAATAATAAAAAAAATATAAAAATAAAAAAAAGAAATGAGAAGAAGTTGATGATGCTTATGAATGATTCGGGGTCCTCTTCAGATTGATAGTTCATCGTTCTTGATAAATCTTTGAATCTTCTTCTTTCAAAAATTCTCTATGAATCTTGAATTAATTGCTACTAAAAGGAATTTTTGTAAAAAATTCAAAATAAAATCACGTTTTCTTTCTCTTTTTTTTTTTCTTTTCTTCTTCCTCTTTTTTTTCTTCCCCATTTCTCTTTTCCCTCTTCACCATTTTTTTTTCTTTTCCCTCTTTTCCCTTCCTTCCCTCTTCTTTATATAGTGGAATTAGGAAGCCTAACCCCAATCCTAATATGATTCTAATTCCTAAAATATAAGATTAATACTTAAAATTATATTTAGGAATTTTAAACCAGTTAGGACTTAATTAATTAGGAATTTTAAACTAATAAAGATTGAATTAAAAAAAAGAAAGGAAAACAGAGAGATGGAATAATTAAATTCTAACCGGTATTGTGTAATTTTGATCAAAATTATACAATCTCGATTGGAATTGGTGTAATTCCGACATATAATTTTTTTTAACATTTAATTACAAAAAGGCCCTTGGAAGAATTTAAATTTTGCATTTAGGTCCTAAAAAACCTTATAATTTAGTCCCTGAAAACATTAAATCCTTCCTTTAAAAGCTACATTTAAACCCTTAGAATTTTTAAAGATTAAGTATCGAAGGCCTATTCATAATATTTCATCACTGGAGTCCTTGCTGCATCCATAACACATCATCCCAGAATTGGGTGTCTACAGTTGCCCTCCTTTGTCGTTGTTTGCTTGAAAAATTGCGGCAAAACAAAATAGCACCCAATTTCTAAATTAAAAGTTAGGATACTTATCTGCTCCTTGAAGTTTCTGCTTGTGAATTTGCTATACTCGGATGTACATCATTTTAAATGACATATCATACTTAGTCATATAATATTGATTATACTCGGTTGTATAACCTTAGGTGAATGAAACACATTGTACTTGGTCGTACAATGTTTGACTATACCCGGACGTATAGCATTGAATTGAAAAATTACATTATACTTAGTTGTATGATGCCGATTATACTCGGCCGTATAATTGATTGAGGACACATTGCACTCGGTCATACTATGCTGACTACACTCGATCGTATAGTCTGTTTTGAAAAGGAACATCACACTCAGTCGTATGATGCTGATTATACTCAGTCGTATAATCGATTGAAGATACATTGCACTCGGTTGTACAATGCTGACTACACTCGGTCGTACAATGCTGACTACACTCAGTCGTACAGTATAATTTGAAAAGAGGCATCACACTCGATCGTGTGATACTGATTATACTCGATCGTATAATTGATTGAAGATACATTACACTTGGTCGTACAATGCTGACTACACTCAGTCGTATAGTCTAATTTGAAAAGAGGCATCACACTCGGTCGTGTGATGTTGATTATACTCGATCGTATAATCGATTGAAGATACATTGCACTCGGTCGTACAATATTGACTACACTCGATCGTATAGTCTGATTTGAAAAGGAACATCACACTCGGTCATATGATGCTGATATATTATGTTATTATGCTGTAATCCATAATTGCTCACGATTAGCTGTAACCCTTACATTGCTCACTTTCGATGCTACAGTCCATAACTGCTCATGCGATTAGCTACAACCCTTTCATTGCTCACTGATGATGCTGTAGTCCAAAACTGCTCGTGATTAGCTACAACCCTTTTATTGCTCATTGATCTGCAGTCCAAAACTGCTCACGATTAGCTGTAACCTTTTCGTTGCTCACTGATGATGCTGTAGTCCAAAACTGCTCATGATTAGCTGTAACCCTTTTGTTGCTCATTGATGATGCTACAATCCAAAACTACTCATGATTAGCTATAACCTTTTCGTTGCTCACTGATGATGCTGTAGTCCAAAATTGCTCGTGATTAGTTACAACCCTTTCGTTGCTCACTGATAATGTTGCAACCCTTTCGTTGCTCACTGATAATGTTGCAATCCATAATTGCTTGCAAATTGACTACAATCCTTTCATTGCTCACCTTTGATGATGCTACAGTCCATAACTGTTCGCTGATTTTTATCTTTAATTGTTTGAGTCAAATGATTTGGATTCTTTGTGCTGACTAATTAGCACTTTTGTTGACTGACTTTGAATTTCACTAGGTTAATTGGCCTTACAAGTTGAGTATACCCCCTTTTAGATTTAAAATTCCTACATAATTTTTGAAGTTAGTTTTAACAAGATGAATGTATAAAAGTACATTATTATTTTGAAAATTTATAAGAAAATTCATCATTTTGCATGAGATAACATGTACTTAACCAATCTCCTTAATTTTGATCCTCATGACTATCAGTTTTTTTACCATTCACAAAGGGCAGAGGCATCATTAATCATTTTATGCTGAGAGTATATTTTTTACCAAGTGAAAAGCTTACTTCCACACCTAATTTTAGGGAGAATTTGCTAAACAAAACTCATGAAAAATGAACATAAAAAAAAATCAAATTCTGAGTATCAAAATAGCTTTTGAATTATTTTTATGCTTTCCTTCCTTATCTGAGTATTCCCCTGCCTTTCTCATATTACTCAGCGTGGATACCATTGGAAAGGTCCTTTAGATAATCATACTTATATAGAGCATTTGAGTAAATAGAGCAATTTTTAACATGGTCCTCTTTTAGTATTCTCCTGCCTTTCTTGTATTACTCAACATGGATATTGCCAGAGGTTTTATGTTGATACTCTTACTCATTTATGAGCATTAGAGTAAATTATGCTTGCTCTTTTTTCTATTCTCCTCTTAGTATTCCCCCGCCTTTCTTGTATTACTTAGCGTGGATACTATCAAGGGATTTTGTACTCATACTCATTTCTGAGCATTGGAGTAGATTATATGGACATTTATTATTCAAAAGACCGAAAAGATACTTTGAAATTCAAGTAATTTATGCTTTATGTCCACAAATTTTGTTTTTGAATTTTCTTCCCCTCGTTTGGGTGCAAAGCTAGCATTAAATTAATTAGAGTTTATAAACTCTCAGCACAAAACTGTTAACTAATCATTTGAATTTTATGAGGCTAATAAAAGAAAGCCACTATGATCAAAAGTCATAGGATAGGCTTTTTGCATATGATCTCGTGAATTGGATGAATTCACTTTCAATTTATGAATTTTATGATTATGATGGCTCTTTATTATAGAATCTAAGGAATAGAGTTGTACTACTTCCCTTTGGTATTTGCACAAGGTGAGGTTTTAACGAGCGATTGACATTTGCTATCTTGCCCATTCCTATTGATGTATCAGTTCCTTTTCCCTTCTTCGTTCTCTTTTATTTTCCCTACACAAAATACCATAAGTTAGTATGGCCTATTTGCTAGTAAAAAAAAATTTATCAGAATGCAATGTTATTCTTTTGCATCCTTCCCTTTCATTGTGGTGATAATGTCTCCGATCATAGGGTCATGATGCTCCACCATCGAAGTTGTGGCTTTATCCCATTGATGTTATGGTAGAGGGCTTTATTTCTCTTCCCAACATTTCCTATAAAAAAAAGATTTAGGAGTTAGAGGTTTTTATTTCATAATCAAAGAAGTTTTCAGAGTGCATTCGTCTCAAGCTTTGAGTCCATTCTTCCCTTTCATACTGAATTTGAGGAGCTTGAGCATCCTATCTAGCCTTTTAAAGTTTCCAGGATAATGCTTCTTGGTAGTGTCACTCCTCTTATTTTCATTCTTTCAGATGTTTCAGATACTCTGACTACTTTCTTGTTCTTCCAACACTAATTTCAAACGTTAGTAGTAAAGTATTTGTACAATCTTGTCTAGGCTCAAGGACTTTTATTATACAAAACAAGTATTTCCCAAAAATGTATGCAATTGTATGCATGTTATATATGATGTACATGATCCTAATGGGTCTCCTATTTGGAATAAAGCCATGTTGTTGATTTTGGAGTGTAAGAATGAGGTGTCCCATCAATAGCCTATCAGTTTGAGCATTGAATGATTCGTTATTGGTACTTCTGATGTTAAAGCTTCCGATACGATTCATCAAACTGATTACTAGGCTAACAAGTAGGGTCCATGGCTTTACAATAGAGTTTGTGATTGAATTATGCACTTTTGAACTTTTCTTTTATTACTGTTAATGATTGAGGTATTAGCTCTTACACTGCTAATCCATCTTCGCTCTTTGAATGCCAACACCATTTGCCCCCTGAGTTGTATTATGCCCCTAGTTCCATTCTGGATTCATTCATACTATAAAGCAATCTTTTTTCATTGTTATGTGCAAGAGACCCAGTTCGTTCACTGCTGTTGTTGATCCTTTGACTTATTAACCCTATTAGTTATAATCTTATGCATTGGAGATGTACAAGAATGGACAAACTAACCGAAGCGAGTTCTTAATGATGAAATCAACTGGACTTGCACTTTAAAGAACTCTTGAGCAGAATATGAGGCTTGATGTTGATGCAATGATTGATGATAGTTATAGGAAAAGACTTACAATGCAAGTTATTGAGCCATTTGAATTCTCAAGGTATAAGGGGACCCTAGGCTGATAAAGAAAATTACAAAGGAAACATAACTAAAATAGTGATCTCATAGCTCTAATTTTAGCTTTCATTATGTAATGTCTTTCCTTTCAGATACTTATGAAATATGATAAAGACAACTATGCGATATTTGACAAAAATCTCCAATTCGATTTTACTCATTCATTAGGGCAAAAATGAGAACATTCATTACATCACATGACACAACTCCTATAATTAATCCTGAATTTTTCTCTCTAATTTTTCACCTTACTATCTATTCTTTTCTTTTTCTCTCTCTTTGTTTTTCTTCTTTTTTATTATTCTTTTTATTTTTCCTCAAATTTTGCTCTCTTTAGAAGTTATGTCATGTGATATAAGACTATTCTTTAAGTTTACATTTGTGCCCATACTGAATGAATCTAATTAAATTAAATTTTTGTCAAACATGTAGATGTGATTAATATCACAATGTGTAGTACCATCAGGATGCATATTACATAAGTGAGCATAATCAGAATTTATATCATCGATCACAAGTTCTAAGGAAACTAAAATTTTTTCGAAGAAGACAATAAGAAAATTTATTTCCTATTCTAAATGCTAAGGATGTTAAGTTTTATGGCAGTTGTCCTTCAAGTGGTTGACATAATAGCTATTCTTCCATTTCCTCATCCTTATTGTCTTGCATTAGGTTCTCAAAAATCCATTCCTTGTAGATTTTACTCCCATTCACACTAGGCATATTGACAGGTTCCTTTGCATTGAGGTAATACTTTCCATATCCTTCTTTGATGAAACTCTCATTTAGTGGTTTTGCTTTCTTTCCATCTTTCCATACTCCCACTTTATGTGTTTTATTGTCTTGCATCTTCTTATTATCAAACTCCTCACCCTATCCTGTAGGCACAATCAACTCGAAGGGTATGTCAAAAGAAGGTGGTTTAGTATAAAACACCTTATAGTTGAACTTGCTTGAGGGCTGACCCAATAAATCTTTAACTCTTTCCACATATTTTGGGGCATTAGGAGATTTTTAATTGATTTTAAGGTCTAAGTCCTCAAAGGAGTTTAGCACTTCTTTCTCGCTTGCTCCTGAGTTGATCATCATAGTTGTTGGAGATGGCATGTTTCGGTAGTTTGGGAAAGAATTGCTTCTGGTGCTTGGGTTTTTAGGATCTATGATTTTTCTAGAGTCTATGAGGTTTTGGATTTCATGTTTGAGGTGGATGCAGTTATCTATGGAGTGTTAGAGGTTTTAGTGGAATTTACAGTGTTTATTCAGGTTATAACTCAAGATATTTGGATTTAGTGGGTTTGGAGTAGCTAAAAGTTGAAGTAAGCCCTTTTCCATTAGGCACTCTAGGACTTTTGACAAAGTTTGTTTAAAATTTGAGAACCTCCTTGGTTGTTGAACAACATGGACTCTTACAACTTGGCTAGTGCTTCCTTGTTGTATGCCCCCAGTTAGGTAGCTTTTTGCTCCGGCATTCTTAGTAGCCTTCTTTTTCTCATTTTCGATCTCTTCAGCCTGTAACCCGTCATCATAAAGGTCTATAAATGTCTTGGGGTTCATTATTTGCAACCTTTCCACTAGGTTAGGTGACACATTTTGGACTATCATTCTAACCTGATCCTTCTCTGCCAATTTATTCTTCATCATTCCCGCTTTATTCATGAACCTAGTTAGAAAATCTGAGAATGATTCATTGGGATTTTGCTTGGTTAGTTCTAGATCTCTTATAGACACCTCAAACCTAGTATTATAGTCATATTGCATTATAAAAGTAGTGCACAACTCTTTTTAATTTGCTCGGATAGACTTCTCTAACCCATGATACAAATTAACAGTCATACCCTTTAAGGATAGTATAAATAATTTAGTAACCACAGACAAAGGAGCCTTAGTGGTACTCATAGTAGTTGTGTATTGACTGAGATGAATTCATAGGTCCCCAGTACCCTCGAACTTCTGTAACTGTAGCATCTTGAATTTGTCAGGTAGCTTGTCTTCCTCAAATTGCATCACATCATCAAAGTCAAACGGGTATCCTAGGCCTTGTCCCCTTATCAACTCCTCCATTTTAGACATCTTCTAAGTTAATGCCTTCATCTGTCTGGATTCCAACTCTTGAACTTGCTCAAGTGATTCCTCTTTCACTTTTTTAATCATATAATTCTCAACATCATCCACCTTCATTTCCTTAGTATTATCATTATTAACAAGTAGTGGACCCATAGCAGGTGGGTTGGCTATAGCAGGTGGTGCAGCAACAGCAAGTGGTGGCATCAGTCCCGCTAGAGCTTATCTTAACTCGTCTTGCATCATTGCTCTCATATCATCCATCAGTGCTCCTTTGACGTCTTCTAGGGTCCAGTATCCTCCCTCTTGTTGTTCCATTCTTTTAGTTTGTTCAGATTATGTAGCTTCCAAATAGAGCAGATTAATGGGGCTCTTTTCTAATCTGCTAAGGATCTCTTTCGCGATCGATTAGGGGCTTGAATCAGTTCTCACTAATCTACCACCTTTTTGACTCCAAACACAGGAAGATCTAGATGAATCTATGATGGTTGAAAGACAAATTGTTAGCATGATGCATGAGATGAATGTTTGCATGATGCACATGCTATGTAACAAGTAATAAGTAACAAGTTAGGCATACATACATCCTTCCAACCTTATTCCTCCTACACTCGTATTCAATGGCGAGTCTCTTTTCCTAGGATTTTTTGTCTTAGTCTTAATATCAATAGGGGATATCAAGGATCGACACACATGCCAAATCTCTCAAAGCAATAGAAGCACAGAAATAACATTTCTAGGTGTAAAAGATTAGCCCAATCTTTATTAACCTAAACAGGCTTTTAAAGTATGGTCTTGGGCCTTTACAGATAGGAATAACTCATGGCAACATTCACAAGCAATTCGGGTAGATCCTAGGGGAAATAACTAAGCCATTATATGTGGTTAGGGTCTAGTAAAAAGGTCAAGGTTCCCTTAGTAAGATGCTCTCCAATATAGACTTTAAGTTATAGGCCAAGGTTAGAGGGGCCCAGCATCCTTTGCAAACTCAAGAGAAGATTATCCCCCTTTAAGGACCTGGGTTATAGGCTCTGGTCAGATGAGCCCGGTAATCTCTCTTGGACTGAGTTAAGGCTAAGAGTGATGGTTAGCCAATCTACAACCCTATGAAGCTAGTGGAATCATGGAGTCATAAACCAACGCCATCAGTTTAGTAGGGACATGTAGAATGAATGCAAGAATAAAATAATAATTAATAAAATAATTCTAAAGAACACAAGTAGAATTAGTATCTCTTATCATTAGTGGAGTCGCCATTGTAGATGGTGGGGTTTAGCGCGCGTCTAAGATTTTAGCAACTGTGACACTGTTTGAGCTCAGGGTTCTAGAGAACACACTAACCACTATCACAAAGACATGGTGTGGAGATGAGGAGTCGCCACCTAGGGTAATAACTGGGACAAATTGAAAAGGTGGTACTCGATTCCCTAAAAGAAAGCTAGCACCGCAATCAGGAGATTTTGGATATGGAATACCAACTTCTTTCAATCTTGTGTTCATTTAGAATTATTTTATGAATTATTATCTTATTCTCTATTTATATGCAATTTCATATAAACCCTAAAAAAATCAACTCCAAGGCAAACTAGTCATGAAATATACAAGTAAATAATGCATTCAATAAATCACATAATCCCTAAGTTAGTCTAATCTATATGGATTTTCAATAAACGAGCTAAATCTACATGTTTTTATTTATAAGTGAACCTAAAGACCTAATTCCTTTTGATTTTAATTAAATGAACTTAGGTCTACTAATTTTAATTCTAAATATGAGCTTAAATCTACAAATTATGGAATATTTAAATTAGTGGGCCTAATTCTATATGTTTTAATTAAATGATGATCTTAAATCTACAAATTATGAAAAAAAAGGCTTAAATTAAGTGGGCTAAGTCTAAATTAATTAAACTAAATTAGGTGAGCCTATGTCTATTTAACTAAATAGGCCTAAGGATATTTCTAACCTAAAATTTGATTAATTATGGACCTAAAAATATATTTTAATTAATTAAACCTAATTAATTATTAAGTGAGATGGGCTAAAAGAATTATCTAAACTTAAATAAATAAATCAAGACTTAAAGTGGGCTTAAAGCCCAAAACACATAAAAATAATAAATAAATCCTAAGAACAAATAAAAACATAAAAGAAACAATTAAATAAGATCGAACAAATAATTAAATTAAACCTTACCCTAATTTTATTATCAAGCAACCTAAATTAATCTACTTCCTCCATTGATTTTAAGTAATTACCTAATTAAAAACCTAATTTTTACTAACCAATTTAATTAAAATAAACAAACAACCATACATGTAATTTTATTATTCCCACTATTGGGGTTATTACATTAATTCATAAAAAAATTAATAAAATAAAAATAAAGAATAAAAAAATAAAGACAATAAAAATAAAAATAAAACCCTAGAAACTAAGTCTCTACGAGGCTTTATCCATAGTTTTCCACAGACTTTTTATGAATTCATCTCTCCTACATGATCACCATGCATCTTCCTCCATAATCATTATAAAAAAATAAAATAAAATAAAATTATAATTAATGAATAAATTATGATAATAACCTGAAAGAATAATAATAAAAAAAAGAAATAAGAAGAAGTTGATGATGCTTATGAATGATACAGGGTACTCCTTATATTGGTAGTTCACCGTTCTTGATAAATCTTTGAATCTTCTTCTTTCAAAAATTCTCTACGAATCTTAAATTAATTGCTAATAAAAGGAGTTTTTGTAAAAAATTCAAAAGAAAATCACGTTTTCTTTCTCTTTTTTTTCTTCTTCCTCTTTTTTTTTCTTCCCCGGTTCTCTTCTTTTTTTTCCTTCTCTTTTCCCTCTTCACCGTTTTTTTTCTCTTCCCTCTCTTCCTTTCCTTCCCCCTTTCTTTATATAGTAGAATTAGGAAGCCTAACCCCAATCTTAATATGATTCTAATTCCTAAAATATAAGATTAATAGTTAAAATTATATTTAGGAATTTTAAACCAGTTAGGACTTAATTAATTAGGAATTAAAAAAAGAGAAAGGAAAACAGAGAGACGGAAGAATTAAATTTTGATCGGGATTGGTATAATTCTGATCAGAATTACATAATTCTGACATATAATTTTTTTAATATTTAATTACAAAAAGGCCCCTAAAAGAATTTAAATTTTACAATTAGGTCCTAAAAAAACCTTGCAATTTAGTCCCTGAAAATATTAAATCCTTCCTTTAAAAACTACATTTAAACCCTTAGAATTTTTAAAGATTAAGTATCGAAGACCTATTCATGATATTTTCATCATTGGAGTCCTTTGCTGCATCTATAACATATCATCCTAAAATTCCACTTTTTAGCAAAAATCGGCATTCCAGAATGCTGATTTTCATTGCTTAATGTTGATTGGCAATGCCTAATGCTGATTGCCATTACATAATGCCGGTCAGCATTATGTAATGCCGATCGGCATCACACAATTTCGGCCGGCCAATTTTCATTTATTTTTTTATTTTTTTAAATTAAATTACAAAAAAGGTCCTAAGAAGTTTCTAATTTTTACAATCAAATCCATAAAAAAACTATTTTTTCAATTAAATCCACAAAACGTTGCAATTTAGTCCTTTTAATCATGAAACTTGACACCAGAGATTAATTCTTAATTAGATTTTCATCATAGGGGCTTTTGTCATATGCATGCACAATTGCATCCCGAAATTGGGTGCTTACAGTTGCCCCCCTTTGTCGTTGTTTGCTTAACAAATTATGATAAATCAATAGTAGCACACAATTTTGAAAGAAAAAATTATGGTACTTCATTGTATCTTAATTGACCTGCTGATGCTTAAATTGCTTAGCAATTTTAAGCAAGATGATATGTTTGGCATACTTCACTATATTTCCTATAGAACGTTTGTGAGACATATGCAAATGAGTTTTGCTATATTCTCTATAAGATGTTTAGCATTTCATGATTTAGAACATGTTATAGCTCTAATGGAACGTCTAGCAATAATGTCATAACTATTGTGTGGCGTCTGGTGAACTGCACTATATTCCTTTTAGGACATCTAGTAATAGTGGATTTCATTATGTTCCCCGTGAGATGTTTTAACAAAATGAATGCAATGATTCTTTCTATATTCCCTGTGAGATGTTTAGTGAGCCTTGATTTTGAAAGAAGTGTTATAGTTCTCGTGGAATGTCTAGCAATTCGCTGATTTAAAATTTTGCTATATTTCCTGCGGGGCGTTTAGTGATTCGTGGTTTGAAAAATATGTTGTAGTTCTTGTGAAATATCTAGTAATGATACTATAACTACTGTGTATTGTCTAGTGATAAAAGGTTTGAAAATTTTCATGTTGTATACTATTAAAGCACGTAACATGCTGAATTTAAAATTCATGCTACGACTACTGTGCAGCACATAATATGATAATTTTTAAATTTATGTTTTAGTTACTGTGTAGCACAAAATGAATTTTGAAATCTTTTGATGCATGTAAAAATGCAAAACTACATTCCGTAATTATATTCTACATTCTATACTTGACAGAAAAAACTCAGAATTTAAATATATATGCAATTAATAATAATTCATTTATTGATAACATGAGTTGAATGAATTAATTTAGGAATCAAATCTTAATCAAGATGCAATTATGGATGAAATTACAAAGAAAAACTTGATTTTGAATTCATGCATAATTAAGGGACCAAAATGGAAATTTTCCATTTATAAGAAGCTTCCCCCTTATTTTTGATGCTATTCTTTCATTTCCCTCCATTTCTTTTTTTCTTTTGATTTCTTGCTCATTTGAAGTCTCATTCATGATCTGTCAGATCCTATGGCTTACCCATAATATAGTCTGTATAGGGGAGCAAAGATTCTAGCTGACCCAGCCATTATGCCTTTCCATTTTCCTCAAAACAAGCTTGGACTTCGAGAAGGTTCTACTGTGCTTCCTTTGACTCGCCTTCACCTCCATAGATGCACAGATGTGGGCAATGAGGTAACACTTCCTCATTTCTGTTTATTTCAGTGGTTGATGAAGTTCATGAGCTATTTTTTCATAGTTCGTGAATTATTCCATGAGTTACTAGGGGATGTTACACAACTGGTATGGGCCTCCAGTTTCAGATGATTTGTCACGCGGCTTCTGATTACTCGAGGGAGGTCTGATCGTTATTCCTTATTTGCTTTGATCAAACAGTGGATGGATACCACCCATACATTGCATACTCGAGTAAGTGAGTTGACCATTTCACCCATGAGTTTCTTAGCTATCACCGGGGTTGCCTTCGGAGGGACTCTCATTTCCTTTGACATTAGTTACTACAGTCTCCCTGAGCATGCATGGAGTCAGTAAATACGAAACTTGATTGGATTTGTCTCAGTATGGAAGAACCAAAAGAACATTTTTCTTTCATTATTAATCAAGGGACTCAGACGTCTTCCCACTACCACACCTCACCAGATTACTCATAAGGCGAGGTGCTTCCTCTTGATCTTACTTAACACAACCCTCTTCTGCGAGACTGGTCATGAAGTCAATATTGCACTGCTCGGCCCCCTTTATGATTTAGACTGAGTTGTCACCCTCAACTGAGGGTCTGTAGCACTGGCTTATTTGTATTACAGATTGGACACTATCTGTAGAGGCACTGTCACCATGTGCAGCTTTTGGCATGTCCTGCATGTGCATTTATCCCTTTTTATTTCTCTTCTTCTCTTTTCCTTTTCTTTTTTTTATTGAATTATTCTCTCTTTCATATCTGAAGCATAGAGAATGGGCTGATTTGTGGCTTCGAGGCTATCAGCTCTGACATGAGTCTCCCCCTGATGCAAAGATGGGGCTCTTCTCGTCTAGCAAGTATCAAGAATACTTTGTAGACCTACCATGATTAGTTGAACACCGTCGAGTGGGACCTGGTAGGAAAATAAAACCATTAGTATTTTATGACTTAATACAAAGTTAAACTTAATTAATCTTGATTTTGCAGATCTATTCTGATTGGCTAAATGGAGCTGATGACGTCCAACGATATGATTTCATGAATGTTGTAGTACAACTTGAGGAGATGAGGGTTCTGCTCCCTAGTTATGGCTTCGAATGTGGTATTTAGGAGAGTGGGTATATCGGTAGCGCTCTAGACCTTCCTGATGCCGTATTCCTGTTGCTGTCCCCTGCTCGATGCTTTATAGTTCTCAGCTGATAGGTTCAGAGTTGAAGGAGGTGTTACAGTGTTATGACGCCATGATTTTTCTTGAGCGATCTTGCCATTATAGGCAGTTCATCTATAAGAACCTTTTAGAGCAGGTTCTTGCTGACCAGACTGAGGTAACTTCTAATCATTTCTCTTTTGAAGTTTTCAACCACTTATTTTCTTTTCTTACAGTTTGAGGAGATTAGCTCCCCTATCGACGAGGTGATGGAGGAGGCGGCTAGGACTACTCAGGGGTTGAGACTACTCCTGAGCCTGAGGTATCTGGGCCTAGACCTGATCATGCACAACATACTTAGCATGTTGGGACTAGTTATGAAGGAACCTTTACTGGCATAACTTTTGTTAAAGTTCCCCTTCTTGATAAATCCATGCTTTATTGGGCTCATACTGTTCAGGCTCTGGTTGAGCAACAAATACATTTTGGTGATGTTTACCTCCCCAACTTTTCTCCAGTAGATACTTCTCATATGAGTTTGTCTAACTTATTTCTTATATTACCTATACACTTGGTATTGATGTTTGTACTATAAGAAATCAATTATGGTATTTAGACATAAATACATGTGTTGTAAGCACAAGTCTAAATAGAGTAAATTTCAAAAATTTACTCATCATAACCCTTTATAAAATGAAGAATTTTATTTGCCCAGGATTTAAATTGCATTGAAATACATAACTAAATAAATTAAGCAATATACAAACAAATAATTAATTAATTATAAGTTTATAAACTTACTTGTTGTAGAACTTAGCCTTCCTTTTGTACAATTCCTTGAATCAAATGCTTAGTCCTCCAAATGTAAGGCCTCTAGTTTGAAACACCAAAGCCTTATCTATCACTTACTTGTGTTAATTAAACTTAGTAACTTGTACTAATTTAATTAAGAGCACAAGTATAGAGTATATGTTTAGTATATGTTGTGTTTATTTTTGGTTTATGATCTTATCATAACCAAAATCACTTAGTGATTTTTCTTAACTCTTTAAGCAAAAAATCACTTAAGCATTATTTTGCCTCTTCCTTCTCTTACCAAGTCACTTAACTTGCCTTATATAAATGAAATGATATATGTGTAGTAATTTCCCACTAAGGAAAAGTATGCATTAATTAATTAAGTTATTATTAAGTATGCCACCTTAGGTATACACCTAACTATCCAAATGATTAAAAATGACACCTTAGGCATACTTTAGAAATATCCACTTAATTAATATGCCACCTTGCTAAATTCAATAATTGAGCTTGCCACCTACACATATTAATGTATAAATTTGTATGTAAAGTATACATCAAATGTATTATTTTACATATTAAATTATACATATACATAGATATGGACTTTATTAATCTTTGGTCCAAAATAAATTTTGGCCTATGTCCAAACCAATTTGGACCATTAATATAAGTCCATAAATAAATAACCTATAAATATTTATTAATTTAATTTGTATTAATTAATATCCAATATTAATTAATAAATAATACCCTTATTTGAATTAGATTTCATGATATACTAGAATCATTGTTCAAAACATAAATCTAATTTTATTAATTTTGATTAATTGACTAAACTATTTTAATCAATAATTAGATTAATACTATAGTGAATAAATAAAACTCTATTAGGTGTGACTTACTAGGTTCATGTATAAATGACAATGAGAAAATATAATATTAACATTTAATATTATTTGAAACTCTTTTCAATTCTAAATGTGAAAATCTCAATTATTCACATTTAGTTCTTATAAGCTGTGAGTGACCCCTAGTATCAATATCACAACTACCCAATTAGAAATGAATGCATATTATGATTCACACGAACCTGATCATAATTATTGTGCACTAAATTCCTTTCATTAAAGTTCCCAATATAGCCTAGAGTCAAGGTATTATCAAACTCTAATAGCTTTATTATATGACCTCATTTTTAAAATTTAATTCTTAATAAAATACAACAAATACTAGAACTCTTTTTAGTACTGAAACTCTTTTTCAGACTGTGTTGTATTTATCCTGGCAAGGAATTTATTCATCAAGAATAAACTTAGATAGCATAGGATCTAGCCCAGTTCACACCAGGTAATGAATCCCATCTTAGTTAAACATTCATCCATACATTTAACTAATTAGAGCCACCACACACCATATACCCATGTGATGATTAACACAAGTATGTAAGTGGTAACAAACTCTAACCACCTAAATGTGGATGACTATGTCACCTCAAGTCAAAGGACTATATGCACCATTATAATCTAGATTGTAATTGTTGATTATATGTGAATATCCTTGCAATCATAATACTAATGTTAGTGTTCAATTAACCCATCCAATGAGTATCCACATGTCTATTCTGATCACTCATATCAAGTAGCATGATATTCACTACCTCCCACTATTAGTTTCTCACACTAATTAAGGAAAAGACAAAGGTGATAGTCTAATTAATATTATCCAAATATTAATTAATCGACTACGAACAATTTATAGTAAATGTACTAAATATATTTATAACTCATATTATCAACTCTTTAATAATAAATTTCTTCAACATAATACTGCAGGATAAATACTAAAAAAATAACATATTTATTTAAAAGAATATTTTATTGCCACAGGGATTATATACAATGTCTAAATAATTACAAGAATACCACTAGGGTTACACTAACAATCTCCCACTTGAACTAGTGTCATTTACTACAATATTTAAGACCCATCTTTTCAAGATGACAGTCTAATTGTAGTTGTGTGAGTGCTTTAGTTAGTGGATCAGCAACATTGTCAGCTGAAGCTACCTTTTGGACGATCACATCGCCCTTGCCAATAAGTTCTCGAATAATATGAAAGCACCTTTCTATGTGTTTGGATTTCTTGTGTGACCTTGGTTCTTTTGCCAATGTTATGGCTTCATTGTTGTCACAATAAAGAGAAATTGGAAACTCAATGGAAGGAACAACTTGTAATTCTATTACGAACTTCCTAATCCAAACAGCTTTTTTAGCAACATCTGATACAGTTATATACTTGGCTTCTGTAGTGGAATCAACATTGATACTTTTTTTGGAACTTTTCTAGCTCACTGCACCTCTATTACAGATGAAAATAAACCCAGATATGAAGACTATCTTCATGAGCATGTAACTTTTGCATATCATGTAGAAGGCCATATCTCTCAGGAGGATGAGATGACCTACTAGATTTTCTAGGAGTTGGTGTGATGGTATTTTCAATTGGAATAGGCTCCTCGAGTTGATTAATATTCATTTTATCAGTTTATTGTATTTCTTTAGATGACTCTTCATCTAATATTATCTTCTTTCTTATGCCACCTTCCTTTAGAAATTCTTTCTCAAGAAAAATGGCATCTCTGCTTACAATAACTATTTATTCAATAAGAAGATAAAAGTAATATCCTAAACTATCTTTAGGATATCCAACAAACCTTCCTTTTATCGATTTCACATTCAACTTGTCCGACTTTAATTTTTTGATAAAAAGCTAGACATCCCCAAATCTTAACATGTTTAAGACTTGGTGTTCTACCATGTCATATCTGATGTGGTGTAGTAGAAATGGATTTGGATGGAATACAATTAAGGATATAACAGGCAGTTTAGAGTGCATAACCCCAAAGAAAAATAGGAAGATCCATATAACTCATCATTGATCGTACCATATCCAATAAAGTATGATTTCTCCTTTCAGACACTCCATTTAACTGAGGTGTTCCAGGTGGTATGATGTCACGACCTAAAATAGGGGCCATGACCGGCGCTAGGGAACAGGAATTCTTTCGAATCCGGAACCTGTAGCAAGCCTTAAAATAAAAATAAAACATACAATAATAATAAAAACATAATTAAAATAATCTGTAGCGGAAATAAAATCATAAATAATTAAATAATAATTCACTAGGGGATTTAAATCAATAACTCATCTCATATATATAAATAAACTTTTAATATAAATCCAGTTCAAACATTTAAAGTACATAACTCATACCAATATAATACAATATCATTTTTTAATTTTACAACTACTACAGTATCTAGATTATAAAAATAAAATTCAAGTGAGCAGTTTACATAATAAAGCCGAGGTAGAAGAAATCCGGCGTACAGGTCTGCTACTGAGGTCTGATGACGACGACTCTCTTGAAAAATAGTCAACGGAGGGTAGTCAGACCTTAATGAGTGAATTCTTATAATATATATATATACATGCATACTAAATGATAATGCACACAATCAATAGTATATATAATAAATATATATATAGGCAAATACACACAGATGTAGTAAAATCATTTTATATATATAATTCTAAAAATCACTGTTTATGAAGGATCAAATAGAACCCTAGAAAATCGCAACCTCAAAACAGTGTTATACAACACTCTAGCCATACAGGCTCACTTATTCTAAATATATTCACTTATTCCATTTGGACAGTAGACTGGCCCCAAGACACTAAGTCAACCGAGCTCCAGCAGTCTGACTGTCAGTGTGATTGGCCCTGAGACACTTGGTCAATCGAGCTCCAACAATCACACTCCCAAATCATATCTCACACATCAAATAATCAAATCCAATCAATATCCACAAATGGTTAGTAATATAGCCTAAATGCTATCAGCGTACCGGTACGTACTTAGTCCTAATGCTGCCCACTAGGTAGCACGTTCTATTGATATCCTTCATTAAAATATAAAACATACATTCATAAAAATAAATGATGCATGAATTTAATTAAAATGGCAACATAAACCATATATATACTAGAAATATACCAAAAGTAAATTAGGTATATTTCGAGTATATATACGTCAAATAAATCCAATTAAATCACAAAACAAATTAGAAATATATTCAAAAACATTTTAAACATAATCATTAATAAAAAATGCATATAGTTTAAAATAAACCAAAAATAAACTTAAGTACTAATTAAATCATTACGCATATTTAATCAAAATAACACATATATTTCTAAAATCATGCACCCTAGAGCATATATATATAAAATAACAACTCATTATTTATTGCGCTCCTCGAGATGGGTCCGATGGGCCTAGTCCACTAGGCCTCGGTCTCGGCACAACTAAACAAACAAATGACAACATAAAATCAGAATAAAGCTAACATAAGTTCTACAGACTCGATCTAGAATGCTAGACACAGAATTAAATCAGAATTCGACCGGACATCACGTTTTACGAGAATTCTATCGAAAATCCGACAGAACCTCCCCTGTAAAATGGACATCTCTCTACTTAAAGAGTAGAGCCGACCCTGCAAGGAAATACACTTTGAAATACACACAAAACACAACCATAATTCCTCGGTCGGACTCCAAACTACAATTCACCGACCGAGGTCCACAATTCATAGAATATCCATAAAATACCAAAAATACCCTTATATACTAAAAATACATTTTATTAGTAGAAATTACGTAATTAACCCTAAAACACATTAAAAACCGATAAAAACTCATTTATTTAGAAAAATCGTATAATATACATATAATTTGAAAATAATTTATGAAAAATAGTTTTAATTAGTTAAAAATACTAAAAAATTTGTGGAAATCATTTTTATACCATAAATAACTATTAAAACCAATTTAATTACATTATTAGCCAATTTAGTATAAAATTACCAAAATACCCCTATATATTTATATACTAAAATTAATCCAAAAATTCACCAAAAATAATATAATTACTCAAAATTAATTTTCTCAACATATAATTCAATAAATATACTCAATTAACCAATTAATTTCAATTAAACACATAATTAACCCTATTTTTTTAAAATTACATAAACTAAATAAATTCAAAATAAATACATAAAAATTCACAAAAATTACAAATAAATTTTTATAATTCATTTCAACACCTATAATTACCATAAAACACAATTTCATAATTTAATTAATTAATTTTCAAAAATTAGAAAATTAATAAAATAATAAAAAATACCCAAAAATCAAAATAAATTCCAAAAATTTCACAAAAATTACAGAGTATATATTGAGCTACAAGGATCAAATTTTGTGAAGGAAGTTTTCATGAATCAATCAAATTGAAGCTCAAAAAAAATCAAAAACCCTAATAGGCCGAAATTGAAAAATTGAAACCTAGGGAAATCTAGACCATTTTAAGTGAAACAAAGCTTGGAATCACACTCATTGGAGCTCAAGGAGAAGATAGAGACCGGCAGTGTCAAAAATGGTGGCCTGAATCGCTGTGATCGACGGTGAGGAAGAGTTTCGACAACTTTAGCCTTTTCCAGCCAAACCACAACGGAATAGGGAGCTGCTGGTGGCAGGGATGGCTGAGGACGAAGGTGGCACGCCAAGGGGCACACCGACGAGAAGAAAATGACATGACAGATGGAGGAATGGCAAGGAGGACAATCGGGAGGGAGAGGGTGAAGTCAGGGGCAAAGTTGTAAATAACATGAACTTTATATTTTTGATAATAATTTATGTATATATATATATATATATATATATATATATATATATATATATATATATATATATATATATTCACACTATATATTATAATAATATAAAATCTCACACACACATTAAATATACACCACACATATTTTAATATATTTAATAATTTATACACTTAAAAATATTTAATTAATATTAAAACTAAATAATAAAAATTAGGGTAATTAATTAAACCCTATTTTAATTTAAATAAATACATATATATACACTTTATTTTAGCACTTTAAAAATATATATGAGTTCATGCAAATTCATAAAACTAGTCAAAATAATTAGTATTAAATTATTTACGTGTCAATTTCCCCGAAAATATAATTCCCGGAAAATTTTTACGTAAAACACTTAAAATGATATAAAACAGTTAAAATTAGTTTTAATTAAATAACAAACTCATAAAAATATCACAATTATATACAAAATTATTAACACTGCATATCCCGATGCAGTATAAAAATATTTAAAAATTCGGGATATTACATGTGAGTTGAGATATAATGCCATGTTCCCTTAGGAACTCAATAAACTCGGTACTTAAGTATTCACCTCCTCGATCTAATATCAAAGTTCCTAGTTTGGTTTTCTACTTGGGCTTTGAATTATTTGAACTTTTCAAAAGATTCACATTTATTCTTTATAAGAAATAAATACCCAAATTTTGATAGATCATCTATAAAGGTTATAATGTAGTAAAAACCACCTCTAGCCATTTCAGAAAATGGCCCACATACATCACTATGTATGATTTCTAATATATCAGTGGCTCATGCCATTTGTCCAATAAATGATGATCTAGTCATTTTGCCCTGAAGACAAGTTTCACAAGTTAGATTAGATGAGGATTCAAGATTGCTTAAGATTCCCATCTTTTCTAACTTAGTGATCCTATTTTCAATAATATAACATAATCTTAAGTGCCATAGATGTTTAGAATTAAAAGTATTTTTAATTACCATTGCATATTTATTACTCATAAATTAAAGCTTATTATTATTGGAATTATTATCAATATAATATAAATCATGTATTAAATAACCTAAGCCAATAATATTACTTCCAAAGTAAATATTACATACGTCTCTTTTGAATAAAAATTCATAACCTTTTCTAGTTAAACTAGAAATAGAGACTAAGTAAATATTACATACGTCTCTTTTGAATAAAAATTCATAACCTTTTCTAGTTAAACTAGAAATAGAGACTATGTTTCTATAAGTATTAGGTACATATAATACACCATCCAATAATAAAATATGATTACAAAGATTTATTAAAGTTGACCTTATAGCTTTAGCTGCAACATTTGCACTATTTCCAAGCTTTAAGGTTACTTCATTAGGCTTTAACTTTCTCTTGTTTGCTAGATCCTATAAAGATAAACAAATGTGAGAACTAACACCAGTATCCAATACCCATGCATTTGATGAACTATTAGAACATTTAGAAAAATTAGACAAAAACATACCTTTTCCAAAACTATCGTTTCCTTTAGTCTATAGAGACTTAAGGAACTTAGGACAATTTCTTTTCCAATGTCCTTTACCTTTACAATAGTAACAATTACCCTTGTTTGGGTCTTCCCTCACCTATCCCTTGCCTTTAGATTTGGCTATCCTTCCTATAGGCTTGACAACATTTCTCTTGCCTTTCTTTTTCTTATAACTCTTCTTTTTAGTCTTACTAGAAGAAGTAATAAGAGCAGTCTCCTTCCCCTTGCTACCTTGTATTGCCTTTTGGGCTGTTATAAGCATGTTTAATAAATTAGCAAGTGTACACTCTACTTTATTTATATGAAAATTTGCTATGGTCTGCCCAAATGATTCAAGAAGTGATTGCAGGATCAAATCCATTTGGAGATGGAAGTCCATTAAAAAATCTAGACTTTCTAGTTCCTCAATTGATCTTATCATTGAGTTCACATGGACTGCCACACCCTCACTTTCTTTCATTTTAGCATGAAACAACCGCTTCTATATCTCATATCTAGCGGTCCTACTTTGTTCACTAAGCAGCTCTTTCAGGTGAAGTAGGATTTCATTTGCACTATTGTACTTCTCATGTTGCCGATGGATATCAGTACTTATAGAAGCCCATATAATGCAATGTGCTTGCAAATCATGCTTTTTCCAATTTTTAAGAGTGTCTTGCTCCTCTTGAGAAGCATTCATAAGAAGTGAACCAGGTAGTGGTTGTTTTAATACATATAGTATTTCTTCGAAAGCTAAAACTACTTTTAGATTCCTTAGCCAATCTACAAAGTTTAGGCCCGTGAGCCTATATTAGTTTAGTTTGACGGAGAGTGGGTTTGATGATTTCATATTATCAAATTATCTGTAAAGGTAAAAAAATTAGTTAGTTTAAATGACATTGTATAAAAAATCATTAGATTTGGTCTTTAATCTTAATGATTTCCCACTAATTTGGCGGATCCTATTCTTCCAAGTAGGAAATGGAAATCCCTTGTTGGATGGATTTCTAGTGGATGATGAAGTTCTTAATAAATTATAATATTCCTCAGGTACCCTTTGCTATTCTTGAAATATTAAAATTTATAAGTGACATTTTCCCATCATCACATCTCATATGATATTTCATCAATCAAGCTTTTAATGTTACAAACCTTAGGTACCCATTGTCATTCTTGGTCCTTGTCATTAGTTAAGTCCATACCATTGGCACTGTGAAATGTATAAATTTGAATACTACATGCCTCGAGTATGCCTATTTGCCATTCTTGTCATGTAGTATATGTATACACTCAGAACATCACTATGCTTAACAATAACATTGTATAAATCTCTTGGATTTATATGTACCCCTATGTGTCCATAGCCAATACACATAATCCAAAATTATACAATTTATTGCTCCAATGGAGAGCTTAGACTTAAATTTATTTGGAAGATTTTTGGGTCTCACTTTGCACATTAACCAATTTATACGTATCAAATGCATAAATTGTATGACATCCAATTATACATACAGATATGTATAAAAGCATAAAAAAAACATAGATATCTCATATGTGCATAAAACATGCAAATATGGATGCACAAATAAGGAGTGATCATGGACTAATTTTTATACTAAAATAAATTACAAAAATTATTCTTGTCCATGAATACTTCAAGTATGAATATCCTTATCACCATCTCCATGGATTTGCTTCTTGAACTCCTTTAAGTCTCCTTGTTACAACTTTTGCAACAAACAAAAAATCCTTGACATGCCAAGGTTATTAATACATCCTACTACTTTGTAATTAACATTTAATTACATAAACAATAATAAAATTAATTATTACAATACTAGAATGTAAAACCTTGTCCATGATCACTACTTGTAAGTATGGCATGCAAAAATTAAATAAATGCAACTTTTGTATGTTATAATAATTTTGCAAACATAAAAAAAAAATGTATGCTACAGTACCACTATTTACTGCTACAATACCACTTTTCACAGCAGTACTATAACATACAAAATACATTTTTTAGCATATTTTAGCCACAAAACTTGCAACCAATATATTTTAATCACAACAATTGTAATTAAACAATTTATTTAGTATGTATAAAATGCAAAAAGGGGCTCTGATACCACTGTTAGAAATCAATTATGGTATTTAAACATAAATACATGTGTTGTAAGCACAAGTCTAAATAGAGTAAATTTCAAAAATTTACTCATCATAACCCTTTATAAAATGAAGAATTTCATTTGCCCAAGATTCAAATTGCATTGAAATACAAAACTAAATAAATTAAGCAATATACAAACAAATAATTAATTAATTATAAGTTTGTAAACTTACTTGTTGTAGAACTTAGCCTTCCCTTTGTTCAATTCCTTGAATCAAATGCTTAGCCCTCCAAATGTAAGGCCTTTAGTTTGAAACACCAAAGCCTTATCTATCACTTACTTGTGTTAATTAAACTTAGTAACTTGTACTAATTTAATTAAGAACATAAGTATAGAGTAAATGTTTAGTATATATTGTGTTTATTTTTGGTTTATGATCTTATCATAACCAAAATCACTTAGTGATTTTTCTTAACTCTTTAAGCAAAAACTCACTTAAGCATTATTTTGCCTCTTCCTTCTCTTACCAAGTCACTTGACTTGCCTTAGATATATGAAATGATATATGTGTAGTAATTTCCCACTAAGGAAAAGTATGCATTAATTAATTAAGTGATTATTAAGTATGCCACCTTAGGTATACACCTAACCATCCAAATGATTAAAAATGACACCTTAGGCATACTTTAGAAATATCCACTTAATTAATATGTCACCTTGCTTAATTCAATAATTGAGCTTGCCACCTACACATATTAATGTATAAATTTGTATGTAAAGTATACATCAAATGTATTATTTTACATATTAAATTATACATATACATAGATATGGACTTTATTAATCTTTGGTCCAAAATAAATTTTGGCCTATGTCCAAACCAATTAGGACCATTAATATAAGTCCATAAATAAATAACAACCTATAAATATTTATTAATTTAATATATATTAATTAATATCCAATATTAATTAATAAATAATACTCTTATTTGAATTAGATTTCATGATATACTAGAATCATTGTTCAAAATATAAATCTAATTCTATTAATCTTGATTAATTGATTAAACTCTTTTAATCAATAATAAGATTAATACTATAGTGAATAAATAAAACTCTATTAGGTGTGACTTACTAGGTTCATGTATAAATGGCAATGAGAAAATATAATATTAACATTTAATATTATTTGAAACTCTTTTCAATTCTAAATGTGAAAATCTCAATTATTCACATTTAGTTCTCATAAGCTGTGAGTGACCCTTAATATTGATATCACAGCTATCCAATTAGAAATGAATGCATATTATGATTCACACGAACCTGATCATAATTACCGTGCACTAAATTCGTTTCATTAAAGATCCCAATATACGTATTATCAAACTCTAATAGCTTTATTATATGACCTCATCTTAAATTTTAATTCTTGATAAAATACAACAAATACCAGAACTCTTTCTAGTTCTGAAACTCTTTTTCAAACTGTGTTGTATTTATCCTGGCCAGGAATTTATTCATCAAGAGTAAACTTAGATAGCATAGGATCTATCCCAATTCACACCAGGTGATGAATCCCATCTTGGTTAAACATTCATCCCTACATTTAACTAATTAGAGCCACCACACGCCATATACCCATGTGATGATTAACACAAGTATGTAGGCAGTAACAAACTCTAACCGACTCTATGCACCATTATAATCTAGATTGTGATTGTTGATTATATGTGAATATCCTTGCAATCACAATACTAATGTCACTATTCGATTAACCCATCCAATGAGTATCCATAAGTCTATTCTGATCACTCATATCAAGTAGCATGAGATTCACTACCTACCACTATTAGTTTCTCACACAAATCAAGGAAAATAGATAGAGGTGATAGTCTAATTAATATTATCCAAATATTAATTAATCGACTACGAACAATTTTTAGTAAATGTACTGAATAAATTTGTAACTCATATTATAAACTCTTTGATAATAAATTTATTCAACATAATACTAAAGGAACAATACTCAAAAAAATAATATATTTATTTAAAAGAATATTTTATTGCCACAGGGATTATATACAATGTCTAAATAATTACAAGAATGTCACTAGGGAATACCTTATACTAACAAGTACAACTTTACAAAATAGGTCCCCCGGACACAGGCAGAGTATTTGCACGGACTCGCCTTATCTCAGAGGTTATTTACCATGTAGGTCATAAATATTTAGTGGATATACATATACTCTTATTATGCAAATGTATGCATGGTATACATGGAATGCATATGATATGGTATTTCCTATATGTGCAGAGTTATTCTAAAGATCTGGAGCGAGAGAATGAGATGCTTCATCGATGGCTTGCGGACTTGGGCATGGACTTTTACAGCATTAGGACTTCATCTGTTAGGTCTCCAGATACTTAACATCATGATGACCCTAGCACAGGATGGAGCCCATGGCATGATAGTGGAGTTTAGGATATTGATTCTAGGCTATCTTCATCTCTGATTTATAGTTATGTTAGACTGCCTTCTTATACTAATCTATTTCTAATTTCCCTTTCTTGAAATTAGACTTGGATGAATAAATGGTCCTAAGAATTTTTTTTATTTTTTATTTTTTTATGCCTTAATTTTTGCCTAAGCCGCCCTTTTAGGTTTTCAACTTAGCGGGCTTTATATTCTTACTTTTCAAATTTGGGTCATGATACAAGCTACAGAGCCACCTAGTTTTCTAGATACAAGAGGATTCAAGCTTTACATGATGAATCTCAAAGGAAGAAGAAATAGAGGCATGATTAAAGCAAAATGGTCTCATAGAGCTGATTTTAAGCTTTTATGTTCTATTTTCCTTTCTAGTACTTATGCATTATAAATAAGATAGAACATGCAATGTCATAACAAAATTTCAATTTTAATAAGATTCATTAATTAGGGCCAAAATGAGTACATTGACTACATTATATGACATAACTCCTATTAGTAACTAATCCTTTCGGATTTTCTAACTCAATATTTTTTGCTCACATTTTATTTCTCTAATTTTTGCCTAACTAACCCTTTATGGGTTTTCTAATCAATGGGACCTTTTTCTTTTATTTATTCCCTAATTTTTATCTTTCAGCCCTTTGTGGGTTTTCTGAACAACGGGAATGTCCTAATTTTTGCCTGACTAGCCTTTTCAAGTTTTCTAGTCAGCAGGCTTTTATTTTTTATACTACTTTTATTTATTTTTATAGATATTATTTCTTTAGGCAATTCAGGTTAATAGGTTCCATGAACTCATTCCCTATAAGATCGGATATCTTAGTGGCTCCTTTTGGCAGAATTGACTTGATTAAGTATGGTCCTTCCCAGTTTGGTCTGAACTTTCCTCTTGGATTGAACACCACTGCTCTAGATTTTTTTAGTACCATATCCTCAACTTTTATCTTCCCTGGCTTTACCTTCTTGTTAAATGCACTTACTATCCTTTTTTAGTATATCTAGGTATGAAACAAAACATTCATCCACTTCTTGTCTAGAGACACCAAATGATCATATCTTTTCTATGCCCATTCACTCTCGGGAGTTTTGGCCTCCATAACTACTCTTAGAGACTTGATCTTAGTTGCTATTGGCAAAACTGCTTCATAGTCGTACACCAGGGAGAAAGGAGATTGGCCTATGGTAGTTTTGGCTGTAGTTTTGTATCCCTACAAGGAAAAAAGAAGAAACTGAAACCAATCCTTATAAGTTTTAACCATCTTAGAGAGGATTTTCTTGATATTTTTATTTTTTGCTCCCACTGCTCCATTAGCCTGAGGTCGATATGGTGAAGACTTATGATGCTCGATCTTATACTACTTTGTTGTTTCTGCTTGAAACTGAACCCCATTTTCTGTCACTACATGATGTGGAATCTTATATCTGCAAATAAGATTCTTCTAAATCAGTATTAAAGGATTCAACCTCTACCCATATAGAGAAGTAATCAATTACCACAATTATATACTTATGTCCATTTGATGATGTTGGCTTTATTTCTCCTATGATATTAATCCCTCATGCTGCAAAAGGCCAAGGAGATGATAAACTATTCAACACCGTTAGAGGAAGGTGGTTGAGATTCCCGTAAATCTGACACTAATGGCATTGCCTTACTGTCTTAATGCAATCTCTTTCCATGCTCATCTAGTAGTACCCTTATCTAATTATCTTCTTTGCTAGGATTATTCCATTCATATAAGAACCATAAGCTTCCACGTGAATCTCCCTCATCACCTTTTCTGCTTTATCTTTCTTAAGACATCTGAGTTTTATCCCCATCAACATTCTCTTATACAACACCCTATCGTGACTTGCAAAATTACGTGCAAGCATACATAAAGTATATCTTTCTTTTGAAGTGACCTCATCTGAATACTTTCCTTCCTTAATGAACCTCTGAACATCATAAAACCATGGCTTCTCTTGAGGCCCTATCTAAATTGCCATAATTTGCTCACCCTCATAACATGGAGCCTTTGATTTCATGATTACTAACAGCCTTATAGTCAACCTAGTCACACTATCCCATATTGAAGGGAGTGTTGCTAGTGCATCTGCCATCTGATTTTATCTCCTAATAAATGGATAAAGAGACACTTGGTGAAATTCTTTATTAAAGCTTTTAAATAGCAGACGTAGGGTTTTAACTTTTCCTCTTTCACTTCCTATTCCTCATTAGCCTGGCTGATAACCAACATAGAATCCTTGTATACTAATAACTCCTTTGCTCTAACTGCCATCGCTGATTCTACTCCATGAATGCATGCTTCATACTTAACCATATTATTAGTTACTTTGAAATCTAGCTTCTTGGCCATTGGTATGGTTTCTCCCTCTGGCATGATGAGGATCACTCCTAACCCGCCTCCTTTATTGTTTACTGCATCATCATAATAAAGCTTCCATTCCTGATGCTCTATAACTACTAGATGCTCATCTGGGAATTCTAGGCTCCACTCTGCTGCATTTTATGCTAGGAATTCCACTACTGCCCTTCCCTTAATAACCTTTATAGTAATGTACTCTATATCAAATTTGATCAGGAGAATGAGCCATTAAGACATCCTTCCGATTAGAGCAGGTGCCCATAGTAAGTATCTTAAGGGGTCTATTTTTGAAATGGCCTGAAACCTATAAGACTGAAAGTAATGCCTCAATTTCCTTATTGACCAGATCATTATCAAACATGTCTTCTCCACCAAATCATACTTTTCCTCATATAATAGGAACTTCTTGCTGAGGTAATACCATGCATGCTTTATCCCATCCAGCCCTTCTTATGCTAATATTGGCTCTATTGCCTTTTCTTCTTATTTTTGACTTGACCATCATATCGTCTACATATACTCACTTCCTTATGCATCATGTCATGGAAAAGAGTGGTGGCTACCCTTTGATATGTTGCACCTGAATTTTTCAACCTGAAAGGCATAACCTTGTAGCAATACGTCCCTCATTCTATGATGAAAGTTGTCTTAATCTTATCCATAACTGTCATCATTATCTGATTATACCCAGAGAACCCATCCATGAAGGAGTATGTCACACTAGACATCGCACTATCCACTATCACATCAATGTGAGGTAAAGGGAAGTCATCCTTCGGACATGCTTTATTTAAATCCCAAAAATCAACACACATTCATACCTTACTATCTTTCTTAGGTATCAGGACTATGTTTGCTAGCCATTAGGGATAATCTATTACCTCTAAAATGTTGGCTTGAATTTGTTTAGTAATTTCTTCTTTTATCTTTTTAGTCCATTATGGTCTTAGACACAATTTCTGTTTAACTGGTTTTATTTTCGGATGAGTTAGAATGTGATGCTCTGTAATGTCCCTATCTAAACCTGGCATGTCTTCATAAGCCCAAGCAAATACTACCTTTCTTTTTGTTAGTATTTTCTCAAAATTTTCCCTCTCTTCAGGAGTTACATCATGTGATATAGAAATGTTCTTTGGATTATCATTCATGCCCATGTTAAATGAATAAAATTGAATTGAATTAATGTCAAACATGCATGAACAATCAAAATTATAATGCACAAAACTATCAGGATGCACATCACACAAGTAAGTAAAACCAACATTCATATCATTGACCATGCAAAAAACACAGTTTTCATCCTCATAGAGACCAAACATTATTACATCAGTTTCTTCATAAAAAACATTAGTAAAGTTATCACTAATAAGAGTAGCTAAATCCTGGGGTGGCTCCTCTTCAGGTGGCAGACACAACAACTCTTCGACAACAACATCCCCCATTTTTCCAGCTACTTGCTTCATCACTTCTTCTTTGTTGCTCTCGACTAAGTTTTCCACAATCTGTTCCTTGAAAATCTTAAACCCAGGAACATTTTTGCCAATGACATTAATGGACTCTTTAGCACCCAGATAGTACTTGCCTTCTCTTGGCTTGATGAAATTCTCACTTAACAGCCCAACTCTCCCCAGGGGTTTATTTATCTTGGCCTTCTCCTTTTTTCTTACTCTTCTATTGGTAGATCTTGACTCAGCACACCCTAATCCTTTAGCATTATTTTGACTTTTGAATTTTGGTAGCTTAGGACTTCCTTGCTCATTCTTACTTAGCCCCTGTCCAAGTTGGTAATTCATGCTCTCCATCATTTTTATAACCCTTAGGTCCATCTCAGTCCTGTCAAATATCCTAATAATTTGAAAATTGGGAGGAACACACACTTGGTTTTATTTTTCCAGTATAGCTGCCACAATTGTATTGGTTCTTGCTTTGATTGTCACTACATCTCGTTCATGAGGGAATTTTATCTTTTGGTGCACAGTTGAGGGTACCCTTCCTAGAGCATGGAACCATGGCCTTCCCAATAATAAAGCATAAGTAATTGGTATATCTAGCACAATACACTCAATGGTTTATTCCATAGGTCCTATTGTAACTAGAGCTTAGAATGTCCCCCTCCACATTCCTAATGTTGTCATCATAGTCTCTAACTATGAGGTTTGAATCTATCAAGTCTTCAGCTTTTAAACCTAAGTTAGGCAAGATCTTTAATGGGCATACATTAATGGCAGAACCATCATTAACCATTGCAAAGTTGGTTCTTTTCCCTTTTACTTTAACTGGGATAAAAAGTGCCTTGTAATGATTTCTTCCTTCCAAAGGCAGTCATCATCTGAGAAGGTTGTCAACTCGTGTTTATTTTCTATAACCTTTATTACCATAGCCTTAGGTATAGCTACTATTTTAATGGTCATGTTCACAAAGCTTTCACTAGAGCTCTTCTGTGGTTACCTAAGTGCATCAGTAGTTCCTAGTTACTGACATTTACCTTAGCCTTCTTCAGTTGTTCAGAATCAAGTCTTCCTTTTCCCCTTCTTTTGTTTCTACAACATCTGTCTCTTCTATTTCTGCAACTCTCTTAATCTTCTTTTCTGTTACCTTGTAATTCCTCCCACTTCTAGTGACATGATCCACTTTGGGGTCATCGCTCCACACATCTAAACCAGTGGGACTCTCTCCATTAGATTCTTACTAGATGTCTACAACTCTAATGATTCTGTCCCTCTTTCCATCCTTCCATACTTCTACTGTGCACGTTTCCTTTCCCTCTATGTTAAGCTTTCCCAGATGTGCTCTCAGTAATTCCTTAATCCCCTATTCAGGAGTTACAGGCTCCTTATTCTCTTCTTTCATTAGCCCATTACTAAATTCATCACCCTATCCTGAGGGCACAATCCCCTCAAGAGGTATATAACTGGAAGCAGGCTTTGAATAGAACACCCTATAATTAAATTTGCCTAAGGGCTACCCTAATAAATCCTTAACTCTTTATTGTTCTAGGGTTTTGGATTCTTTCTCGTCATTGAACTCATCATCCCATCCTGAGGGCACAATTGATTTAACTAGGATATCTGTAGAGGGCGGTTTAGAATAGAACACCTTATAGTTAAAATTTCCCTAAGGGCTACCTTAGTAAATCTTCAACTCCTCTAGAGGCATCAGGAGATTCTCTATTAGCTTTAGGGTTTAGGTTTTCAAAGGAGTTTAACACTTCTTCTTCACTCACTCCTGAGTTAACCATCATGGTGGTTGATGGTAGGACATTTTGGTAATCAGGGAAAGGATTATTTTTAGTGTTTGGGTAAAAGTTGAATTTTTCAGCATCTATGATTTTTTCGGAGTCTATTAGATTTTGGATCTCGTGTTTAAGGAAAATATAGGTGTCTACGAGTGGCCAGCAACCTGGTGAAACTTGTAGTAGCTATTGGGGTCGTAGCCTGGGATATTCAAGTTAGGTGGTTTGGAGAAGTTTAAGGGTCAGAGTAAGACTTTCTAGATCAATCATTCAGGACTTTGGAGAGTGGTTGGTTAAAGTTGGAGAATCTCCAAAGTTGCTAAACTGCACGCACCTCCACAGCTTGACTAGTACTTTTATGTTGTGTGCCCTTGGTTGGGTAGTTTTGGGTTCTAGTGCCTTTAGAGCTTATTTTCTTGTCATTCTCAATCTTTTCTACTTGTAAATTGTCATCATACAAGTCTATGAAAGTTTTGGGGTTCATCATCTGCAGTATCTCAACTAGATTAGGTGATACATTGCATACTATCATCCTAACATGATCTTTCTTTACCAGCTTATTCTTTATTAGTCTTACTTTATTCATGAATCTGGTAAGAAAATCAGAGAAAGATTCATTAGGTTTCTACATTATCAGTTCTAGATCTCTGATGGACACTTCCAACTAGGTGTTATAATCATATTGTGTTAAAAAGGCAGTATATAGTTCTTTCCAATAAGCTCTCACAGATGTTTCCACCCCATGATACCATTTTACAACCATTCCCTCTAAGGATAACACAAACGACTTAGTAATAACTGCTAATGGTGCTTTAGTAGTGCTCATGGTTATTGTGTACTGATTGAGATTAATCCTCAGATCTCCTCTCCCATCAAATTTTTGTAGCTGTGTCATCTTGAACTTGTCAGGCAACTTATCATCTTCTATCTGTAGCAAGTCATTGAAGTTAAATAAATACCCCATGCCTTGTCCCCTTATAAGCTCTTCTATCTTGGACATCTTTAGGGTAGGGTCAGTGCTCATATCTGCTTAGACTTGTGGTCTTGTACCAGTTCAAGTGATTCTCTCTTTGCCTTTTCTATCATGTAGTTCTTAATATCCTCAAGCTTCACATCAACAACAAGTGGGTTTCTAGCAACAATTTGCCCCCTAACATTATTGGTAGTAAGTGGAGCATCTACAGTAGGTGAGATAGCAGCAACAGTAAGTGGTTATTCAATTGCAAGTGGTGGTATGACAGCAGCAGGTTGCATCAGTCCAAATAGTGCTTGTCTCAACTCATTTTGTATCATAGCCCTCATGTCATCCATCAAAGCTCTCTTGATGTCTTCTAAGGTCCAGTTCCCTTGTTGTTGTTCCATTTGTTCAGATTCAGGTGAACTTGGTTCAGCTTCAAAGTAAAGTGGGTTGATAGGGCTTCTTTCTAGTCTATCTAGTCTGTTTAGGATTTCCTTTGCTAAGGCTTTAGGACTTTGACTCATTCTTCTTAGTTTGCCACCCTCGTTGTCCCCATATATGAGAAGACCCCGATGTATTTATGATGGCTATAAAACAAGGTGTTAGTATGATGAATAAGATGCACGTGTGTGTAATGCATATGCTTTGCAACAAGTAGCAAGTATCAATCAAATGTACAACATACATCCTTCTAACTTTATTCCTCCCATACATGTGTTCAATGATGACTCTCTTGTCTTAGAATTTTTAGTTTCGATCTTAACATCAATGGGGGATATCAGGGACCTACACGTATGCTGAATCTCTCTTAAAGCAATAAAGCATAGAAATAACATTTCTAAGTATAAAGGTCTAGCCCAATCTTCATTACCCTAAGGGGGCTTCAAAAGTATGGGCCTGGACTTTTATAGATAGAAATACCTCATGGCAAAAATTATACAAGAAATTTAGGTAGATCATAGTGAAGGTAACTAAGCCATTATATATGGTTGGAGTTTGGTGAAAATTCAAAGTTTCCTTAGCAAGATGCCCTCCTTTAAGACTTGAGTTATAGGCCAAGGTCAGAGGGGCCTAGTATCCTTTACAAACTCAAGAGAAGACTACCCCTTTGAGGACTTGGGTTACAAACTCTGGTCAGATGAGCTCGATAATCTCTCTTGAATTGAGTTAAGGCTAAGAGTGATGGTTAGCCAATTTACAACTCCACAAAGCTAGTGGAATCATGGAATCATAAACCAACACCATTGGTTTAATAAGGACATATAGAATGAATGCAAGAATAAAATAATAATTAATAAAATAACTCTAAAGAACATAAGTAAAATCAGTATCTTTTATCCCTAGTGGAGTCACTACTACAGATGGCGGGGTTTAGCATGCGCCTAAGATTTTAGGAATCATGACACTGTTTGGGCTCAGGGTCTTAGGGAACACACTGCTATTATAGACTGCAGGGTTTAGCACGCTTCCAATATTTTATCAACCAAGACACTGTTTAGGCCCCGGGCTCTAGAGAACACACTAACCATTATCACAAAGACATGGTGTGGAGATGAGGAGTTGCCACCCAGGGTAATAACTGGGACAAATCGAAAGGTGGTACTCGATTCTCTAAAAGAAAGCTAATACTACAATCAGGAAATTTTGGGAATGGAATACTAACTTCTTTCAGTCTTGTGTTCATTTAGATTTATTTTATGAATTGCTATTTTATTCTCTAATTACATGCAATTTTATTTAAACCCTAATTAAACATCTATCTAACCCAAAAAGGCGATAGGTCATAAAATTACATATAAAAAATGCATACAAAAAGCAGCAGCGTCCCTAAGTCTAAACTAGGTTAATTTTATTAATTAAAACTAGCTAATTCTACATATTTTATTCACAAGTGAATTGGACTAAGGATGGGCTTATATGTTAATTAGTGAGTCTAAGTCTATTCATTTTAATTTCAACTAAAAATGGGCCTATAATCTACAAATTCTTAAAGAAAGGAATTAATTAGTGGGGCTAATTCCAACCTGATTTTAATTAAATGATGTGATCCTAAATCTATTTGTTTTTAAAAAAATGATATTAATGGGCTGAGCTATATCTAAATTAATTTTAGTAAACCTAAAAAATGATATTAAATATTCTTTAATTTTTTAAGTCTAAACTAACCTAATGGGCCTAAGTTGATTTTAGTTAGTTAATTTAAACCATTTTTAAGCCTATTTTTATTTAGTAGGTTTGGATCCTAACATGGAATTGGGGCCTAAATCATACAAAAATAAATAAACAAGTCCAAAAACATAAAAAAAAATATCAAAACAATCAAATAAAAAGATTAAACAAGCAATTAAATTATTTCTTTTAAGAAAACCCTAATTTTAATTAACATGCAACCTAAATTAACCTACTGCCTCTATTGATTTTAATTAGGGTTTACCAAATTAACCTAATTTACTAATTAATTTTAATAGTGTAAAAAATTAAAGAATATTCACTCTTTCTCACTATTAAGGCTATTACAAGCTATTGTGTAGAAATTAAAATCAAATTAATTACAACCCAAAACAAAAGAAAATTAAAAGAAAGCAGAAATCATAAATCCTAAATCCTACGAGGGTTTTACAGATCTTAATCCATGGCATTCCATGGATTCTTCTAATGGTCACTGTCAAAATCTCATATCACCACGTTCAGCTCCAGAGTACCATAGAACATCAATCAAAATAAAAAAAAAATTAAATAGTAACTACTCAAGTAAGAAATAAAACAATAAAAAATCAAATCAAGAATAAAAAAAAGAAAGAGCAGAAGATGTTGTTTGAATGCCCCTCAGATTTAGATTGTCACCATTTTGAGATTGACCCTATTGTTTTTTTATTTCTTGATCTTCTGGACTTTTAAAAGAAAAGAACCTTTTTTTTTTGCAGTAGCTAATTAGGATTTTTTTTTTCTCTCTGATTTTTTTGTAGCCCCTTTGCTTTTTTTTTTTTCACAAACTCTCCCCCCTCATCTCTCTATCTATCTTTTAGCTTTTAAAGTAAGACCCAGCAACCTCCCACCCCTGTGATCATACAGGGAAGTTACGTTGGATTTTCAATTTGAATTTTCAAAATTAAGATAAAAAGATGAGTGACAGAGTTTTTAAAAAAAAAAATCAAAGACTCACACGCAGGACACATAGTGTCCTGGATTAATGAAAAATTACAAAAAAAAGATAAAATCAGCATAAAAAATAGTTTTTAGCTAAAATCAGCATTCCAGAATGCCGATTCTCATCCTATAATGTCAGTCAGCATTAAATGCCAGCTGACACATTTTCAATTATTTTTTTGTTTTTTTAAAATTAAATTATAAAAAAAGGTCCTCGAAAGTTTCTAATTTTTACAATCAAATCCCTTAAAAACCAATTTTGTAATTAAATCCATAAAATGTTACAATTTAGTCCTTTAAATCTTGAAACTCAACACCAAAGATCAATTCTCAATTAGATTTTCATTACAGGGGCTTTCATTGCACGCGTGCACAATTGCATCTCGAAATTAACCAGAGATCAATTCTTAATTAGATTTTCATTATAGGGGCTTTTATCGCACATGTGTACAATTGTATCCTGAAATTAGGTGCTTACAGTTGCCCTCCTTTGTCGTTATTTGCTTGAAAAATTGTGGCAAAGCAATAGTAGTACATAATTTTGAAAAAAAGAATTAGGGTACTTCATTATATCCTAATTAACCTGCAGATGCTTAAATTGCTGAGCAATTTTAAGCAAGATGTTAGGTTTGGCATACTTCACTATATTTCCTGTAAAACGTTTAGTAAGACATATGTAAATGAGCTTCGCTATATCATCTATGGGACGTTTAGCATTTCATGATTTTAAAACATGTTATAGCTCTTGTGGAACATCTAGCAATAATGTCATAACTATTGTGTAGTGTCTAGTGAACTACACTATATTCCTTTTAGGATGTCTAGTGATATTGGATTTTGTTATATTCACCGTGGGATGTTTTAATGAAATGAATGCAATAATTCTCACTATATTCCTTGTGAGACATCTAGCAAGCCTTGATTTTAAAAGAAGTGTTATAGTTCCTATGGAATGTCTAGTAATTCGGTGATTTAAAATTTCATTATATTCTCTATGGGACGTTTAGCAATTCATGATTTGAAAATGTGTTATAGTTCCTATAGAATGTCTAACGATGATACTATAACTACTGTGTAATGTCTAGTGATAAAAGGTTTGAAAATTTTCATGTTATATCTGCTATTGAAGCACATAACATGCTGAATTTGAAATTCATGTTACAACTACTGTGTAGCACATAACATGATAATTTTGAAATTTATGTTTCAACTACTGTGTAGCACGAAATGAATTTTAAAATCTTTTGATTTAAAATGATGCATGTAAAAATGCAAAACTGCATTTTGTAATTATATTCTACATTATGTACTTGACAAAAAAAATTCAGAATTTAAATACAGACACAATTAAAAATAATTCATTTATTTATGACAAGAGTTAAATGAATTAATTTAGGAATCAAATCTTAATCAAGATGCAATTATGGATGAAATTGCAAACAAAAACTTGATTTTGAATGCATGCAAAATCAAGGGACCAAAGATATTTTCTATTTATAAGAAGCTTCCCCCTTATGTTCGATACTATTCTTTTATTTCCTCTCTATTGGTTTTTTTCTTTTTTTGATTTCTTGCTCATCTGAAGTCTGATTCATGACCTGTTGGATCTTATGGTTGACCCACAATATAGTCTACACAGAGGAGCAGAGATTCTAGCTAACCCAGCCATTGTGCCTCTCCATTTTCCTCAGAACAACCTTGGACTTCAAGAAGGTTCTATTGTGCTTCCTTTGACTCACCTTTACCTCCATAGATGCACAGATATGGGCAATAAGGTAACACTTCCTCATTTCTATTTATTTCAACGGTTGATGAAGTTCACGAGCTATTTTTTTATAGCTCGTGAATCATTCCACGAGCTACCAGGGGATGTTGCATAGTTATTCTAGGCCTCCAGGTTCAAACGATTTGTCGTTGGGCTTCCGAATGCTCGAGGGAGGTTTGATCGTTATTCCCTATTTGCTTTGATCGAGCAGTGGATGGATACCACCCACACATTCCATACTCGGGTAGGTGAGTTGACCATTTTGCCTATAAGTTTTTTAGCTATCACTGGAATCGCCTTTGGAAGGACTCCTATAGTTACTACGATCTCCCTGAGCACGCGCGGAGTTAGTATGTGTGAGACTTGATTGGATTTGTCTCGGTATGGAAGAATTGGAAGATTGTCATTCTTTCATCATTAGTCGAGGGATTTAGACATCTTCCCACCACCTCACCTTGCCAGATTGCTCATAAGGCGAGGTGCTTCCTCCTGACCTTGCTTTGCATGACCCTCTTTTGCAAGACTGGTCATGAAGTTAGTATTGCACTACTCATCCCCCTCTGTGATTTAGACCGAGTTATCACCCTTGACTGGGAATCTATGACATTGGCTTATTTTTATTATAGATTAGACACTGTCTGTAAAGGTGTTGTCACCATGTGCAGCTTCTAGCATGTCCTATATATGCATCTGTCCCCTTTTCATTTCTCTTTTCCTTTTCTTTCTTTTTGTTAACTTAGTCTCTCTTTCAGATTTGGAGCATAGAGATTTGGCTTATTTTTTACTTCAAGGCTATCAGCTCTGATAGGAGTCTCCCCCTGATGTAAAGATAGGACTCTTCCCATTTAGCGAATGTTAGGAATACTCTACAGACCTACCGCGATTAACTAAACACCGACGAGTGGGACCTAGTAAGAAAACAAAACCATTAGTATTTCATGACTTAATATAAGTTAAACTTAATTAATCCTGATTTTGCACATTTATTCTTATTGGCTGGAGGGAGCTAATGACAACCAATAATATGATTTCATGGATGGCGTAGTATGACTTGAGGACTTGAGGGTTCTGCTCCCTAGTTATGATTGTCAAATGTGGTATTTAAGAGAGTGGGTATATCAGTGGTGCTATGGACCTTCTTGATGTTGTATTCCTATTATTGTCCCCTGCTCAATGCTTTATAGTTCCCAGCTAATAGGTTCAGAGTTAAGGGAGGTGTTACAGGGTTATGATGCCATGATTTTTCTTGAGTGATCTTGCCATTATCCGTAGTTCATCTATAAAAACCTCTTGGAGCAAGTTCCTACTAACTAGACTAAGGTAACTTCCAATCACTTCTCTTTTAAAGTTTTTAAATAATTTATTTTCATTGTTTGCAATTTGAGGAGATTGGCTCCCTCGTCGATGAGGTGATAGAGGAGGCGGCAAAGGCTACTCAAGGGGTTAAGACTGCTCCTGAGCATGAGATTGTGCCTGAGGTATCTAGGCCTAAACCTGGTCATGCATAACATACTCAGCACATTAGGACCAGTTATGAGGGAACTTTTGTTGGCACTATTTTTGGCGATGTTCCTCTTCCTAAAAAATCCATGTTCTATTGGGCTCCTGTTATTCAAGCTCCGGTTGAGCACAAATACATTTCAGTGATGTTTAGCTCCCTAAATTTTCTCTAGCAGATACTTCTCATATGAGTTTGTCTAACTTATTTCTTGTATTACTTGTACACTTGGTATTAATATTAGTATAACTTTACAAAATAGGTCCCCCGGACATAGGCAAAGTATTTGCACGGACTCGCCTCGTCTCAGAGGTTATTTACCATGCAGGTCACAGATAGTTGGTGGGTAAGCATATACACTTATTATGAAAAAGTATGCATGAAATGTATATGATATTATGTTTCCTATATGTGCAGAGTTATTCTAGGGATTTGGATCGAAAGAACGAGATGCTTCATCGGTGGCTTATGGAACCCCTATAGCATTAGTATTTCATCTATCAGACCTTTAGATACTTATCATCATGATGACCCTAGTAGAGGATGGAGCCCATGGCTTGATAGTGGAGTCTGGGATGATTGATTCTAGGCTATCTTCATCTCTGATTTGCAGTTATGTCAGACTGCCTTCTTGTATTGATATATTTTAAATTTCCCATTCTTAAAATTAGACTTAGATGAATAAATGGTCCTAAGAAATTTTTTTTATTTTTTTATGCCTTAACTTTTACCTAAGCCGCCCTTTTGGGTTTTCAACTTAGCAAGCATGCCCTAACTTTTACCTAAGCCGCCCTTTCGGGTTTTCAACTTAGCAGGCATGCCCTTACTTTTACCTAAGCCGCCCTTTCAGGTTTTCAACTTAGTGGGCTTCTTATTCTTACTTTTCAAATCTAGGTCATGATATAAGCTATAAAGCCACCCAAATTTTCTAGATACAAGAGGATTCAAGCTTTACATGATGAATCTCAAAGGAAGAAGAAATAAAGGCACGATTAAAGTAAAATGATTTTAAGGTTTTATGTTCTATTTTCCTTTCTGGTACTTATGCATTATAAATAAGATAGAACATGCAATGTCATAACAAAATTTCAATTTCAATAAGATTCATTAATTATGGCCAAAATGAGTACATTTACTACATCACATGACATAACTCTTATTATCAGCTAGTCCTTTCGAATTTTCTAACTGAATATTTTTTGCTCACATTTTATTTCCCTGAGTTTTGCCTGACCAACCCTTTGTGGGTTTTCTAATCAGTGGAACTTTTTTCTTTTATTTATTCCCTAATTTTTGCCTGCCAACCCTTTGCGAGTTTTCTGAACAGCAGGAATGTCCTAATTTTTGCCTAACTAGCCTTTTCAGGTTTTTTAGTCAGCGGACTTTTATTTTCTTTATACTACTTTTATTATTTTTATAGATAGTATTTCTTGAGGTAATCCAGGTTAACAGGCTCTATGAACTCATTCCCTTTAAGATCAGATATCTTTGTGGCTCCCTTTAGCATAACTGACTTGACTAAGTATAGTCCTTCCCAGTCTAGTCTGAACTTTCCTCTTGGATTGAACACCACTGCTTTAAATTGTTTTAGTACCATATCCCCAGCTTTTATCTTCATTAGCTTTACCTTTTTGATAAATGCCTTTATTATCCTCTTATAGTATATCTGGGTATGAAATAAAGCATTCATCCTCTTCTCATCTAGAGACACCAAATGATAATATCTTTTTTATGCCCATTCACTCATAGAAATTTTGGCTTCCATAACTACTCTTAGAGACTCGATCTCAGTTTTTATTGGCAAAATTGCTTCACAGCCATACACCAAGGAGAATGAAGTTTGGCCTGTGGTAGTTCTAGCTATAGCTCTGTATCCTTACAAGGAAAAGGAAAGAAACTCATACTAATCCTTGTAAGTTTTAACCATCTTACAAAGGATTTTCTTGATATTTTTTTTATTGCTTCCACTACTCCATTAGCCTGAGGTCGATATGGTGAAGACTTATGATGCTCGATCTTATACTTCTATAATAACTCTATCATTTCTGCTTGAAACGGAACCCCATTATCTATCACTACATGATGTGGAATCCCTTATTTGTAAATAAGATTCTTCTTAATGAACCAGGCCATATGCTTTGCCCTTAGAGTATTAAAAGATTCACCCTTTACCTATCTAGAGAAGTAATTAGTTGCCAAAATTATATACTTATGTCCACTCAATGTTGTTGGCCTTATTTCTCCTATAATATCAATCCCACACACTGCAAAAGGCTAAGGAGATGATAAATTATTCAACACCATTGGAGGAAGGTGGTTGAGATTCCTATATATTTAACACTTATGGCATTGCCTTATTGTCTTAATTCTATCTCTTTTCATGCTCATCCAATAGTACCCTTGTTTATTATCTTCTTTGCTAGGATTATTCCATTTCATGTGAGAACTGCAAGTTCCTACATGAATCTCTCTCATCACCTCTTCTACTTTATCTTTCTTAAGACATCTAAGCTATATACCCTTTGGCATTCTCTTATACGACACCCCATTGTGACTTATAAAAATTATATAAAAGCACATGCAGGGCATATCTTTCTTTTGAAGTGGCCTCATCTGGATATTTTTCTTCCTCAATGAACCTCTGAACATTATAAAATCATGGCTTTTCTTGAGGCTCTATTTGAATTCCCATAATCTGCTCACCCTCATAACATAAAGCGTTTGATTTAATGATCACTAATAGCCTCATAGTTAACACTATCCCATATTGAATTGATTATTGCCAATGCATCTACCATTTGATTGTTATCTCTTGATAGATGGATAAAGAGACACTTAGTGAAATTCTTTGTTAAAGCTTTCAAATAGCAGACATAGGGTTTCCCTTTGCTCCAGCTGCCATCACCACTTCGACTCCATGAATGCATGCTTCATACTCAGCCATATCTTCTTTTCTACTACCTTGTAATTCCTCTCACTTTTAGTGATATGATTCATTTTGGGGTCATTACTCCACTCATCCAAACCAGCGGGACTCTCTTGATCAGAGTCATACCATATGTCTATAACTTCGATTATTTTGTCCCTCTTTCCATCCTTCCATACTTCTACTGTGCACATTTCCTTTCCCTTCATGCTAAGCTTTCTTAGATATGCTCTCAGTAATTCCTCAATCCCCTATTTGGGAGTTAGAGACTCCTTATTCTCTTCTTTCACTGGCCCATCACCAAATTCATCACCCCATTTTGAGGGCACAATCCCCTCAAAAGGTATATAACTAGAAGCAGGCCTTGAATAGAACACCCTATAATCAAAATTGCCTAAGGGCTACCCTAACAAATCCTCAAATCTTATTTGTTCTGGGGTTTTGGATTCTTTCTCGTCATTAAACTCATTACCCCATTCTGAGGGCACAATTGATTCAACTGGGATATTTGTAAAGGGCAGTTTGTAATAGAACACCTTATAGTCAAATCCTCAACTCCTTTAGAGGCATCAGGAGATTCTCTATTAGTTGTAGGGTTTAGGTTTTCAAAGGAGTTTAGCACTTATTCTTCACTCACTCTTGAGTTAATCATCATAGTGGTCAGAGGTGGGACATTTCGGTAGTTAGGGAAAGGATTATTTCTAGTGTTTAGGTTTGAGTTGGATTTTTCAGGGTCTATGATTTTTTTGGAGTTTATTAGGTTTTGGAACTCATGTTTGAGGACAATACAAGTGTCTGTGGAGTAGCCAGATACTTGGTGAAACTTGCAGTAGCTATTAGGGTCGTAGCTTGGGACATTCAGGTTAGGTAGTTTGGAGAAGGTTAAAGGTTAGAGTAAGCCTTTCTGGATTAATCATTCTAGGACTTTAGAGAGTGGTTGGTTTAAGTTAGAGAATCTCCAAGGTTACTGAGCTGCGCACACCTCCACAACTCTGCTAGTACGTCCCTATTGTGTGCCCCCAGTTGGGTAGTTTTGGGTTCTAGTACCTCTAGAGCCTCTTTTCTTGTCATTCTCAATATTTTCTGCTTGTAGACATTCATCATATAGGTCTATGAAAGTTTTGGTGTTCATTATCTGCAATCTCTTGAGTAGATTAGGTGATACATTGCGGACTATCATCCTAACCTGATCTTTCTTAGCTAACTTATTCTTCATTAGTCCTATATTATTCATGAATCTGGTAAGGAAATTAGAGAAAGATTCATTGGGTTTCTGCTTTGTCAATTCTAGATCTTTGATGGACACTTCCAACTGGTTGTTATAATTAGATTATGTTAAAAAGGCAGTACACAGTTCTTTCTAGTAAGCTCTCACAGATTTTTCCAGCCCATGATACCAATTTAATCATTCCCTTTAAGGATAAAATAAAAAACTTAGTAATCATTCCTAATGGTGCTTTAGTAGTGCTCATGGTTGTTATGTACTAGCTAAGATGAGTCCTCGGATCTCCTCTCCCATTAAATTTCTGCAATTGCAGCATCTTGAACTTGTTAAGCAGCCTGTCATCTTTCGTCTGCAGCATGTCATCAAAGTTAAATAAATACCCTATGCCTTTTCCCCTGATTAACTCTTCCATCGTGGACATCTTCTAGGTTAGTGCTCACATCTTCTTAGACTAGTGGTCTTGTACCAGTTCAAATGATTCTCTCTTTGCCTTTTCTATCATGTAGTTCTCAACATCCTCAAGCTTCACATCAACAGCAGGTGGGTTTCTAGCAACAGGTTGCCACCCAACATTATTGGCAGCAGGTAAAGCATCCACAGCAGGTGGGACAACAGCAACAGTAAGTGGTTATTCAATTGCAGGTGGTGGTATGACAGTAGTAGGTTGAATCGGTCCAGATAGTGCTTATCTCCGCTCATCTTGCATCATAGTTATCATGTCATCCATCAGAACTCATATAATGTCTTATAAGGTCCAATTCCCTTACTGTTGTTCCATTTATTTATATTCAGGTGAAGTTGGTTCAGCTTCCAAGTAAAATAGGTTGATAGGGCTTCTTTTTAGTCTATCCAGTCTGTTTAGGATTTCCTTTGCTAAGGCTTTAAGACTCTAACTCATTCTTCTTAATCTACCAACTCATCATCCCCAAATACAAGAAGACCTCGATGCATCTATAATGGCTACAAAACAAGGTGTTAGTATAATGAATGAGATGCATATATGCATGATGTAAGTGCTATGCAATAAGTAGCAAGTAGCAAGTATCAATCAAGTGTACAACATACATTTTTCTAACCTTATTCCTCCCACACACATGTTCAATGGTGACTCTCTTACCCTAGGATTTTTGGTCTTGGTCTTAACATCAACGAGGGATATTAAGGATCGGCGTGCAAGCCAAATCTCTTTTAAAGCAGTAAAGTATAGAAACAACATTTATAGGTGTAAAGGTCTAGCCCAATCTTTACTATCCCAAGGGGCTTCAAAAGTATGGGCCTGGGCTTTTATAGATAGAAATACCTCATGGTAATAAGCATAGAAATAACATTTCTAAGTATAAAGGTATATCCCAATCTTCATTACCCCAAAGGGCTTCAAAAGTATGGGCCTAGACTTTTATAAATAGAAATACCTCATAGAAAAAATCATACAAGAAATTTGGGTAGACCCTAGAGGAGGTAACTAAGCCATTATATGTGGTTGGTTCCTTTAGAAAGATGCCCTCCTTTAAGACTTGAGTTACAGGGCAAGGTCAGAGGGGCCCAACATCCTTTGTAAACTCGAGAGAAGACTACCCCCCTTTAGGACTTGGGTTACAAACTCTGGTCAAATGAGTCCAGTAATCCCTCTTGAACTGAGTTAAGGCTAAGAGTGATGGTTACCCAATTTGCAACTCCATAAAGCTAGTGGAATCATGGAATCATAAACCAATGTCATCAGTTTAATAGGGACAGGTAGAATGAATGCAAGAATAAAATAATAATTAAAAAAATAACTCTAAAGAATCAGTATCTCTTATCCCAAGTGGAGTCACCACTGTAGATGGCAGGGTTTAGCACGTGCCTAAGATTTTAGCAACCGCAACACTGTTTGGGCTCAAGGCCCTAAGGAACACACTACTATGTCACAAAAACATAGCATGGAGATGAGGAGTCACTACCCAGGGTAATAACTGGCACAAATTGAAAGGTAGTACTCAATTCTTTAGAAGAAAGATAACATCACAACTAGGAGATTCTTGGAATGAAATACTAACTTCTTTTAGTCTCGTGTTCATTTGGAATTACTTTATGAATTACTATCTTATTCTCTAATTATATGCAATTTTATTTAAACCCAAATCAAACTTCCATCTAACCTAAAAAATGGCAACAAGTCATAAAATTATATGTAAAAATTGCATACAAAAGGCAGTGTCCCTAAGTCTAAACTAGGTTAATTTTATTAATTAAAATTAGTTAATTCTACGTATTTATTTACAAGTGAAATGGACTAGAGATGGGCCTACATTTTAAGATAATTAATGAGTCTAAATCTACTTGTTTTAATTCTAAAAAGTGGGCCTAAATCTATTAATTTTAAAAACAAAATATAAATTAATTAGTGGGCTTAATTCTACTTAATTTTAAATTAAGTTATGTGATCCTAAATCTATTTATTTTAAAAAAATGAAATTAATGGGTTGAGCTAAGTCTAAATTAATTTTAGTTAACCTAAAAATGGGCCTAAGTTTAAATTAATCTAATTGGGCCTAAATTAATTTTAAAATTAATTAAACCTAAAAATCCAATTAAAATCATATTTATTAAATGGGTTTAGAACCTAACGTGGGCTTGGGGTCCAAAAAGAATAAAAACATGCAAACAAGCCCAAACAACAAATTAAAGCAAATAATGAATCAAAAACATACATTCAGTGATTTCTAACCTAATTTACTTGCATGTAACCTAAATTAATCTAAAGCCACCATTGATTTTAATTGATTTTTACCCAATTGAACCTAAATTACTAATCAATTTTAGTGCAAAGAATATAAAATTATACTATTTTCCACTATTATGGTTATTACAAACTACTGTGCAAAACTTAAAATCAAATTAATTACAATCCAAAACAAAGGCAAATTAAAAGAACACATAAATCCTAAATCCTAAATCCTACAGGGATTTTATAAATCTTAATCTATGGCATTCCATGGATTCTTCCAATGATCACTGCCAAAATCTCATATCACCGCCATTACCTCTAGAGTACAACAGAACATCAATAAAAAAACCACAAAAAAAAATTAATTAGTAAATACTCAATTAACAAATAAAATAATAAAAAAATCAAATCAAGAATAAAAAAAAGAGTAGAAGATGATGTGCAAATGTTGTTTGAATGCCCCTTAGATTTGGATTTTCATCGTTTTGAGATTGACTCTATTATTTTTTTTTCTTGATCTTCTGGACTTTTAAAAGAAAAGAACTTTTTTTTTGTAGTAGCTAATTACGATTTTTTCTCTCTAATTTTTTCGCAACCCCTTTGCTTCTCTCAAAATTTTTTTCACAGACTCTCCCCCTTTATCTCTTAATCTACCTTCTAGCTTTTAAACCCGCACCCAGCAACCTCCCACCCCTACGATCACTTAGGGAAGTTGCGTTTGATTTTCAATTTGAATTTTTAAAATTAAGATAAAAAGATGAGCGATGGAGTTTTTTTAAAAAAAATCAAAGACTCACACGCAGGACACGTGGTATCCTATACCAATGAAAAAAAAAAAGACAAAATCAACGTAAAAAATCACTTTCTAGTGAAAATCAGCATTCTAGAATGCCGATTTTCATCCTATAATGTCGACTGGCATTGCCTAATGCTTATCGGCATTATGTAATGCGGGTCGACCAATTTTAATTTTTTTAAATTAAATTACAAAAAAAGTCCTTGAAAGTTTCTAATTTTTACAATCAAATCCCTAAAAAACTAATTTTGCAATTAAATCCATAAAACATTGCAATTTAGTCCTTTAAATCACGAAACTCAACACCAGAGATCAATTCTCAATTAGATTTTCATCATAAGGGCTTTCATTGTATACGTGCACAATTGTATCCCGAAATTGGGTGCTTACATATAGGACATGAGAGTCATATGCTGCAACCTCCACCATAGGCACGTCCACTAAATCAAAGTGTCAAGAAAATGTGCACAACCAACCCTAAAGGTCTTCCAGAATAGGATTTTGTCTTCTTGTATGACAATGTTTAGCTTGATAGCGCATTATGTCTCTAGGAGATTCAAGCAACTTTAATTTCCCTTAAAACCATGCTTGTAGAATGATGAATGGGTAAAAAGGACAAACAAGCAACAAATAATAAAAGAAAAAAAAAGCTAACCTTCAACAATAAGGGATTCCTTGAGAATCATTTAGTTTCAGAAAATTTTTCGAGCATAATGATGGTCTCTATTAAGATAATAGAAAAAGGATTGAAGCCTCCTTCCACTTGATCCAAAATGTGAAGAATCTTTAAATTGCAGTTGCCAAAGGGCAAAACAAGTAAAAACTGAGCATACAAATAGAGAGTGATCATCTGAGGCTAGTAAACTTCATTTCTATCTATAGACTTTATAGCCTCAAGAAAAGAACTTATCAGAACTTCATTACCAAAGACATGGTGAGGAGAAGACTGAGGAAAAATGTTGAATATGTAAGCCATTTAGTATTGAATAAACTATAAATTCGAGGTTTCAACCAAAGGAATTACAATTTGACTAGTAGAATCCATTTGGGAGTCCAAGATAGCCTCAAATTATTCTGACAAGGGGTATAGCTTGACAGTGTTAAACCTGAAGACATATTTTTGAGAATCCTAAAATTGAGCAAAAATAAGAACAAAAGGGAAATTGATCTTCCTAGTATGCATGGATCGAAAGACAGGTAGATGAAATGGCTCTAATTTGGCCCATGATCTGCCATCCATATTCGTCAATATTGATTGTAGTTGTTTCAAGCTTCTTTCTATCATTTTTAAAAGTCAATATGCTATTTAGAAAGAGAAGAGGAAGAGAAATTATGAAGAGAGGAAAGTTAGGATTTTTAAAAGGAAATTAGGAACTTTATAAGCTGTAGAGCATTGTCTGAGAGGTGATCACCACTACGATCAGGTGACACCTTTGTCTGTTGATGCAATCCCCAATCATCTCTTCACAAAGAGGCAACACCTCTCAAATAGTTAGAAGTTGACTTTATTACTATAAAATGTTTATATTCTATGTGTTGAGTTTAGTTATCAAATTAAGAAATTTTTATAATGAATTTTTTGCAATTCATTGAAAGAAAAATGAATTCAAACATCCATCGTATGTAAAATAAAAAAAAAGCTAAAATTAATAGACAATTTAAAATAGTAACAGCAAAATAGTTTAAAAAGAGCATAAATAATTATAATCTAAGGGAATCCAATGTAGTCTCCTACTTGTCATCCTCAGCCTCATTATCCTTGTGCTCCTTATCTATATGGATCATCCAGTATCATTATCATCATCACTACTATCATCCTTGACATGCTCAGCAACAGGCTCAGCCTTAACAGTGGGTGCCTCCTCACTAGTGTAATTCTCCTCATCACTCTCGGTAGCCCCATCCTCATCATCATCGTCTTTTACCTAAAGGGTAGCCAGGTGGCACTCGAGAGCAATGACTTTAGCCTGATGAGCATCCAGGTCATCCTATTAGAATGCAACAAAGAGTAAGAAATCATGAGAGCATGCATACATGTAGAAATAAAAGATGATTGTTACTTTCCACTACTGAGTGTCACTCATTAGGAAGTCCCTTTGGTCCTCAATGACCTTGTACATGTACTCTCCCTAGTCTTAAGACATCTACATGATTAATGAATCATTAAGACTAATGCTACATTAATTCAAATTTGAGAAAAAGTTTGAAAAAAATAGAAACTCATATGTGTAGAGGTCTTTAGGAGAAATGTGGGCTCTATGCTCATATCCAATATGAGGAATTGGAGGGATAGCTCACCTGAAGGCACCTAGCATTGGGTCATCAAGTCTAGAGTAGCAATGAGCCTACTGATAACCATATGCAAGCTAGAACTAAAGGCACCACTAAGAGGCAGGGCAATAATTAAAGTACTCTCACTGTGTAGTATAATACGAGGATGCTGAGTAGGCCTCTCTTAAGAAGTAGGCCTAGTGCAAGCAACCGGTGCCCTAGCAGGTGCCTGAAGAGAAAGAAAAAATAATTAAGAAAGAAGACATCTATAGATAAGAATATAAAATTGTATGCTTAGTAGAATTGTTTGCTTACTTAAGATATGAATGCGGCAAGAGACACTTGTTATAAAAGATAAGTTTGTATAAAGTTCGCGTAGCAAGACTTCTTACTCTCATAATGTTCATCAGCATCAACTCCCACAATAGCACGATTTAGCTCCTCTCCCTCTAATAGATGAGCCCAAAAGATATCACAAGGAGGAGCAAGTGGAGGTCGTCTCGCCCGAGCAACCCCACGCCAAGATCAAATCCTCTAGCCAAGGAACTAAACTCTGCAGTTAAGTCCTCAGAGTCGTATCCTCTTCTCATGTAGTAATCTAAAGTGAATCATAGCCTGAGACCATTTAGCCTCAGGACCCTACAAGTCTAAGAGAATTTATAAGACTGAATAAGTAAGTAAATAAACTTGATCAACAAGCAAATCATTAATCAAGATTTAATTTGTAGGGACATACCTAGTCAAAAGTCAAGGAGTTCAGGTGCTCGCAATGAATGTGCACACAAACAACAGCCCTCCTCCAAGTCTGACTGGGGCCCCACCTAGCCATTATGAGAAAAGCAGTATCACGGATATGAGTAATCGCTACTATTAGCTCCAGCTCCAGCTTTAGGGTTCAGTCCTACAAAAGAAAAGAAGAATTATTAGCAAATTATGATAATAGCAGTTGAGGCAAAACTTAACAGTGAAATAAAATAGAGAAATACCATGATGGTATGCTAGAAGCCACAGAACTATCTAGATCCCTATTATAGATAGGTCAGACCACAACTCCCCTAATCGTATAAAGACACCCCTCAAAGGCGATAGGAAATACAAATCAATGGAACTCGCTGTGTCGGCAAAAGGTGTAGTCCTAAATAAATAAATCAAAAAGGCTCTCACTACCTGATCAATTTAAAGGCCAAAAGTGGCAACTGTACTCTCCCCAGAGTGTAGTAACTCTTGATAGAGTCAACCTTCATAATGTAAGTCCCATTCATATCCGAGACCATGCCTAAAAGACGCTCGACGTAAGCAAACCACTCTAAAGATAAATAATGTAGACTCGCATCAAGGGCAACAGGATCTCCTAAACAAGCAATACTGGTCACAACTGCAAAAGAAACCGGGTCTAGAGTAAACTCGCTAAAAGGAAGTTGGAAGGTATGGGTAGTGTCTGACCACCTGTAGACACTCAATTTCAGGATGATGAGTTATGGATGCGACAAAAGACTCCAATGATGAAAATGTCATGAATAAGTCTTCAACAGTTGAACTTTGAAACTTTAGGGGTTTGATTGCATTTTTTTAAAGAAAGAATTTAATGTTTTCATGGACTAAATTTGTAATATCCCGAGTTTTTAAAAAATTTTAAATTGCATCGGGATATGCAGTGTTAATAATTTTTATATATATTTATGATTATTTAATGAGTTTGTTATTTATTAAAGTCATTTTTAATTATTTTTAATTATTTTGAGTCCTTTACGTAAAATTTTTCCAGAAATTTTATTTTCGGAGAAATTAAAATGTAAATAAATAAATACTAATTATTTTAATCGGTTTAGTGAATTTGCATGAGCTCATGCGTGATTCTAAAATGTCAATAAAATATGTATACGTACATGCATTTAAATTAAAAATTAGGGTTATTTAATTAAATTAAATTATAATATATAGTTTTAATAGTAATTTATTTAATGTGTGTATATATGTATATGTGTATATATATTATTATTAAAGTGTGTAGTGGATAATATTTGTGTGTATTAATTTATATATTAAAATAATAAAGTTAGATATATATATATATTATTAACTAAAATAAAGTTTGAAATATTTACAAGATTGCCATTAACTACTCCCTCTCCTTCCCGATCCTCTTCCTCGCGAATTCGGCCACTGTCACGTCATTCTCTTCCCATCGGTGATCCACAGCCAACCACCACCCTCTCAAGCTTCCTCCGCCACCTGAAGCCTCCATTTCCAGCATTGTTTGGCCGGAAATTCAAGAATCAACACCAACTTCGTTCTCCTTCGCCCAGCCACCATTTTGAATGCCACCGGTCACTATCTTCTCCTTGAGCTCCGGTGAGTTCATTTCCAAGCTTTGTTTCACTTGAAATGGTCTAGATTTCCGTAGGTTTCGATTTTACATTTTTGGCCATTTAGGGTTTTTGATTTTTATTGAGCTTCGATTTGTATGATTCATGTAAACTTCCTTCACAAACATTAATCCTAGTAGCCTAATCTAGCTCTGTGAATTTTTGTGAAATTTTTGGAAATTATTTTCATTTTTGTGAATTTTTTTATTATTTTATTAATATTTTCTAATTTTTGAAAATTAATTCAATAAATTATGAAATTGTGTTTTATGGTGTTTATAGGTGTTAAAATGAATTTTAGAAATTTATTTGTAATTTTTGTGAATTTTATATATTTATTTTGAATTTATTTAGTTTATGTAATTTTTGGAAAATTAGGTTAATTATGTTTTTTATTGAAATTAATTGGTTAATTGAGTATATTTATTGATATTACTGAATTATATGTTGAGAAATTAATTTTTGAGTAATTAAATTATTTTTGGTGAATTTTTGAATAATTTTAGTGCATTTACGTAACTAGGGGTATTTTGGTAATTTAACACTAAATTGGCGAAAAATATAATTAAATTGGTTTTAATAGTTATTTGAGGTATAAACATTATTTCTACAAATTATTTAGTATTTTTAGCTAATTAAAATGATTTTTCATAAATTATTTTCAAATTATATATATTATACGATTTTTCTAAATAAATGAGTTTTTATTGATTTTTAATAGGTTTTAGGGTTAATTATGTAATTTGGATTTATAAAATGTATTTTGAGTATTGAAGGGCATTTTTGGTATTTTCTGGAATTTTCATGTGTTTTATATTATTTCGTGAATTGTGGACCTCGGTCGGTGAAATTGTAGTTTGGAGTTCGACCGAGGGATTGTGTTCTATGTATATTCGAAGTGTATTTCTTTGCAGGATCGGCTCTACTCTTTGAGTAGAGAGATGTCTGTTTTACAGGGAAGGTTCTGTCGGATTTTCGGTAGGATTCTCATAAAACGTGATGTCCGGTCGAATTCATATTCTAATTCTATGTCTAAAATTCTAGATCGAGTCTTTAGAATTTCTATTAGAATTATTCTGATTTCCTGTTATTATTTGTTTGTTTAGTTACGCCGAGATCGAGGCCTAGTAGACCAGGCCCCGTCAAACCCGTCTCGAGGAGCACAATAACAATGAGTTGTTATTCTATATACACTTGTATTAGGAATGCATGTTTTTAAAAATGCATGATTTATTTTATAAGTTATGCATAAATGGTTTAATTATTACTTAGGTTTACTTTTGGTATATAATTGGTATATTTTTGGTATATTTTAAATTATATGCATGTTTTATTAATGAATTATACTTAAAATGTTTTTAAATATATTTATAGTTTATTTTGTAAATAAATTGAATTTATTTGACGTATTTATACTCAGAAATATACCTGATTTATTTTTGGTATATTTCTAGCATAAATATGGTTTATGTTGCTACTTTATTTAATATCATGCATCATTGATTTTATGAATGTATTTTTTATATAATAATGAAGGATATCAATAGAACATGCTACCTAGTGGGCAGCACTAGGACCGAGTACGTACCGGTACGCCAATAGCATTTAGGCTTTATTGCTAACCTATTTCTAGACTATGATTGGATTGATTTATTTGATGTGTGATGTGATTTAGGAGTGTGATTGCAGGAGCTCGATTGACAAAGTGTCTCGGGGCCAATCACACTGACAGTCAGACTGTTGGAGCTCGGTTGACTTAGTGTCTCAGGGCTAGTCTACTGTCCAAATGGAACAAGTAAATTTATTTAGAATAAGTGAGCCTGTATGGCTAGAGTATTGTCTAACACTGTTTGAGGTTACGATTTTCTAGGGTTCTATTTGATCCTTTATAAACAAATATTATTTTCAGAAAAAATATAAAATGATTTTGCTGCATCTGTGTGATTTTGCCATATATATATTTATTATATATATACTACTAATTGTGTACATTGTCATTTAGTTATACATGTATATATATTATAACAATTCACTCAGTGAGGTCTGACTCCCCTTTGTTGACTATTTTTCAGGAAAATCATCGTCTTTAGACCTCAGTAGTAGACCTTTACGCCGGATTTCTTTCACCCCGACTTTACTATGTAAACTGCTCACTTGACTTTATTTTATAATCTAGACACTACAGTAGTTATGGTCGGTTATGAGATTTATGTATTATGTTTATAAGAAATATGTATTTTAAATATTTGAACTGAGATATGTATTAAAAGATTATTTATATATGATATGAGGATGTTCATTTAATTTTATTGGCGGATTACTATTCTATTTTATTTTATTTATGATTTTGCTTCCGCTGTAAAATATTTTATTTATGTTATTATTATTATTGCAAGTTTTACTTATTTTAAGGCTTGCTATGGGTTCCGAATTCAAAATAATTTCCCTAGTGCCGGTCATGGCCCCTGTTTTGGGTCGTGACAAAATTACAATGATTTTTAAGGACCTAATTGCAAAACTTAAATTCTTTCAGGGACCTTAAAAATGGTCAAAATTACATTAATTCCTATCAAAATTGTATAATTCCGATCGAAATTACATTAATTCTGACCGGAATTATGTAATTCCAATCGGAATTACATAATTTCGGTCGAAATTAGACCTTTTCTGCCCCGGGTTCTCAAATTTTTTAGAAAAATTGAATCCTAATTAGTATAAAATTCTCCTAAAATTATTGTGATAATATTTTTAAGGAAATAGAAATCATTTAGGAATTAATTTATAACTATGGTTTTAAGATGTATCCCTATATAAGGAGCGTTTTGGCTCTGAAAATAGGGGAGGAAACAAAAAAAATTAAAAAATGAAGAAAAGGGCAGAAAAATAGAAAAAGGCAGAAGAAAAAAGAAAAGAGAAGAGGAAGGCACAAGAAAAAAGAAAGGAAAAGGAAAAAAAGAGAAAAAATTTTATTCTCTACAAAAATTCTTTTGCTTAAAGAAAGATGTTTGAAGGATTTTTGAAGAATAATATTTGAAGACTTATCAAGAACGGTGATTCTACAAAATTTGAGGAGCACTCCATTAAAATCATCCAAAAGCATCATCATCTTCTTCTTATTTTATTTTATTTGATTTCTTTTTTTTCTTATATTGATTTTTAATTTTGTTTTATTATTGTTATAAGTTATCTACAAATCATAATTTTTATTCTTTTTATGGTGATTATGGAGGAAAACACATGACGATCAAATTTGGAGAATCAAATCCATAAGAGGTCCATGGAATGTCATGGATAAGACCTTGTAGAGATATAGTTTCTAGGGGTTTTTTTATTTTATTTTATTGCTTTATTTTTTTTATTTATGTTTGGGTTGTATTAATTATTTTTATTATTATTTTCAATAGATTATTGTAATAGCTCTAATAGTAGGAATAGTGAAATTATATGTGATTGCTTGTTTATTTTGATTAATTGGTTAGTAAAATTAGGGTTTTAATTGAGTAATTAATTAAAATCAATGGAGGAAGTAGATTAACTTAGGTTTCATGTTAATGAAAATTAGGATTTAGAAGGAAATAATTTAATTAGTTATTTGATCTTTAATTTAATTATTTTAATATGTTTTATTTGTTTTTGGACTTGTTTATTTTATTTTTATTTTTTTGGGCTTATTTATATGTTTTTATACGTTTTGTGCTTGTTTGTTATTTTTATGTGTTTTGGGCCTTAAGCTCCTATTAGATTTTAATCCACTTAAATAAATTTAGGTTTCTAGGTTTAATTAATTAAAATGCATTTAGGCCCATAATTAATTAGATTTTAAGTTAGAGATAACTTAAGTCCATCTAGTAAATTAGACATATGCCCACCTAATAATTAATTTAGACTTAGCCCATTAAATTAAAGCTTTTTTCATAATTTATAGATTTAAGATCATCTTAGGATTAAAACATGTAGAATTAGGCCCATTAATTTAAATAGCTGCATAATTTGTAGATTTAGGTTCATTTAATTAAAATTAAAAGGAATTAATCTTTAGCTCACTTGTAAATTAAAACATATAGATTTAGCTCACTTAATTAAAATCCATGTATATTAGACTAACTTAGGGATTATATGTTTGATTGAATACATTATTTACTTGTATTTTCATGACTATTTTGCCTTGGAGTCAATTGCTAGAATAAGGGTTTATATGAAATTGTATGTAAATAAAGGATAATATAGCAATTCATAAAGTAATTCTAAATGAACACGAGATTGAAAGAAGTTAGTATTTCGTATCTAGAATCTCCTAGTTGTGGTGCTAGCTTTCTTTTAGGGAATCGTGTACCTCCTTTTCTATTTGTCCCAGTTATTACCCTAGGTGGCAACTCCTCTTCTCCACGCCATGTCTTTGTGATAGTAGTTAGTGTGTTCTCTAAAGCCCTGAGCTCAAACAGTGTTGCAGTTGCTAAAATCTTAGGTGTGTGCTAAACCCTACCGTCTACACCACCTCTCCATTAAAGCATACAAGGGTTGGTAGTCAGTCCACCCTTGAGAACTCAGTAGAGTGAGAATGAAGTTAGAGAATTCGATGTCGAATATACAGGTCTTGATGGCGGGAGGAAAGCTATTATACTAGATATGAGCACCACTGAAGTTATCAACACCCTTCAGTGTGTGCGCATCAAGCTGATGAAAAATAGGGAGTTGAATAAAAAATTTGTACATGTAAAAAAAATTTTCAAAAGTTTTGCATATCACTAGTAAAGAGGCAAATGCCCTACCGTAGAGGTGCCGCTTCCTCACAAGGAAGCAATTGCCTCTATAAGTCTCCTTTTACCACGAAGAGGTGAATGCCTCTTCTTTAGGAGCCGATCGCCTGACCGAAGAGGCGACGCCTCTTTATTTCGACAAACTGACATGATTTTCAATTTTCTTTAATTTTTCTCCATTTAATCACATGCATTCTCCTTTTTTATGATTAATACATGGTTATAATCAATAACTCTATGTTTTCTAACCCTATTTACAGGAAAAAATAAATAATTTGATCACTAACCTCTCCTGTGGCAAATTCGTAAATATGAGATCGCACGTATGCAAAAAAGAGGGATCTTATCTCTAGGGTTGAGATCAAAGTTGAGCGCCGTATATATGGTAGGCATCACCTGATCCCAAGCGGGTAAATCTGGAGTCCGTGCAGCATCCATAGTGAAAAAGCTTTAAAAAGTGAATGAGAAAATTAAAAGAAAAAGGGAAGAAAACTTGAAAAGCAAAACCGAGTTTACAAAAAAGGAAGAATAAGCTTTATATATAAAAGCAAAAGGGTAAAGGAGAAAGCCTTGCTGAAAAAGAAAAAAAGGGCGAAGTCCATTGATTAAAAGAAAGAATGGCCCATGAAGTGGACATCCCTAATGGAACTAAAAAAAATCCCCAGTGGATCAAGAAGAATGAATGAAAAAAATAATGATGATTATCATGTCACTTCTCGAATGTATCCTAAAATTGAAGGTTCAAGAATTAGAAATTTTCTAATCGAAGCATCAGTATGAAGAGTATCTAGTTGGATCGTATTCCTAAAGTGCATCTTCTATCTGTGAGCAATGAGTCGGGCTAGGAAAACCCGGGATCACATTTTTGTATGATGACTTGGGCCAGGAAAACCCAAGATCACCATTATGAGCAATGACTCAGGCCAAGAAAACTCGAGATCGTGTTTGAACGATGGCTTAGGCTAAGAAAACCCAGGATCACCATTATAAGTGATGACTCAAGCCAATAAAACCTGAGGAACACGGTTACATTTTACCAGTTCTGTGTCAAAAAGGCTCAGGATTCACATCTTTTTTACCGAGTGAGATTTATGTCAAAAAGGCTCAGAGTGCATGCTAAATTTATAATGAGTAATTTATTAGGCTTGGAAAACTCAAGGAACATGGTTAAATTTCACTAGTTATCTGTTAGAAAGGCTTAGGATTTACATTTTTTCTATTGAGTGAGTTTCAAGTCAAAAAGGCTTGAAGTTCATGCCAAATTTATAATGAGTAACTGATCCAGTTAAGAAAACCCGAGGCACAATTACGTTTCACTAATTCTATAGCAAAAAAGCTCAGGATTCACATCCTTTCTATTGAGTGAGTTTTGCATCAAAAAGTCTCAGAGTTCACGATAAATTTATAATGAGTAATTAATCAGGCCAAGAAAACCTGAGGAACACCTTTATGTTTCACTAGTCCTATATTAGAAAGGCTTAGGACACCATTTTTTTCTACTAAGTGAAGCTTAAGTCAGAAAGGCAAAAGATTCACATCAAATATATAATAAGTGACTGATCAGGCCAAGAAAACTTAAGGATCACGGTCATATTTCAAGTCAAAGTTTGACCTTTCGGGTTTGAATTATTGAAACTAATGGCCCAAGTGAAGCTTGCAGGTTAGGTATGTCATTCTTACTATCTATTTTGCATGTTGCTTTTTCAAAAATTGATTTCATAAATCCTTTTTTTTTTTAAACCAAGGGGCCAAACTGTGGACACCCTCAATTTGATAAGCCTGCAATGAAAATTCGGTGATAAGATAGTCAAAATTTTAAATGCAATAAGAGCTTGAGATCTTCTTTAGAATGAATTTGAGAGATTAAACATAGCCTGAAGCTTTCATATCTAGCCAAGACACTAAGCCCATTAGCCCTTTATCAAGCCCAAACTAGGTTTTTTAGGCCTAAAAGCCCAGCAAGCCTAGTGAAGAATTGATCGCCTCTTTAAAGAGGAGTCACTTCTTCACTTTGGCCATTGGTGAGGTGTTACCTTTTTACACTTGTCCCCTGCAATAATAAATGCTACTTATTATTATATTTAACATAAAAAATTGACCTTCTTACCTCTAGTATAGAGATTTTAAATGAAACAATAAGACTTCTGGGGTATGAAATGATGAGAAAAGAGCAAAGGTAATGATGAAAATGCAAGGTGGAAAGTAACCTTGATTTTTAGGGAAATTGGAAAGAGAAAGGGTAGAGGCTTAAAGGGGGTATGTGGCTAAGAAAAAAGGGTGGGCCATTTTTTAACAACTAGAGTAAAAAAAAAGGAGACCTGCAAAAAAAACCCTAAAAAGAAAGAAAAGGAACATTTTTTAGAAAAAAAGAAGAAGGAAGAAATGAGACTTTAAATTAGGAATCCATTTCTTGAGAAGAAGGAAAGAGATCCTTACATTTAACACATTGAAACACAAATCAAACAAGCTCTGAGGGCTTCAGTTAGGAGCATCAAACGAGTCCAAATTAGTAAGAATCCTTGTTTTTAAGCTTTGAGTTCTTTGTTTTATTTAAAACTTCATTTTTTTCATTTTATATCTTTTTTGTGTTTTTTGCTTTCCTAAGATTTCATCTAGAGTCAGAATATGTGAATTATTGAGTTCTTAGTGTTAGTTTATGTTGATTTGTATGAATATTTGAGTTGCTTAAGATTTAAGAAACTTATAATTTTTTGTGTTGTTGTGCCTCTTCAATGGGGCGTTGCCTCTAAACCTAGTGGTGATTGCCTCTGCATCTGTTGGTGGATCAAGGTCTGATGATGAAGATCATTAGGTCAGGTGGACTGCTAGCTCAATTTAAGGTGCGATATATATTGAGGGATAGGATTAAAGCATCTCAGAGCCAAGATCCTATTCTAGAAGAGCTTGCAAAAAATGTTCGAGCAAGGAAGTTCATTGATTTCACACTTGATGATGATGGTGTGTTGTGGACCAGTGGTAGATTGTGTATTCCTGATGTGGATAATTTGAGAGAAAAGATCCTAGAGGAAGCACATTCTATAGCCTATAGCATACATCCGGGTGTCACTAGGATGTAACACAGTATCAGAGATTTATACTAGTGGGACTGACTGAAGAAGGATGTCGCTGATCATGTTGTTAAGTGCTTGACGTGTCAGTAAGTGAAAGCTGAACTTCAAAAGCCTTCTGGAAAGCTTCAGCCTCTTCCTATTCCCAAGTGGAAGTGGGAAAGGATAGCTATGGATTTTGTGGTTGGTTTACCTTGTTCTAAGGATGGATATGATTCCATCTAGGTGATTGTAGATAGGTTGACCAAGTCTACACATTTCTTACCTGTGAAAGCCACCTATTCTGTAGCTAGATTGGCAAAGCAATATGTGAAGCATATTGTGTACCTTCATGGAGTACCTGTGTCCATTGTGTCAGAAAGAGGTTCAGTGTTTACCTCTCATTTTTGGCAGAAGTTGTAAGAAGCGATGGGCACTAGGTTGGATTTCAGTACTACTTTTCATTCTCAGACAGATGGCCAGTCTGAGAGGACAATCCAGACACTAGAAGATATGTTGAGGATGTGTGTTCTGGATTTGGGAGGTAGCTGGGATGATCATTTGCCTCTTGTAGAGTTTGCATATAATAACAACTACCATAACAGTATTGACATGGCACCATATGAGGCGTTGTATGGAAGGAAGTGTAGATCCCCTCTGAGTTGGGATGAGATTGAGGAGAGAGCTTTGACTGGACCTGAGATGGTTCAAGATGCTGCAAAGAAAGTCGCTATGATTAAGCACAGATTAGAGACCGTAGTTAATAGGTAGAAGAGCTATGCGAATCCTAGATGCAGAGATATGGAGTTTCAGGTTTGAGACTTTAGTTTTCTGAAGGTGTCTCCGATGAAGGGTGTGATGAGATTTGGCAGGAAGGGTAAGTTAGCACCGAGATATATCAGACCGTTTGAGATTCTGGAGAGAGTTGGCACTGTTGCATATCGGTTGGCTTTGCCTCCGAGTATGTCACAAGTGCATCCGGTGTTTCATATCTCAATGCTGAGGAAGTATATCTCAAACCCTTCACACGTGTTGCAACCCGACAGTGTAGATCTGAATGAAGATTTGACATTTATGGAAGAACCTGTGGCAGTCGTTGATTATCAAGTTCGACAGTTGCGTTCGAAGCAGATTCTGATGGTCAAGGTTCTGTGGCGTAGCAATAGAGTTGAGAAGCATACGTGAGAGACTGAAGCTGAGATGCGAGCTTCTTACCCGTATCTCTTCCCTTCTTGATCCTGTAATTATTCTTTTCTAGAATTCGGGGATGAATTCTTGTAAGGGGGGAAGACTGTAATATCTCGAGTTTTTTAATATTTTTAAACTGCATCGAGATATGCAGTGTTAATAATTTTTGTACATATTTATGATATTTTTATGAGTTTGATATTTATTAAAGCTTATTTTAATTATTGTATATTATTTTAAGTACTTTACGTAAAAAATTTCCGAGAATTGTATTTTTGAGGAAATTGACATGTAAATAATTTAATACTAATTATTTTGACTAGTTTTATGAACTTTGTATGAGCTCATGCTTGATTTTAAAATGTCAATAAAATACGTATACGTGCATGCATTTAAATTAAAATTAGGGTTTAATTAATTAAATTATTTTTTATTATTGGTTTTAATATTAATTAATTAATTATAAGTGTATAATATATTAAAGTATATGTGTGGTGAGTATTAAATGTGTGTGAGATTTTATATTATTATAATATAAAGTGTGGATATATATATATATACATATATACCTAATTATTTATCAAAAAACAGAACTTAGCAATATTTACGGTTTTGCCATTATCCCCATCATTTTCTTCCCCAATCGATTTTCATCTCCCTCACCACCTGCCATCCCATTTTCAGGTCGTCGGTATGCCACCCTGAGCTCCGCCCTTCCCAGCCAGCAGCTCTGCCACCTCTCTTTTCTTCTCTTCTCCGGCACCGTTTCACCCTGTTATTGCTAGAAAATCAAAACTTCAAGCCACCATCGATCAAGCCGATTCCGGCCACCGTTTTCAACATCGCCGGTCTCTATCTTCTCCTTGAGCTCTGGTGAGTGTGATTCCAAGCTTTGTTTCACTTAAAATGGCCTAGATTTCCCTAGGTTTCGATTTTGCAATTTCAGCCTATTAGGGTTCTTGATTTTTTTGAGCTTCAATTTGATTGATTCAAACAAACTCCCTTCACAAACATTGATCCTTGTAGCTTAATCTTGCTCTGTGAATTTTTGTGGAATTTTTTATTTTTTTATTATTATTTTCTAATTTTTGAAAATTAATTAATTAAATTATGAAATTGTGTTATATCGTATTTATAGGTGTTGAAATGAATTTTAGGAATTTATTTGTAATTTTTGTGAATTTTATATATTTATTTTGAATTTATTTAAGTTTATGTAATTTTGAAAAATTAGGTTAATTATGTGTTTAATTGAAATTAATTTGTTAATTGAGTATATTTATTGATATTATTGAATTACATGTTGAGAAAATTAATTTTTAGTAATTATACTATTTTTGGTAAATTTTTTATTAATTTTAGTGAATTTATATATATAGGGGTATTTTGGTAATTTAACACTAAATTGGTTAAAAATGTAATTAAATTGGTTTTAATAGTTATTTAAGATATAAAAATGATTTCAACAAATTATCTAGTATTTTTAACTAATTAAAACTATTTTTCGTAAATTATTTTTAAATTATATATATAATATACGATTTTTCTAAATAATAAGTTTTTATCGGTTTTTAATGTGTTTTAGGGTTAATTAAGTAATTTGGATTGATAACATGTATTTTTATTATATAAGGGTATTTTTGATATTTTATAAATATTCTGTGAATTGTGGACCTTGGTTGGTAAATTGTAGTTTGGAGTCTGACCGAGGGATTTCGATTATGAATTTTGTGTCTATTTTCGAAGTGTGTTTCTTTGCAGGACCAACTCTACTCTTTAAGTAGAGAGATGTCCATTTTACAAGGGAGGTTCTGCCGGATTTTTGGTAGAATTCTCGTAAAACGTGATGTCCGATCGAATTTCTGATTCTAATTCTATATCTAGTATTCTAGATCGAGTTTCTAGAACTTTCGTTAGATTTATTCTGATTTCCTGTTGTCGTTTGTTTGTTTAGCTGCACTGAGATCGAGGCCTAGTGGACCAGGCCCGTCAGACTTATCTCGAGGAGCGCAATAACAGTGAGTTGTTATTTTATATATACGTGTTCTAGGATGCATGTTTTTATAAATGTATGATTTATTTCATAAGTTATGCATAAATTATTTCATTATTACTTAGGTTTATTTTTAGTATATTTTCGGTATATTATTAGTATATTTTAAACTATATGCATGTTTTATTAATAAATTATTCTTAAAATATTTTTAGTTTTATGTATTTATTTATATGGGTTATGTACTTTAAATATTTGAACTGGATTTGTATTAAAGGAATATTTTATATATATGAGATAAAGATGTTCGGTTTAATATCATTAGCAGATTATTATTTTGTTTTATTTATGATTTATTTCAGCTGCAGATTATTTTAATTATGTTATTATTATTATTGCATGTTTTATTTTATTTTTAAGGCTTGCTACAGGTTCCGGATTTGAAAGAATTCCCGTTTCCTAGCGCCGGTCATGGCCCTTGTTTTGGATCGTGACAATAAATCATGCAATAATAATAAAAAATAAATAAAATATCTCGCAGTGAAAATAAATATCATAAATAAAATAAATTTATAATTCGCCAATAGATTTAAATAAACAAACTCATCTCATATATAAATAATCTTTAAAATACATATTTCATACAAACATAGTACATAAATCTCACAACTGACTACAACTACTACAGTGTCTAGATTATAAAGTAACATCAAGTGAGCATATTACATAGTAAAGTCGGGGCAGAAGAAATCCGACGTAAAGGTCTGCTACTGAGGTTTGAAGACGAAGACTCTCCTGAAAAATAGTCAACGAAGGGGAGTCAGACCTCACTGAGTGAATTGTTATAATGTGTATACATGCATAGTTAAATGACAAATGCACACATTCAGTAGTATATATATAATAAATATATATACAGTCAAAACACACAGATGTAGCAAAATCATTTTATATATAAACTGAAAATAATATCTGATTATGAAGGATCAAATAGAACCCTAAATGATTACAACCTCAAATAGTGTTAGACAACACTCTAGCCATACAGGCTCATTTATTCCAAATAAATTCATTTGTTCCATTTAAACAATAGATTAGCCCCGAGACACTAAGTCAACTGAGCTCCAGCAGTCTGACTGTTAGTGTGATTGGCCCCGAGAGACTTGGTCAATTGAGTTCCAGCAATCACACTCTCAAATCACATCTCACATCATAAAAATCAATCCAACCAATATCCACAAATAGGTTAGTAATATAACCTAAAATCTATTGTCGTACCGATACGTACTCAGTTCTAGTGTTGCCCACTAAGTAGCACGTTCTATTGATATCCTTCATTTAAATATAAAACATACATTCATAAAATAAATGATGCATGACATTAATTAAAATAACAATATAAACCATATATATACTAGAAATATACCAAAAATAAACTAAGTATATTTCGAGTATATATACGTCGAATAAATTCAATTTAATTATAAAATAAACTAGAAATATACTTAAAAATATTTTAGGTATAATTTATTAATAAAACATGCATATAATATAAAATATACTAATAATATACCAAAAATAAACCTAAACAATAATTAAACCATTTATGCATATTTTATAAAATAAATCATACATTCTAAAACATGCAAACCTAATACAAGTATATATAGAATAATAACTCACAGTTATTGTACTCCTCGAGACGGGTCCGACGGGCCTAGTCCACTAAACCTCGGTCTTGACGCAGCTAAACAAACAAATGACAATATGGAATTAGAATGAATCTATCAAAATTTCTAGAGACTAGATCTAGAATTCTGGACACAGGTAAGGAATAGAAATTCGATCGGACATCACATTTTACGAGAATTCTACCAAAAATTCGACAGAACCTCCCCTATAAAATAAACATCTCTCTACTCAAAGAGTAGAGCCGGTCCTGCAAGAAAACACACTTCGAAAATATGTAGCCACAAAATCCCTCAGTCGGACTCCCAAACCACAATTCCATCGACCAAAGTTCACAATTCACGAGATAATTACAGATCACATGAAAATGTCAGAAATACCAAAAATGCCCTTTATATATCAAAGTATAGCAAACTAGGTATTTAAAACACTAAAAATAATTATTTATCCAATAATTACAATAAAACCCTAATTTAAATAAAATATTATTAAAAATCAAAAATTCTCAATAAATTTATAAATATTAACCAAAATACATTTTATAAATCCAAATTACATAATTAACCCTAAAACATATTAAAAATCGATAAAAACTTATTTATTTACAAAAATAGTATATTATATATAATTTGAAAATAATTTACGAAAGATAGTTTTAATTAGTTAAAAATACTAAATAATTTATAGAAATCATTTTTATACTCAAATAACTATTAAAAGCAATTTAATTGTATTTTTAGCCAATTTATTGTCAAATTTCCAAAATACCCCTACTATATATAAATTCACTATAATTATTCAAAAATTCACTAAAAATAATATAATTACTCAAAAATTAATTTATCCACATATAATTCAATAATATCAACAAATATACTCAATTAACCAATTAATTTCAATAAAACACATAATTAACCTAATTTTCTAAAAATCACATAAACTAAATAATTTCACAATAATTCTATAAAAATCACAAAAATTTCAAATAAATTTATAAAATGCATTTTAACACCTATAAACATCATAAATCACAATTTCATAATTTAATTAATTAATTTACGAAAATTAGAAAATATTAATAAAATAATTAAAAATTCACAAAAATCAAAATAATTCCCAAAAATTCAAAAAGGTAGATTAAGCTACTAGGATCAATCTTTGTGAAGGAAGTTTTCCTGAATTATTGAAATAGAAGCTAAAAAAATTTAAGAACTCAAGTTGGCTGAAAATGAAAATTCAAAACCTAGGGAAATCTAGACCAAATTAAGCGAAAAAAAGCTTGGAAATGCACTCACCGAAGGTCAAGGAAGAGATAGAGACCGGTGGCACTCAAAATGGTAGCCGAAATCGGGTTGATCGGTGATGGGAGCAACTTTCGGTCACATGAAGAAAATCCAGCCAAACAACTCCGGAAATAGAAGCTTGAGGCAGCGGAGCAAGCTGGAAGGGAAGGTGGCACATTGGGAAGCACAGTGATGGTGAGGGAACAGAGTTACAGTGGCCGGAGGTAAGAAAGAACGATCGGTAAGAAGAAGAGGGAGATAATGGCACTTTTGTAATTTTTGCAAACTTTTGTTTTGGTAAATATATTATATGTATATATATATCTATACATTGCATTATTTTAATATATAATATTATGTGCACAATAAATATTCACCACACACATATTTTAATAATATATATATACACATATACATATATACACACTTAATTATCAATAAAACTATATAATATAATTTAATTTAAGTAAAATAAACCCTAATTTAATTTAAATGCATGTATACGTATATGTTTTTATTCGACACTTAAAAATCATGCATAGACTTATGCAACTTCATAAAAACGCTTAAAATAATTAATATTTTTTTATTTACATTTTAATTTCCTCAAAAATAAAATTTTCGGAAAAATTTTACGTAAATGACTTAAAATAATTAAAAATAATTAAAATGACTTTAATAAATGACAAACTAATTAAATAATCAAAAATATATATTAAAATTATTAACACTGCATATTCTGATGCAATTTAAAATTATTTAAAAACTCGGGATATTACACAAAGCCTATACCCAGTTTTCAAATTCAAATCTTTAATGACGGCTTCTAGGAACCTTCGTGGAATCCAGTTGCTATAAAAGTGTCCTAATTTTCATCTGAGTGGTGACTCAATCTCCTTTTTGGGCCTTTAAAAACCCCATTTAGTAATCCTAGTCGACCTTAAACTCACATAGTATCGTGGTCGCTATACACTTAGATGCATGGTCTAAACTCTGCTGCCCATAATATATAATAATGAACTCATAAATAGTCTCTAATTAAACTTTTAAATATTCTACAATTGCATTATTCATTTAAAATAACTACAAAATATATTTATTGGAATTTTTTAAAAAAGAATTCATAGCAAAAATTTCATAGAAACCTACAAAATATAAGTTGTCATCTTTGTTTAGGTGTTTTTAATTTTAATTATTGGAATTTTTTTTACAAAAAATCATGATAAAGAATGAGGTTTTAGGTGGTTTTGATTTTTGTGTTTCATTTATTATTTTTTCTTTCATTTTTCTATTTATTCAATTTTAATTATTGATATATTATTCCTTAGTATATATAAAATAATTCAATTCCAATTATAAATAAATGAATAATACGTACTTCCAACATATAAATAAATAAACTAAATAATATATTAAGAACAAAATATAAAAATAATTAAAAACTATTCGTGTAACTTGTGAATTCATGACTAGTTAATAATAATACGATGGAATGTCTCTTATCTAGGAAAAAAGATCAAGTTTAAGTTAAAAGATCTATGCTAAATTTAATAATAACTATAGAGTCGAAACTAAAAGTAGGCTGTTTAATAATGCATTCACTCAGATAGAAATTAATAGCTTTAATAGTTATGGGATAGCATTTCTTCAACCTCTGATGATAGCCATGTCTTCTAACCATCAGTTTTTCCCTCTTTTAATCTTAACTCTCATAGCCACTATTATCTTACCCTCATCCTCTTTATCTTCTTATCCTTGTAATCAGATTAAAGCTTAGCCTCACAAACTCTATAGCAAGGAATCCCCAGAATCACTTAGGAAACCTGGGGAGCATTGCCATATCCTACCAGCTCAACCTACCCATCACCACCATACTTTTACCTATTTGTACATAGTCCATATTTTCCACCATTTCCATCATAGACCTTTGTTGCACAATCTCAAGTTTTGTCTCAAAACTTGAAACTTAATGCTATGGCTAGACTGTTTGAGCACTAGGCTTAAGTGCTGGATATCTCATGGTATAGATTAAACCATAACAATGCAAAGGATTGTCTTGAAGTCACTTTCTCCAGTGTAATGGGTTTTGAAGATCTTCACACTTTGACTGAAGAACTCATCTCCACAAATGAAGTTCTGTAGTCTAAGTATCTTTTTTAAACTTTATCTTACGAGTCTAATGCTTTAACTCTCAACCCATCTTCTATAGTGGCATGTTTTCTTTACTTACTCAGGCAATAGTGTATCTCTCTTTCTGCTTATGTCAAATCCCCCATTAATGAAGTGACTTGGTGTGTTTTCATCCCGACCGCCTATGTTAGAGACCAAATTTCCCATTACCAAGAAATCTTTAACTCCCTATTTGTGGGCTAAGAAGAATGCAAAAAGTTAGTCCTAGCTTCAATTTGTATTAAGCCCTCATCTCATTTAAAAGCTCCAACCTAAGATCAACCATAGTGAACTCATCATCTTCTCTACTACATCTTTGTGTTAACTCTTCTCTACTCCAATTCAGCCCACATATCCAAGTCAGCTCCACACATCTTTCTGTCAGTTCTTGAACAACCTATTAGCTTATCTACACCCTTGGCAAACCTTTTATTAGACTTTGGATTAGTCAAATCTCTTTAAGCTTTGAAGTTATTGGCATTTTGATGCCTCTTTGTAGCTTCTTTATAGGCTATATATGATGTGTTCTCTTTTTGGCCCTATTTTGGAAATTATTTTAGTAATATCTAGCAAAATGAGATATTACTCTTTAGATAACTATGTAATTATCTCTCTTCCTAACCATCCATAAAGGTCTCTTATTGTAATCTTGTTGGATTACTCTTTAAATTGATCAACTATTTATTTTTAAAAAAAGCAAGTTATTTAAAAGTTAACATTGATTCATCTCTTGCTAACTCTCAATATGCATGTATGGGTTGTATAGTTAGGAATGAGTCATGACAGTTTGTTAAATCATTCTCAAAGAGGACTTAAGACTCTTATATTGCGAAGGAGGCAAAAACTCTTTTTTTGATCAAATCACAAAGCTATGATAATCTGATTTTAAAGTCTAATACTCTTTAAGTTATTCGTAGCATTCAAAAACCTACAGATGTATCTACTATGGGTATTCATATTGATGATTGTTGTTCTTTGTTATCTCAATTTAATCAAGTGCTGCTTAGATTTATTAATAAATCTATTAATGAGGCAGCTCACTTATATACAAGAGCTACTCATTCTTTACCTGATCTTCAAGAATGGGATTCAATTTAGAGTTATGGAATGATTCAAATCAGGGCAAAGGAATTATTATTGGAATCATTGATAGTGGGATAACAACTAAGCATCCTTCTTTTAATAATGAAGGGATGCCACCTCCTCTAACCAAATGTAAAGGAAAAATGTGATAATGAAAAATTTTATAACAAGAAACTTGTTGGTTTTAGAAATTTTAGCCATGATAGTGACAATATATCGGATGAAGACAACCATAGGACTCAGGTAGTAAGTATAGCAGTTGGATGTCCTATGCATAATGTCAATTTTTTTGTATAGGTTTATGGCATTGTAAGTGGTATATCACCACAAGTTCATCTTGCAATATATAAGATTTCTACTAAAGGAGACAAGGCTTTTGATAATGGAATGTTAGTTGCAATAGATACTGTTGTAGAGGATAATGTTGATGTTTTTGTATTTTGTAGTGGACTAGGTTCTCTTCCTTTCTACAATGATGTAGTTACTTAAAAAAGGGTTTTTATAGGTTGCTCAGTAGGAAAATTTGGTCCTTATTATATATTATTATCAAATGACACACTATGGGTAAGGCTTGGCCACGGGCTAGTTTGATATAAATGTGTTTAACTTATTCCAAACCCGTATTCAATATTGATGTCTTTGCCAAGGATCATTTAATGAATCAAGTGGGAAAACTTTAACTCCCAACAACACCCTTAATGAGTTATCTAGGAAAACTTAATAATATGATGGGATGTCTCTTATCTTAGAAAAAAATCTAGTTTAAGTTAAAAGATCTATGCTAAATTTAATAATAAGTATAGAGTTAAAACCAAAAGTAGGTTGTTTAATAATGCATTCACCTAGATAGTAATTGATAGCTCTGATAGTTATGGGATAGTGTTTCTTTAACTTCTGATAATAGCCATATCTTCTAACCATAAGCTTTTCCCTCTTTTAATCTTAACTCTCATAGCCATCATCATCTTACCCTCGTCATCTCCATCTTCTTATCCTTGCAATCAAATTAAGGCTTAACCTCACAAACTCTATAGCAAGGAATCCCTAAAATCACCTAGGAAACCTAGGGAGCATCGTTATCCTACCAGCTCAGTCTACCCATCACCACTATACTTTTACCTATCTACTACACAGTCTATATTTTCCATTATTTCCACCATAGACCTTTGCTACATAATCTCAAGTTTTGTCTCAAAACTTATGGTTAGACTATTTGAGCATTGGGCTTAAGTTCTATATATTTTATGGTATAGATTAAACCATAACAATACAAAGGAACAACTTGATCACTTTCTCCAGTGTAATGGGTTTTGAAGATCTTGGCATTTTGATTAAAGAACTCATATCCACAAATGAAGTTCTGCAGTCCAAGTATCTTTCTCAAGCTTTGTCTCATGAGTCTAATGCTTTAACTTTCAACCCATCTTCCATGGTGGCATGTTTTCTTTACTTGCTCCAGCAAGAATGTATCTCTCTTTGTGCTTGTGTCAAATCCCCCATTGATGAAGCGACTTGGTATATTGTCATCCCGACTGCCTGTGTTAAAGACCAAATTTCCCATTACCAAGAAACTTTCAACTCCCTGTTTGTGGGCTTATATGGTCTAAAAAGAAATATTAAGCCCTCATCTCATTCAAGAGCTCTAACCTAATATTAACCATAGTGGACCCATCATCTTCTTTGCTACAAGTGTCAGCCTACACATCTTTATGTCAGATCTTCTCTACTCTAAGTCAGCCCGCATATCCAAGTCAGCTCCACACATCTTTCTGTCAGTTACTGAACAACCTATCAGTTTATTTATGCCCTTGGAAAACCTCTCATCAAACTTTGGATTACTCAAATCTCTTCAAGCTTTGCAGCTACTAGCATTTTGATGCCTCTTTGTAGCTTCTTTATAGGCTATGTATGATGTGCTCTCTCTTTGGGCCTATTTTAGAATTTGTTTTAGTGATGTCTAGCAAAATGAGATATTACTCTTTAGATAACTATGTAATTATCTCTCTTCCTAGCCATCCATAAGGGCCTCTTATTATAATATTGTTGGATTACTCTATGAATTGATAAACTATTTATTAAAAAAAAAAAGCAGGTTGTTTGAAAGTCAACATTGATACATCTCTTACTAAATGCATCTCATGCTAACTCTTAATATACATGTATGAGTTGTATAGTTAGGAATGAGTCATGAGAGTTTGTTAAACCATTCTCGAAGAGGATTTAAGGCTCTTATACTGCTAAGGAGGCAAAATCACATAGCTATGATAATATGATTTTAAAGTCTGATGCTCTTCAAATTTTTTGCAACATTAAAAAACCTATAGATGTATCTAATGTGGGTATTCATATTAATGATTATTGTTCTTTTTTATCTCAATTAAATCAAGTGTAGCTTAGATTTATTAATAAATATGCTAATGAGGCAACTCACTTATGTGTAAAAGTTACTCATTCTTTGCATGATCTTCAAGAATGGGATTCAATCTTGGATTTCCTTCATGCTGTAATTGTTGGTGAATGTTAATCAAGTTATTACTTTTCAAAAAAAAAAAAAATAGGGTCTTTCTACAGCATAAGGATAAAGTATATTTTGGAAAATAATCCTATTAAAAAAGTAGGAATCAAAATGTTATCGAGTTAAAATTGAAGGAGTTTTTTTGTAATTAACCCGACAAACGAAATTACAAAAAAAAAGCTAAAATTTCACGAACGAATGCCCGGATCCAAATCGAAATCCATATCCAAAAAAGAAAAAAAGAAAAAATCTCCTGCTGAGTCGACCAACGACCTCCTTCCTTCTTCCTCTGCTATGTGCAATTTGTCGTCGTAAACCCTTTCTTCAACTCACCATATCTTCAAATCTCTCTCAGCAGCCTTTCTTTTTTCTTCCCAGAAAGCTCTTCTCTCTTAAAAATAACGCCAAATTCAAAACCATTAGCCGAATTCAAAAATGATCGTGAGGACTTATGGTTGCCGAAATCGAAGCCTAGCAAGAACGTACTCCTTTGACAAAGAATAAAACCTAATTGCAAAACCCATTTTGACATTGGACCATCCATCTCTAGTCTAACAAGGTAGTGTAATGATTGAATCCGCTACTCCTTTGTAATTGCTTGGGCGTGTTTCCTTATATCTCTGCTTAAAGTTTCTTAGTGTAATTGGGTCCTTGCTGTTTTTGTGGTTGCTCAGGTTTTTTGTTTAGAAATTTTGCAGTTGGGTACTCTGTTGTTTGATTTTAAGAAGGTTTAAGGTAAAGGGTTTAGTAAAGACTTGAACTTCTTTCTTTTGCTCTGATATGTCGATTCCTAGAGAGCTTTACCCATCTCAAGATGATCTCGTGTATGAAGAGGAGCTTTTGCGAAACCCCTTTAGTCTCAAGCTCTGGTGGCGTTACCTAGTAGCCCGCCGTGAATCGCCTTTTAAGAAGCGTTTCATAATATATGAGAGAGCACTTAAAGCTTTACCTGGAAGCTATAAGCTTTGGCATGCTTATCTTACAGAGCGCCTTGAGATTGTTAGAAACTTACCCATTACTCATTCCCAATATGAAACCCTAAATAATACATTTGAAAGAGCTTTGGTTACCATGCATAAAATGCCTAGAATTTGGATTATGTACTTGCAAACTTTGACAAACCAGAAATTGATCACTCGCACACGGAAAACTTTTGACAGAGCACTCTGTGCACTGCCTGTTACTCAGCATGATAGGATTTGGGAGCTGTATTTGAGATTTGTTAGCCAAGAGGGTATCCCAATAGAGACATCACTTAGGGTTTATAGGAGGTACTTGAAATATGATCCTGGTCATATTGAGGATTTTATTGAGTTTTTGGTGAATTCCCATCTTTGGCAAGAGGCAGCTGAGAGGTTAGCTTCAGTGTTAAATGATGATCAGTTTTTCTCAATAAAGGGAAAAACAAAGCATAAATTATGGCTAGAATTGTGTGATTTGCTCACTAGACATGCAAAGGAGGTATCTGGATTGAATGTGGATGCTATCATCAGAGGAGGGATTAGGAAGTTTACAGATGAGGTTGGTAGGTTGTGGACGTCTCTTGCTGATTATTACATCAGGAGAGGATTGTTTGAGAAGGCAAGGGATATTTTTGAGGAGGGTATGACTACAGTGGTTACGGTGAGAGACTTTAGTGTTATTTTTGATGCATATTCACAGTTTGAAGAGAGCATGGTTGCTCATAAGATGGAGAACTTAGACTTGAGTGATGAGGAAGAGGATGCATTGGAGGCGAATGGAGATGAGAAGGAAGAAGATGTTCGCTTGGAAGTGAATTCTAAATTTGAGAAGAAGATACTTAATGGATTTTGGTTGCATGATGATAACGATGTGGATTTGATGCTGGCCCGATTGGAATATCTCATGGATAGAAGGCCGGAATTGGCTAACAGTGTACTTCTGAGGCAAAACCCACATAATGTGGAACAATGGCACAGGAGGGTTAAGCTTTTTGAGGGTAATCCAACTAAGCAGATATTAACTTATACTGAGGCAGTAAGGACAGTGGATCCTATTAAAGCAGTGGGAAAGCCCCATACTTTGTGGGTTGCTTTTGCTAAGCTGTATGAGAATCACAATGACCTTGTCAATGCAAGAGTGATTTTTGACAAGGCAGTGCAAGTGAACTATAAAACTGTGGATAATCTAGCTAGCATTTGGTGTGAGTGGGCTGAAATGGAACTTAGATACAAGAATTTCAATGGTGCACTGGAACTGTTGAGGCGGGCCACAGCAGAACCATCAGTTGAGGTCAAACGAAGAGGTAATCCTGAATTTTCCTCATTTACAGAATTTTCCATTTTTTATTAGTTGTTACGTTTGGTGGCTAACTTCTGTTTTTGTCTGCAATATTAGTAAACAAGAACAACTTGCAAGGCTGCCATCCCTGTTTCTAAATTCTAATAATCTTAGTTCATGTTTTCAAAAACTTGCCTGGTCTTGTAGTTTTTGTGTGTGAATCTGAAGATATATAAAGCTGTTATGCAAAATGTGACTTCAATTTATGCAACCTGGCAATCTACATTTATGAATACATGTATAGCCTTGTTTAAAATGATTCACTTTTTAAACTGAAGCAGTTCAGAGCTTTAGCTAAATTGTACACAACTACACATTCAGGCCATGTATAATACATCTCACCAATTTCAGTTTGTTGGCTTTCAGATAGAAAGCCTTACAACGTTCTTCCTTTTTTTTTTTTTTCTCTTTTTCTTTTTTATAAGAACTTATAGATGATTGTAAGAAATCATTAATCAATTAATTTCTTAATAAGCTCCACTTGGAGAATTTAAATCAAGAAACTAGCTCCAACTCCAAACATTTAATTTATGTTATTCACTTGCAGTTGCGGCTGATGGCAATGAACCAGTACAGATGAAGGTGCATAAGTGTCTCCGACTCTGGACTTTTTACGTTGATTTGGAAGAAGGCCTCGGGAACTTGGAGTCTACTCGAGCAGTTTATGAGAGGATATTGGACCTGAGAATAGCCACTCCACAAATCATTATCAATTATGCATTGCTTCTTGAAGTATGGAAATCTATAATTTTACTGTGATGTTTTTGTTTACCATCATTGGTATGAATTGACAAGCCTCGTGCTTTTTGGAATATGCAGGAACATAAATACTTCGAAGATGCCTTCAAGGTATATGAAAGGGGAGTGAAAATATTCAAGTACCCTCATGTAAAAGACATTTGGGTTACTTATCTTTCAAAATTTGTAAAGAGATATGGGAAGACAAAATTGGAACGGGCAAGAGAGTTGTTTGAACATGCTATTGAAATGGTATGCACTTTGCTCTTAGGTTTTATAGTTTTCGTTAATTCAAATCTCAAATACAGTATGAATAATGACAACAACAACATGATATCAATAATGTCTGGTCTGCTTACAAATTTTGCTCTGTTTATCTCTGTTTGGGATTGTTTCTGGGGTTTCTATGTTTGGAGAATTTTAGCTCATAAGAATGATGCTTATTGTGTATAACTGTCACACCTTTTGTGAATGTGTATTTGAAACTTGTTCTTGAGATTTATGTGAATAACTCTATTGAAGGCTGCATGCAAATGCATATTTCATACTGCGCAACTCTCACCTATTGGATGGGGACTGCAGTCCAATGTTTAAAGCATTGAGTTTAATAGATTTGTTGTTTACTTTTTCGTTTTGTAGGCTACTTGCATCATATGTGTGTGTATTTATTTATTTATTTGGCCATCTCAGCAATTGAAAAAATTGGATTGAATTTGATTGTGATATGGTTCTGTAAGAAATCTCTAGGAAATATTTTGTTTAATGAAGACTGGTCTAAGTAGAGATTGCATATACATAATTTTGTCTTTAATTTTGTGCAATGTCCTTGATTTAGGTTGTTGATGGACTGAGAATTTATTTTGGACTTAGAATTGACATATCTGTGTGAATATCACACCCGTGTTTCCAATGAAAAATTTTGAGGTTTTAGTTTGATGAGTCATGGAAGTTTTAAGCGACAGAATTTCTTTCCTCGTATTTTGTTAAGGAGTCCTTATTGAAGTTAACATTCTTCCAAAGGTTCACTTATCAGGACAACAATATTCATTTAATTCATTGACATGATGTATAATTTATTGTGTGTCTTGTCTGTTTTTGAGCTAAATTGCACTCTATGATGTTTATCTATTCTTCTGCATGAATCATGCTCTTTTTCTTGTAAGTAGCATTTGTGCATGGAGATCCTGACCTTATGGAATTTTCCGACACTTACCAGGCTCCTGCTGATGTGGTGAAACCTCTGTATCTTCAATATGCAAAGCTGGAAGAAGATTTTGGTTTGGCTAAGCGAGCAATGAAGGTTTATGACCAAGCATCTAAAGCTGTCCCAAATAATGAAAAATTGGAGATGTATGAAATCTATATTGCCCGTGCGGCTGAGATATTTGGTGTCCCTAAAACAAGGGAGATTTATGAGCAAGCCATTGAGTCCGGTCTTCCAGACAAAGATGTCAAAACAATGTGTTTGAAGTATGCAAAGTTGGAAAAGAATTTGGGAGAAATTGATCGTGCACGTGGCATATATGTATTTGCCTCCCAATTTGCTGATCCACGGTCAGATGCTGATTTTTGGAATGAATGGCATGAATTTGAGGTACAACATGGAAATGAAGATACTTTCCGGGAAATGCTGCGTATTAAACGAAGTGTTTCTGCAAGCTATAGCCAGGTATGTTTAAATTTTACAGTACAATATAACCATTATTTGTTTTCCAAAACTTGATTTGTTTTTATTGTTGTGAAGAAACCAATATGCGTTTTGATGATGCATATGCTTCTCTTTGAAATCAAGGAGTGAAAAGCCCAACTTAGATGCATAATAAATTTTCACTCAAAAAAACCATTCATGGAGTTAGTAATATTTTCTATAGAATACTTTGTGCTGCTGTTAGCTATTGTCAGATGAAGCCTGGAAAAATTAGAACTAGTGGTTAGGACCATTCATGTTTTCTGTCAGCCATTGTCAGATGAAGCCTGGAAAAAATTAGAACTAGTGGTTAGGCTAAAGCCAGGGTACATAGATGTGATGCATGGATATCCATCATTTCTCTTCTATCTTTTCTGCAATAGTTGGCCACAGCAATTACCGTATGTCTCTAGGATGTGATTGTGTCCTTAACTTTGAGAAGACTTTCAATGTAGTCTTGTCAAATATCAGGCTTGCATATTGGTTTTGGCATCTTTTGTGGAATTTGGACAGTCAAGTTAACTTTTCATTCACATTTCTGCTGCTGCAGACGCACTTTATTCTGCCAGAGTATTTGATGCAGAAGGATCAAAAGCTGAGCATTGATGAGGCAAAAGACAAGCTGAAGCAAGCTGGGGTCCCGGAAGATGAAATGGCTGCTCTGGAAAGGCAATTAGCTCCTGTGGCCAACAATAATGCAGCTAAAGATGGCAGCAGAAAGGTGGGCTTTGTTAGTGCTGGTGTAGAATCAGAGACTGATGGAGTGATAAAGATTAATGCAAACCAAGAAGACATTGAACTGCCAGATGAAAGCGATTCTGAAGATGATGAAAAAGTGGAAATTACACAGAAAGATGTTCCATCCGCTGTCTTTGGAGGATTGGCTAAGAAGAGGGAAGAGATGGAACAGGAAGCTGGAGATGATGCCACTGCTGCAAAGGGAAAGGACGGTGAAGTACTTGGCGCCCTTGCGAGAATGAAAAGGCAAAAACGAGGGTGATTACTTGGAAATTGTTTAAGTGTAGGAATTCTTAGTTAGGGAGCAAATTTTGACAGAATGTAGAATGTTACTAACTGCCACAATTTTATACCTGAAGTTGCCTGTTGCAAGTTGTATGATAATCCTTGATTGTATCAGTAGACATGTATATTTCTATCAGACTGGCTGGTATATCATAAAACGCCTTTGAATGATACAGGGTCTGTTCTCTATTGGGCCGGGTGTCCCTAGAAGGGATTGTGGCATAGCCTGGAGGGAAGGCGAGCACACCAGGTTCAGGAGCGGAGCACAATTGGTTAAGAGAGTTATCATAATACTGTAGTAGTGCTTTTGGAATGGGGAAGGTCAAATTTTGCTGCAATGAGCAAAAGACACTGGGATACAGCATATATGCATGTAAATGCCACGCATCTACCAAGACCATGTATTGACAAGACCCATCATCAGTATTTGGGGATGTCAATTATAGTAATGGGACGGTTTGTTAATGATGGCCCTTTGAACGGGGGAAGAGCAGATACAGCAATTATATAGATTAGTTTAATCTTCCAAGTCCCAAATCCAATAACACAATCACACCGCTAATTACATCCAAATCTAGCAATTTTTACAAGAATTTCAAACTCCCTATCATTTCCTTGTCGACCACAGGTAAACATGAATTAACTTTTCATTTCCGTTTGTCCTCTTCCTCTTCTTGTACTGCTGGCTGCTGCTGATTAATCATTAGTGGAAGCTTTCATTTCAATAAGATCCTTATGATCGAAAATCATATATATGTTCGGACACCACGGGCTAGCAATTTTATGGTGCAACGACAAAAACTTTTTGTAAGGTCCCTGCATGAGGTTGAAGTCTCACTCTCACCGCCTACCCCCCCACATCCCCCAATGTAATAATGATTGTAAATAAAAACAATTAAAAAAAAAACACCAGCTTCCCTACAATCTGCTATTTTATGACTAAGAGAATTGAAATTTCTGTTGCTAAATTTATGCATATTAGAAAATTGTTCGGATTGGTACAAATTTATTTTGGTGTGATTAATTCTCTAAATCACATTGTTTGAAATTTAATATATCTTATTTAACATCTAGATTCCCTTTCCCTTACTAATGTAACTTTAGAAAATTTAAACACAGTAGTAAGTAGGTTCTTTGCATGCCATTATAACAAAAATGAGGTACTTGAATACTTATAATTTACATCTTACTAATTATTTATATATATAGATATAATTTCAAGTGTGTTTATATATATATATACACAATAATTTCACAAGTAGCTAGAAAATAAAAAAATATAAATAACGCTACACTACCTATTTGTAGTCACTCATTGAACATGAACACAAACAAAACTAAGTTTTTCTTCTTCTTCCTTTTACAGACACTTTCATGTAATAAAAAAATTATAAATATATATTTTTAATCCCATCTGTATTGTGGAAGCCCCAACCAGACACTTTCACTTTCCTGATTCTAAAATGATTTCAAAAAAGGAAAAAATCCTGTTCCTGTAAAAACCCCATAAAAAATCCTTGTTTTTTGCCCCTAAAAAATTTCTGAAAAGCAAAAATATTTGAAATTAACGGCTAATCATTTCCTTATACTGATTCAACGACTCTTGCCTCTGCATCCTCATCTCCTCGTTAAACTTCTTAATAAACGCTTCAACTCGTTTATTCAACTCGTCCTGACTCAATGACGGCTCTCTTCTCAGCTTACCGCCTGATGATGCTGGAGAATTTCCCACTGGTGGCAGCTCCTGGTAATTGGTCCTGTCCTTGAACGTCTCTGATTTCTTCGGCAGATAATGCGCCTCCACTTCACATCTGTTAACTGGACGCCCATGGTAATCGAATGTATCCGATTTCTTCAAATGTCTCGTTAGCGGCATTGCTCGTCCCTCCGTTATCATTTTCCATGTGTTCTCCAACGTTTCGTGCCGTTTCGGCTTCGCCACCCTCAACGCTCTTCCACCTGATTTTTTTTTTCAAAAAATAAACGAGAAATAATTAATTCATTGGAATACCAACTTTGTCCTCAATGAGTAGTAGATGTTATTTTAACTTGAGGGACTTCTCTGGGCTTTCAACCTAAGCGTCAACCACACGCTGTGTTTGGACTGTTTTTTGTCGTGCAAATTCAAATCAAGTGCGGTGACAGTTTGAAACGACAGCGTTTCATGTCAAACAAAGCCACAGGGGGTCAAATTTTGGTACGACGCGTGGAACACAAAAATCATTGACTACGGCGCCGGGAAGTGGGACAGCACGAGTAGACGCCGACCAAAAAAAAAAGCCGTGCTCTGTGAAACTTCGTTTACTAAGCATGCAACCTAACCATTTTAATGAACAGGAAGTAATGCATACCTTCAGGACTGGCTTTAACCGGTTTCCGGTGACCAAAACGAGTAGAAACCAGAGGTTTCTCAGCTGGAAGAAGAAGAACTTCCTGCAGATTTTCCGACGAATCAATCCTCTTTGGAGGAATCCAAGTAGACTTAGAGATTACAAAGTCATCTTCAATATCCTTTTTATTCTCAACAACCTCCAAAGAATCGTTCTCCACAACAGTACTCTTATCCTCAAAAACAGCTGCACCGTCGTCCATCATCACATCTCTCGGCTCATACACAGTCTCCTCCTCCGCCAGACCTCCATAATCTGACCGAATCTCCGCCGCAGGAATCTCCGCATCATAGTGAAACTGATGATCTGGCTCATGCACCGAGATCTTCGGAGTCAGTACTGGTTCTTGTTCCTGCTGCTGCTGCTGCTGATCATTATTATTACTATTATTATCTCCTAGGCTAAGGTGGAACCTTGAAGAGGCAGCTATGGTGATGATGATACAGTTGAGTATAAGATAGAGATAAGGAGGTTTAAGCCAAGAAGAAATTGAACTCCATAGAAGAGGAGCTTGATAAACAGAAAAATCAACAACTAATGGAACAGAGACCTTAAAAAGCAAAGCTATAGACAAAACACCAGTAGAAATCAGTACAATTTGAAGCGAGAGTAAGAGTGAACCCATTTCTTTTACCTTTTAGCAAATGGAGCTCCGTGTGTGTGTGTTGTTACAGTGTGGTTATGGAGTGCGTGAGAGGAAGGTTAGGAAACAAAGGAAATGGTGGTGGTTATATAGGGGAGGAGTGTGGGGACATTGTTAGTGATTAAATGTAGGCCGTTTGATCTGGTGCAAGGTGAATCTGGATGGTTGAGATTGACGATCCGTACGGGAGCTTCCATAGTGGTTCTTGAATCCTTATTAATTTCTTCTTAAGAATGTAAAAGGGCCCACTTGCTAAAAATAATTATTGTTTAGATAAAGTACTTGTTAGTTGTAATTGTGGAGCCTCCAAAATTTTTCATAGTAAATGAAGGCCGTTCAAAAAAATAAATTAAATTAAATTAAAAATTTTATAAATATAAAGTTATTTTAAATTTTGCATACTATACTATATATTATTTTTTTTTTCGTCCTTTCATATTTGCTAACAATTTCTTATTAATTTATAATTATGATAATAATAATTATAAATCTCATAATCTCAAAAAAAAATTATATAAATAGTAAAAATGTAATTTATTGAAATTATATATATTATAATTCAAATTTAAAATGTAAAAATAATTAAAGTAGTTTTTTAAAGTAATAATTTTGTGTTATTATTATTATTTAATTTATTATTTCTGTTTTAAAAATTTATAAAAAATTTAAAAGTAGAGCCACAGAAATAATTAAAATTGGAGAGACCTTCAAGGAGATAATCTCGTCTCCTAGATTGGCTAGAAATGCTGTTCTGCAGTATCTTTTTTTCTTGAAAACGCAAAGGGAAGTGCTAATATGATTTTATATTGGTGTGTATTATTTGCCCAGTTGGCTAGTTGTATTGTGGTGTATTGGCCTTTTTAGTGTCAGAGACGCCTTTGAATATTTAAACGTGCCCACTCCCAACGGTCATATTATTGACCGTTATTCACGCAGGCTGTACAAAGATCTTAGAGCGCTGGTCCAACGGGTGCGGGTAGGCTCGCCATTTACACGTGCATCGCAGCTTGGTGCGCTATTGATGGTTGCAACCCCCGGCCGACCATCCTTTTTATTATAGTGCGCTTTTTTTTTTTTTTTGCAAAACTACAATTTAACAGTGCAGAGATTTCATTACATATTCAAGTCCATTTCTGGTCGTGAGATTTCCTATGGAAGGCCACAGGAAGATGTATGCGTTGCCTTGCCTGGTGATCGAGTCTTTACAGATACAGCGAGTACGAGATATCGAATTTCTCCTTTTCTCTAATTTATAATAGAAAAAAAAAAAAAGCAACAGAAAAATAATTAAAGTTTCCAAAACCAATTATTTGATCCATATTTTTTTTTATAAAAACTATAAAGATTTGAAATTTAAATTTTTATAATAACCAGTGATTAATATAAGAAAAATTATCACTTGATAAGAGAATGATCATTGTATCTCTCATGTCTAATAAAAAACATTTAAATAATTATATTTATATTCAATTTAATTTTTAATTTGGTCTCATTAAGATTATTTTTTACGTTAAAATTTATCATTTTAATTTTTAAGTTCTGGGTTAGTTATTAAAAAAAAAAAGTTATTAGTTCATAAAATTTTTGATAATATATTTATATTTTTTATTCTTATTATTTGGTCAAATTAAAGATATAGCAATCAACTACCGTTCTGTGCATGAATAATAGAAACAATAAAGATTGATGAAGAATAATTATTTGCGTGCAACATTCATTAATCCTGTACATAAATTTATAAGCCTTATTTTAATTACAATTTTTATTGCTATATTATATACGTTTGGCAGATGACAAAGCTGTATGTATCCACACTTGTTTTCGTTTGTTGCATGCCACGGAGATGAGGGTGAGACCATTGAAAATACAATTATTATATGATATTTGATCATGTATGCTCTACTTTTTTTTTTTCTGATTATTTTAGAAATGAATAAATTATCTGTTAGTTGTTGAGCTAATAATATTCTGTTTGTGATTAATAGAAAAAATAAATCTATTGGCAAATTAATTTAATGATGTTAACAAATAACGTATTATACCAACTAGTTCACTTTTTTTTTTATTCGCCTCTTTATACTTATATTTGTATCAGTAACCATTAGCATCAGCTATTGTTAAGTTGTTTTCATTTAAATAATAATTTATATTGAAATTTTTATCATTTTTATTGTCTTATTTAAGTCCAATAAATTTTAAATACTGATAATTTAAATATAAAAATATCAAAAAAATTTAAATATCAATATTAACCATCTTTCTTATATTTATAATTAATTAATTAGTATTTTATAAAAATTTCTCCGCCATATAACCTATAGACCATTGACCTTAAAGTTGTTAAACTTTCAAAGAATATACTATATAGTTTTTTTACTTTGATTTTATGATTTTTATCCACTGTATATGTATTTATTATCAAAAGATAGGCGTGGAGCATTTTTATAGGTCAAGTCTCATTAAGTCAACCTGAAGATTATTACTTACACAAAGAATACCAAAAAATAATCCAAAATTGGTTTGTATGATAGGAAACCATTGTAATCAGACGGTTAATAAGCAACTAATCCATAAACCCAATTCAACAAAACAAAAATATATTACTCTTTTTTATTGAAAAAGTGTATTACAGTTAGATGTAATCATGATCGTTCTTGATTAAGACAATACGTATATATGTGATGTGGGTGTGGTCTTTTTCAAGCTGCTAAATAGCTCTTTCTGGATCCAACATTTTATCAGTAGAGATAGAAACTGTACCCTTAATTGGTGAAGAAATTAATGAAATATATGGTGCATGTACCATGGTTGCCAATTGTTGGTCGGTCCAGTGACAACCAACAAAGAATGGATAGGCTTCAACCAACAGATCAATACAGGATCATCCAAAAGAAAGGATTAGCATAATCTTAAGATAGATAGTAAAGAAAATGATAATCTTAAAGATACATTATAAAAAATATATATTTAATTACTTTTTAATTTAATTTAATTTAAATAAAAATATATACATTATTATTTAAATTTAAAATATGATTTAAATGAAAATAATTTATACCGGTCGATCAGAAAAAATAAATTAATTAATGAGATGTAGAAAAATATCCAAAAAGTTTTTTATTTACGCGCCAAAGTTGTCCATATATGGTGTATTAAAGGTCCCAATAAGAAATCGGCAGTTAATGTGTATTTTCAGTTCAACAAAAAAACGAAACTAACCGTCAGTCCATACTGTGACATTAGCAAGAGTAGAAGTAGAGTAGTAGTTTTACATATGAAGATGTATATATTTATGAAGAAGATAAAGCTAACTGTCATTTAAAGCCATTTTCATCATCAAGTAACCGCAGCCCACGTTACAGAACAAGTGGACGGTGGTGGTGGAGGTCAATAGTTTGAAAACTCGAATGAATGAGCTGATCGATTTATGGGGCACCTCCATTAATTAGTTAGACCTCAGTTAGTTTGATGGACTAAGAAACCCATATGGGTTCGTGTGAGTGTGACCATAACAGCAAATAAAATACTAAACAAAAATAATTAATCAAAAGCACAGGAAAAATTTATCGAATTGTTTTTTTTTAAATTTAAACCATATATAAAATCTAATTGTAATTAATTCAATTCCATTTGAATAAGATCATTAAAAAAATTTAATATACATTTTAACTTGAACTTTGTTGGTAAAAAAAAAATTATATTAACAGTGGGCCTTTCGATGCTCAAAAAAAAAAAAAAAGTATATTTTTCTTTTATTAGTTGCTTCAGCTCGAGTAAATTTTGAGGCTTTTGCTTGCTTAAAAGAAAATTTTTTTAAATGCTATTTGATTAAAGCATGATGATTAAGTTATTTAAGTCTAATAACAGATGATATGACGTTAAGACTAATTCTGGTTTCATTTTAATATATAGTGTGTATTATAAGTTTTCTATAATATATATGACCAAAAGTTTTCTATAATATTCGATCAGGAGTAAAAGTGACAAGTCAACCGTGGACAATATTGACTTAATGAACCATATATGGGAACGCATGCATATGCATACACGTAGTTATTTCTGTGGTGTATATACGTATATATACTAACCACACTTTTTAGTTAATTAATCTGTTTAACAAGACTAATCCACACATCAATCTTCTGAGAATCCTGCAAAAAAGATTACAATTAACATATTAAAATATATAATCAGACACCAATAATTATGGGAATCAATTGATTGGGGGCAATTTTCATTTATTTTATCAAAATCAAAATAAATTAGTTAGAATCTAATAAATTCATTTGTTACAAAAAAAATTATTTATATTTATTTAACAAAATTATAATATGTTTATGTTATAAATGTAATGGTTGGATGTAATATGAACGGTTAAAAATAGCTAAGAACTTAGCAATTAAGCTATATTTGAAAACTTTTGGTCCTTTTCAATGGGTATACGTGACTATTGCGACAAGTAAATTAAGAAGGAATTTCTTTGCCGTGTAAAAATATGGTCGGTCCATTAATTGTGGTCAAGTATTGGATAAGGGTACTTGATTACTACTTTGAGAAAAATCACAGCAAATTAAGACCAGGAAAGTGCATGGTAATTGTATTAGCTACGAACACAAATTGCATGCAAATCATAGAGAGTAAGAAAATTAATCAGCTATAAAGACGGACGGTCATCCGTTAAGTCTTTTTTATTAATTAATAAGAAAGAAGTGAATGTTTGTCACGTATTTAGCTTAATTTTTTATACCCATTTACATAATAAAACAAATGAAATGAGAAAGTTTTTATATATCATTCCATCAGTCAGGTGTAGATTAATCAATATATATATATATATATATGTTAAGTTACTCTGGTGTTTCCATTTAATTAATGTCTTGGACTGTCGGCAATGTACAATATAATCTTCAAGCAGCCAATTGGGAGCCAAATTTTATAATAATATATCTGAAAACCATATATAATGTGTAAGATATTTCAGGCTTTGAATCTTAAGAGATATCACTTTTGGAATAGTTTAATGTAATACCTTCAATATGCTTTAGGTCACCAATTCATTAATCCCAGATTTGGTTAAACTACATATTATTAATCCATGATATATATGTTAAAGTTTATTTTATGTCAAAGGGTTTTGGTTCAAATTTCGGAATTAAAATTTAAATTGGAATAACGAAGAAAAGAAATCAGAAATGAAATAAAATTTTAATAAAATATTTAATTTAGAAGGAAATCAGAATCAATATATATATATATATATTAAATAATAATTATTATAAATTTATATATGTTATTTTTTTACTAAAAAATATTATATTTCATAAATTTTAATAATATATTACCATATTTAAAAATTTAATTAATTTGATTTGATTTTATAGGAATAAAAAATTATTTCTTACCTTTAGATAGAGGATGGATGATTTTCATTGATTTTAGAATTTCTCATTCCCATATAAAATTTTAATGTAACAAACATTAAAAATTGAAATCACTCGTTTCAATTCTGATTTCGACCCTTATTTTTTATGAAATAAAAGACAACTAAAAGTATTAGTAGTTAACTTTTCACTAAGTAACCATTGATATTAATATCCTCTGATACTTAAGGTTTTTTTCATATATTAACTGATGCATGTAGCTGTAGAAATTTAAACTTAAAGTTTGTACAATTTTATTGTTACACACTATATATATATATATATATTCTCTAATGACTAGTAATTAAGAAAGATAATTAAGTAGATAACTTGTATTTATAGTTCTATATCCAAGAGACAACCTCGAAACATCCAGAATTCAAATCTACAGTAATTTATATATCAACTTGATCAATTACCCTTCTCTGCAAGTAACATCAGTCATCCAATATTGTGCATGCTCAATCTACAGTAATTTATATATCAACTGGATCAATTACCCTTTTCTGTAAGTAAACTTCAATCGTCCAATCTTGCGCATGTGGACGGTGGTGTCAACCTACAAGTCAAAAAATGTTGGAGCATTTTTGAGCAACTTGACCATACCCAATAATTATTTTTCTTTTATTTCTATAAAATATTTGATCATATATCATATAAAAAAATTATAAATTTGGTGTCTAAATTTTTATATTTTTTTATTTAAGTGTTTGAACTATTTTTTTATTTTAATTGTCTAAACTTTAAAAAAATATTAATTAGATGTATCTGATTTATTTTAAGTCGATTGTGTGTTTAGTCCGCTTAAATGGAATCTATTTGTATCAAAATCACATGCTATTTTTTCAGTTCATCCTCTATTATTATTCATTTAAAAAAAGTAAAAATAACTGAAAAAATAGATTTGATTTGAGCTGATTAAGCACATAGTTAATTTAACATAAACTAAAGAAACCTGATTAATATATTTTTTTAAAGTCTAAACATTCAAATAAAAAAAATAATTCACACATTTAAATAAAAAAAAAACACAAAAATTCGAACGCTTTCCTATAATCATATAAAAACAACTCCAATTGGCGATTGGTACGATGGTGAACTCAAGGTTTGCATTAGTCAAAAAAGAGCAATTTTATATATAGACACAAAAGCACCTTTTCACCTTGTACTCTTAGGCCTTTTAAGTCCAAATCCGTTATTGAGCACCACCGCCTATTTCTCCATCTTTTGCCATTTGGTACTTACTGAATTTGTCTCAATTTGTAAGCAGAATATCCCCCTATATTCAGTTTTTTTTAATCTTATATTAAAAATTTTCAACTAGATAACGTTAGTTATTAATATGTTAGTTACAAGTTATCTAAAAAGTCATAAATTTTGTGTTTCCTTAACATGCCTGCTTTTTTTTTTTGAACTACTATTCCTTAACATGCCTACTTTAGGTTACCTAAATGGGAGATTAGGTGAAGAAGATCTATAATAATATATTGATTACCGTACACCAATGCAGCCATGAAATGTTAAGTTGTGTTCCACTATTATAACAAAAAAAAAATTTATATTTTGTTTGTAATTTACTTGATTTATAGACTTTACTTTGTGAATATGAAAAAGAATTATATTTTATTAGTGGTAGGTATAATATATATTTTTTAATTGAACTATAACTAAACCAGTTCAATCCCAATCTGAAACTTCATTAGGCGAAAATAGTTTTTGCTAGCTGATTTGGTGCATAATATACATTTTTAATCTTTTTTTTTTTTTCAAAAAAAAGAAACATCATTTTTTTAGGAATTGAACTCTTGGAACTTTTAGGGCTATGAAGCCCGTAACATTTGCAAATACTATGCATGTTCATACATTTAGCATATGCGTACCATAACCCAACATAACGATGGGAGGTCTCTGATTATGCACCCTGAAATTCCTATGTAGAATCGCCAACTATTCATGCTATAACAGTAGGATGTCTCTACTGCTAAATACAAGGCATGGTTATGTTATTTTATACATGTGTTTAGTCATACACACATATTCATTTTAAAAGCTTACTAGCAAATGACTAAACAACATGAAAAATAGGATTCAGAATTAAAGTTCTTCAATCAATCTAATTATACCTCTGTTTTTAAAGGAAGCAGCATTAGCAGAAACTTCGGATTATGAAAGCTTCAAGCATCAGCCTACAAGTTTTAAGTTGATGAACTAACATAACTTTGCTTGCATAAAAGGATAACAGAAAACAAACCATGCTAAAATAACATGAGATCAGTTTTATTAGATTAAATAATGACATCAATCAATACAAATCAATGCAAATGAAAGCAACCCAAAAGGCAATATGAACCTGAGTTTTCTTATGATGTAACTATCTATTATGGGATTATGAAATTCATCACCGTTTTGTAAACATCCCATGTGTTAGTGAGGATAAATCATAGTATCCTTGAGGCTGAGCTGGTGCAGCTGGGAATGATGGAGATGGTATAGTTGATGTTGCACCATTTACTGAAGCTACCATTCCTGGCCTATACATGCTGCAAATTAATCAATCACCATACATGTAAATTTACATGATAAGCGGAAGCTAATAAACACAACTAATTGAACCATCAAACAATTACTTTGATACTGGAATGTTAACCGAGTTCCCCACTGAATACATTTGCTGGTTGTTCCTAATCTGGCATAGAAACATCAATAAAGGATAAGACATGAGGTTTTTCCATAAGAAAACATTTGATGTAGCTTTTCAAGAGCTCAACCTGTATATACTTCTGTAGATCAGTGGTTGGCATCATCATTCCAGGAACTTGATGCCCAGCAGTTCCCCAGTTCTGACTGAATAAATAATTACCATTGGGGTGGACATTATGTACACTGGGGCTAGACTTGACTGCAGCTGCCATGAGGACTTGTTGCTGTTGTGATAACATAGATAGCTGTTGTTGATGAACAGAAAATGGAGATGCCATGCTAGGCTGTGCAAAATCCACAATTACCCTCTTGATAAGGAAAATGAACCAAGTTCTGCTCCAACAAGTACCAATACTGATTTATGGGTCAAATCTCTATCCAGAAAACTTAATGATGCATACCTTCTCAAAGAGATTCAAAATATCATCTTTTGCATCTTTTTGCGGTTTCTCTAAGGGTGGTGCAACTGGTGGTGGATCTTTAAATAAATTCTCAGCTCCTTGTTTGGGATGCATCTTGTTTTTGGATATCTCCGATGCATCACTTCTCCCTGACGTCGATTCTACTTTGGAAGCTGAAAGTTGGTAAGGTTCAAGGTCAACGTTAATACCAGAGCTAAGAAGCAAATATAAACAAGAAATTACAAACTTAGAATTGCAACATCAGTAATTTCTCAATAGAAATAATTAACTCACATTGGAAACTGGCCCAAGCATATTCACCAGTGACTGTCTTAGAGTTTCCGCTAGAATCATCCATGCAAAGCAAGTTAAAAAGTTCAGTTGCATAATCCACTTTTGCTGGTTTAGCAATTGGTGTTGTGTTCTCTTCCTTCTTTACCACCTCAGATTTTGGGACAGCTTTTGGAACTGGTGGTTCTGAATTCTGCACAGGTTATTGTGGTTTTGTGTGAATTCTGACCTGCTCCTATACTTTATTCATTCATGTTTACTCAAGTCTCAAACATAGAAAAGCAAAAAGGCCAAGAAATGTGCGTGCATAGACATACAGGGTAAGCATGAAATGAGAAAACATAACAAGTCTTTGCCCATTAAATTCTGTAAAGCGGTTATGTTCAGACAGCTCTTCCAATGCAATTGACTTTGCAGGATGTTTAACAATCTATTAGTTATCTCCAGGACTCATATCAAAACATAAATTTTCATTTTTGCATTTTCAAAGCACTTGGATAATCAAGACTAGCAGTTAGTTTTAAATTGTCCCCAAAATATTCCTATCTTGAAAAGAAAAAAAAAAAAAAGAACAAGATAAATTTGATAACTTGAGGCCATTTTCATAATTGCATTAACACCTCTAGCAATTAAACATGCACAAAACTAAATCCCAAGTATAAAACCGTTTGCACTGTACTGTGTGTATAAATTCATGTGCATGGAGAAAGAATCTGGATATGAGTTCTCAGTTGGGGAATAGAAAAGAAAATCTCATGCACCTGTTGGGATGTTTTAACAGATTCTGAAGTGCGATTAAAAGCAGGCTTGCTTTCCTTTGCAATGGGTGGAGTGGTGATTTTCTTCTCCTCAGTAACATAGTTAATGCTATTGGTTTGCTTATGACTGATAATCTCTGGTCCTGGTCTATAAACTGAAGCCTTCTCAAGACTTACCCTTGAAGGTGACTTTGCTTTACCTTCCCTAGGAACCCATCTCTTTTCTTCATACCTAATGGATAATACAGGCATCCATAAACCAATCAACATCAGGGCAGAAAAATAAAATAACAACAGCTTCATAAACATTATTGTAGGCAACTACAAGAAGTCTTACTTGGCACGAATGAAGTTCTCAATTCCAACTCTATCGTAATTGGGAGGCAACTCTGCTTCCCAGTACATATTTGATTTCTCATTTCCCATAGCTGTGGGCAACAAACCAAAGATATATTCTGAGAAATGTGTGGATTAATCTAACATGGTAGTTGAAAAATAAAAATGAAAGTGAATCATATTCACAATGAATAATGCTTACATTGGATAAATGCAATTTGCTCTGGAAGCCATGTGTCTAAAGTGGCAGATCTTACCTGTACACGAATTAAGTACACAATAAAAAAAACTGGATCCATAATTCATAAGATGATCTGACTTGAGATAAATGTAAATTGCTTAACAGGGAAGAGATTGTTCACCTTTGATATGTGTACTCCAAGACTTCTATGTACCCCTGAGCACTGCATGCAAATGAAGATTCCCAAATTTACACTAGCCCATCGCGGACCTCTGTATAGCAAACAGCATTACAACTCTTAAAACCTTTCCCAAATAGGATATCGTAAAAAAAGCCAATGCTCAACAGGAACTTGAATGGATAATTAAATAGCTAAAGAATGCCATTTCCATTACTTCCCCTTGGTTTATTATATAAAATGCTTTCACTGTTTCTTTACAACAAAATGCTAAACCATGTTCAACTACCTACTTGGTTTTGCAGTCAGCGCACTCCCTATTCTCAGGTAATTTAAAGAGACCTTCCAAGATCTGCAAACAAAAGGAATCAGGAAAGGTGACACAACGAGATTTATTGCTAAGAAGTATGGTAGATGAAACTGAAAAAGTAATTACTTACTCCATTCAAATAAACAATTCAATACATGGAATGAAATTGCAAAGAAGTTATAAGGATCGCAACAAGCACGGTGATAGATGATAAAAAGAAACAACATCTTTTTTTTTTTTTTTTTTTTAACAGATTGCACAAATGCTTACTAAGGGAAAAAAGAGTTGTTGTCATTATCAGAAATTGCTTTGGAAAAGACTCTTCACATTTGTCTCAAAGTATGGCAGTTCCAATTTACATTAACAATTCAATACGTATAAAAAAAGCTAGAGAAACAAGAAAGTGTCTTCCTTGGCTAAGCTCTTTGACGCCTTGTTTTCTTATTTTCTCTATTGAAAATTTCTCTAATATTTGGTCTAAATGTTACCCCTCATATGAATTTTAGGTTCGTTTTGATTCATCCGCACCACCAATTGCATTTGCAAAAGGGGAAAAAAGAGATTTAAATGTTAGAAGGTGGTATAATGAACAAAATGTTTGGCTCAACAAGTGTACTAACATTCAAGGTGCATGGTTGAGAAGCTCAATAACAAACTAAAGATCATTTATTTTATACTCTGAAGTCCTTTCAGATCAAATTTGGAAGAAGAACATACTTCCAAATAACATACGAATTCGAAGAAACAAATTTGCCTCACCGTGCAGCACCTTTAAGTAACACCTACCAAAAGACAGACACACACCCAACAAACTTAAAAGTTCAACACTCATTTCATGCTTAAACTCCTCCAATAATTAAACAAGCAACAAACAGAAAATGAATAAAACAGATAAACAGAACAGAAATGAATTCAAACAAAAACAACCACAACAACAATAAGGCATAGTTTATTATGATTCTAGAAACACCAATCTCACAAGGAAAAGAAGAGGCATAAAAAATATCAAAGATTATGATTAAAAAGATTAGACCTTTCTGTGCTTAGCATTAAGCTCTTTAGAAACACTGGCCTTCAGGTTCTGGTTCATGTTTTGGCTGTGTCTCTGGCTCTGAAACAATGGAAAAGAAGCAAACTTTACTGTATTCCAAGCGTGAATTACTTTGTCAATGGTCTCAGAATCAAAGAGAACGTTCAAAGGAAGGAAGTTTATAATTAGAAGAACAAATGGCAAAGTGGGTATCTTTCTTTCTCTTTGCTTTTGCTCTTGACTTTCTTCTTCTCAGCCTCCTTTTTTGTTCCAATAGAGAATTGCATATGCGTATTATTATATTGTTATTTTTGATTGGAGAACAGCGTATACACGCACACGCGTTGAAGGCGACTATTAATGGTGGCTAGGGCCGGACTCGGCCCGGACCGGACCGGTCCTGCTCGCTACCCTAAACTCCACGTATTTTATGCCCTTTTATTTTAATTTAAAAATTTATCATTTAAATGCCGAATTTCCAAAAATATAAAATATAAATTTATTTTTAATGTTATTTAAATTATTTAAGTAATGTTTTTTATTAGAATAAAATTATATATATATATAAAATAAATTAAGGTGTCAAACATAAAAAAAATTATGTCAAATTAAAAAACTACAAATATATTAAAATCTTCATAAATTATATATGAAGGCACATATATATATATATCAACAATAAATTTTTTATGCAACAATTCATTTATTATACTAACCATAAATATAAATATTTACAAATTATTTTATACTTTTTAAGTTTAAACTATTGATTTTTAAATTCAATGAATTTTGATTAATACAATTAAAAATATACACGTAAAATTTTTACACATTTTTATATATCAAAAAATTAAAAAGTTAAGGTAAGAGTAAATTGGACTGAAGCACTCAAATTTTAAAAAAAAATTACCTAAATAAAAGTTCATAGACCCGGTTTAAATATTACTGGAACTAATGATGAGGTCTACACCGGTCGCTGGGGCTGTCGAGTGACTCAATGGGCCTTTTCTTTTACGTGCAGTGTAGCGTCACACGCGTGGGTAAGCAAAGCTGCCATTGACGGCGCTTTTTCTTTTCTTTTTTTCTCTATTTGCTTACTCAACTGTAATAACACCCTTTTTTCTAACTTTTTTTTTTTTTAAATTTAAAATTCAACTCATTCAATATAGCAACAAATTTCTCTTAATAATTTATTTAATATAATTATATATATTATAATTTAAATTTAAAATATTATTTAAATAAAAATAGTCTCATATTAATACTTTTTTTAAAATATTCAAAATGGTTGCACCCCTATAACTTAATAATTAGCTTTTCACGATTTCAATGTAATATATATATATATATATATCTCCTTATAAGGAGAGATATTATATATTATTTTAAGAATAATTTTTTGAAAATTAAAAGGGAGTGGAGATTTCAGACTTACTCAATGATAGGCTTGGTAAAAAAGGTATCATATGTTAATTAAATAATAGAAGTTGATTTTAATTAAACAATAGAAGGAAGCTTATCAAAGCCATGACATGATATGGATTGGTTGGTAGGTGTACCACACCCATTGTTAATCTCTAAACAAGTAGGCTAACATAGTTAAATCATTCCAATTAATTATTCATTTATTTCATAGTTAATTTTTTTTTTCTTCCTAAATGATTGATATAAAATGAGGTCAGTTGCTTAGGGGAAAGCATGAAAACGGAGGGTAGATGACAATTATTTGACGACAGATATTCCATATAGACCAACTACAAGCCGGCAAATATACGAAAGATATAAATGTTGAAATTTTATGCTATCAATGAAAATACCAATTTAGATGTCAATGTCCCATATTATTTTCAATCTATTGTCCATTTATATGGATTGCCACTCAACAAAACTATTTTGCATGGAAAATCAACTTAGTTTTTGACAATCTTGAAAATGGCCATTCATCTTTTTTTTTTTTTTGCTTCTAATGATCCATCACAATCTTCCTGTAAAACCTCGGTGGCCATTAGTGGTATCAAATCCTAATTTTTTTCAAATAAAAAAAGAGGTTCCATATTGGCCTCTGAGTGTATTTTGTGGACAAGGTTTTTGATCTTTTTAAGTTGTCAACTATTGTTGTCTTTTTCAATTTGTTAGTGTTTTATGTGGAAAAGGATATATCATATATGAGATCGTTTCTATTGCTTAATTATTGATTTCCTTTTGAATGTGAAGGGATGATTAGTCTCATAATCTATAGTATTATTGTATTTATATTAATACTGTATTACCTTAATAATTGCACTCTGATCACTGTTTATAGCCCATCCCTTGTTGATTTTAGGAAATTTTTATCTATATTGAGCATAATAAATTTAGCAATCGAATGTGGTATAAAAATCATAAGTGTAAAATAATTTATTTATGTATTATGCATTTAATTATAAAGTAAAATATATTTAATGTAGATAAGAATTTTTCCGTTTTTTACCTTTAGTCAATTTTACAAATTTCAATGAAAAGTTGGAACGTTAGCTGATGCATTTTTAATGCGATGAAAATTCACAACTTTTTCAAACTTGTGATGGCGACTATACCAAAGAGAACCGATTTATTTTTGCAGTGTTTTACTTTAATTCTTTTAGAGCAAACTGAGCTTAGAAGCGTCTACTTCACAACCAAGTTGTTCACTGCCCTTTTCAACTCGATGGCTACTCTTCTACTTTGGCACGCTTATGCCGCCCACCACTGGTGCTTGTCTTGCGTCATTCTTCTACTAAATAATGGTACTTGTTCAACAAAAGCATCATTGCAGAACCAATAACAGAATCTGATTCCTATATAATCTAATGTTTAATTTGAGAGTTGTGATCTTTGATGATTACATGCTAATATTTAAAAGATATTGTGAGAGCCAGATTCAACAAGCCCACCATTCCATAAACAAGTTTCTAGTGCACCTTGCAGCTTGCCATTTCCTGTTAGCCATTTCAGCATGCAGCTTGCCATTTTATGTTAGCTGTTTCAGCAGCCATCTTACGACACGATGACATTAACTTGGTAAGCATTTTGAATGCAACATAAACACAATAATTCAAAAGATTCTCCCAGAAAAAAGGGTCCCATAGTACACACAATAAGAGCAAATTACTCAAGAGCAACATCCATACACCAAGCCAGCCATTCCATCAATCCAAGAGTCAGAATTACGATGCCTCAAAATTTATTATAAACAGCACATCATAGCTTAATCAAACTCGAAGCACTATATCATTCTACACATGCCCATCTAGCAAATTTGGAAGCATCTGTCTGTTTCTTTTTTCAACGGAAGCATAAAGCAATCTGTAAAGTACTCCATATGCTATGTGATATCCTCTCCAAAGTTTAGTTTTCTGGTCAAATTATTCATTTTTATTTAGTTTCATCTTTGTTTCCACATCTCCACTGTAAGGGGCGACATGGTATGCATACTGTTGGAGAACAGAGAATACGACCATCTCGAGACATATCAAGACATTCTGAAGGGCTTCCTCGATGTGCTCCACATCCAACCAGAAATGATGAGATCGAATTATACCCACGGCTACAAGTATGTCAAGCACCACTCCCTGCACATTATGAGAAGATGGCATTCTTAACAGGTCATGGAAATTCATGGGAACTATTTAAAACAAATGAAAAGGACACAATATAAATTATTTGGGTAAGAAAAAGTGCTGGAAAGGGAAGTTTCAGTGGATTCTGACAGAGCAATCAGCTTCATAATTTGGAGCCGCATAGAATTATAATACAAAATTTTTTTTAATCACTTGGACATTTAAAACCCCAGTATCTATCTAGTCTAGGCTTACTCTGGATCTCAATGTATCTAACTTTATAAAGTTCAAAACATTAAGCAACCTGAGAGAAAAGTAAAGTAATGGTGCACTAAATTAGATGTGTAAACTTGTGATGTTGGATTTTGGTCCAGCCCTATGTTAGGAGATCTTTGGTGCCTGTCGAAATTGCTTTCCTGATTTGGCTCAAAACCCTCCAATCTCTCTAAAACCCTCCACATGAAAAAGCATAAAACAAGCAAGTGAATAAGGGTACACATTTACCTGCCAAAAGCAAAAGAAGACAATTCCCTTGATGCACAGGAACTTCGCAAGAGGCTTGTGTGGTGTCAACTCTTTTGCAAACACATGGTAAAACACCACTAGAGAATACAATGCCAGAGACACTGAAATGTTGAGGATAATAGTGATCGTCCAACTCAACCATGTGGGGTATACCCCAAGAATTTGTAGTGTTATCATCAAGACTGAACATATTGGGCGAATGATGACAAATTGCCATGTCCAGTATTTGAGGAGCCTCAAAGTACGATGGTCCAGCCGGACAGTGTGAGGCTGAACTTTGTGAAACCACAGCATATTCAATATACATACGGCAACTTAGACAAAAAAAAAGTAATAGCAATATTTATGTACTACTAATTTAAAATTGGAAAGGTGAAACTGCAGAAATTGTTTCTGCACCTGGAAAAGAGTCATTGGGAAAGAATGGTGAATTTTTCTTCCTTTGATTCCATCTGGCACAATATTTTTGCTAATGGATATATTCAGATAACTGTACATCAAAGCCAAGAACTTGGCAATTACCTGCAAGTATAGATTAAAAGCTAGAAGTGATGTAATATACCAAAAGATACACAGCATAAGGTCAATTCCTAGTCGAGTAAAGAAACGCTCACCAAAGCCTCATAACATTCCTTAATGGAATCCAAAAACATGAAGAAGGCTTTACTCCCCTGGATATCCAACAAACCTACGAAGGAGTCAATGGCATATATGGGAGCCATGAGGATAATGATAATTATTGCCTTTTGTTCCTTTGGGTTTTTCCAGTAAAATAGATGCTGTGATAGAAGCTGAACTGTAAAATGCATTGTGAGCATAGTACACAATGCAGATCCCATTAACGTGAGTTGCCCACGATTCATACTAGATGGATCCAACATTTTCAACACTGACTTTGAAAAGCAAGAATCTGCCTATAAAGACATCAGGATATTGGTAAATGGTAGGAATTCAAGATAAAAATGCCAATACAATGTAGGTGAAATATCCTAGTGTCCCAATGCAAGTTTAGCTCATTGATGCTTGTCATCTAAATTTCATTCTCTGTAAGCAAACAATGAACAAAAAATAACTGCTTTACTTTAAAAAAAAAGAAAAGAAACAAGAAAGAAAGAAGAACTACTGCTAATGCTGAACTAGAGCTTCAATGATGCATCAAAGATGGGAAGTCAAAGCCCAGAAAACGAAAGAACATACTTTTCACAACAAAGGAACATGCATTTAACAAAAAAAAAAAAAAAAACTCTCAACAACAAGCACACATGATTTTAACAACAAACAAACAATCCCTCCTAACAATTTGAATCAAGTACTAAGTTTAGTTGACCGGCAAGAAGATTCCAGTGCCAAGTTAATAGAAAGCACAATAAACTTTATCAGGACTACCAAAAGGGATATTTCTTTAGTTCAACGAAAAGGGTAGTATAAATTTGCAGTTTGCAGATAAGATCATCAATCAATTTCCTTCTAAATGGTAGTTGGTGATCATCTAGCTATATTCCTTTAGATTTTATTGATTATGGGCGATTATAGAACTTACCAGATCAACTTGAGGTTGGATTTGAGCAAGAAAAAGAAGATATACTCAGTGAATTGATCAAGCACACTGCCTTCTTCTTGCTTGTTAAGCTGCTACAGGTGTGAATGCAACCGAGAAGAATTATCTTATGGTAGGATTGGTTTCGATCAGAAAAAGCAATCGGTAGAAATTGAATTCGAAGTTAATGCATGTTATGGGCCACATGACAGTAGAGGTAGAGAGCCACCTGTTCTCGATCTTTCACCCATCCACGTTTTCATTTTTATTATTTATTGGTTTGGGCCAAAATTTTTGTTATTGTTTAGTTTGGGCCGAGCTTTTTCAGATTTTTAACCAAATGAAATTTAATCAATTTCTGTCCATGCAATGTTGTTCGAAATGGTAAAATATCTCTAAATTATAATAAATTTTTATCTTTTAGTGAGTTTTTTTTTAACAAGTAAGCTAAATCGTTAAGTCCATGGCTGGTAAAATATCTCTCAAATTCCATTCCAATTGTTTTTTTAAAAAATAGAATTTATTCCGCTTTAAATAAATTTTTAAATTACCAATAAATTTTTTTTCTAATTTTATTAATATTTTAATTTTAAAGTAAATTTTTTGTTAGAATAATTATAATTATAATTCAAATTAATTTTTAATTTTTCTAAAGGAAAGTTATATATTTATTTGTAACTATAATCATGTTTATTAAATAAAATTTTTAATTTTTATGATATTACCTTAAATTGAAATGAAAAGGAGAGAGTAGAAAATAAATTTTATCTTTAGTGAGTTCTTTTTTTTTAATAAGTATGCTAAATCGCGAAGTCTTATAGTTGAAATATCTTATCGCAACAGGCGAAAAATGACATTTTAATTGAAGATATGTGATAGATGTCCTAAATAGATTGACATTTTTATTGATTTATCCCATTTGATTTGAATCAACAGAGTTTTTTTAACTCCATTTTGAATTAGTTCAAAAATTATCTAATGATTCCATCCATGATCAAATCAGGAAAAAAAAAACACAGAACAAAAAACAGTAACAAATCAAGCCGAAACTATTGGTATCAAATTAATGAAAGTAATGTTATATAACAAATAAAAAGTGGAATATCTAAACTGATCAAAACATGCAAAACAATTGCTGAAAAAAAAAACATGCAAAACAAAACCATATATATATTATAATCCAAAGTCCAAACCAATATAATCTACATCATCTTCATGTTGGAAAAATCCATATTTGGATTCTGAGCCATAAATTTCTTCAAAAGCTCCTGCTTCTCTATCTCGTCACTTGTAGGAAGGCCCATCTGCTTCTGCCTCTGATTAAACATCATCTTCTCCACAACAGACCTTGTTTCTGAGTCCAAGTCAGACAGATGACTAGATTCAGGTTCAGCTTTTTGCGTATCAATTTCAGATCCACCTTTCATCAATGATTTCCACCAGTTTTGCCTGTCAAACTTGGTCATAAGCACAGAGATCAGCGTATTATCTTCCAAATTCCAAAAGCAATCATCCACTTTAACAGTCTCAAAAAGCTCTCCTTCAAGAATTGCTTCCGCCTGACCCTTGAGTGCAATTTTCAAAGATTTCTTCTTTATTTCGCATACAACTTGCCTTGCTTTTGTTCCAGGTGGAACTGGGACAGTGACAGTAACTTCTTGAAGAGTTTGTGCCCACGAATGGTTTTCCATGTCAAGACCATTGCCTTTGTTAGGAACAAGCAGGTTCTTTTTCTCCTTCTCCTTCTTCTCTTGTGCCTTATTTGCTACTTCATCTGAGGAAACAGAGGCAGGAGATTTCTGGGTTTGGTCGTTTTGACTTTCTTCGAAATTAGAGAGGATTGCCATGGATGAATTCAAGAATTTAGACTTCTGGGTGCTAGGGTTGTAACGTAAAGAGTGTTTGTGTTTGCGAATGTGATTTTTGGCATCGCTTGCTGTGGAGTATTTATAGGCGTTGAGAGAGGCGTCCTTTTACGCTTAGGAATCCCAAAGTGCTAAGGAAATCCAAAAGTTCTGGAATTAAATTCCTTTTCACCCTTCTCCTTCGTGAAAAAGGATTCGATGAATCCCAAAAAAAAAAAAAAAAAAAAAAAAAGAGGGTTCCAATTCTGATAAAATTCAACATTCAACATTTGATAATCTAAAGTGGGTATGAGTAGCAAACATAAAGCCTTACAACCAAGCCCAATATGTAAGCAAACCTGAAATTGGACTGACCCATGAGTTCTTGTGTGGACAAAATTATGAGTCTTTAAATAAAAATTATAAAAAAAAAGAAAAAAGGTTAGTTATCACCGTTTAAAAGCAAGTTGAGTTGCCCAATGAGCAGAGGTTGCAGCACTATTAGCTCAGAACGGGGATATAGAGCCAACACTCATAAAAATGTTTCATTTTGACACTCACAACTAATAAAAATAGTTTCGTTTTCTTTTTTACAAGTCTCTGATGACAAGTTCGTAGATTTTGAAACTTGTAAGTACTAGTTTGGAACCTGAGCACAGTTTTTCAATCCAATTTTAATGGATATGGCAAAATTCAAATTTGAAGGATAAGGATTTTCTTGAAATCAGTTTGTCTGTCCCCTGGAGGCCTGGAGCAAGACGACCTCATGCTAATGCCAGGCAACAGATGGTTACTTAGAGCCATTCTTTAGAAATTATTTACGAACAAATCAGCATACAGCTAGACTGTAATGCTTAGTACATGGAAAGTCCCTTTTTTTTTTTTTTTTTTTTTTTTGCTAAAGCAAGGGGGATTAAAAAATGGATCTTTGTTTCCATCCCTCAAAAAGCATCCAAAAAGTTTTGATCTTTCTTTGGTGTCCCATTATTTGTCTGTTTCACAATCATTGGCCAATGACAAACAATCATTACAAAGCCAAACCTTTGGACGTACCTTTTGAATAATTATATAGGTACAAACCTTTGCTCTTTAATTATATTTTCTACAAATTCCTTGTTCTCAATTCAAACAAATGAAAAAGAACAAAACCCAGAACTATTCAAAGCTGGTTCATTTCATATTCTACGTTTTTAATATACTATGATGGAAAGCAAGAATTCTCTAGCATTGGTTCTACTGCTTATTTCAATTTTTGCTTGTTTTTGTTTGCAAAAAGGATGGTGTTCTACAGTGAGTTATGATCATAGAGCACTGCTTATTGATGGAAAGAGGAGAGTTTTGCAGTCTGGTTCTATACATTATCCTAGAACCACTCCTGAGGTGGGTTTCGTTTGGAAGCTTATCTCAAATTTTGCGTAAACTCAGATAAGAGTTTTTCTTCTAATTTGTTGTTTATGATGCAATATTGGATATGAAATTAAGGTCTGGCCAGAAATTATTAGGAAGTCAAAAGAAGGAGGATTGGACGTAATCGAGACTTATGTGTTTTGGAACTATCATGAACCTGTAAAAGGACAGGTAATATGTTTGTTCTTATGTTTGTTATGACATTTGATGTGCTTCTTATTGCTAGTTTTATTGTAATTAATTCTGTATATAGAGAGCATATGTTAAGATTTTCTTCCTGTACTTTATGGCTGTCAAGTTTAGTGTTTCTCTAGCAACCAATGGCTGCCAGCTGATTGTCAGGAGGAAATTTGGAAATATAAAATTTGTGTTATTTAGCAGGGAAGAGGGCCGTGGTTTAAGACTAAAATCTCGCACCTATTTAATCAAGCAGATTGACATCTTTGAATCATATTTTGAGACAACTGGTCACTACTTTTGTCTATATTATTGTGATCGTTTGTCTGAAATGATGATTTTTCTCTTGTTCCTATTTTTGTAGTACTATTTTGAAGGCAGATTTGACCTGGTGAAGTTCGTGAAAACAGTTCATGAAGCTGGTCTTCTGGTTCATCTGAGGATTGGACCATATGCCTGTGCTGAATGGAATTATGGGTCTCTTCTGGTTTTCTGCACATTTTTCTTGACATACTATTGTTCTTTCTTTTTCTTTTTTTTTTTGTGCTTCCTTCAATACTGCACGGTACCAACTACAATGTATGGAAGTGCTTTGAATGGTCGCTGCTATGATATTGTATATAATTCACCTTTCACCACAATAACCTGCTACTGAAATTGGCTATCTTCTGTTAATTTTCCTTGATCCATTTCTCTTTTGTCGACATATAAAGTAGGACGAGCCTACTTTATGCAGATTCACTGTTGATATATGGTAGTATACTACATGCATTTGCTCTATATTAGTCCGAAAAAGTTTCTTTTTCAGCTCAGCAGAATTTATTTTTCAAATTCATCACTTTATGACAGGGGATTCCCACTTTGGCTACACTTAATTCCTGGGATTCAATTTCGAACAACAAACGAACCATTCAAGGTGCCTTATGATCTTGAACATGCCGATAATTTTTTCTCTTTACCTTTATAATTAGTTAAGGCTTTTAAAAGTTTAATTTACACAATTGCTAACTGAATTTAGCATTTTCCTGTGAAGATATATATCTCATTCATATTATCATTACAGGAGGAAATGAAGCTTTTTCTTGCAAAAATTGTGACTTTGATGAAGGAAGAGAAGCTCTTTGCATCACAAGGAGGGCCAATCATTCTTGCTCAGGTAATTGCTTACTTTTTATCAATTCAATTAATTATACTCTGAATCTCCTTTATCTATGTAGTGTAAGTTTAGACCATTGCTGATTTGCTGTATCAAATCAGTGTCGAATAATTTGGTGCAGCAACAGTCTTCTTGATTCCACTTTTCATGTCACGGAACAGGTTGAGAATGAATATGGAAATGTTGAATGGGCATATGGGGTTGCAGGAGAGTTGTATGTTAAATGGGCTGCAGAAACTGCTGTTAGTCTCAACACAACTGTACCTTGGGTGATGTGTGTACAAGAAGATGCTCCTGATCCAGTTGTATGTATATATTTTTTACTCATGGAGTCATCTCTTTGCCAACACAATTTATTTTCCCTTCTCCGCATCAAAATAAAATAGTTAGTTTGTTCGTTTTAACTTTCTGATCAATTTAGAAGTGTCATTAGTACTGTTATGAGAATCTACGTGCAGATAAACACATGCAATGGATTCTACTGTGATCGGTTTACACCAAATTCTCCTTCCAAACCAAAGATGTGGACTGAGAACTATAGTGGATGGTATTACTTTACATCTTTTTTATGGCTTAGTCATATCTTGGATGTGTTGGTCAAGAAAGTAAGTTATCATTTTTGATGTTCAAGGTTTCTTTCATTTGGTTATGCGATTCCATATCGTCCAGTTGAGGACCTAGCTTTTGCTGTTGCTCGCTTCTTTGAAACTGGCGGTACTTTTCAAAATTACTACATGGTGAGTCTGAAATGAGTTATAGACTATTGTTGTTATGATAGTAAAAATGTCATAGAAACTATCGCTACACAGTTCTGAAAAACAATCTGACAATCACTTGCAGTATTTTGGCGGAACCAATTTTGGAAGAACAGCTGGAGGCCCCTTGGTTGCAACAAGCTATGATTATGATGCCCCAATTGATGAATATGGTAAATTTCTTATTCTAAACATTCTCACTGACCTGTGGGCATATGAAGACCTCCTTATTCTGTGCACCACCAAAGAAAAGATGCAGTTTGGCCATTGAAACAATCTGTTGAACTGCATCCTTTTCCTTTAGACGTGTCTGATGAAAGTGAATCATCTCAAATGTCCAATGCAGGTTTTATCAGACAGCCAAAGTGGGGTCACCTGCGTGACTTACACAAGGCAATAAAGCTGTGTGAAGAATATTTAATCAGCTCAGATCCAGTGCACCAGCAGCTTGGCAATAACCTGGAGGTAAGTTCGATGTTTCAACAAATTTTTGCTAACATGAAGGATTGTACTCCATACACAATGTCAACTTCAGGTTAAGCTTTATTCATTGGTGTATTTGTGTTCCTCGTTTTGATTCTCTCTTCCTCTTTCTTTTTTGGTAGGCACACGTATACTATAAGTCTTCAAAAGATTGTGCAGCTTTTCTTGCTAATTATGACTCCAGTTCAGATGCCAATGTTACATTCAACGGAAAATTGTACTTTCTTCCTGCTTGGTCTGTGAGCATTCTTCCAGATTGCAGAAATGTTATTATTAACACAGCCAAGGTACTTATTTCAAAACTAATATACAGCCACAGGTCACATGAAATTTTCAATAACAGTATTCTTCTCTTCATCCTTTAAACTTTTCACAAGACTCTCTTTCTCATAAACAGGAATATTAATACATGACTGCATGTTTATGACTAAATAAGGCCTATTGTTGCATCAAGTGGTTGAAAATTTACAGTCATCTTCATGAGATTTTTTGTCTTCAACTTCTTTTTCTGTGTTCTTTTTTTCCAGTTCTAGAAAGTTTTCAAATGGTTTTCTCCTCTTAATTTATTGGAATTAAGTTTTAATACATGGTTGCAATTCCTTGATCGCTTATGGCTTTATTGAATTTATTCGTTGTATAATTATTCATGTTGAAGGTTGTTTCACAAAGAAATCTTGGTGATGGTCCTTTCGCTCGCTCAACCTCTGTTGATGAGATTTCACTGGAACAAACAATGTGGAGTTGGTATAAAGAAGAAGTGGGCACATGGGGTAACAACTCATTTACAGCTTCAGGATTATTAGAACAGATTAATACAACAAAAGATACCAGCGATTTCCTATGGTACTCAACCAGGTAATTCGTAAAGTGTATATTCATCACCTTCATCCCTTTCTTGTTAATCCCATATTAATGTTTACATCATTTCTATTGTAACTTATTTCCTTTTTCTTTTCTTTATGCCTATTTCGCATTGGCTTTGCTTCATCACTTTGTCAGCATTAATGTGAATGATCAAGCGAAAGATGTCATTTTGAATATTGAAAGTTTGGGGCATGCAGCAGTAGTTTTTGTAAACAAAAGATTTGTTGGTAAGTAATCTATTGTTAATGGGACTTGAATCTGCTATGTGACTAAATTGATGGACAGATATATTGAATATCTTGCAGCATTTGCATATGGTAATCATGATGAAGCAAGCTTTTCACTCACTGAGAAGATTAGACTTAATGAAGGAAATAACACATTAGATTTATTAAGTATGATGATTGGTTTACAGGTAAAGTGATTTTTTTGGAACTCCTTATACGGATGTTCCAGCATTATTAATATTTATAATGTCTAGTATATGCATGTCAGAATTATGGACCATGGTTTGATGTTCAAGGAGCTGGAATTCATGCTGTTTTGCTTGTTAGCGAAAGCAATGACAAGATTAATCTTTCTTCTGGAAAATGGGCCTATCAGGTTGGAATAAAGTTCATATATCAGAACCTCATTCTCTGAACATTACATTAATCAGACCTTTCTCTCTTTCCAGGTAGGGCTTAAAGGAGAATACCTTGGACTGGATAAAGTTAGTCTGGCAAATAGTTCACTTTGGACTCGGGGGCCTTCTCTACCTGTTAATAAGAATTTGATATGGTACAAGGTAGGACCAAGTAGGCAATATTTTTCATGTTATCAATTGATTGATCTATCATGCTGAATTACAGATGATACACATGATGTACCACTTGAATACTGCATCTTGGTTTTGATGTGTTCTTTGTCCTTTTTAGGGTACTTTTGTTGCTCCTGAAGGGAAGGGTCCTTTAGCCTTAAATCTTTCAGGCATGAGGAAGGGTCAGGCTTGGGTTAATGGACAGAGCATTGGACGATATTGGCCTGCCTATCTCTCTCCATCAAAAGGTTGCTCTGATAATTGTGATTACAGAGGAGCTTATGATCCATTTAAATGTCTAAAGAAATGTGGTCAGCCTGCTCAAACACTGTAAGAAATGCAGCACCGGTGTAATGTTATTTCTACTGCTCATGTTTACTCTTACATATTGTACAGCTCATTATGGAGAGTTAATATGTGACACTTCCCAGTTATCATATCCCCCGGACTTGGGTTCATCCTGGTGAAAACCTATTAGTCCTACATGAAGAGCTTGGGGGCGACCCTTCCAAGATTTCTGTGCTAACACGAACTGGACAAGAGATATGTTCCATTGTGTCAGAGGATGATCCACCACCAGCTGACTCCTGGAAATCAAGCTTAGATATCAAGTCACAAAGCCCTGAAGTTCGACTTGCCTGTGAACAAGGATGGCACATTACATCGATTAACTTTGCTAGTTTTGGAACTCCTGTTGGAAACTGTGGCACATTCAGTCCAGGAAATTGTCATGCTGACATGCTAGCTATTGTTCAACGGGTAAACAAGGCCTTTTCTTTTTCCTGGATGTAAAGTCTGAAACCAGCAACTTTGTTTTGAACCTGAAACCTGCCAATCAGACCTTTAAGCTTGCATTTCTAATTACAGCCATTAATATTCGCAAATTACAGGGTTGCATTGGGCGGGAAAGTTGTTCAATCACCATATCAGCAGCCAACCTTGGCGACCCCTGCCCTGGAGTTCTAAAAAGATTCGCAGTTGAAGCAATTTGCAGTGAATAAGTCCAGTCCCACCCTTGCAAGTAGCTGCCACAACGATGACTTCAACATCATACTCCCTCCATTCCAAACTAATTTTTACTTTTTCAAATAAAAAAAATTCCAATTATTATCACTTTTATATAATCAATGCAACATTAAATTTTCCTTTTCTATTTTATCCTTATGTTAACCTTATCTATATTAATTGATTTTGCAAAATTTTATTAGTCTTTCCAATATTTAGAGAAGGGTAATTTAGTCACATTTAACTACTTTTTCCCTATAATTAAGCTTATTAATGTTTTCTTAATCTAAGTGAAATACTAAAAATAGACGAGTAGTTTGGAATGAAGAGAGTACTTTGTAGTACTTTTTTCTGGAACTATTAAGGTTTCTTGGGCAGTTCTCCTTAACAACGAGCTTATTTTGTTCTAGATTCAAACAAGCTAAATAAGTTTGGCATTCATGAATTTATGCACCATGTAAAATTTTAAATACAAGCCACTCCGACAATACATTTCATTCTTAAATTACAAGTACACCATGAAAGAAGTTGTGAATGGACATTCCTGAAAAAAAACGTCATAACAAATGTTATTAGTAACTAAGGCTTGCTTGACCATTCATTGCATCATGCAAGAAGCAGGATCTTGCCAATGTGCTGGCTACTTTCGATGAGTCGGTGAGCCTCTGCTGCTTCGGCTAATGGAAAAGCTGTGTAAACCACAGGCTTCACCTTGCCTTCCACAATCGCAGGCCAAACATTCTTCTCCACTTCACGCACAATTTCCGCTTTGTTTTCTGCACTCCTACTTCTCAAGCCAGCCCCTGCAAATACAATTATCAATGACAAACGAATTATTGTTACACTTCAAATGCAGACCAATAAAACTCTCCATTAAAACCCATGTTGCTTTTCAGAGCACATGACAATAACTCTTTATCAAACCTAAAAACAATACAGGCAAGCCTATGGGACACGAGAAATACCTTGCACTGTTGCGCGCTTTGCAAACAACGATGCAAGATTTATTTCTGTCACAGCTCCCCCCATGGTGCCAATGATAAAAAGCCTCCCATCAAGATTTAAACTGTCCAGGTTTCTCTGCAAGTAGGAGGCACCCATACAGTCCAGAATTACATCAACCCCTGCCATTGGAAACAAGCATTTAGCTTTGAGAAAAAAAAAATAGAGAAGTCTCAAATATATGATAGATAGAATATGCCAACCATCAAATTTATGATGCCTAGACAAGAAACAGACCTTTTCCACCTGTTTCTTCCTTCACTCGAGCAACAAAGTCCTCTATTTTGTAATTGATGCACACATCAGCACCAAGTTCCCTACAAAAAGCTAACTTTTCCTCACTCCCTGATGAACAAGCAGTAAATTAAATTTGTGAGCACTAGTTTGACATGTTTCCATAGCGAATCAAGGAGCCCTCAAGAAAAGAGCAACCAAACCTGCTGTAATAAACACTCTAACACCGTAATATTTAGCTATCTGTATTGCAAAAGTACCAATCCCACTAGAGCCCCCATGAATCTGGAATTCAGATGAAAGTTAGGTCAAGCAGTAGGCTGCAGTAAGCCACACATTATAGTATCCATGAAGAAACAAACATATTTAACACTTCTAAGTTCTAAGACAAAAGATCAATAGATAATACAACCTATTAATATCTGTAACACAAAAAATTGCATTACACCAGCGCACATCAAAGTATAATAATGGATCAGAAATTACCAGAAATGTTTCCCCTGCAGACAGATGACTCATCATAAAAACAGTAGACCAAACCGTGCAAGCAACCTCAGGGAATGCAGCAGCATCCTTTAAAGAAATACCATGTGGGACAGGAAGAACTTGTCCTGCTGGAACTGCCACTTTCTCTGCATATCCTCCTCCACTAAGAAGAGCACACACCTGCATAAGCATTTGATCATGAGTGTTCACTGTCTAAAATCCTCCAGAATCACAAAAGCAAAAATCGAGCATTTTTCTTATTGATAATTGCATAAAAGTACTATCTTTTCATTAATATCTCCATAAAAATACAATCTTTTCATCGATATCCGCAAACCCAGATGCAAACAAAATTAAACAAGATCAGAAGTACCTTTTTTTTGTTTAAAAAAAAAGAAATATTTAAGAACAATACCTGATCGCCTACTTTCCATCGAGAAACGAGCTTCCCAACAGCTTCAATGGTGCCGGAACATTCAAGACCAGGGTAGGGACTAGCGCCCTTAGGAGGCGGGTACTTGCCTAACCTTTGGATAGTATCGGCACGGTTGAGGGCGCTGGCTTCTACCTTGATCAAGACCTCATCCTCTTTGATTTGTGGGTCATCTACTTGCTGCAATTGCAGAACATCTGGTGCACCTGGTGTAGTTATTACTACTGCTTTCATTTTTCTTGTTTTCGATGATAGAATGGAGCAGTGAGAGACGTGTTTAAGATTTTCTTTTAGATGCTTGACCAGCAGCAGCAAGAGCAGCTAAGAACTGGAAATCGGGCGTTGACATAGAGTGCGTACGACATATAGATGAGAACCTGTCGTTTACTGGAAAAAGTAACGGACCTCATTGAAGAACGTTTCGTCGTTTGAAGCCATAGGGCTTGAATCACACTTTTCACGGAAAATTACCTGTTGTTTCGAAAGAAAACATAAGAAAATAAAAATCAAATCAATAATTGCAAATGAGATATCTTCCACGTGGCAGAATCTTATTGGTTAGAAACTTGTAAGAAAAGGGTCTACATGTGGTAATTTTGGTTCTAAAATATCAAGAGAAGTGTTCTATTCTGATCTTTCTTATTTTCTGTAAAATTTGCCTATAAAAAGTGGCGCTTTATTGATTGATTCAACAGAATGAGTGATGGGTTTAGGCTGTTATGGGTTGGGAGGGTGCTCGTTCTTCTCCAATTGGTTACTGGAATCCTGGGTTGGGGAAAGGAAGGCCATTATGCTACTTGCAAGATAGCAGAGGTGATAGTTTGTCTCCTTTTCTTTTATTTTCTGTTGTATGGCTAGTTTACTGTCTACTAGGATTTTTTTTTTTTTTTTTATGAAAAGGACTTGAATAGACTGCTATCTTTATGGGTTTTACTTGGTTTTGTTGGTCTTGTTGTTTGGATTTGATTGATGGGTCAAAGTTTGATTCTTTATTAGGGATTTTTAACTGAGGATGCACTAGCTGCAGTCAAGGAATTGCTTCCTGATTCTGCTGAAGGTGACTTTGCAGCTGTTTGCCCTTGGGCTGATGAGGTTAGATTCCATTATCGTTGGAGTAGTGCTTTACACTTTGTTGATACACCAGATTTCAAGTGTAACTATGAATATTGTAGTAAGTTTGCCCTGTCCCTCATGTTGTTAAGTTCAGTTAGGATGTTGTATTGTTGAGGAGCCGTAGCTATTTCATTTATGAGCTTTTGTTTTTGTCCGTGATGGTTTCTGGCTTTGGTATAGGGGACTGTCATGACTCTGCTGGAAATAAAGATAGATGCGTAACAGGAGCAATTTTCAACTATACAAACCAACTCACATCATATTATCAGAATTCCAGTGCAGAGATCAATTGTAAGTACTGCTATATCATTGAATTTGACACTCAGAAGTGTTATACCATGATACTGCAATTTAACTTTGTCTAATATGGGGACTCTAATGCTGATTGCAGACAATCTAACAGAGGCACTTATGTTCTTATCCCATTTTATTGGGGATGTCCATCAGGTCTGTTTCTTCATCTGTGACACCTCAGAACTTGAATGCAATACGTAGAAGGCAAAGTTTGAAGTAGCAGAGTAACTGAATTTTTATGTATTAAAGTGCAATACACATGATAGATACTCCATCTACTAATAATGCTTGTATCTGTTGTCTGCAGAGCTATACAACTGCTCTCACTTCTCAACTTACAAGTGACCTGATTTATTAACCTGCTTTCTGTTGACTGACAGCCTCTTCATGTTGGCTTCACTGGAGATTTGGGTGGAAATAAGATAATAGTCCGTTGGTACCGTAGGAAGACAAATCTTCACCATGTAAGCTTTTTGTTTCCTAACAAAATGTGGTATATTTCAACTTTGGATATCTTTAAATTGTGCATATCAGTTCATTCTATTTGGATATAGCTACCCTCAACTCTTAAACTGAAGTTCTAATGATTATATAGTCATGCAAATTAGATGATATATAGGGCAGAGCTTGCTGTGCTTGAAAGTACTTTTTGATATCCTCACCTCATTCTTTTATGTAATCAAGAAATAGCTTCTTTTGTGTTCTTTTTCTTCACAAGAATGGCATGCCAGATGTTGATCAGTTTTTACGTGCATCTGGAACAATAAAATAAGTTTCATTCTGAAAGTTGCTTGCACTCAGCTCCATACATTGACATCAGTTTGCTATCAATTCCAACACTATCATTGTATTCCAGGTATGGGATGATATGATTATCGATTCAGCCCTCAAGACATTCTATGGTTCAGATCTTGCAACCATGATACAAGCCATTCAGAATAACATGACGGTATGCTTTTCTTTTTATCTGGTGTATATTCAGTTGTTACTATGGAGATCACACCTTAGAGAATCATTTGTAACAATTGAGAACGGTGTAAATCCTTGTTTTGTTTCATTGTTCTTGAGGAATTTCTAGTATGCTATAAGAAAGGGTAATGGAAAAAGATGCATAAACCTGTTAGATTAAATTACACTCTTCAATGGTCTATCCAATTTGCACAAATTGTTTAAAATATTTGATTCAGTTGAAAATTGCAAATAAGTCCTCATGAAGCTTGCTTTAGGCTAGGAATTTGTTCCTTTACTATTATCTTTGTGTTACATACAGAATTTTATCTTTGCTTTGCTTTCTAATTGTTTTTATCTTACTATTGTTAGGAAGGATGGTCCAATCAGTTATCATTATCTAATTGTTTTTATCTTACTATTGTTAGGAAGGTTGGTCCAATCAGTTATCATTATGGGAATATTGTCAAAATGACCACACAGTTTGTCCAAATGTGTAAGTTCTTGCCCTGCATTATTGTGTTCTTCAAATCTAAGGGAATTTGTGTCATATGAACTGGTTTTAAGATAACATGACATGTATAGTGATAAATATCGTTGCATTAGATATGGTTATTGTTCTTATGCTTTGTTTAATTGAATTCCTGATAACCTACCAAGCGATCAAATGATCTGGCATAGAAAAGTTTGAAAGGTGAATAGAGGGAGTAGAACTACAGTGTGTTCACTGTATGCACATAAAATTTATATAGGGAATAGGTTGTAATTGAGTTCAATTCATTTGCTTTTCTGATTTTTACAAGCAGTAAAAAATAATTTTTCTTTTCATGTCAAAACTGTTAAAAGAAAAAGATGCACTGATGTGCACACAGATTCACAGCTTATTTGCTTGAGATGCAATTTTTTCTCTGTAAATAAGATAGCAATTTAATTTGAAGTATGGACAAGGAATTGGACTTTTGTAGACATGACTTTCTTTTTCACCTTCAAACCGTGCAGGTATGCTTCTGAAAGCATTAGTTTGGCATGCAAGTTTGCATACAAGAATGCCACACCTGGAAGCACTCTGGAAGGTACTACTTTTATTTCATGAAGAATGCACTTCTTTTATTATTTTGCAAAACACATGAGATGAGAATGAAACTGCTCGTAAGCTGCCCAATTAATCCGATGTGAACAAAACACATATTGTGTTAAGACATATTCAAGTCAAAATGCACTTATTTAATAATAATCTCAATTGATTGGGCAGTGGCATAGTTTTTTGTGGCCAACTGTCAACAATAAGATATTGTAGTTCCTTAAACCATCTTCTTTGGCAGTTTTCTGCCACACGCCATCAAGCTCAATTACACTATTTATGCTGAGAGTCATTGATCCACCAAGATCACGTTATGCAGCATAGTTTCTTTACTGAAGGATAATCTACCTGTATTTTATTCCTAAAAAAGGCAAATCATGTTCCGTATCATTCTCTAATTCTTGGTATATTCTGTTGCAGATGATTACTTTCTTTCTCGGCTGCCTATTGTAGAAAAAAGGCTTGCTCAAGGTGGCATTCGCTTAGCTGCCACTCTCAATCGCATTTTCGCTTCCCCAAGCAAAATTGCTGAAGCGTGAAACGTAAAACAGATAAAGAAGAATCTTCAATGGTTAACATGATGTGGATGGAACAACCTCTATTCTATATATGGATGACTTTTTCGTGTACAACACCTTATGTACCTACCCAATTAATTATATTTTTCTCCTTTAAGTATGCTTATAAGTATACTTTATTAGTTAATACCTGTCGATTTCATTCCGTAATATGTTATTGCAGGAATATGCTGTTCTTGCTTGTCGAAAGATGTCAACTTTAAGTGCACTCTTAAATGGAATTTAATACTTGTAATTAATGAGGACTGTTGCTTTACTGCGCATATATGTAAACCAAAGTCAATGAAGGGTGTATATATAAAACTAAAGCTTTAGTTCCACCCGACCAGAAAAGAATTTGAGGATGGATGGGAGCGGAGGCATATGTAGGTGGTCTCTGTCTTCGTTCTTAATGTTTGTCAGTTTTGCCTCCATCTTTGTGCCTGGAGCTCTGGGTTGGAGCAAGGAGGGTCACATAATGACATGTCGGATTGCGCAGGTAATATGATATCCATGTAAGAATGGTCTGAAAGCAAATCAAAGGTGGTTAATTCATCATTTAGCTGTTTACACCACCATGATTGAAAGTAGTTGATTAATCTTTTTGTGCCTGATAAAATGAATTTTCATTTATTCATTTATTTTATATCTTCAATGTCTTAACATAGACAAGTTCAAGGAATATAGCCTACATACTTGGCCTTTAAGAAATAACCAATTTAGCCCTTTTCAATGCGAAAATTAGGAGCCTGCTGATGCTAACATATCAATCAAATCGTGGATGACTAATTAGAACCTTTAATAACTTGTACTTAACAGAATCTTTTAGGGCCTGAGGCAGCACATGCTGTAGGACATCTGTTACCTCACAATGTCAACGGGGATTTATCTGCACTGTGCATATGGCCGGACCAAATCCGGCACTGGTACAAATACAGGTGGACGAGCTCTCTACATTTCATTGATACACCAGACAAAGCTTGCACATTTGATTATTCAAGTATGATCCAGGCCTACATATGAATTATTGGCTATGTTTCTTCTTTTTTTTTTTCCCTCTCTTTTCTGCTATTGGTTTGTAAATTTGAGCTTGTCATAAATCTTACCAGGGGACTGTGAGAAGGACAGATGTGTTGCTGGTGCTATTCAGAATTTTACATCTCAGCTTTTGCACTACAAGGAGGGATCAACAGATCGCAGATGTAAGTAATTTCCTCCTGCCACGTGTTTAATTTAATTTGCTATACGTATTGGCTAAATTGCAATGACACTTTGTTACGCAGACAATTTGACAGAAGCATTGCTGTTCCTGTCTCACTTCATGGGAGATATTCATCAGGTAGATGCTGGCCAGTTTGAGTTTCATTTCTTCTTTTGTTGTTTGTCTGCAGGACTCGAAGATTACTTCAATTTCTTCTTGTTTTTTCAGCCACTACATGTTGGATTCACTAGTGACGAAGGAGGAAACACAATTGATTTGCGCTGGTTCAGGCACAAATCTAATCTTCATCATGTGAGTATAAATTCAAGATCATAACCCATTAAATTTTTTGGCTGAATAGTACTGGATAAATTTTTGTCTAATGGAAGAACTGGTCTTTTGCATTGTACTAAATTCTGTCCAACTAAATACAGGTCTGGGACAGAGAGATTATTCTTACAGCTCTAAAAGATTACTACGAAAATGACTTGGACCTCCTGCAACAAACCATAGAGGGCAACTTCACTGATGTAAGTTATTTCCTAATCCAACATGTAAATATGGAATCTGTTACTTCATTTTTTGCTGTAACATACATGTTAACATATGCAGGGAATTTGGTACGATGATGTATCCTCATGGAAAGACTGTGACGATCTGCTTTCATGTCCAAACAAGTGAGTTCTCTTCTTTTCTTATTTTCTATTATTCATTTAAGTTCAGATTTTATCATTTACTAAAAGATGTAATTCTCTCTTTTACATGTTCATGTAGGTATGCTGCAGAGAGTATAAGCATAGCTTGCAAATGGGGTTACAAAGGAGTTAAGGAGGGTGCCACTCTGTCAGGTACACAAGTTTAAAAACTTAAAAACTATTACATTTAACCTGAAACCATTTAAGATTAAATCTTAATGTGCAAGTTCTGCTTTGTGATGATAGATGATTATTTCAATTCAAGAATGCCAATTGTCATGCAACGCATTGCTCAAGGCGGTGTTCGTTTAGCTATGTTCTTGAATCAGATTTTTGGTGATTCTGAAGAAGGGACTATTGCATCAGCAGCAACTTAAGCATCCGATTCAATCAGCAACACAAGGCCAAGAGTTCGTTCCTTCATTTTCTGCAAATATTCTTATTCTTATAGCTGTATGTATTACTATCAAACGTTGGCAGAATTTGACTCAATGACAAGAATTTGATTCAATGACAACCTTAATGTTTAATCTTTTTTTTTTTTCTATCAAAAAGTAAAAATAGTTCAGACCAGTTTGAGCATTTGATTTTTTTTTTTCAAGTACAAGATGTTCCCGTACCACACTGAGTGTGAAATTAATCCTCATCCGTGCTTTGTGATTAATCTTATTCAAAAGAATCTACCCTAATGAGAATTCGAATATGAAATCTCCCGTTTTATGGTGTCCTCAAGCACCAATCCAAAAGAATTTAATATGGTGAAAATTCAAATATGAAACCAAATGCCACAAGACCTCAGCTATGCTTCACGAGTTTACTTTTATTAATGTTCATAAAATCATAAAAGTCATTTAGATGTAAATTTCACGTTGCTTTGGACTCAAGGACAAGCTAAAAGTTGCAGAAGTCGTAGTAAATTGCATCATTTCATTCTGAGTCGTGAAGCATCATTTTCATGAATCTAGAAGAATAATTGGTTGAAGGGGGCAGGGCGGGCATGTGATATTAATTCCAGTCAATTTCTTACAAAATTTCCAAGATTGAAACATGTTTAATAGCCCAGTTCATAAGATGGGCCCAGGCGGCTAAATCAGAATGGACGGCTCCTGTATCGTGGGAGGAAGCCAACTGCGTCACTTCTGCTAGTGTAAATTTCTCACGTTAAACCATTTACCAGCAACAGCTTTGACACGTAAACATCATTCAACGTATTGAAGAGAAGAAGGCAAGAGCTACCAGCTGTCACGTTTTACTTACTTTTCTCCTTCCAGATTCTTAGGAGCTTGTGGGTCCCAATGACTTTTTTTTGTCCGTCGATCGTTCATCAAGCGCACACTAATGGTAGGCTTGATTACGCCTGATAATAAAAGGAATAAACCCTTGGAGCTAGGGTTCAAGGCAGTCACAAAAGTCGAACAGTAAAACTTCAACAGCATCAGGAACAACCTGAACTACCCCTTTATCTCTGGCAAAACTTTCTACTCTGCAGGGACAGAACCGAACTTATATGCACAAAACCCATTTCAAACGTTGTCGTCCTAGAGAAAAAGTTCTCCACGCGAGCTTTCTTTGTTTCATTTTTATTTTCCCTGACCATCTCCTCTGTTTCTAGACTTTTCTTTCTTCCATTGCCAACTTGCATACGCAGACCGAAACAAAACCAAGAACAAAAGAACAGAACGAAAGAGGAATATTATATTATATACCATAACGTGGTACTTTCCTAGAACTCTGTTTATTTTTTCTATTATAAATGCACTGATTTCCTTACCTTTTTTCTTGCCGCTCAAGTCTGTTGCTATAAGAACATTTTTTTTCCTGTTTTCTTAAAATTCATTGATTTTTTAAACAAGTCATTGCCTTTGTCTTAAGGGTGGATCCAGAAATCTTGGATATACAATAAAGTAATGTTCTTTAACCTTCAGCTCTCCGTTTCCCATATTTGCTGTTGTCAAATGTTCTGTTTTTCCCTTTTGTTTTTTTCTAATTTTTGTAATTGTTTGTAGAATGGTAAATGCGCTATGTGTTTCTTTTGGGTTGGTGAAAGTTAGTTCTACCAGACATGTTCCTTTTATTGTTGGTTTCCTACGTTGTTTAACAAGATCTATGAAGAAAGTTGAGAACTTTAGTGCTTAAAAGCTTGGTCGTTTTGTAGTGCAACAGAATGCTGAATTTAGCTTCGTTCTTGGGCACCTTTAATAAGGTTTTTTAAGTGCAAATCTTTGTTGCTGCCCTTTTGTTGCACCTAGTTAAACAATTTAATTTTTTCAGGTTTGTTTATTTGATATGTGTGATCTGGTTTTTTTCATTAAAAAAAAATTCACTTTTTTATACTGGGAATTTATTGTTTGGTTTTTAAAATAATACCCAGTTCTTTAATCTTTAAAAATAGCGAATATTCTGAAAATGATGCCAGATCTTTGTCATTTCTTAACAATGAAATCAAAATTGGAATCTTCAGAATCAGGTCTTATTTCCATGTTTATAATTAGAGCAGGTGCAGTAAGTATTTTGGTTGGAAATTTTTTCCACATAGAAAGAAAGGTCGATCTTAAGTTACATACGTTGCATATTACATGCCATTTGAATTAGATTAATGGTAACCTCTAGCTCGCTAATATAAAGACAGGTGAGAGTTTTGCTGAAGTTTGGTAATTAATATGTAAAAATCTAGTCAAGTGACAAAATTGATTCAGTTACTTATGTATTCAATGAGTCGGGGTAATTGAAATCGCTGAATAATTTGGCAGCTGGTAATTATTATGAAATGTGCATGTTTCGAAAGGAATTGTATCTTATTGTGCTTTAGGCTTCTTCTTAGAATTAACTATAGGTTTCTCTTTGTATGTACCATCACCTGATGAGGAAAGCTAAATTCGACGTTGTTTCTCGTCAATTAATCTTGGAAAAGATCGTTGTCATACCCAATAAAACTTCTAAATTTCATTTGGACTTTAGTTTTGTTGCTTTGTTTGCCGTCTTTTATAACCTTACGAATGCTTTGGAGATTTCCAACTGTCCTCCTCTATTTATGTCTACGCTGAACTCCTTTCAGAGCATCTGCAATTTGCAAAAGCTAATTTGCTCACTCTTAGTGCAGGTTCAATTAGTTAAGTCAAAGCTTCTGTACTCTAAGGAAGGCTTCAAGAGTGTCAGGTCTTGTTGTGTTTAGAACAGATACTCTGATGGCATTTGCTAGAATTGCCAGGAGCGGCTTCAGAAGAACAGGAAGCACCTTTGGTAGTTACGCAAGTGACAAGGGTACATTGTGTGACGGGTCATCTGTTCATAATTGGTCTTCAGGTTCACTTAAAAATGTCACAGCAGGCAGCAATCTTTCATACCTTTCCAGCATCAACAGGGTAAATCATGCTAGTTTTTGGAGCAGGGGAATTAGAGTAACCCCAAATTACCAATTTCCTAATGCAGAGAGGATTATGCATGAGTCTGAAAATGAGTATGATGAACCAAGGTACCCAGGTCTAGAAGCAACCAAACCTAGTGAAAAGCCAAGGGTGGTTGTCCTTGGCACTGGATGGGCAGCATGCCGGTTCTTGAAAGGGCTTGACACCAAAATTTATGATGTTGTTTGTATATCACCTAGGAATCACATGGTTTTCACTCCTTTGCTTGCTTCAACTTGTGTTGGAACCCTTGAGTTTCGCTCCGTAGCTGAACCTGTTAGTCAGATACAGACTGCATTGGCCACAGATCCCAACTCATACTTTTACTTGGCTTCATGCGTGGGCATTGACACAGACAAACATGAAGTGAGTGTTCTTTTTTCTGTAGTTTTCATGATGTTCAATATTGAATGTGCAACCTCATATATGTAGATTACAGCAATAGATATCTTCCAAGTGGTTTTCTATCATGTAAATTTTGGCATTATCTGCATAAATCACATCCTGAAACTGCAGTTCTTACAATAAATGTGTTCCCTACTGTGGTCAGGTGTATTGTGAGGCTGTCAGCAATGGTGGATTACCTCAAGAGCCTTACCACTTTAAAGTTGCATACGACAAGCTTGTCATTGCTGCTGGAGCTGAGCCTTTGACTTTTGGCATCAAGGGAGTGAAGGAACACGCATACTTCCTCAGAGAAGTAAATCATGCTCAAGAAATAAGGAAGAAGCTCCTCTTAAATCTCATGCTCTCTGAAAATCCAGGTAATTTACTTTCGTAACTCAAGAAATTTTCTCCTGGTTCAATGGCTTTGTTCAGATTTTGGAAAGGATGAAGCAGAGGAAAATGCTCTACTTTTTTTTTTTCATTTATCAAGCAATTCCTTTTGCTACTTAGACCCAAGTAAAAAACTTCCCCCATAGAAAAAGTGCCCTTCTCTTCATTGTAGCTAGTTTGACCTATAAGCTTGTGATTGCTTGAAGTGAGTATTTATTGAAGTACTTTTTCTGGCTATGTAATTGTAGGCATCTCTGAAGAAGAGAAGAACCGCCTCTTACACTGTGTAGTTATTGGAGGTGGTCCTACAGGAGTAGAGTTTAGTGGTGAATTGAGTGATTTTATCATGAAAGATGTTCAAGAGCGATTCACTCATGTTAAGGATCATATCAAGGTCACCCTAATAGAGGTAACACAAATACTTCGTCTTCATGTTCATGAACAAGTATTTGTTTCTAAATTGAATTATTAATTCCATTTGCTAATGTTTTGTTTTGAAAAGGCCAATGAGATTCTATCATCCTTCGATGTTGGACTACGGCAATACGCAACAAATCATTTGACTAAGGTAAATCACATCCACTGTTCATTGTCCGAGATGTCCGAGATTTCTTTATAGGACTGTCAATGACATTTGGAATTTTGCATCAGTCCGGTGTCCGTCTTACACGAGGTGTGGTGAAAGAGGTTCATGCCAAGAAATTGGTTCTCAGCGATGGAACTGAAGTTCCATATGGTCTCTTAGTATGGTCTACTGGTGTTGGTCCATCTGAGTTTGTGAAGTCGCTAAATCTTCCAAAGTCCCCTGGCGGAAGGTACTTACAAACAGCATTTCTTTGGCAACTTTTTCATTTTCCATCAGTTCTTTACATAAATATATCCAGTTAATTTATCATATTGAGTTACAAAGGATTGGCATTGATGAATGGTTGCGGGTTCCTTCTGCACAAGATGTGTTTGCCCTTGGAGACTCTGCTGGTTTTCTTGAACAAACAGGGAGGCCAGTGCTTCCAGCTCTAGCTCAGGTTTAGACCCCTTGCAAGGTTTTCGCCTTTTTGACATGCTACTGTCCAAGAATCTTTTAAGCTAATCAATCTACAATTCTTAAACAGGTCGCAGAAAGGCAAGGGAAATATCTGGTAGGACTGTTTAACAAGATTGGGATGGATAATGGAGGCAAGGCTTTCAGTGCAAAAGATGTTCCTTTAGGTGATCCTTTTGTGTACAAACATCTGGGCAGCATGGCATCAGTAGGACGTTACAAGGCGCTGGTTGACTTGCGCCAGTCAAAGGTGAACATACGCTGCTACAAGATTCCAGAAACTATAAATACATTAAACATATCTAAATTATTTTTCAATTTTCAATTCGTTGCCGTCCAAGTAGATGAAACAAAAGTTTTGGTACATGTTTGACAGGATGCTAAGGGCTTATCACTTGCTGGGTTCATCAGCTGGCTAATCTGGCGCTCTGCCTATCTTACACGAGTAGTGAGCTGGAGAAACAGATTTTACGTCGCGGTGAACTGGGCAACCACCTTGGTTTTTGGCAGAGACAACTCCAGAATTGGATAGACTAAAACAGCGACACCCACTTCAGCAATTCTTGATTAATTGCATTGGTTTGAGCTGATATCAGGCTCCTCTGTACCTTAAACTTTTTGACTCTGATTCAAACAAATTTGGGTTTCTAGCTACCCAAGATGGATACAGAATTAGAAGCTAATAGCAATTGTTGCTTACATCCTAAAGAAAATAAAGTGCACACCTTTTGTAGAAGTATATACTGCAACAACTCTTGTTTTGCCATATCAATCTCAGTGGGGTACTGATCATCAATTGCCATAGTTAAAAGAAATCAATGAATTATGTTATAGTCTAGATCATACTCTGGTCGGATTGTATGTGAATACTGGGTTTTGTAAGTGTTGTGATCCAGCTGAATTGGTGGTGTAGAGCTGTGTATCCAAAAGCTGAATCAAATGATATTTGATTATATTCCTCAACCTAGTTATACTCTTTATTGAATTGTTATGAAATCCTGATTCAATTTTTCAAATGAAGTAGGATCTGTCAAGTTTCTCAAATGAATCAATTCAAACAAAACAAGCCTCAAGACTGGTCACCATCTCTGAACCACAGAAAGGGTGTCAAGAACAAAGAAGAAATACGAACCAAATATCAAGAATTTGAAAAGAAATATCACATTTTATGTGCAAAGATGCAAACTTTTCTTTTGTACAACAAATTGCCTCAGACACAAAACAAACATCTCCATCCTCACCAAAAAGAAACACAAAAAAAAAGTCCAAAATTGAGTCTTTATATCTATAGGGCGCTGAAACAACTAAGAAACGTGAGCAGCAGCTCCTGCTCGTCTACTGCTATGGGAGAAGATTGAAGCAAAGGAATGAGCTAAAACCACCGCTATAGCCACCTTTATTTGCCCTCTCTTTGGAATCACACGTCTCGAAAACCTTGTCGAAACGATCCTATTTGCACCTGCCATGTTGCAAAATGTGATATAAATAGCTATTGATTGCAGAAATGTGCTTCAGAGCTGATCGCCGTAGGAACTAACAAGCTTCGCTGGACTTGGTGGTTTGAGAGTGGTGCCGGCACTGGGCTTATATACAACAAGTTTTTGATTAATGCCCTGGGTTTAATAAGTAATTACGAAGTACGCCATTAGTTTTTGACTCTTGTGTTGAGGTTGACAACCTTGACCCTTTCTGCCAGCTGTGGCATTTTGTTTTGTCTCGTTCTTTATTCCGAATTTGACCCTATAAGTAGTTTTCCTTTTTTGCCACCGAATACGAGGATTCAATTCAATCTCAACCGCTTGACCTTACTAAAAATTCAGATAATTTTGATTGAACGGAAGAAGTAAATATCGATGTTAAAATCTTAATTAATCAGAATTCGCTATTATAGTTACATTAAATTAATTATTAAAATTTTTTTCATTATTTTTATAATTTTATTAAGATCAAATTAGATTAAATATAGTAGTTTAGATAAATAAAATTTTATTAATTGTGATTTTTATGTTAAATTTCATAATGATTATTTTTAAAATTCATACCAATTTTATAATTGTATATTGGTTAGTTTTATTCTCGATACCCGGTCAAACAAATTTTTTTTATTTCATATGTAGAATTTAAAAAGCTTATAATTTAAAGGACTTGGTAGTTGTCAATGTGGACATCAAAGTACTTGTATGTAAGAGAAAATTATTGTCTTAATTCAAAAGGGTCCATACTCCATAGTACACATTTGCTTTTTTTCATTCTTAAATGTGTGCACCATTTTGCTTCCAAAAAAAAAAGTGTACACCATTTATTAAGACAAAATACAAGAGAGAGAATTGCTGTTTGTTTAGGACATCTGAATGTAAACGCATAGTTTTAAAAATAAGACCAATTATGCTTCAATGTGATCGGACCAAATGACATGGGGGACAGGAAGAACCTATTCCAGTAAATAAAATATAAAGTAAGGTTTATTAAGTTGCTAATAATTAAAAGCACTTTGTTCATAAATAATTATAATAATAAATAAATAAATAAAAAGCAATATGGTTTATTATTTTATGCAATGTGATTAAATTCACGTGGCAAATTTGTTCCCATTATCTAATGACTGTCATCACACATGGAAATGGCCCATATTATTGTTGCTTTGGTTGTTTGTCCTTTTCATCTCATCCTTTCCTTATAAAAGATTATCATTCTACCTCAACATCTCGATCTTTTTATTCAAAACCATTTTTAATTAGTTTTTGTTTAACCATTTTTTTAAATAAAAGAATCAAAAAATATTGAATTTTCCCTTTTTTTTTTTCTTTTTTTTTAATTTTCATTCATATTATCTATTTTTTATTTTTTTAACAGTCTTTATATTGTAAATTTTAAAGGAAGATTCACCGTTTTTTAAATTAAAAAATAACAATAAATATAATTAAACTTGGCACATTTGTAGTTAAAATAACAAAAAAAATATGGCACATTTGTAGTTAAAATAACAAAAAAAATATAAACATCTAAATATAAAATGTATGTTGGATCATCTAATAATGGGAAATTAAATAATTTAAACTCTAACAATTTGGAAAAAAAAAAAAATCTTGGCACATCTAAATACCAACAAGACCATGTGACTTTTGAGAGAAATGATTAAAGTCACCCATCATCTTTCTCTAATGGCATTATGGGATTTTCAAATGATATTGAAGAATTTGAAATTTGTTTTATTTAAAAGGTGATTAAGATGTGGCTTTACTCTCTAAAAAAATTCAGAAGTGTATGAATAATTTAGTTTGGATTTCTTCTAATTTAATTAGAAATTTTAAATTCAAACCCTTAATACATCATTACTTTAAAACTCTTAAGATAAATCTTTACAGTCTTTCAAAATTATTTTTAGGTTGAATTTAAATTAATTAAATCTTACAAAATATCAAATACTAGTGGTCAAATAAAAAAAAAAGCTTTACAATTATTATCATTACGCACTTCATACTTTAGAGCATTAAAAAAATATATCAGCACCAGTCATTATGGTACCATGCAGTTGAAACACGACACATGTGTTTATATTTATTTATGTCAGATTTTGTTAAACATCGAATAGATTCGGACGTAATCAATATAGATGGGAATTAAGTATAATAAACCTGCAATAAGGTTTTCCTTTACATTTTTTTTATCATGTTAATAAAGTCATAAACTCAGGACAGTGCTGAACATACCGTTACTTTAACAAGAATAATGCCTAAAGCTAGCAAAACTCTGCTGTCAAATTATATTAATCTTAAGGTAATTGAGAAATTTTGAAATAAAGAAAAAAATAAAATAAAGATAAGACTCATGGTTTGCCACAAATGTGCACAACAAAAGTACACCTTTGCTTTTATTCCTTCTTAAATGTGTACACAATTAAAAAAATATATTGTTAGTTTTAGGATTTATGAACTTTTTTTTTGACAATCATATATATATATATTATGAATGTGAACACAGAGTTTTAAAATAAGAGAAATTATGATGTCTCAATGTAATGGGACCAAATGACTTGGGGGACAAGACAAGAAGAACCTATTATAGTGAACAAAATATGAAGTAAGGTTACCCATAATCAAAAGTTTATTATTGTTTGTCCTGTGCAGGACATGAACTGCTGGGAAACAAAGAAATTTTCTGCGGGTATTGTTGAATATAGTGAATGTATGATAAACAGTGTTTCAAATGCTGTTGTTAGTTTTCTGAGGCCTTCCATGAAGTCTGAATGTCGTTGCTCGCTGTATTGCAAGAACAGCAATTCGTAGTTTTGAGCCGGTGGTTTGGGAACCATATCAGCCAACCTACAAAAGGGAATTGTTATTTGCAAGTTAGGGGTGTGCAACCCTTCCACCAAACTGAACTGACCCAATTCGGTTCAGTTGTTATTTTTTTTTTAATTTTTTGAATTGAATCAAATGTTTTGTTCAGTTCGGTTCAATTTTTAGAGTCAGAAAAATTGGTTAACCAAAATAACCTAAATAACTGAAATTTAATTTATTTTTTTATTTTTAAATATTATAATAATATATTAAAAAATAAAAAATAATTTATATTTATAAAAATTTAGTTTGTTCGGTTGGTTCGATTTTTATTTTAAAAAAATTGATTATTTTTGTTGGTTCAATTTTTTGAGTTGGTTAAATTTCAATTTGATTATGATTTGGTGGTTTGGTTAATTCAATTCGGTTAAAAAATAATCTAAAACCGACCAAACCGGCTGAATGGACACCTCTACATATGTGCAAATATTCACTTCCTTAAATAATAATAATAATTAAAAACACTATGGTTTAACTCGGTGAGATAATGACCATTTTTTTAAAGGCATTATAACATACAAAATTTGAATATTATTTTCATGGTTAGTGAAATTAATTTTACTTAACTTAAAAGGAAAAACTATTTATTATTATGCATTTTATAAATATTTAGATTATCTAAACTCTCTATAATGAAAAAATAGGAAATAAATATATAAATAATTTCTAAACTTTTTCACTTTTATTAATTATTTTGGTGTTTAAATAATTTTTTTACAATTAATTGTTTGAAACTGAAAAAAAAAATCTAAATAGTGTATTTAGTAGATTTTACATGTTAAAATTATTTTGTGTCATATTTTAAACAATAAATTGACTTAAATATCTTTTTTTATATTAGATTCATGTTTATTTTTTAATTTAAGAATTTTATTTTTTCACTTATATATATTAAATTTGAAAAAAAATAAACTGAAATATTATTAAAATTAAAAAAAACGTAATAATAATATCAAATTTATTTTTAAATTTATCTAAAACAATAAAAAGCAAAATACAATTTAACTAAAAAAAACATAAGTAAAAGTTTATTTATTATAATAAAATAATAAAATATTTTTTTAATGAATAAAATTTTATTTAACTAAAATAATGAATAAAAAATTAAATTCAACCACTATAATTAATAAAATAAAAATAAAAATAAAAATATTAAATATTAAAATTTTTTAATTTAATTTGATAAATAAAAAATAATTTTTTATTCATGATAATTTTAAATATAATTAGAATACAAAAGAAAGATATTGAAATTAATTTAATATTTTAAATTAAATATATAAATAATTTAATCTATAAAATTTTTAAAAAATTATTTAAACACTAAAATAATAATAATATAAAAAAAGGCACTATAGTGTATTATTTTAGGCAATGCCATTAAACTCACGTGGCAAGTTTGTTCCCATTATCTAATTGTTGCCATGACACGGAAATAATGGCCCCTGATGTTAATGTCACTCGGTTGTTTTTGTCCCTTTCTTCTCATCCTTTCCTTAAAAAAGATTATTATGGTATTGGTACCTCATCATCTCTATCTTGTCATACAAAACCATTATTAATTAGCTTTTGTTTAACCACATTTTTTTTTTCAAAGACAATTCAAAAGTATTGAATTTGCCATCTGAGGACATAGCTTTTTTTTTTTTTTTTTTTTAACAACATCTGAGGACATAGCTTAAGATGCAAACCAACAAGAATTATGTGATAATAAGTTAATGAGACCTTTCCCAAAATAAAAGAACCAAAATTGATTGAAGAGTGGACCGATTTCATAAAATTATAAAAACATATAAATTAACATATTTTTACAAAATTATTATGGAAGCATTTTATTTTTAATTTTTATGTATATTTTATATAAATTGAAAAAATTATAAATTATTTTAAATTAGAAAACAATAACAATAGTCACCCATTATCTTTTTCTGTGGCATTATGGGGCTTTAATTTTTTTTTTTTTTAACACTTATGGAATTTTAAATGATACCTGAGGAATTTAAAAATTGTTATCTTAAAAGGTGATTAAGATGTGGCTTTTTATATATTATCAGCTATCTAGACCGAAATAATGCACATTTCAAACTTTAAAACATTAAAAAAGAAAGAAAGAAAGAAAGATATCACTACAATTCATAGAATCATGCAGTAGAAAACATTGATTCAATGTACTTAATATAATCCCACGACACATTATTTATATTTATGTCAGATTTTGTTAAATATCGAATAGATTCGGATGTAATCAATATAGTTGGGAAATTAAATATATTAAACCTGCAATAAGGTTCTTCTTTACATTTTTTTTTATGATTTTAATAGACTAATAGTAGCAGGTCAGATCAGTATTGAAAATTATGCCAACATAGGTACATCCTTCGACACATTATCTACTAGAAAATTATGTTTAAGAAGAATAATGCTTGATACCCATATATACATATATATCTTTTAGTTAAACTTTTTATTTTCTATGCAGGTTATTTGAAAAAAAAATATATTTAGAAAAAAGTTATTTAAATAAAAAATTTAAAAAAAAAATGAATATTGTTTCAATTGGTTTAGAACTCTTATTTAAAAAGTAATTTTACTTCTTTCAGATTTGAACATTACTATCCCTATAAATAAAATATCATATTTCTCATTTTCAATCATTCTATTATCTTATATTCTTAGTATTCTCATTCTCTCTCTAAATTCTCTATATATATACTCTGACTTAAGCATCAGAGGGTTTTTGGGGATCCTCTTCACCTTTCACTTTATCTTTTGTTGACCACTTCTAGGGTTATAGCTCAAGAGTTCCGGAAAACAAGTTATCAAGTGGCGCCGTCTGTGGGAACTCTTAGGTAAAAGTCATTCGTGCATCTGCCAAATTAAGACGATTGACACCATGACCTTTAGCTTGTTGTCAATCTCGACTCATGACACTCACATCAACCTCTCTACCCCCATTCCGCCAATCAATCTGTTAGCACCTTACCCAACGACAGTACCTCCTGTCCCTTTTTCTGTATGTCAAACCTTCATCTGGTGGAATGCACGTTCCCTTTGGAAACACCCAAGGGTGGCTAGCTCTTGGCATTGACTTCCCATATTATGCTCTTTTGTAACACCATCACCAACCTATACCTTCCATACATTTTCCAAATATAATGGATACACCAGCCATAACTATACCTAACCTAAGCACTGGAACCCAAACACTCAATCTCACCCCAATAAATAAAGAAGCAATGATACAAAACATCCAAACTCAGATAGTCCTAATGCAACAATAATTGAATATCTTGATTCAAAACAACACCCCGCCTCCGGAATTACCTAGGGGAAGCAAAGGAAAGGATAAAGCTCCGGAAAGGGAATCTAACTCAATGATTTTGGCTCTCCATGACTCGAAATTAACCTAGAAGGTTGAAGAAGTTATACACAAAGCTCGCACAAGGCCAAGGAAAGAAGATGAATGTGTGATGGAAGGAAGAATGCCTTTTATAAGAAGGATAATCCAAGCAAAGATCCTAACTAAGTTCAGGATGCCACAACTGGATCAATATGATGGAACTGGAGATCTATCAACCATATATCCTCGTTCATAATAAGAATGTTGCTCTAGAATGCAAATGATGGAATCATGTGCAGGGTTTTTCCAAGCATACTCACAAAGAATGCTAAAAAATGATTTCATCAGCTTCCTAAAAGCTCCATCACTTCTTTTGAATACCTAGTAGAGAAGTTTCGAACTAGGTTCATCACTAACATTCCCCTAGCCAAAAACATTAATGACTTTTGAATGTGTCGACAAGAGGTTGATGAGTCATAATGAAGCTACCTAGATCGGTTCAACTAGGTGGCTATGCAAATAAAAAATCTTGTAGACAAAGTTACTATCGAGCCCTCAAGAATGGCACTAGACTTGAAAAACTCAAAGACAAGATAATGACAAAAGAGCTTGGCACTTTGGTAGAGGTGATGGCTATGGCGATCAAAATGATAAAATGGATAAAGACGGAAGGATGTGAAGGGATGAAAAGAAGGCACCAGCTAAAGAAGAAAGTTCAAGACCCAGAAGAGCAAGCTTCCTACGAATAAATTTCAAAAACCCAGTGGAAAGGTTTGAAAAGGAAACTGACAGGTACACACCTTTAAATACCTCTAGATCTAGGATTCTCATGTAGGTAAAAAAAAATGGTATGGGAATTACCCCAGCCAGAAGAATAAGCTCAAACCGGGGTACTATTACCAATATCACTGAGACTACAAGCACGACATCGAGGCCTGCAGAGAATTGAATAATGCCATAGAAAGACTTGTGCATAACAAAAAACTCAGCAATTTCACCGACACATCTAGAGGAACTAAAAATCTGGATGCGCAAGGGCGAGACAGGCCAAAAATAAAGAAGGTCCGGAATGAACCAGCTGGCATCATTAACATAATTATTGGAGGAGAGAACACCGAGAAAGACCTAAAAGGAGCTATGGAGAAGGACCTGCACTCAAGAAGAGAGAGATCATATATTTGATTATAAAGACGGGGACTATGTTCTACACCCTCACAATGACGCCCTAGTGATAAGCGTATACATTAATAATTATCTGGTGATGACGTTACTAGTCGATGATAGAAGTGCCATCAATGCACTGTCTTGGAATGCTTATAAAGCAATAGGAGGCTCTGTCACTAACTTGAAAGTTATCCAGAATCCCATTACAAGCTTCTGTAGAGGAACAATACAGTCGATGGGAATTATAGAGCTAAGTCTAGAATTTGAAAATCAGGACAGGGAAGAAACAAAAGTCATCAAAGCTCAGTTCAATGTGGTGGATCTCCCACTGGCATATAACGGTATCATAGGGTGGCTAGTGCTTTATAAAACTGATGCAGTCATAAGTATCTGACACCTGACCATGAAGATTCCAATCAAAGGTGGAACTCTTAAAATTCACAAAGATTAACACATGGCCAAGCAGTGCTACCAAATGGCAATCAAACCTCAGACAGAAGCATTTCCCCTAGAAAGTTGAGAGATAGAGAAACAGGGAGCTAGACCTGAACCAATTGATGACACTCAGACATTACAGCTTGCTGATGGGAAAATGATAAAGATTGGCAATGAGCTTGACTGCGAAACTAAGAGAGGAATAAGTGAAGTCCTCATTAAGAATTCTAGAGGTTTTGCCTCTCGAGCATCTGAGTTCATTGGGTTGGGTCCTCAGATTGCCTCGCACAACTTAAACATCATACCAGGGGCAAAGCTGGTGATCCAAAAGAAGAGGACGTTTACATATGAGAGGCAGAAGATAATCGCTAAAGAAATAAAAAAGTTACTAGAAGCCGGATTCATTAAAGAAGTTACCTACCCGGAATGGTTAGCCAACGTGGTGCTAGTAAAAAAATCAAATGCAAATATAGAATGTATATGGACTATACTGATCTCAACTGGGCATGCCCAAAAGATAGCTACCCACTACCTATAATTGACTAATAAGTAGACTCCATTGCTAGCCACGGTCTACACAGTTTTGTAAATGCAACACAAGAATATCACTAGATACCGATGAAGGAGGAAGACCAAAAGAAAATATCTTTCATCACCCACAAGGGTCTTTACTACTATAAAGTAGTGCCCTATTGATTAAAGAATGCTAGAGCAACCTATCAGAGGATGATGAACTAGGTATTCTAGAACCAGATCAGGAGAAATATGGAAGTATACATGGATGACATTATTATTAAAAGCAAGCATGCAGAGCAACATCCTATGAACCTTGATTAAATCCTCCAATTGCTGAGCTAGTCCCATATCAAGTTGAATCTGAAAAAATGTGTCTTTGGAATCAAAGTAGGAAAGTTCTTGGGATTCATGATATCCCACAGAGGTATTGAAGTCAACCTGAAAAAAATGGAAGCCATTCTCAACATGAAAGCTCCAAAGACTATCCACGAGCTACAAAAACTAAATGGCAAGATCACAGCTTTAGGCATTTCATCTTTTGCTCGGCCAAGCAGTGTCTACCACTATTTTGAGCTTTAAAAAATTCTAAGAAATTTTTTTCGACTGAAGACTACCAGGCAGCTTTTGAAGATATTAAAAAATTAGTATTCTCACCACCTCTGCTTAACACGCTAGTCCCAGATGAAATATTGTACTTATACCTCTTTGTGGGTCAAGAATGCATAGCTTCAGTACTATTGAAGGAGGAAGAAGGCTAACAAAGTCCAGTATACTATGTCAGTAAAATACTCCAAGGATCTAAGGTTCGGTACCCAATAATAGATAAATTGGCAATGGTCGTCGTCCATGCATCTTGGAAGCTCAAGCACTACTTCCAAGCTTATCCCATTATAGTAAGGACTAGCTTCCCCTTAAGAAAAATTTTACAAAGACCTAAAACTTCGGGTAGATTGGTCCAATGGTCGGTATTACTCAAAGAATTCAACATCAATTATGAGTCCCGACAGTAGGTGAAGGCTCAAGCATTAGTAGACTTTGTACAAGAAATGACGCCGAAAGATCTTACCACCACCAAAGCACCAAAATGGAGGCTCTATATCGAGGGGGCATCCTCCACTTAAGGATCCAGCGCTGGGATCATCCTTAAAGGACCGCATAAAGTTCATATTAAATATGTAGTATGAATAAAGTATAATGCAACTAACAACACTACAGAGTATGAGGCGCTCATCATAGGATTAAAGTTGGCTATAGAAGTCAAAGTGGAGCAGCTCATGATATACTCAGACTCTCAACTAGTAGTAAACCAAGTCAAAGGGATATTCCAAATTAAGGATCCAATCATCACCAAATATATTGGAAAAGTCATACAACTCCTGAAAAAGATCGAGCAAGATGGGGGATAGTGGGATATAATCTAGATACCCTAAAATAAAAACTCTGAGGCTGACCTCTTGGCCAAATCAACAGCTAAAGACAGTCAGGCATTCAAAGGTATGAAGCTCACTAAAGCATTGATAAGACCCAACATCAAGGATCCAGATATCATGGAGATACAAAAAAGTCTTAGAATGGATGAAACCGATCGTCCAATATCTGGAAAATGGGACACTTCCAGAAGATAAACTTAAAGCTCCAAAACTGAAGATGAAGGTAGCTAATACTTTATTTATCATAGAGAGCTCTACAGAAGATCCCTCTTATACCCATGGTCTAAATGTATATCCCCAGAGGAAAGGAACTACATGCTCAAGGAAATCCATGAAGGAATTTATGGAGCATGCGAATCACATTATACATTAACCAGGAAAGCACTACTACAAGGATACTACTAGCCCACCATGTCTAATGATGCTCAGAAGCTAACTCAGGAATGTCATAAGTGTCAGTAGTTCACCCATCTCAATCATAAACCCTCTACCCTCAACATCCAATTGATAGCCTTTGGCCCTTTGCCATATAGGGAATGGACATCTTGGGTCCTTTTCCGACCTCCACGTCACATAAAAAATTCTTAATTGTGGTCATAGACCATTTCACTAAGTGGGTTAAAGTGGAGGTTGTACCAACCATCACAAAAGCCTGGATTCAACACTTTTTCTGAAGAGAAATCATTTGTAGGTTCAGAATATTGCACACCTTAATCACGGACAACGAAAAATAGTTCGATAATGAGAAGTTAAAAAAATTCTACTCTAACTTTGGAATAAAGCTTCATTTCACTTTGGTAGCTCACCTGCAGACAAACGGGCGACTAGAGGTCACTAACAGGATTATCACGCAAGGATTGAAGAAGAGGCCCGATAAAAAAAATTGGGTTAAAGAACTTAACAATGCTATCTGGGGTTATAGGACTATGCCCAGATTATCCACGAAAGAAACACCATTCAGACTTACCTATGGTATGGACGCAGTAATACCAATAAAAATTGGATCACTAAGTTACAAGGTCAATAGAAAATTAGATTAGGATATCAACAACATTGACACCTAGATATGCCTGGACCTACTAAAAGAAAGAAGAGAACGGGCGTTCACTGTAGCAGAGGCACATAAGCGAAAGATAGCATAATATCATCTCTGGCGTATCCACCCAAGAGAATACAAGTTAGGAGACTGGGTGCTCAAAAGGGCAGACATCGGTAAAGGCAACTCTGGTATTGGCAAACTTAGACCCAATTGGGAAGGCCCCTATGAGATTACAGATTGAACATCCAAAGGTGCATATAAATAAGAGATAAACAAGGTAAGGAATTACAATGATATTGGAACTCAAATTGTCTTAAAAAATTTTACCAATAGATGTACTCGAAATACTATTAAATAAAGTATTTTCATTCATTAATGGAAAAATTATACTACAAAAGTAAAAAAAATCCCTAGTCTAACAATTAAGCATCTGGTGGCTCAGACTCGGCCATAAAAGGGGAGCAGCACTGGTAGCATTGATGGACGCAGGATGCTTAAAAGACAATTCCCTATATGATTTGGTAGCTTTATTCATGTGAAGGGAAGAGGCTTTGCTCCGGGCATCCTCTTCGGCAGTAATCCTAACTAGGTCAGCTGACATTATCTAGTATAGGTCAGTCAAATCCAAATGCAAATTCTAAGAAAGTAGGACTCTCTGACACTTAGACTTATAGGCCTTGTCCTATTCTCGAGATTTCTCGACCTTGCCCAACTTCCTCTCCAAGTCGGCAATTCGGGAGTCTTAATCCTCGATCCTCCTAGTTAGTTGGGCTTGACTGTGCTCCAACTCAACCACCTTCTTTGTGGTAGCCTCCGCCTTAGACTTCGCCTTTGCATATTTGGTTTGGGAAAGTTCCAGCACCGCTTTGGCTTTGTCCAACTTCTTCTCGAAGTCAATCGATATGGTTCCCACCTCTATCTGCTTCAGACTGTATTGGCTCTTAAAAAAAATACTCATCCTTTGCCAATAACAAAGCTTGAGTCATCTGGGAAAAGAGAGCCTGTGTCATTGTAATATCCCGTGTTTTTTAAAAATATTTTTACACTGTACCGGGATATACAGTGTCAATAATTTTTATGCATTATACGATATTTTTATGAGTTAATATGTATTTTAAACCTATTTTAATTACTATCTATTATTTTCAGTATTTTACGTAAAATTTTCCCGGGACTTTCATTTTCGGGGAAATTTCCACGTAAACAATGTATTATTAATTATTTTAAATGTATTTACGGGTTTGCATGAACTCATACATATTTTTAAATTATTAAATAAAGCCTGTGTGTGTATATTTATTTAATTAGGGTTTATTATTACCCTAATATTTTATTATTTATTTATTATTATTTTATTATTTTATTTTATTTTATTTTATTTTTCTTTTTTTTTTCTTTCTTCTTTTTTCGTCTTTTTCTTTTCCTTTTTCTTTCTTTTTCTTTTTCTTTTTCTTTCCTTTTCTTTCTTTTTCTTTTTCTTCTTCTTCTTCTTTCTCTCCCGCGCCCGACGCCGACCACCATTTCCTCACCGCCGTTTCTCCCTCCTCCGGCCACCGTTTTCGACACCGCCGGTCTCTATCTTCTCCTTGAGCTCCGGTGAGTGTGATTCTAGCTTTGGTTTGAGCTAAAATGGTCTAGAATTGCTTAGGTTTTGATTTGAAAATTTCGGCCTCTTTGGGTTTTCGATTTTTTTGAGCTTCGATTTGGATGATTCATGGAAAATTCCTTCACAAATGTTGTTCCTGGTAGCTTAATCTTCATGTATGAATTTTTGTAGAATTTTTGGAGGTTGTTTGGATTTTTGGGTATTTTTGAATATTTTAATATTAATTTCTAATTTTCGGAAATTAATTATTTAAATTATGAAATTGGAGTTTATGGTTGAATTAGGTGTTGAAATGTATTATAGAAATTTATTTGGAATTTTTATGAATTTCCAAGTATTTATTTTTAATTATTGAAGTTTATGTGATTTTGTAAAATTAAGTTAATTGTGTTTTAAATTGAATTTAATTGGTTAATTAAGTTTAATTATTGATATTATTGATAAATATGTTGAGAAAATTAATTTTGGATAATTGTATGATTTTTGGTGAATTTTTGAAGTAATTTAGGTATATATATATATATAGGGGTATTTTGGTAATTTTACCCTAAATTGTCTAAAAATGTAATTTAATTGGTTTTAATATTTATTTAAGGTATAAAAATGATTTCTACAAAATATTTAGTATTTTTAACTAATTAAAACTATTTTCCGGGAATTATTTTCAATTATATATATAATATACGGTTTTTCTAATAAAATGAGTTTTAATCGGTTTTTACAGTATTTCAAGATTTATTATGTAATTTCTACGTATGAAATGTATTTTTATGATTTAAGGATATTTTTGGTATTTTTGAATATATATTCTGTGTTTGTGGACCCCGGTCGACAGATTGTAGTCTGGAGTCCGACCGAGGGGTTGTGATTGATTGTGGTGTTTATTGTTGAAGTGTATTTTCGTTGCAGGGTCGGCTCTACTCTTTTGAGTAGAGAGATGTCCGTTTTACAGGGGAGGTTCTGTCGGATTTTCGGTAGAATTCTCGTAAAACGTGATATCGAGTCGAACCCTAATTTCCGATTCTGTGTTGAATACTCTAGATTGAATTCTAGGATTTCTATTAGGGTTATTCTGATGTCGATTAATTATTTCTTGTTTAGTTGCGCCGAGACCGAGGGTTAGTGGACCAGGCCCGTCGGACCTGTCTCGTGGAGCGCATTAGGTGAGTTACTATATTATATATATATGCTTAGGATGCATGATTTAGAAAATGCATGTTTTATTTTGACTAAATATGCATAAATAACATGATTTATATTCAAGTATATTTTTGGTATATTTTTGGTATATAATAAATTATATACATGTTTTATTAATAAAATATATTTAAAATGTTTTTAAATATATTTTTAGTTTAATTCATGATTTGATTGGATTTATTTGACATATATATACTCAAAATATACCAGGTTTATGTTTGGTATATTTTCGGTATATATATGGTTTATATTGCTATTTCATTTATATCCATGCATCATGTATTTGTGAATGAATGTTTTATTATTTATTAATGAAGGATATCAATAGAACGTGCTACCTAGTGGGCAGCACTAGGACCGAGTACGTACCGGTACGCCTATAGTTTTAGGCTATATACTAACTATTTGTGGATATTGATTTGATTATGATTATTGATATGTGAGATGTGGTTTGGGTGTGATTGCTGGAGCTCGGTTGACCAAGTGTCTCGGGGCCAATCACACTGGCAGTCAGACTGCTAGAGCTCGGTTGACTTAGTGTCTCGGGGCCAGTCTACTGTCCAAATGGATTAAGTGGATATATTTGGATAAGTGAGCCTGTATGGCTAGAGTGTTGTTTAACACTATTTTTCTGAGGTTGCGATATTCTAGGGTTCTATGTGATCCTTCATAAAAGTTGATTTTCAGACAAAATATATAAAATGATTTTTCTGCATCTGTATGAACTTGCCTGTATATATACATATTACTCATATACTGTTGACTGTATGCATTATCACTTAGAGTGTATGTATATGTATTATAGTAATTCACTCAGTGAGGTCTGACTCCCCTCCGTTGACTATTTTTCAGGAGAGTCAACTTCCTCAGACCTCAATAGCAGGTCGATACACCGGATTTCTTCCGCCCCGGCTTCTTTATGTAAATTATATACTTGAGTCTTATCTATTTTATCTAGACACTGCAGTAGTTGTGAAATAAAGTATTTGTTTTAAAGAGATGTATTATAGTAAAACTGGATTTGTATAAAGATTATACATTTATGAGATTATATATGCGATGCGATGAGTTTTGAATTAAATCCAGTTGATATGGATGATATTGTAATATTTATGATTTTTATTTTCCGCTGCATATTATATTTTTATGGTTATTATTGCATATTTATTTTATTTTTAGGCTTGCTACGGGTTCCGGATTCGAAAGAATTCCCGTTCCCTAGCGCCGGTCATGGCCCCTGTTTTGGGTCGTGACAAAGTTGGTATCAGAGCAGAGTTCGTATCAGAGTGGAGTTTTGTGTCAGGGCTTAGTTTTGTGAGTTGTGGCCCTAGTTTTAAAGTTGTGTTTTCTGTTGGACTACTGCAGTGTATTAGGTTCGAGTATGTCTTGATGAGTATTCCTTGCTGTAGTTTTCAGCGTTATTCCTCCGTTGTCTGTTTTGTCTGAATCTTTCCGTTTGTCTTTTCAGAATGAGGAGGCAAGCGCGTGTCGCTCCACCGGTCGTTGAGGCCGAGGATGATGAGTCTTTTCAGGATGAGGTTTTACCTCCTGAGCAGCCAATTAGACGTAGAGGTCGTGGCAGGGGTAGACCTCGAGGAGCGGCAGGTCGCCGTAGGCAGAGAGAGTTACAGGACGAGGAGCCTGTTGAGCCTGAGTTTGATGTTCCTGTTCCTCCAGTTGTTCAGCCTGTTCAGCCTGCCTATCAGCAGGGTATGTCTGACCCTAAGGCAGCTTTGTTCTATGCCAGAGTTGGCAGGATTGCTTTTGATGGTACTTCTGATCCTTTAGATTTTCTGCATGCGATTGAGACTAGGACTCGGACTGCTCATACCGAGTACCAGAGGATCATGATCGTTGAGTTGTCTGTCGAGGGACCAGCCTTGGATTGGTTTATTCAGATGATCCAGCCCTATATGATGACGATGACATGGGCTCAGTTTCGAGAGCGATTCATGAGGAGATTTTGTCCAGAGCCTCTTCGTTTGAGCTATCGTCTCCGTTTGACTAGTATTTCTCGTGGAGATCGATCAGTAGAGGAGTATACCCGAGAGTTCCTTCGTCTGGGTAGATATGCTGAGGATCTGATGCGAGATCAGTATTTCGCTGTTACTACCTATGTTACTGGTTTGGGTTCAGCTTTTGCTGGTATGCCTACAGCAGGTCTTACTCTGGAGTCTGTGATTGAGCTAGCTAAGGAGATCGAGCTGAGGTTAGTTAGGCAAGGAGCGATGCCTGATTATTACCAGTTGGGAGTTCAGTCGAGTGGATTGCAGGCTACTTCGTATTCGAGTTTTCATGTTGGTTCGAGTAGTCAGCAGCGAGGTTGGACTCAGCAGAGTCAGAGATAGCAGCAGCGAGTGCATCGGAGCAGTAGACATGGCTGTGGAGGTCAGCGTAGATCATTTAGATTTGGGTCAGGTGCTTCGAGCAGTAGCAGTGGTCGTAGTTCTGGATCAGCGGCCAGTGTTTGTCAGACTTGTGGTAGAGTCCATCAGGGACCGTGTTATCTGACACCGTTGACATGTTTTAGATGCGGGCAGACAGGACATTTTGCCAGATCGTGTCCTTACCCCGGATATCGAGCAGCAGCAGATTCCGCGATTCCCACAGCAATCGATTGCTAGTGCAGCACCCGTGCCATTTCAGTTACCACCAGCTCAGCATCAGAGTTCTACTCAGTTTGTTCCACAGTAGAGTCGTGGTAGAGGTACGAGAGGAGGGTACCAGAGGTGTTTGGCCAAGCTTCTACCAGTCAGCAGGGAGGTCGAGGTCAGGCCAGAGTTTTTCATCTGACTCAGCAGGATGCTCAGGCATCTAATGCAGTCGTGGCAGGTATTCTTTCTGTTTGTTACCTGGATGCTTTGGTTTGTTTGATCCGGGTGCCACGCATTCGTTTGTTTCTCCCATTTTTGCTTCTAAATCTTGTTGGCAAAGCTTCGAGGATGGCTTTTCCCTTGTCTGTTGCCACTCCTCTGAGCGATTCTTTGGACGCCGATATTGTTCTTTCTGGTTGTCCAGTTCTCGTGGGAGATAGAGAATTACCCGTTGATTTGTTTTTGTTGGATGTGATGGAGTTTGATGTTATTTTGGGAATGGATTGGTTGTCTCAGCATTATGCCATGGTTGATTGTAGGAATAAGGAGGTGATTTTCAGAATTCCTGGTGAAGTAGAATTTAAGTTTGTTGGTGACTGGAGTTCAGCACCTCAGAATCTTATTTCTGTTATTTCAGCTAGGAAGTTGTTGAAGAAAGGTTGTCAGGGGTTTTTGGCATTGGTTAGGGATACGTCAGTGGAGAAGTTGTCACTCATAGATGTTCCTGTTGCTTGTGAGTTTCCTGATGTTTTTCCCGAGGAGTTGCCAGGTTTACCACCTCATAGAGAGATTGAGTTCTGTATAGATGTGGTTCCAGGTATTACTCCTATATCTATGCCACCCTATCGTATGGCTCCTGCAGAGTTGAGAGAGTTGAAGGAGCAGTTGCAAGAGTTGTTGGATAAGGGTTTCATCAGACCTAGTGTTTCCCCTTGGGGTGCACCAGTCTTGTTTGTGAAGAAGAAGGATGGTACCCTGAGACTGTGCATTGACTACAGAGAGTTGAACAAGGTGACAGTGAAGAACAAGTATCCTCTCCCGAGGATAGATGATTTGTTTGATCAGCTCCAGGGTGCACAGTTCTTTTCTAAGGTTGACTTGAGGTCGGGTTATCATCAGCTGCGGATCAGTGAAGCTGATATTCCTAAGACAGCGTTCTGCACTCGATATGGTCATTATGAGTTTCTGGTGATGTCTTTTGGTTTGACTAATGCACCAGCAGCTTTTATGGACCTGATGAACAGAGTATTCCGACCGTATGTGGATCAGTTTGTGGTAGTCTTCATTGATGATATACTAGTATATTCAAGGAGTATGGAAGAGCACGTATATCACTTGAGGATTGTACTACAGACACTGAGAGATCATCAGCTTTATGCTAAATTCTCGAAGTGTGATTTCTGGATGGAGAGTGTTTCTTTTCTTGGACACGTAGTGTCTAAAGAAGGTATTCAGGTTGATCCACAGAAGATTGAAGCAGTATCTGAGTGGCCTAGACCTACTTCAGTTACTGAGATTCGGAGTTTTCTGGGTTTAGCCGGGTATTATAGGCGGTTTGTGCAGGATTTTTCCAGGATAGCAGCCCCTATGACTCGCTTAACTCAGAAGAATGTTAGATTCGAGTGGTCAGAAGCTTGTGAGAATAGTTTTCAGTTGTTGAAGGAGAAGTTGACCACAGCGCCAGTATTAGCTTTGCCTAATAGTGTGGATAAGTTCACAGTTTACTGTGATGCCTCTAGAATTGGTCTTGGTTGTGTGTTGATGCAGAATGGAAGGGTGATAGCCTATGCTTCGAGGCAGTTGAAGAAGCATGAGCAGAACTATCCCACACATGATCTGGAGATGGCTGCAGTGATCTTTGCTTTGAAGATTTGGAGACATTATTTATATGGGGTGACTTGTGAGATATTTACTGATCACAAGAGCCTTAAGTACATTTTCCAGCAGCGAGATTTGAATTTGAGGCAGAGAAGATGGTTGGAACTGTTGAAGGATTATGATTGCGAGATTCTTTACCATCCGGGTAAAGCTAATGTGGTAGCAGATGCCTTGAGTAGGAAGTCCTCAGGTAGTCTTGCTCACATCGGTGTTGAGAGGAGACCATTGATCCAGGAGTTGCATCTGATGGTGGATCAAGGTCTGATGATGAAGATCAGTAGATCAGGTGGACTGTTAGCTCAATTTAAAGTACGATCTGTACTGAGGGATAGGATTAAAGCAGCTCAGAGCCGAGATCCTATTCTAGAAGAGCTTGCAAAGAATGTCAGAGCAGGGAAGTTCACTGATTTCACACTCGGTGATGATGGTGTGTTGTGGATCAGTGGTAGATTGTGTGTTCCTGATGTGGATGATTTGAGAGAAGAGATTTTAGAGGAAGCACATTCTACAGCCTACAGCGTTCATCCAGGTGTTACTAAGATGTACCACAGTATCAGAGATCTATACTGGTGGGATGGATTGAAGAAGGATGTTGCCGATTATGTTGCTAAGTGCTTGACGTGTCAGCAAGTGAAAGCCGAACATCAGAAGCCTTCTGGGAAGCTTCAGCCTCTTCCTATTCCCGAGTGGAAGTGGGAAAGGATAGCTATGGATTTTGTGGTCGGTTTACCTCGTTCGAAGGATGGATATGATTCCATCTGGGTGATTGTAGACAGATTGACGAAGTCTGCACATTTCTTGCCTGTGAAAGCCACATATTCAGTTGCTAGATTGGCGAAGTTGTATGTGAAGCATATTGTGTGCCTTCATGGAGTACCTGTGTCCATTGTGTCAGACAGAGGTTCGGTGTTTACTTCTTGTTTTTGGCAGAAGTTGCAAGAAGCGATGGGCACTAGGTTGGATTTCAATACTGCTTTTCATCCTCAAACAGATGGTCAGTCTGAGAGGACGATCCAGACACTGGAAGATATGTTGAGGATGTGTGTCTTGGATTTGGGAGGTAGCTGGGATGATCATTTGTCGCTTGTTGAGTTTGCATATAATAACAGCTACCATAGCAGTATTGGCATGGCACCATACGAGGCGTTGTATGGAAGGAAGTGTAGATCCCCGTTGAGTTGGGATGAGATTGGTGAGAGAGCTTTGACTGGACCAGAGATGATTCAGGATGCTGCAGAGAAAGTCGCCGTGATCAAGCGAAGATTAGAGACCGCAGTTAGTAGACAGAAGAGTTATGCGGATCCTAGGCGCAGAGATGTGGAGTTTCAGGTTGGAGATTTCGTTTTTCTGAAAGTATCTCCGATGAAGGGTGTGATGAGATTTGGCAGGAAGGGTAAGTTAGCACCGAGATATATTGGACCGTTTGAGATTCTGGAGAGAGTTGGCACTGTTGCATATCGGTTGGATTTGCCTCCGAGTATGTCACAGGTGCATCCAGTATTTCATATCTCGATGTTGAGGAAGTATATCTCAGATCCTTCACACGTGTTGCAACCCGACATTGTAGAAGTGAGTGAAGATTTGACGTTTGTGGAAGAACCTGTGGCGATCGTAGATTTTCAAGTTCGACAGTTGCGATCGAAGCAGATTCCGATGGTCAAGGTTTTGTGGCGTAGCGACAGAGTTGAAGAGCATACGTGGGAGACTGAAGCTGAGATGCGAGCTTCTTACCCGTATCTCTTTCCTTCCTGATTCTGTAATCTTGTTTTTGGAATTCGGGGACGAATTCTTGTAAGGGGGGAAGACTGTAATATCCCGTGTTTTTTAAAAATATTTTTACACTGTACCGGGATATACAGTGTCAATAATTTTTATGCATTATACGATATTTTTATGAGTTAATATGTATTTTAAACCTATTTTAATTACTGTCTATTATTTTCAGTATTTTACGTAAAATTTTCCCGGGACTTTCATTTTCGGGGAAATTTCCACGTAAACAATGTATTATTAATTATTTTAAATGTATTTACGGGTTTGCATGAACTCATACATATTTTTAAATTATTAAATAAAGCCTGTGTGTGTATATTTATTTAATTAGGGTTTATTATTACCCTAATATTTTATTATTTATTTATTATTATTTGATTATTTTATTTTATTTTATTTTATTTTTCTTTTTCTTTTCTTTCTTCTTTTTTCTTCTTTTTCTTTTCCTTTTTCTTTCTTTTTCTTTTTCTTTTTCTTTCCTTTTCTTTCTTTTTCTTTTTCTTCTTCTTCTTCTTTCTCTCCCGCGCCCGACGCCGACCACCATTTCCTCACCGCCGTTTCTCCCTCCTCCGGCCACCGTTTTCGACACCGCCGGTCTCTATCTTCTCCTTGAGCTCCGGTGAGTGTGATTCTAGCTTTGGTTTGAGCTAAAATGGTCTAGAATTGCTTAGGTTTCGATTTGAAAATTTCAGCCTCTTTGGGTTTTCAATTTTTTTGAGATTCGATTTGGATGATTCATGGAAAATTCCTTCACAAATGTTGTTCCTGGTAGCTTAATCTTCATGTATGAATTTTTGTAGAATTTTTGGAGGTTGTTTGGATTTTTGGGTATTTTTGAATATTTTAATATTAATTTCTAATTTTCGGAAATTAATTATTTAAATTATGAAATTGGAGTTTATGGTTGAATTAGGTGTTGAAATGTATTATAGAAATTTATTTGGAATTTTTATGAATTTCCAAGTATTTATTTTTAATTATTGAAGTTTATGTGATTTTGTAAAATTAAGTTAATTGTGTTTTAAATTGAATTTAATTGGTTAATTAAGTTTAATTATTGATATTATTGATAAATATGTTGAGAAAATTAATTTTGGATAATTGTATGATTTTTGGTGAATTTTTGAAGTAATTTAGGTATATATATATATATAGGGGTATTTTGGTAATTTTACCCTAAATTGTCTAAAAATGTAATTTAATTGGTTTTAATATTTATTTAAGGTATAAAAATGATTTCTACAAAATATTTAGTACTTTTAACTAATTAAAACTATTTTCCGGGAATTATTTTCAATTATATATATAATATACGGTTTTTCTAATAAAATGAGTTTTAATCGGTTTTTACAGTGTTTCAAGATTTATTATGTAATTTCTACGTATGAAATGTATTTTTATGATTTAAGGATATTTTTGGTATATTTGAATATATATTCTGTGTTTGTGGACCCCGGTCGACAGATTGTAGTCTGGAGTCCGACCGAGGGGTTGTGATTGATTGTGGTGTTTATTTTTGAAGTGTATTTTCGTTGCAGGGTCGGCTCTACTCTGTTGAGTAGAGAGATGTCCGTTTTACAGGGGAGGTTCTGTCGGATTTCCGGTAGAATTCTCGTAAAACGTGATATCGAGTCGAACCCTAATTTCCGATTCTGTGTTGAATACTCTAGATTGAATTCTAGGATTTCTATTAGGGTTATTCTGATGTCGATTAATTATTTCTTGTTTAGTTGCGCCGAGACCGAGGGTTAGTGGACCAGGCCCGTCGGACCTGTCTCGTGGAGCGCATTAGGTGAGTTACTATATTATATATATATGCTTAGGATGCATGATTTAGAAAATGCATGTTTTATTTTGACTAAATATGCATAAATAACATGATTTATATTCAAGTATATTTTTGGTATATTTTTGGTATATAATAAATTATATACATGTTTTATTAATAAAATATATTTAAAATGTTTTTAAATATATTTTTAGTTTAATTCATGATTTGATTGGATTTATTTGACATATATATACTCAAAATATACCAGGTTTATGTTTGGTATATTTTCGGTATATATATGGTTTATATTGCTATTTCATTTATATCCATGCATCATGTATTTGTGAATGAATGTTTTATTATTTATTAATGAAGGATATCAATAGAACGTGCTACCTAGTGGGCAGCACTAGGACCGAGTACGTACCGGTACGCTTATAGTTTTAGGCTATATACTAACTATTTGTGGATATTGATTTGATTATGATTATTGATATGTGAGATGTGGTTTGGGTGTGATTGCTGGAGCTCGGTTGACCAAGTGTCTCGGGGCCAATCACACTGGCAGTCAGACTGCTAGAGCTCGGTTGACTTAGTGTCTCGGGGCCAGTCTACTGTCCAAATGGATTAAGTGGATATATTTGGATAAGTGAGCCTGTATGGCTAGAGTGTTGTTTAACACTATTTTTCTGAGGTTGTGATATTCTAGGGTTCTATGTGATCCTTCATAAAAGTTGATTTTCAGACAAAATATATAAAATCATTTTTCTGCATCTGTATGAACTTGCCTGTATATATACATATTACTCATATACTGTTGACTGTATGCATTATCACTTAGAGTGTATGTATATGTATTATAGTAATTCACTCAGTGAGGTCTGACTCCCCTCCGTTGACTATTTTTCAGGAGAGTCAACTTCCTCAGACCTCAGTAGCAGGTCGATACGCCGGATTTCTTCCGCCCCGGCTTCTTTATGTAAATTATATACTTGAGTCTTATCTATTTTATCTAGACACTGCAGTAGTTGTGAAATAAAGTATTTGTTTTAAAGAGATGTATTATAGTAAAACTGGATTTGTATAAAGATTATACATTTATGAGATTATATATGCGATGCGATGAGTTTTGAATTAAATCCAGTTGATATGGATGATATTGTAATATTTATGATTTTTATTTTCCGCTGCATATTATATTTTTATGGTTATTATTGCATATTTATTTTATTTTTAGGCTTGCTACGGGTTCCGGATTCGAAAGAATTCCCGTTCCCTAGCGCCGGTCATGGCCCCTGTTTTGGGTCGTGACAGTCATTTCCTTGAAACCTAAAATATAAAAGGTTAAGCCATATCAAACACTTACCTCTAGCGAATGCCTAATTAGAGAGCTATACAGCTCCTCGTGACCCTCCTCTGTCCAACATTGCATATTAGCTGGCAGCCTCAAGGACTCAGCATACTAATCTCTAACTTGGGCATTCGAGACACTTGGAGGCTTCATCTTGTTTAGAATCCAAGTCCTTATATCCGGACACCCAGAGAGTCTCAGACGCTGCATAAATATCTCCTCAGCATCAGAATCTCTATTTAGGAGTCATCTTTTTTGCCTCCTGCCCTTCTCAGTTTAAGAAGACCTAGCTACAAATTTCTCCTCAGACTGATGTCAACTTCATCTGGGACTACAGGTGCTACAGGCTCAGGCGATGGGGAGGAGACCTGAACTTCTTCTCGCATCTTTGGCTCATAAACTACAAGCTAAATCCCATCCACAAATGTAAAAAAGTTAGTCATCTATAAATAAAAAGATAAAAATAAAAGTCAAAGAGATACCGTCCAATGATTGAAACATACTAGTGGATTGTACATGACCTAGGCAGACTCTCCAAAGATATCTTCTTGATACATCTTCAGCTAACCGAGCATCGGCTAGGCCATTGAGATTAAGTCTTAGGACCATCTTTGTATCATGGTCAGACAACTTCAGGGGGTTACTTCACCTTATGGCACTCATCGGACCACATTCGTTGGACATCCACAAAGTCCAAATGGTGCTCGACCGTAAAAAATTTATGCCTCCACTTCTTGTGGAGATCCGAAAGCTTCACAAAGAGGCTGTGGTTGGGGATGGCCGATAATGAGAGTATTAACTCCCCTTTCTTCTTATTCAGACTATACATATATCGCAGGATGTCTAAGTTTGGCTCCCTACCCTCCTCATCATTAACTCTATAAACCCGGTCAGAATCCTATAACTATTGGGATGAAGCTAACCGAGAGCTATATTATACCTATTCAAGAACATTTTTACAAAGGGATCTAGAGGGACCTTCAAACCCCCCCCCCCTCTAGTTGGTTAAAATAGACAATTAACCTATCAAAGTCTATCATTGAAGTATGAGCTCTAAATTTCCTATTGATGGTGTGCAGGGTGAAATCAGCGGGAATACTAAAATGCCTCCGATACCACCCTAAAAACTCTTTGTCTATTCTAGAGATGAGCAAATCAGAGCTAACTTATTCTTTTAGTGCCATGGATTAATCTAATAAGTAAAAATAAGCAATGTAGGAAGGAAGAAAATGATCACTTGGTTATAGAATGCAAGGGTTATTGTAGGAAAAGCTTGATGATAGTAGCAAGAGGAAGTAAAAAGGTTGAAGAAGTAAACAAGATAGTAAGAAGCAAAAATGCAACAAATCGCAAAAATAGAGATGCTTATAGGACAACAGAAGGCTCTGGAAAAGACCATTAACTACCCCCATAAATGCTTCGGTTCCTCCCACATCATTAAAGGCAGTCTGAGAAATAGAAAAACCCATTAATTGAGCAGTCATCATTATGGAAGCAGAAACATCTAATCTTCTGACACACGAATAGATGCGATGGTTACACAGTTCAAATTTCAAAAAAGGGGGCATCAAAATGACATAGAAATTATCCATCCTGTACACATTACTACCTGTTGTCCCGAGCATCACAAGCTCTAGTATCAATGACCAGTAACTGAAAACTGGCACCCTCAAGTTGCTTCTATAGTATTGAGGTTTGACATTCGAGCCATACTTTTAAGGTACCAAGACTACATGACACTTGGGCCACACTTCTAATGCACCAATAATAAGTCCAGTGACTAAAGTTGACACACTCAGGTCGCTTATACAGTACTGAGATTACAAGCATGTAAGCCTCGTGTCTTGCACCAAGCATCTAAGCCTCGAGCATCTAAGTCTAGTGATTAAAGCTGGCACCCTTAGGTCACTTTTATAGTACTGAAGTTCGGCACTCGGGCCGCAATTTTAATGCACCAAGCATTAAAACTCCAGTGACGACTGGTTCTGTCATGTTATCTCCACACTAGCGGGTTAATCCATTATATTGACCATTTGCATTATCAAACTCTTAATTTTGGACTTTGACAAATAATTTTTATACTAATAATTTCAATTAAGTGTGTAGGGAATAATATACCAAACATATACCAAGCATATACACTTTTGGATGAATAGTGACTTTTCAGGCAGATTGAACCTCTAAAATTCAAGAAGGGTTTTGACATCTTTAGAGCTCTTAAATGAGAAAATTATCTTCTTCACTTTTGAATTAGACATCTTAAGCTTTCCAAATTGAGCTTACTTGTCAAAATCAAAGTTCATTTAGATATGAAAATCTTCAGTCGAAGTCAGCATATGCAGCTTGCATTTCAATTTGCACAACCCTTGGTATTTCAGCAATATCTTGAGCTAAAAATCTTGAAATTAGGTGATTCAAGTTTTATGGAAAGCTAAGACAATTATCTATAACTTTTATAAAGAACTTTTTAGCTAAATCAATTTTCTTCAATCCCGTTCATGAGCATCTTTCGAGGTGGTCACGAGCTATCCTTAAATGGAGCCTTTTGAGCATGTTTTTGCCAAAAAATGGTAGTACCCCTCACTAGCATGAGTGCTTATGAGCAGACCTCTAATAGCATCCAATGAAAAAATTTGAATGCAACGGATATATTTTTCCTCCTCACGAGCACTGTTCACTCGTGTGCCGCCCGTGAGCATCCCTTGAGTTGTCAAAAGTCCAAGAATTGATTCAAAATCAATTATAAACATTGGAGACGTGATTGATACAACCAAAAACTATATTTTTAAGTGTTTTCCTATATAAACACAACTTAGAATTCAATTGAAAGGTTAAGAAAACTTGTTTATCATTGATTATTTTTTTAAACATTCAATTAAGCTCTTAAACTTTCCTTTAAACAATTCTTTGTGTATAACTCTTGTGAGAGTTGGTGAGTGATTAGAATAGACATTCTTATTCTTTTATTTTTTGGGTTTAGAAAATGGAAAGTGAGATTCTATTTTGAAGGAATTGGTTTAAATGCTTAGCCATCAAAACACTTGGGAATTTGGTTTTAGTGTGAGCCTTGAAAACACTTGTAATTTGGTTTTTAAGTGAGCCTTGAAAACTCAAGTTGTAAGGTTGTAAGAGTGAGCCATAAAAATCTTGTGTATTCTTAATCTTGTGAATAAGATTGTGGGTGATTAAAAATCCTAACTTGGGAATAAGTTAGGTGGAGACATAGGATTATTGTTGAATCCGAACTCCTTAAATATTTGTGTTCTTCATTCTTCCTTCTCAACTCTTACTCAATTCTTGCAAAGAATTACTTTAATTTCCAATTTTTGTTCGATAGTCTTATTCACCCCCACTTTAGGATTCTTTCACATTACATATCCTTTTTTTATTGCGAGTTTTGTGCACTCAAGTCCAACTGGCACTTCAACAATGTTCTTATATGATAATCCCAAGACTCGGCATTGAGCATTGTCTTCTTTTGTGACTGAGGCTGGCCACCTCAGCTCACCCTTCCATCTTAAATGCAGTGATTCATGTAATCTCTCTCTAGACAGGAGAATGGCATTTCATCACCTTACAGACTCAGATACATCAGACATAAATATCCGAATAGACTCGCGGGGGGGACTCTTGATACCCCATATATATATATATATTTCTATTTAATTAAGGTTTTTATTTCCTATACAGGTTACTCAGAAAGGAAAGACAACCAAAGACATTCAAGAAAAGGTTCCTGAAACAGAAGACTCCCAAAAAAGAAGGAACACTCTCCCAATTGGTTTAGGACTCCTAATCAAAGAGGACTCTTACTCCTTTCAGGTTTGAACATCACTATCTCTATAAATAGGACCTCAGATTTCCCATTCTCATTTATTCTATTCTCTTGTATTCTTATTATTCTCCTTCTCTCTCTAGATTCTCTCTTTATATACTCTAACTTAGGCATCAGAGGATTTGTGAGGATCCTCCCCACCTCTCACTTTGCCATTTATTGACCACTTGCAGGGTTTTAGATCAAGAGTTTCAAAAAGCAAGTTATTAATGCCTTTACCAAAACTCTGTCAAATTATGTTTTCATCTTTAAGGTAATTCAAAAAATTTTGAAATTAGGTAATTAAAAAAATTTTAAAACAAGAAAAAATAAAACTAATGTGGTTCAGTTTGATAGTTTACGCTCCCATCCATAATAAAAGCATAATAATAATAATAATAATAATAATAATAATAATAATAATAATAATAATAATTATTATTATTATTATTATTATTATTATTATTATTATTTTGTCAGGCTTATCCCATCATGGGATATTACAACACTATATATCACACAACTAAATTAATTATATTATATTATCTATCATTAACTACCATATATTATCACTGTTACAGACTATTACAATTATATATATATATATATATATATATATATATATATATATATATATATAGGTATGACAAGGATATTCAACCATTGACTTGCCTCCACCAAGTATTGAACAACGGTTCTAGGGCCTCCACTTAGACCATTCAACCAAGCTTCATTGGCCACAGTAATTGCTTTTTTATATTATTGTGGACACCTTTAGTTTGTTCGGCCTGCAATGAAAGTACAATGATGAGAAAGTATGAGTTTTGAATGCAAAGGAAGCTTGAAACTTCTCTAAAATAGACTTGAAAGCCCCAACATTAAGCTTAAGCCCAAAATTGAGCCTCTAAGCGCCCAAGACTATTTCCTTTTGGCCTAAAGGCCCAGATCTAGCCTGGGTGAAAAGGCGATCACCTTAACGAAGAGGTGTCGCCTCTTCATCTTAGGCATTAGTGAGATGGCGCCTCTTCACAACTACCCTCTCCAACATTAAATGCCATTAATAGCAGCAGTTGAGGCATACCTGCCACTTATTTGGGGTGTTTTTAAATGGTAAAAAAAGGAAAAAAGGTAGGAAAAAGAGAAAAAAATATGGGGAAGGATGGGGAGAGGGTGAGAGTGAGTTTGTTGGGAATTGAAAAAGGCAAAAAAGGAAGAGGCTTAAAAGGAAAAGTGTGAGCAAATGAGAGGGGGCTAGACTTTTGGTCTTTGAAAAAAAAAAAGAGGACATTTTGGAAAAAAAAACAGAAAAGAGAGAAAAAAAAAAGAAGAAAAGAAGAGAAGAAGAAGAAGAAGAAGAAGAGGGGGATTTTGGAGCTAAAATACTTGATTTTATTGAGAAGGAAGAGGACTCTCTTGCATTTAAAGCATTCAAATTAACAAACCAAGCTCTGATGGCTTAGTTAGGAGCATCAACTAGTCCAAACTAGTGAGATTTCCCATTTTCAAGCTTTAAGTTTTTTATTTCATTAAAAGCTTTTGATTTATTACTCTCTTGCTTGTTTTCCTAGTTTGTTATTTGTTTAAAGTCATATGGAAGTATGAATATATGAAACATTGAGTATTGGTTATTGATCTTTATGTATTTGTATCAGTCTTTGCTTGTTTCTCTTGATTTCAAAGTTTCTTAAAGGTTAAGAAATGTAGTATGCTTATGAGTCTGTTGAAGAGGCAACATCTCTTCATAGAGGCATCACTCCTTCTCTTTGTGGCGATCTAAGATCACCTTTTGGTAAGGATCTTACATGATTCTACTTTGGTCTATAATGTTTATTTTGTATATTTTGCATGATTCTCATGTTTGTCTTGTTATATATCTTGATTTCATACATGATTACTATGTCGTTTAATATTATTATTGTATAATATTATTATGTTATTTGTGAACTATTTTTGTGATTTTATTTTCGTTTCATATGGATATTATTTGTTAATTATTTTGTAAATAATATTGTTATTTATAAGAAAGGACTAATTTATACTTATTACAAAGATTGTTTGGTGATTTGTAATCATTAAATAGTTAGCCTATTAATTAGTTCTCTAGAGGTTTTATTTGTCTAATTAATTAGTTTATTTTTATTTTATTTATGGTTTATTTTCTATTTAGTTTACATTTTTTTAAACAAAATATTGTAATTCCTAATCCTTTCCCCCATTCATTTGGAATGAATGATTGTAAATTATTATTATTTATTTTATTTATATTGAATGTTAGGCTATAAGCATGAAAAAGGGACTAATGTGCAAACTCGAACTAAAATATAAAATTGGAAATGATTGCAATCCATGTTAAAATAAGGAAATATTTTAACAATCAAAGCTAATAAAATATAAAACACACATAGAAGCCAACCGCAAGGTTGGATGGGCATACCAAAAGCCCATTCCCAATTTTCAAACCTGATCTCTGATGACGGCTTCTGGGAACCTTCGTAGAATTCAGTTGCTCTACAGTGTGTCTTGGCTTTTATTCGAGTGGCAACTTTATCTCCATTTTGGGCCTCAAAAGCCCATTTTATATTTTCTAATGGGCCTTAAGCTCACAGAGTTCCGTGGTCACCAAACACTTGGATGCGCACTTAACCCCACTGCTCATAATGGTGACTCTACTGGGGAATAGAGAAACTAATTCCAAGTGTTTCATAATTTATCATCTTTGATTATTTCCTTTGCAAATTCTTGCATTCACTACACATTTCCACACAATGTGCACACTATGTCCTAAATAAATCGATAATAGTCTTTGCTTTGATATCTATAATTCACTCAAACTTAGTGGTGGAGTATTCGATTATTGTCACTCATAGCACGTACTTATCTACGTTGCACAGACCTTTGAGTAGGGAGACGTAATAGAAGTAGATAGCTGGGGAGCCGAAGCTTATTACCCGAGACCCAACTCATATAATGACTTAGCAATTTTCATTAGAATTTTTCTTAAATTCATGTGTTTGATGTCATATGGTAATTCTTTGAATAAGGACCAAGCCCATTATAAACAAACCTTCATAAGATGGGCCTCTCATGCCTATTTTAGCCCATTACAAATGGATCTTGACAAGGTGAGCCTTTGATGTCATTCTTGGCCCATTAAAATGGACATTGGCATTATTTGAAGAAATTATTACTCATTTGTACCATCTTAAGAGTTATTTTACATCCGTCGATTTTATTATCCCTAACTGATAATTAAAACCCAAAACAATAATCCTAGGACAAAGAACTCACTAGTGAACATGTGTATGGGAGAAATAAGGGTGGAGATACCGTTTGAGAGATTTATATCTTTTTTCGTGTTGTTATGTGCAAATAGAGTATGTGTTTATTTCCTATTTAATTAAATTTTCATCTTATGCATACATGTCATGCATATTTCTAATTTGTGGTGATTGTAGATATAGATTCACGATAGTCTTATAGTTAGATGTGATTTGACACTAGTCATCTAGTTAGGATTTCTAGAGAAACTGAGATGGCAGAATTTAACGCTAAGGCTTTTAGGGATAGGTTAAAAGCAAAGATAGTCGATTAGACCTGGGTAATTATGCAAGAGATGATGGCCAAAATGAGGGGACCAGCTAGATAGGAACCGTCAACACCTCAGCTACAACCATTTGATTTGGGTACTGAAGTCTCCGAAAGATGGGAAAAAGAGGATGATCAGGAAACTTTAGTGGTAGAGTCTATAGCTAGATAGATCGTGAATACATACACTACAGAACATGTGGAAAAGTTTGACTAGGTTAAAAATATAACAAGACTATGGCTCAAATGAAGTTAATAATGAAAGAGAAAGGGATAGATGCTCTGATGAGCTCCTTTGATATGACTTTTGATGAAGATGACAACCCTCTACTCCGGAAGTTTAAATTTCCTAACATGAAGAAATTTATTGGCATTAAAGATCCTCATCTACATCTGAAGCAGTATATGACTTACATTAACACAACCGATTTGACCAAGGAACAGATTATGAAGCAATTTCCTCTATTTTTGGAAGGAACACCAATCAGATGGTATTATACTTTGGAATCCTATATCCAAGCTAATTGAGAGGGATTATATAATGCATTTATAAAGCAGTATAGTCTCAACATTCAAATGGAAGCATTTTTTAGAGACCTACAACATTTAAAGAAAAAATTCAATGAGTTTGTCGTTGATTACTTAATCAGGTAGAGAGCAAAATTGACATAAATGAAGCACTAGAGCACAGAATCTAATAAGCTAATGCTAGTAATAGAAGGGTATGTAGTTTTACTCTCTAAAAAATTAAAAGATTTGGGAATTTAAAACTTTGAGGAGCTATCTAGAGTTGGGGTGTAGAAAGAATCCAACTTAGCATAAGAGAAAAAATTCTTTAGTGGAAGACCTGCAAACAGAGAGGGGATTGGATCCAACAATAGAATTGGGCCAAGCAACAATATACAAATCAATGCTGTCAAATAACCTTAAAGGTTTTCTAACTTGGGAAGACACCTCTCCTAAGTCTTAGAGAAACTGATTGAAAATAACCTCTTACGACCACTGCCTCAAAAACCACTTTTTCTAAATGCAGACCCAAAATTATACTGCAAATATCACCAAAAAATCAAACACAATACTGATGGTTACACTTATATAAAATATAAGGTTCAAGATTTAATCGATTCAGGCAAGATAACTAACCTCAAAACCAGAAAACCAAACACCTAAAATAACCCTTTGCCCAATTATTGCAATGTACCACTACTAAATACACACATCTTGATGATCGATACCATCTTAATAGAGGAATAAGTCCTTAATTTCTTTGTTGATTCCATACCCACACCACCAAAACCATAACCAAAAGACTTGAACCTGAACCTAAACTAGAAATCTATGGAGCTTCATGTGAATGTTCTAGAAATTTGGAGTTTTGATTATGAAGAAGGGGAAGCAATTGATCTGTGGAAAAAAATGAAGGAAAGATAACCCAATTAGTTAAGAAGCTTGAGAAGAGAAAGGAAGTAAAAAATGTTAAACTAGAAGAAGAGAGAGTCGACTTAAAGGAAGAACTAGATAAGAAAAAGCAAAATAAGGAAACTATTGAGACTAGAAGAGATGGAAAAAACTATCACTAGTGTTTAGGAGTCACTTATGAACTCTTAAGCCCATCAGGAAGCATTGGTTACAGCCCTTGATTATAAGAAAATCCCCTCAACTCACACTCTAAAAAATATGGTAGATTCACTAACAGAAAGCCCTCCGAGGGAAATTTTATTTACATATGATGACTTACCCTTGGAAGGTAGAAACCATAAAAAAGCCTTATTCATGAAGGCTGAGGTGAAATAAAAATTAACTTGTTGTATAATGGTGGACAATGGATTTGCCATCAATGTGTACCCTTTGAAGATCTTGCCAAAGTTAGGGCTGACAATAGTTAATCTAAAGCTATCCGATACAGTCATCAAGGCCCACGATGATACGAAAAGGCTAGTTGAGGGAACCTTCTGAGCTTTGGTCAAGATTAGACTTATCAAAGCTTGGCTCAACTTACACGTAATACATATTCCGATCACCTTTGCCATTCTTTTAGGAAGACCGTGGTTTCATCCATTAGGTGAGTGTTGCTACTATTCATCAAATAATCAAATTTTTGCATAAAGCAAGAGTAGTCACTATAACGACAGAAACTGAAGCTATTATCGCTGCATTGAAGTTAACTATTAGTGAAATTTCAGACAGTCTGAGTTTCGAGGTTTGCATGATCTATGAAGATGAGCTAAATTTGAGAATTATGAGTATGATGAAGAACATGCAATTTATGCCTAGAATGGGATTGGGGAAGAATCAGCAAGGCCCGCCTGAGTTTATTAAACCTAAAGTGCCAATCTTGAAGCACGGGGTAGGGTATCTAGAAGTATATGAGTCTGAAGAAGAGGATGAAGCTAAAGGAAAGTTTGGGAAGAGTAAAACTATACCTAAATTAAAGAAGAAGACACTGTGGGAAATATTTATAGAAGAAGCTGCTAACTATCCCAACAAAGGAGCTCATAGGCCTTTAATGATTGCTGAGAAATTGGTCCCCGAGTTTGAAATTTTCACTAAATATAGAATTGGGATCAATGAAGTTACTGTTGAGGAGTCGATAGTGGAGGAACTGGTACTGACTCCAGAATCAGAAGAGGACATTCCTATGATGGAACTTAAGGATGCTGCTGATAGGAAGAGAAGTTCAACTTTGAATCCTATATTCTTGATTCCATTATGGATGTTTTCTATTATGACCTTGACATTTCTCTTTCTAACTTATTTGAAACTGATGACATTTTCTTTTCTAAAGTTAATATGATAAGTTCCAACTTTGCTTATTTGTGTGATGTTTTTCCTAATAGTTATTCTGTTTGTGATGATCATTTCATGCATATGTTTGACATTAATTCAGTGCAAATTAAATCATTTAATCTAGGCACATGTGATAATCCTAAAAATATATTGATTACTTTTGACTTAACTCCTTATGAGAGAAAAAAATGAAAGAACTATTAAAAAAAGATAAAAAGTATTTGCTTGGGGCTACAAGGATATGCCCGGGATTGATAGAGAGATTATAGAACACAGGATCCCCATGTATTCTCATGTCACATTGATAAAATAGAAAAAGAGGAGATTAAGGGCAGAATGGGCTCTCTTGATTAAAGTTGAAGTGGAGAAACATCTAAAAGCAAAGTTCTTAAAAGTGTTAAATGACACCTAGTGGCTAGCCAATATAGTTTTAGTTCCTAAGAAGAATGGGAGAGTCAGGATGTGCGTGGACTATAGGGATTTGAACAAGGCTTATCCAAAAGATAATTTTCCCTTGCCACATATTGACACTTTAGTCAATAATGCAGCTTCAAGTGCTATGTACTCCTTTATGGATGGCTTCTCAGGATACAACCAGATTATGATGGCAGTGATTGATAAGTTGAAAACTTCTTTAACCACTAAGTGGGGTGTTTATTGCTATACAGACATGTCATTTGGGTTGAAAAATACAGAAGCTACTTATCAAAGGATGGCTACAACTTTGCTACATGATATGGTCCATAAAGAAATAGAGGTGTATATGGATGATATGATGGTCAAGTCTCTAACTAGAGGATGGCACTTCAAGGCTCTAAACAATTTCCTGGGAAGAGTTAAAAAGTATAACCTCAGGTTGAATATGAAGAAATGTGTTTTTGGGGTAACCTTTGGGAAGCTGCTAGGGCATATTATTAGCTAGAGAGGCATAGAGATGGATTCAGATAAAGTGAGAGCGATCAGAGAAATGTCTGCATTAAAAAATGAGAAAGAGATCAAAGGGTTTATTGGACGGTTGTAATACATCAGTAGGTTCATAGCCAAGCTAACCTTCATCTGTGAGCTAATCTTTAAGCTCTTGAAGAAGAATTAGCCAGTCATTTGGGATAACATATGTCAGTAAGGTTTTGAAACTATTAAGAATTATTTGATGAATCCTCTAGTTTTATAGCCGCAGAGGCCAGGTAAGCCTTTAATTCTTTACTTAGCATTAGAGAAGGATGCGATTGGCATTATGCTAGCTCAAGAATGAGAAGGAAGAGCTTGGCATGTTGTGTATCATATGAGTAAGAAGCTTTTACCTTATGAAGCCAATTATAATCTAGTAGAAAGAACTTGCTTAGCTGTAATTTGGGCGACAAAAAAGCTCTGACATTACTATCAGTTTTGCAGAATTTAGGCAGTCTTTAAGCACGATCCTCTTAAGTATCTTTAATAAACTCCCTCTCTTATAGGGAAATTACTTAGATAGTTGGTCCTACTTATCAAATTCGACATAGACATTATGGTAAAGAAGGTGATAAAAGGGAGAGCTATAGTGGACTTCTTAGCTCAGAATCCAATAGATGATGGACATGAATAGGAGTTAGAATTCCCATATGAGCACCTGGGGGTAATAAAGATCCAAATATGGAAAATTTATTTTAAAGGAGTAGTTAATAATAGAGAAGCAGGCATTAGTGTGATTCTGGTCTTGCTAGAAAGAGAAATGATTTTGATGGCAATACGATTGGAATTTAAAGTTACTAATAATAAAGTTGAATATGAAGCCTGCATTTTTTGTCTTGAAGCACTCAAGAATGTGAGGGCAAAAGATATTACAGTATACAGAGACTTGATATTAGTAGTGAAATAAATCTTTAATAAATAGAAAGTGAGAGAAGATAGGTTAAGATTGTATTGGGACTACTCGGCTATAATTTTATTATCTTTCACCCAATGCAGATTCATGCACTTGCTATGGGAAGAGAATCAGATGACATATGTTTTGGACTCCAGCTTCAAGATGGGAAGGAGGAAAGCAGGTAGAAATCAAGCCCTTCATCCTAGTAAAGTCTCGAACTCCTTGCTATGAAGAAATCAAAATAATGCCAATCGACCATATAGAAAAGCCTTGGTTTCATAATCTACAACAGTATCTCGAAATGAGGCAATTTCCTAATGATGCTGATAGAAAAGAAAGAATGTCACTGAGGATGTTATCTCCATAATTCATCAACCATAAGGGGATGTTATACAAGGGAATTCCAGTTGGAGTACATTTGAGATGTGTTGATAAGGATGAGGCACAAAAAATCATGGAAGTAGTTCACGAGGGTGTATATGGACCACATATGAATGGAACAGTCCTTGCTAAGAAAATAACTTGTCAAGGGTATTTCTGGCTGACCACAAAGGTAGAGTGTGTGAAATGTGTAAAGAAATGCCACAATTGCCAAGTGTATGGTGATGTGAGCCATTTTCCTTTTATGGAACTTCAATGATTAACCTCTCCTCGGCCATTCACAGTCTGGGGAATTGATATCATAAGAGAGATAAGGCTGAAAGCATTTAACGGTCATCACTATATTATAGTAGCAATTGACTACTTCTCTGATTGGGTAAAAGCAGAATTGTTCATGACTGTTGGGGAAAAAAATGGTGAGGTTCATAAAAAAGAATATAATCTGTAGATATGGGTTACCTCATCATATCATCACTGATAATGGTGTTCAGTTTAAGGTAGAAAGAGCCACTTTATTAGAGGAATATAAGATTGAACATCATAGACCGTTTCCTTACAGACCATAGGTGAATGGAGCAGTAGAAACGGAAAACAAGAATGTGAAAAGGATCCTAGCCAAGATACTAGAGAACTAAAAAGACCGGGCAAGCTACCTACAATTCACATTATAGGGATATAGGACCACTGCCAGAACATCAACAGGAGCTACACCATATTCTCTAGTGTATGGGTGTGAAGCTGTATTGCCAATTGAAGTTGGGATTTGGTTATTAAGGGTTCTCTCGGAATCTAAAATCCTTGAGTATCAATGGGTTGAAAGCCGATTGGCATAATTGATGCTACTAGATGAAAAGAGAATGAAAATCATGTATCACTCTCAGTTATATTAGAAAATGATAGCCTGAGCTTATAATAAAAAGATTAAGCCAAGCAAAATTAAAAAGGGTGACTTGGTGTTAAAGCTTACTAGGCCCATCATGACTGATTCGCGGGGAAAGTTTAAGCTGAACTAGGAAGGTTTCTATCAAGTGAAGAACCTATTTTCCAAGGGCGTTACTATTCTATCTAATTTAAATGAAAATGAGTTCAGAGATCCCATTAACCTGGATAAGCTTAAGAAATACTTTCTGTAAAGTCTCGCTAGGGAGAAAACCTCAAAAGAGGCTGCCTAGGTAAAAGTCAGAGATAAAAAAATAAAAAAATAAAATCCTTCTGGATTGAAATCCTGAAAGGGCAGTCCAGGCAAAAGCAAAGAATATATAAAAGGAGAGAGAGAGAAAAAATAGTTAGATGGAAAACTTATAAGGGCAAACCAATTAACGACGGGAGATATGTAAAAAGCTAGATGTATAGTCACTTTATGCTTAAATTAAATGGAATGGATTACCTTGATTATTATTGAATGTTGCATTAAATTCTTATTACACACTGTTTAACTAGAAAGAAAATTCCATCTAATAAAAAGCAAATAAAGACTAAATTCCATAAAACTAGTTATGCTTACTTTTCTTTTGAACACCTTGAGCACTCAATGTCTGCAATGCCCTTGTCCTTTTATTTCTTATGAATTCATCCTTTTTTATCTGCTGTAACTGAATCTATGCCTTGTATTGGTCATTAGTGGACTAATCTCCATTGTAGTTAATGAACCTTTAAATGAATTTGTGAGGCCAAGTAGCGACCAAGTTATTCAGAAAGTTTTAAGAAATGGGCCCTGGCTCAAATTCATGCACTGACTCCACAATAGTTATTTCTATCCATATTGTTTGCAAAGTCGAGCAAGATTATAGAAAGTGGCAAAATGAAAACCAGCTAGTGGAACATAGTAAGTATAGGACCGAATGGTCACGTGTTGTAACCTCCACCATGGACACATCCACTAAATCAGAGTGTCAAAGAACGTAGAAAACTAACTCTGAATATCCTTTGGAATAGGATGAAGTCTCCTGATACGACAATGCTTAGACTTATAATGTGTAATGTCTTTAGAATGTTCAATCAACTTTAGCTTTTCATGAAACCCTGCCTGTAGGAAGAATGAATAGGTAAAAATGATAAGAAGCAGTAAATGGAAAGAAAAAAGAAGCTCACCTCCAGCAATAGGGGACTCCTTGAGAATTGCCTAGTTTTAGAGAAATTATCGAGCCCAATGATGGTCTCTGTTAGGATAAGAGGGAAAGGATTTAGACCAACTTCCACTTAGTCCAAAATGTGAAGAACCTTTAGGTCACAGTTGCCAGAAGGGGTAACTAGTAGAAATTAAGCATATAGGCTAAGAGCAATCATTCGAGGCCAATAAACCTCATTGCTATCTACAGTCATAACAGCTTCAAGAAAAGAGCTTATCAGAACCTCATTACCAAAGATATGGCAAAGAGAAGACTGAGGGGAAAAGTTGAATAGACTAGCCATTTGGTATTGGATGGAGTATAGATCTAGGGGTTCAACCGAAGGAATCATGATCTAACAAGCAGAATCCATCTGAGAACCCAAGATAGCTTTGAATTCCTTTGGCAAAAGGCATAACTCTACTTTGTTGAATCTGAAGACATGTTTCTAAGGATCCCAGAATTGAGCAAGAACATGGAGAAATGGGAAATTAATCTTCCTAGCATGCAAAGATCAGAAAATAGACAGATGAAATGGCTCAAATTTAGCCCACAATCCACCATCCAAGATTTTCAGGATCAACTATAGTTATTTTAAGCTTCTTTCTATCATTTTGAGAGGTTAGGATGCTGTTTAGAGAGAGAGAATGAAGATAATTTATGTGAATGGAAAATTGGAGATTTTAAAAAAGAGCTGGGGATTTAAGTAGCTGTAGACTTCTTACAGAGGCAATTGCCTCTACAATTAGGTGACGCCTTTAGGTGTTGAGGCAATTCTCTATCACCCCTTTATAAAGAGGCAATGCCTCTCCAATAGTAAGGGGTGTACTTTTCATTACTGCAAAATGACTGTATTATACATGTAAGATTCAGTTATCAGAGAAGGGGATTTTATAAATAAATATTTTTTGTTAATTAATCCAAAGGGGTAGTTAAAATGAAATTGAGAGTTATAACATTCATTCAGTGTAAAATATGAAAATACCAAAATGAGAAGTTAATTTAGAAAGTAACAGAGCAATAGTGCAAAGCAGTAAAACTATCTCCAATCAAAATGATCCTATACTAGCAAGCCTTTGGGGTATCCCTCTACTTATCATCTTCATGCTCACCAACTCCCTTATTGGTAGGGTCATCCACAGGATCATCAGTAGGATCAGCCTCTTTGTTATCACTCGTGTCATCCTCCTCCTCATCACCCTTGACTTGGAGAGCAGGAAGCTGACACTTAAGAGAAATAATCTTGGCCTGACTAGCCTCATCCCCATCTTATTAAGATGAAATAAAAGGTAAGAAATCATGAGAGCATGTATACATATAAAAATAAGATGTAGTTATTACCTTCCATTGATGTGTCATCTGTATTAGGAAGTTTTGATTGGCCTCAATCACCCTATGCATATACTCTCCCTGATCTTGAGGTATTTATGTAATTAATATATTATTAGAATTAATCATGTGTTAAGTCAAATTTGGGAACTCACATGTGTAGCAACCTCTGGGAAGAACTCTGGCTCAAAGCTCCTATCTAGCATTAAGAACTAAGGAGAGATCTCGCTTGAAGGCACCCATTAGCAAGTCAGCAAATCAAGAGTGGAAACGAGCCTACCAACTATTATCTAAGATAGCTTACCTGAGGTGCAGGTGCAGGTAGAGGCACCCTCTGTAGGAGATAAGCTCGTGCGAAGTCCATGTATCAAGACTTCCTCCTCTTACAATAATCTGTGGCATCATCCCTATCCAGAGCCTAATTAAGCTCATCTCCCTCCAACCCATTGCCTAAATAATATGTCAAGAAGGAGCAAGAGGTGGTCATCTCACTCGAGCACCCATCTGTCACTGGTGTACCCTCTCGCTAAGATACTATACCTAGTAATCAGGTCCTCAAAGTAGTACTCTCCTCTCAGATAGTGGAATTGAGCGGATCATGGCCTAGGTCCATCCAACTTGAGGACCCCAAAATCCAAGCACAGCTGCAAGAATAAATAGGTAAATGAACAAATTTGATTGATAAATGTATTACTAATTATAATTGTATTTATAGGTACCTGCCTTATCATGTGTGAGGGTGTTCATTCGCTCACGGTAGATATGCATATGAGTAACTGGTCTCTTTTAAGCGCGACTGGAGCCCTATCTCGCCATAGTAGGAAAAGGAGTGTCACGAACATGAGTAATCCCTATAATTAACTCTAGCTCTAGAGCCCAATCCTATAAGAGAAAGGAAGAACCGTTAACAAATCATGATAATAGTACTTGAGATGGAACCTAATAGTAAAAGAGGAAGGAAGTACCAGAATGGCATACCAGAAACCATAAAGCCTCTTGGCTCCATGCACCAACTTATCTATACTCCTGTACATATAGGTTAGAGCATAGCTGCCCTAGCCGTATAAAGCCATTAGGTCTAGATCTCTCAGGGGCATCAGAAAGCTTAGGTTTATAGAACTGGCAGTGTTCACAAAGAGAGTGGTGCCCAGTAAGTAAACTAGGAATGCATGCACTACCTGATCAATCTGACGAGGTATGGTAGCCACCTCAACTCTAGCACGGGTATAAAAGTTCTTGATGGAATCGAGCTTCACTATGTATATCCCCTTTATTTTTGGGACTATACCAAGTAGACGCTCAATGAAAGCGATATGAAGATAGGTGATGGAGACTCGCACCCAGCACCCTTGAGGGTGTGGGCATCGAGCTATATGAACAAAAAGGGAGTTGAATTACCATTTTATGTGAATGAAGTTTTTTTATTCAAAATTCTATCAATAAGGCAAACGCCTCCAAAATAGAGGCGATCACTCTATTAAAGAGGCGTCAACTTTTAGCTAAGAGGCGTTGCCTCTTTGTGAGCATTAGACATGAAAAGTTGATTTAATTGCATCTATGAATAGTAACCCAATGTTATTTAATATTATTTATAGGAAAAATTTAAAAAATCAGATACTAACCTCTCCTATAGCCAATTTGCAGATATGGGATCATATGTCTGTGAAAAAGGGGATCTTATCTCCAATGTTGAGACAGAAATTGCACAAAGGATGTATTACAGGTGCTACTGGGTCCCATGCTAAATGATTTGGGGTCTGCGCGGTGTCAATTATAGATAAATCTTTGAAAAGTGAAAAGAGAGAAAAGAGAAAAGGAGAGTTTGAAAGCAAAAGGGGTGGAAAGTGAATTTGAAAATAATGAAAAGGAGATTATATATAAGAGCATAAGGGTAAAAGAGGAAGATGTGTTGAAAAGAAAGAAAGAGGGTGAAGCTCATTAGATGAAAGGAACATAAGTTAGCCCATCAGAAATATATTCCCCAGTAGAGCAAAAAAAAGATGAAAAATTTTTGTTTCACTTTTTGAGTGTACCCAGAAATGGATGTTGGAGAATTGAAGATATTTTGATTGAAGCATCAATATCAAGAAGTGACTGGTCGAGTAATGAATTCCTGAAGTTCACCTCATTAGAAGGAATGTCTAGTCGGGTTTGAATCCCCAAAGTGCATTTTCCTTTTAATAAGTGTACGGTCAGGTTTGAATCCCCGAAATGCCCATTGTAAAGAGCATCTGGTAAGGTTTGAATCCCCAAAGTGCACGTCGCAAGGATTATCTAATCGGGTTTGAATCCCTAAAGTGCATCTTCTTTTTAAAAAGCATCTGGTTGGGTTTGAATCCCCGAAGTGCACATTGTAAGGAATGTCTAGTCGGGTTTGAATCCCCAAAATGCATGTCGTAAGAGGTGTCTGGTCGGGTTTGAATCCTCAGAGTGCATCTTTCTTTACTGAGTAACTTCTCGAGCTAGAAAAACTTGGGAATTATGCAAAAATATAATGAGTAACTGATCGGGCTAGAAAAACCTAAGGAATATAGTTACATTTTTATTTGTCTTTTATTGAGTGACTTCTCGAGCCAGGAAAACTTGAGAATCATGGCAAACTATAATGAGTGGCTGATCGGGCCAAGAAAAACCAAAGATCACGGTCATATTTTGAGTAAAAGTTTGACCTCTTGGGTTTAAATTCCTAAGGCTGATGGCCCAAGCAAAGCTCAAAGGTTAGGTATGTCGTTCTTATCCTTTAATTTTTTTTTATGTCTATGTTGCTTTTTTAAAAAATTAATTTCTAAAAATTCAGTTTTTTAGAAAAAACCAAGGAGGCAAATTGTGGACACCTTTAGTTTGATTGGCCTGTAACAAAAGATCGATGATGAGAAAGTATGAGTTTTGAATGCAAGGGAAGCCCAAAACTTATCTAAAATCAACTCGAAAGGCCAAACACTAAATTCAAACCCAAACACTAAATTCAAGCCCAAACACCAAATTCAAGCTTAAACACCAAGCCTAAGCCCAAAATTGAGCCTCTAAGCCTAAGCCCATTGCCTTATAGCCCAAAGGCCCAAACCTGATATAGGTAAAGAGGCGTCACCTCAATGAAGAGGTGTTGCCTTTTAATAGCTACCCTCTGCAGCATTAAATGTCATTAATGGCAGTGGTTGAGGCCCACCTGCTTTTGATTTGGGGTGTTTTTAGATGTAAAAGAAAGAAAAAAGAGAAAAGAAGCATGGAGAATAATAAAAAGGATAGGGAGAGGGTGAGAGTGAGTTTGTTGGGAATTGAAAAAGGTAAAAGGTGAAGAGGCTTAAAAGGAAAAGTATAGGCAAAGGAGAGGGGGCTAGACTTTTGGTCTCTAAAAAAAAGGAGAGATAATGTTTTGGAAAAAAATAGAAAATAGAGAAAAAAAAAGAAGAAAAGAAGAGAAGAAGAAAAGGGGAATTTTAGAGTTAAAAGACTTAATTTTCTTGAGAAGAAAGAGGATGCACTGGTTACAAGCTTGACTTTCTTTTCCTTGTAGTAGTTATGGTAATTAAACACAAAATCTACCTTTTTTTCCATGCTAGATATACTTTAGGATCACTTCTGCCATGGAAATCAGGTATCTTCATTTTTACACTCCCAAGGTTGTTATCTTGCTTATTATGCCCTTGAATGCTCTCATTAACAAACTCATCGTCATCATGCCATCTCCCTTTATGAACTTGTCTAGGTGTGATTTGAGTTATATTGTTGGTGTTATTGGTAGTGGTTGTAGCTTGGCTTTGCTTTAACCTCCCTAATTGCTCTTGAACCTTTTGATGGATGTTTAATAATTAACTCATTTGTTCTTGCATCGCCTTCATAAAGAGCTTCTATTCGGGATTTATCTCAACCTCCTTTGGATCTGCGATAAAGAAAGAAAAAAAAAAAGCACAAGCAACACTACTTCACATGTTTACACTCAAAAAAGGTCACTCAACGCTCGTGTTTCACTCAATTAGGCTTTTACCCTCTTATGAACTCACCACTTGCCTTTTACCTCTCAAATTCCTTTCTTATAGTTCTTATAGAACTTAAGTCACTAATTATTAAATTAAGCTCAATACAAAAAAAACAAAGCAAAATTAAACTCAAATTTGACTATAAAAGCCAAAGAAAATGCAACAAACAAAGACAATACCAAACAAAATGAAAATAAGAAAATTTGGAATAAGTGTTTAAACTACCCTAAACGCAACTTAAGAAGAAGAGTAGAATATTCAAAATTGAAATAAGGAAAAGGTATTGAAGTTAGAATCAAAACAACAAATTGGAATGGTTTTAGGCTAAATTGAATGCAACTTTGATCAATTCAACTTTTTAATTCATAATTCAAAACTTTTTTTCTTTTTTTTTTTTTTATATAACAGATGCTGAAACGTCCAAATTAAGAACAAACTCAAATTGATATGTATTTGAGACAAACAAGACTCTTAAGATGCAAAATAACAAGAATAAAAAACAAATTTGATTTTTTTTTTGTTTAAAGACTAAAAATAGGTTGGAATATGAAGAAAAGAATGAAATTGACTCAGGATAATAAAGAAAAAAGAATTTGATCACAATGATCACAAAGAAAACAAATTGATATCAAACAAGACACAAAAAGAAATGAAATAAGAAATAATATTTTTTTTATTAAATGCAAACAACAAATAAAAGCTTTGATACCAAATGATATTAAAAGTAAAGATACGTACTTGATTAATGAGCCAAAGCTTTGATACCAAATGATATGAACGTTGTTAACTTGTACAAAACCCGTATTCAATCTTGATAACTTTGCTAAGAATCGTTCATAAATCAAGTAAAAAGAAACTCTAATCCCCAACAAGATTCTTAAATAACATGTACTTAAGAACCTTAATTATAAAAAATTAAAGGTTGTTTAATATAATCTAAGATTAACAAAGTCAATTTTAAGTTTAAATTAAATTAGGTTTGAATGTACCAATCTTTCACTTGATAAATTCACTAAAATTCTTTTAAAAACAAAAGACAAGGACTTTAACCTCATAAGAATTGAAATTTAATTCGTAAAAACTTCTTCTAAATTCATACTACGTTGATATGATTTTTATATAGGCACATAAACATCCTAATTCTTGAAGAAATGAGTTTTTTTACTTATTTCTAAAGATTCATATAAAAGAAAATCTTTAACTAAATATGATTTCTTAAAAAATATAACAGTTAATGACAACTAAGTTTTAAAAAGTTAAATTGACAACTCATGACATTTAAATTTGAAAAAGTCAAATTGATAACTCATTAACCAAGTTTTTAAATGAATAGCAATCAATATCCATCACATTTAGAGTTTTACTTATAGAGAATATTCTTGAAAAATTCTTGATTTTTGTAAATTCATTTAATATCTTTTAAAACCTTTCAAAATCTTTAAAATTGCACTTTATGTATTTTGAATGCAAATTACTCCGCTTGAAGAGTTTGACATTAATTCTTCATTTTGAAGGTCAAATTATATTAGTAAGATGTGGAAAGGACAACTTTATCTTCATGCTAAATTTTCTCCAAATTCATTCAATTGAATTTCATTTGCACTTGTACTTTAATTCTCTATTTCAAACTTAATCTTTTGCCTCAAGAACAATTCTAAATCATCCTTAAACTTCTTCATACATTTTCTAATCATTGGACTATTATATTTGAATGTATCGTAATGTTGGTTAACATATTTGGTGCTTCTTGGTTCACATCACCATTGCTGGTGGGCTAATTAACTGGGGACACGCTAGAACATCTGCTGCATAAAGAAAGTAGAGAACGAGCCAGACGTCCTAGACCCATTACTATGGCCACCTTTTTTTTTTTTTTTTAGAAACAGTACTATAGCCGCCTTAAGTTTACCTCTTTTGGGTATCAAACGGCCAGACTGTGACCTTGAGAAACCTTTATCATTGATGATCATACACGGTCTGACTCCAGCTGCTGCTGCCATTTTTCTTTACTTTGGTTTTTTTTGTACGTTTTAGGAGGGCGAATGCAAATTTTATATGTGGAGTAAAAGGTTTGTGGTGCAAAGGGCTATATACAGATGCTTTTAAATCATTCTTGGCGGGTGGTCTAGTTTAGTGGCATTAATTTACAGTAAGCTGTTACATTATAGAAGGTGAATAAAATCATAGATGAATATTTATTTGATTGATTTCAATTAGCTTTTATAGTTTTTTCAGTGATCGATTATGAGTTTGACATCCATAAGATGATTTGATTTAGTATAATGAAAATATTGAAATGGATCAAATGGTATAATAATTAGCATATATGGAACCAGAACAAAATTAAAGCCTTTCCATGTCGAGAGTCCGATTTTGAAGTCAATACATGTTGGATTGGTCGCCGTCTGTTTTCTCATCGGACCCACACAGACTGTGCTATTGCCTGACGGACAAATTTGAATGGGACCATTTGTTAAGGACGGAGCTGGCCCAACTGAAAGCGTGCAACATGACATCTGAACTTTTGGGGTGGGTGAGAGATGTTTTCCAACACTGTGCGCTAGAATGGGACCGAGATGTTCTATTGAGAGAACTCGACTCTGTCGGTAAAATCTTCAGACAAAGTGAAGACACCAGAGGGAGGGAACTTATTTTTTGGAAATTTGAGGAACTTGAAGGGTGGAGTTGCGGAGTCAACTGCAGCCTGCTGCAGAGTAATTCTAATGTTTTCCCAAGAACTTGAGTTGGATTATCTAGAAAGCTTCCAAAATGGAAGAAGGATAGACCCACAGGAGGCATGCAACCGAATTGCTAAAGTGCCGCAAGAGGCCATACGGAAGATAAAATGGTGCCTGATATGATGAGAGGATGAGAGTATTCAAGAAAGGCCGCGTGGCTCTTGAGGCTTGCGGTCGGGAATTTAGAGGAGAAGGCCAAGGCAGGGACAGAACTAACTAAAGCTAGACAGGCAACAGTAAGAACTACAAATAGTGGAGCAAGAGAGAACTGTGAGTCTTAAGCAGGCGGAGGTTGATATGTTTCAGGTTAAGGCCAATGAGGCGAAACGAGAGGCTGACGGACTTTCAGAGAATTGCTCTTGCTAAGACTGACAAATCAGAGGAAGAAGTTGCCAGCAGTTACCTCATACAGCGTTTAAGTGAAGCTGAAGCAGAGAGGAAACATCTATTTGAGAAAATTAAGTCTCAAACTCAATGGCCCGCCAAAGTCAGAGTTGCAGACAAATGAACGCCACCATTTTAGGACAAATTAAACCGCTTGGAAGTGCTTTCCTTCGTTATATACATATTAAATTTTGCGATTTATGAATATCACTTTGTTTCTGAACAGGTGTGATTAAAACGCTAGCTAGTTGGTTAATTCGTTTCAATTGCTAGGAATTAGCAAATCTGATATAAAGAGATTCAACCAAAAAAGCAAAACCTATAAATGAGATGACAATCAAAAGAAAAGTGGGAATTCCATTAGACAGCCAAACTTTTCTCTGTACAGAACAAAAAAAGCAATTAACAAATGATCTAAATCGCTATATTTATGAGCACAAAAGCATAAAAAAAGTTGCCCGTCTCTGATCTTTCCTTCCCAACCAAAACTTTTGAGATTCCATAGAGGTTTAACCGGCCTATGGGCACATGCCACCACGTCTGCTGCGAAAAGAGAAGATAGAAGCAACAGACTGAGCCAAACCCATCACTATAGCCATCTTAACTTGACCTCTTTTGGGTATCAAACGGCCAGACTGTGAGTAAGTTGCACTAGTGATCATCCTTCTTCTAGCACCAGCTGCTGCCATGTTTGTTTTTTTTCTTTTTTTCTGGAGAGAAACTAGAAGAGCAAGAAGCAGGAAGTTAGGTGCTGGACAGGGCTGCTTTAGTATCTTGTTCTTGTTGGGGGGTGGTTTGTTTAATTAAGGAATGGCTCGTTGGTCTATATAGAGAAGAGTGATGGCTTTTTTTCATTTTTTTTGTTGCCCGTAATGACCTTGCTTTAGTGCAACAGTGTATAAATTTGTATAAGGTAAGTGAGGGTGGTAAAGGAATTTCACCACTAAAGTTTGAGCAGCCAAGGAGATGATGAATCTGATGATAGATCTTGCTTTATCATGATTTTGATAAAGAAGGAATCCTTATTGGGCATATTCCCATAAATAAATTATAAAAAAAAATTGTTCAAAGAGATAATCTTTTTTGTGAACAATTGAAGAGATGGTTTGCACTAGCATATGGTTCACATGGGTATTTGGCATGGGCCAGATTGTCACTGTCCGAGTGTTCCCTTATCTTGTCCCAGGATCCCGCCTCCTCAACCGTTCCATCTTAGCCTGAAGGATTCACGCACGAGCCTCTGTGCATAGATGGGGCTGCCCCATGACAAGACATTCGTGTGTCAACTCAGTCACCATGAAAGTTGTAAACGGGGAGTGGTTCATACATTGAATCAGGACTTTTTTCTTGTACATTGATGGGGAAACTTTAGTTAGGATTCCACTAATAATATATTTAAAATGCCTCTAATAGCAGCCTCAAAGGGTCCCAATTACTTTAACGATTATAAATAGTTTTCTCCACTAATACATGATAATGATGATTAATAAGTAGAAATGAATTCTATTAAGATCCCAAATCCAAACACTTTAAGCAAAAGTTAAAAGGAAGTCTTCTGAAGTCTTCCTTCAAGAGATGCACATAGAGATATCACTTCAAATTCTAGCCTTTTGCAACTTCCACCAACGAAGTTCATTAATTATGCTCATGGAAAACATTTAGAATAAATTATGGTCAATAGTTAAATTTATTTTATATATTACAAATCTAGTTATCAGTTTTGAATAGATAAAAATTTGGCCGAATATCATTTTTTATCCCTAAATTTTATCATTTTCGTCCATTTTATACATCAATTTTTTTAATCAATAACACATATGAACTTCTATATTGGACTGATTTCATCCATGAATGACATTTTTTTTTATTCTATTTAACACATCATTTAACAGCATAGAGAAGCGCATGAGCCCAATGAATGAGAGGCGCGAAGTTGGTGAAAAAAGAGCTGACGTATTAATGTGATCTGACATGTCAATGGGTGAAATTGGTCCAAAATAAAAAATTTATATGTTCAATTGATTAATTTTTGAAATTGATGCGTGAAATGAACTAAATAGATGAAAAGAGGCATTCACGCTTTTTTTTAATAGGAACATTATATAATTGGACATTAAAAATTATAATTTTATTCTAATAATATATTTTTAAAAATCTTATTACAATAAAAATTTATATATTATATATATATAATTAAATTATTAAACATAAAAATTACAAATTAATTCGTAAGCTTATATTCGAACTTATTTACAAGTTTCATGACTCATTTAAATTTTTTTAATTTAGTTAATATTTAATAATTTTAACCAATTTTAATATAAAAATTCTAATAAATTATTTTAATAAAAATATTTATCTAATTAAAATTAAACGAAAATTATTAGTATATCAATAAAAAAGTTAAATTCATCACTGATATTTTATTAAATTTATAATAAAAGTTTATATATGCAATTAGTTAATTTTAAAAGTTTATGGGTGTAATAGACTAAAAGTATAAAGTTTAGAGGTGAAATGTTTGACATGGATGTCTATCTGTGTCATATCATCACGCGTCCTTCATACGTGTTTGGTTATGTTTAACCACGAATGAAATTGGTTCAAAATAGAAGTTCATATATGTTATTGGATAAAAAAAAAATTGTTGTGTGAAATGGATAAAAAGAATAAAGTTAAGGGGTGAAAAAGGGTATTCAGCCATAAAAATTTCATATATTGACTAAAAAAAGATAAAAATTTCTCATTATAGCAGCAGATCAATTTTTTGAATTATTTTCTATGTTTGGTAACTATAAAGAGGAATAAAACTTTTTAAGTTTTTTTTTTTTTAACATATAAAACTAAAATTCGAAATATTATGTCGTAACAAAATTTAAACTATGAATCAATAAAATATTAGCTTTTTTTTTTTAAATTCTTTTTGAGTGTATACACGTACTCTAGCGGTAGATGAATTAATTAATCTTGATCTAGTTTAGGAAATAAGAAGGCGCCACACTGATGTTTTGTAAAAAAAAGTAACCTTGAGTTTTTAGTCCTGACAAAGTTTTTAGGCCAGGTACCAGAACATAGCTACATTTGGGTTTCATATTCTATCACAAGTCCACTGAATTGGATTTTAAAAAGTCCATGACTGAGATGAGAGAGTAGCCCATTGAATCATGAGAAAAATTAGGCCTAAGTAAATTAGCCTAAAGTTGTTGAAATTTTAGTTGCAATGACAAATCACAATTGATATTATGCATCCTTGTTGATATTACAATATGTGCCACATATGTGCAAGATGAAGATGTGCATCTTTCTTTTTTTTTTTTTTTTTTCATGTCAAATGTTTTTTTTTGCATCAAACTTAAGTACAGCAGGTTTATTGACTTTCATATATAAGATCATTTAACTAAACAATTAGTTGATATTATTTTTGTTTATCTATAAGTTGAGTTCATTACCCTTTACATGCAAAGTCATTGATCTTTACCTGCAAGTTTACCTACAATTTCATTATTTTTCACCTGCAGATTTATTAGCCTTTTTGAATCAGTAAGTTCAATAATCTTCATCTGTATATTCAATGATTTTCACCTGTATGTTCATTGACTTTTACCTACATTTTGCAATATGGACAGAGGTCCATGAAGATAAATGAATATGCAAGTAAAGATCAATAAAACTTCAGTAGGTTCATTAACTTTCAACTATATGTTCATTGACATTCAGCTGCATGTTCATTAACCTTCATCTGCAAGTTCATTGACCTCCATCTGCATGTTTACCTTCACCTGCAATTTCACTTTCAATCTCATTAAAAAAAATTTTAATTAATAAGTAATGAACTTCCTTCAATCTAAACACATACAAAAAGAAGAAGTAGAAGAAAAAGAAGAAGAAGGAGCAACTGTTATATTTTAGAAAAACCGATTTGTAACTTTCGCAAATCTTTTCTCTCTGTTTTAAGTTATGATTTTAGATTTTGAAACACTTGAAAGATAGCATTCTCTTAGGAAGAAAAAAAAAAAGAAGAAGCCACTAATCCCAAAAAAAAAAAGTGCAAAAAAGAGAAGTTAGAAATTGTGACTAGAAAAGAAGAAAAGTCAAAAAAAGAGATGAGAAAATGTTAAAAAAAAAGGAAAAAAAATGATAAAAAAAAGAGAGAAAGTATTAAACAAAAGACTCACACATGTAATAGATTCCTAATCCATATTATAATATGGATAGAGATCCATGATATAATTTGCAGACAAATCAAATATATATGTCTATATGTTAAGATAACTACCATTAAAAGATTTACCACCCACTTTGTTATTTTTTTCAACAATTAGTAGAAATTAGTTGTCAAATTGCATGTTGTGTGGATTGTAAATAATATATATCTTAAATAAAATTTTAAAGCTAAAATTTATTTAAATATTATATTAATTATGTATAGCTGAATTAAAATCAGAAGGTAGATCTTCACTCAATATACATTCTATATGCAAAAAAAAAATATAAGGAAAGTAAATCGATAAAAAATTCTGTAGCGATTTGTCAATAAAAAAATTAAAAAAATAAACTTACCTATAAAGAAACAAAAAAAATATAAATTTTAACCATGAAATCGTCAAATTTAATCAAACTATTAGTTAACAAAAAAACATAATTTTCTTTAAAAATATTTTCAATTAAAATATAAATAACAAAAATAACAAAAAAATATTTCAAATTAAACGAACCAATAATACTTAGTTTACACATAAGACCATATATTAAGGATCTTTTAGCATAAAGAGTTGTGAAGGACAATACAATATTAACAAACTACTATCTCTACATAGGAAATTTATTGACAAAACTTCAATCAGTAATCAATATAATAAAATAATAGAAATATTTAAAAATGTTAAATTTTGCCTGCTCAAATACTAAAGCTATATTACGTGCTAAAAAGATTGAATTAGTATTGGGACTTGAGTTGTGGCAAGTATATGTTGGAAATCTCTTCTTTAATTCTCATTTTTCTTTACTCCAATCTAATGAAATAGATTTGTACTTATAGATACAGTGGTTGATACTTAAAAGGAGTGTATAACCATCTTAAAAGGAATTGAAACGTACAAAAAAAAAAAAAAAAAAAAAAAAAACTATTTTAATGTTATAGATACATTGGTTGATATCGGAAAAGAGCATATGACTATTTTAAAGGAATTTATATGCCAAAAGGAGTTTTATTTTAATGTGGTTAATTTTTTATATTTTAAAGTTTTTTTTATATTTTTATAAAAAAATATTATGAATTTTAATAACTCCACACATAAACATTTAGTATTAAATGTTGAATTCTTGAGAAGGAGCTTGTCAAATTTTGGACTTAATGACTTTACAATTCAATATTATTATTATTATATATATATATATATATATTAACATAAACAAGTATTACAATGTTTTATTTATATATAATATATATATATATATAAATTAGTATTATATTCTAATAAAGGTTATATTTACCCCAAACAGAAGGGTTACTTGAGTGAGAAGGAAGTTTAATAAGAGGAAAATTACTTTATAACGGAAGTCTTATTCTCTTTTAAATAAAACAATCATATAAAACTAAAAAATCATTTCTAAGAGGTTTTAGCAATATCTTTTTCTATAAATACATCTCATGTCATTTATTCTCATTCTCCTATTCACTCATCTCCCCATTCTTATCACACAACATCACCAAGACATCATTCTATCACTACATCATACAAGTAATCATCCTTTATTCCTCTATTCTCTATTCTATTATATATATTCGCTTTATTATAATTTTCCTCATACCATTACTGACTTAAACTTCAGAGTATTTGTGTTGGAAACCTTGCCCTTTACCCATTCTTCTCGTTAATGCAAGTTCCATAAGAAAAATATCAATTCGGAGTTATCGAGTGGCGCCGTCTATAGGAAAAATCAAATTCAATTCTAAATTATCTTTGCTTGCTAGGAATTTAGCTCAACCTCTCAAAGATGCAACCAAATTACAATTTCTTTAAGCATAATTATAAAGAAATCCAAATTCAGTCATCATTAATAAATTCAAATTGAAAGAGTGCAAAGATTGTTAGGGCAATACTTTCTAATCTACTTTGCACAAGAGATTAATCCATTCTTACAAGGCACATTCCTCGAAAGTTGATCATGTTGTTTATAATACAATCTTGGCTTCAAACTTTACCTCTAGGGGTTAGTAGCTTATCATTGATTAAAGGAGGCACACATGATTTGAGATAGTTAAAGTAGAGACTTAAAGTGCCTAAGTGATTGACGGAGTTGTGCATCTTCAAGCTTCTAATTATCCGAGCAGTAGATTGGTATATAAAGAATTGCTCAAAAATTGTTGGTAGAATGAGCTTCGAACTATAAGCAACAACTTCATTGTATCTTCAATCAAGTGCAGAATGTAAAGGCATGGCATTCAAGATCTGTCCATCAATGATCACAATATTGATGAGCTTTAAGATCCTTTACATTAGTATATAAGTTTCCATATTCATATTTGTCTTATTCAAATAATTGATTAAACAGTCCAGTTATTCTATACCTCACAAAATCATTGTACCCTCAACGGGATCATGCCTTAACAAAAATTTATTATAAAGTTGTGTGGTTAAATGATCAAGTCATGAGGCATGAAAGGTTCAACAATGTTACAATGGCATTCTTATCGACTAACTTGCTACAGGATTAGCCTTCTATGATGATGACTTAGCATGGAAAAGGAGCCAAGATTGACCTCTGTTCAAAATGCAAGAAGATTGGCCATTAGAAGAAGCAAGCTCGCTATCAGTCCAGATGTCCTACTCCATTCAGATTTACAAATACTAAAAATAAGATATAATTCAAATAAAGAACTTAAAAGATGGAATTTTTGGCAATGGTAAAACTCAAATGACCATTTCACATCACCACAACTTCATCTGATTGGGGGATAAGAAGAAATAAAAAAAAAAGAAAGGGGATGCACATAAGTTTTAAAGAAAGTTCTATTGTTAATGTAGCAGTTCCTAAGGTTAGAATTCAGAAATGGTAAGATAGTTGGGCAACCAAAATGAATCACCAAGCATCCGAGCATTCAGGCTTGAAAGTAGTTTGACACTTAAATCAGATGTAGTGACGAAAAGAAGCTAGATGTTTATATGTTTTTCTCTAAATTCATAAAGTTGGACCATATGACCTCATACTGAGATTTAAGAATGTGAGTATTCGATGAATGATTCTCAAAACTGAAACTATGTATTAAGTGAACGTCAAACATTAAATACCAAACACTGACTTTTTAAGATTTCAAAAGCCAAGCTTCAGAGCACCGAGCTTTATAGCACTAAGCTTTAGAGCATTGAGCTTCCAAGCATTGAGCACTGACACTCAGATATTTAAACTGACTGAGCACTAAAGCACTACCAAAGTTGGGGAATAATCAGAAATGCAGGCTCTGAGTGATGGAGTTTCAAAGCGTAAGACCATTGAGCATCCAAGTCTGAGCATCAAAGAATCTGAGTCTGAGCATCAAAGAACGTAAATAAGTTTTCATTGAACATCAAAGTCTTTATTATTCGAGCATCAAGCTTCAGACACTAGGCATCCAACAAGCACCCTTCATAAGCACTCAGACTTTAAGCATCGAACAACAAAATTCCAAGACAATCGATCACCCCAACTCTTTATTCTCTAGCTTATGGGAATCTCAGAGCACACTATTTTGGAGCCGCAACCTGTCCTAATGTGAAAGCACTGTAAGAAAGATAAAAGCTAAGAGTCTGTGCCCACTAAAGTACACATTGAAGAAGCCCTAAGCTCTGAGCATCGGGCTTTGAAGTACTAAGTCATCCGAGCATTGAAGAATTAGAAAACATGAATCTGGTTCCTAGTTCTGACTTTATTTGGAAAAAAGTGCCAAACATCAACACTTTGGATATTAGAGCATTGACCTTAAACTAGCATCCATTGCCAAACACTGACTTCATAAGCATTCAGACTCCCAGAAACGAGCAACAAATCCTAGTTAATCTTCAAAAGATAAGTTTCTCTCTTAAATTATTTGATTATTTATTTTCATACAATATATACGATGAAAGCACATTTACACCTCTATTTGAATATGCATGCTCATGAAAATGATTACACTGTCATATATGATATTATTTATTTTACTAAAGCAATCATGACTTATTACATGGACATATTCATATATTTAAATATGCACACTTATAAAAATAAAGATGCACCGTATTGTAGCTCTGTGCATATAAATTTGAAAAACATGTGCTAATCATAAAAATTTATATTTATCAAGATTTGACCATTAATTGCTAAGGGAGATAAAAAAAAAACTCTAAGATTCTCATTTTTTGTTATTTATTATTATAGTTAAATAATACAAGCATAGATGCTACTTTGAGCATCTTAATGGCAATACTCAGAATTGTCAACGATAAAAAATAATGGCCTTTGGGAACTTGATCTAGTTGTTAATCTTAGAGCAGTATATTTTCATGAAGCTGGATATACACAAAATGCCAATGAATTAGATACACACAAACTTAGGCAACATCTTCAAAGACAAGGTCATTTAAGCAACAATTGAAGCAAATAACGGACATAACTATTCGTGAATTCGAAGGTAGGACAACAATACATTAGGAGATAAGTTTCTCTTGATATTATTTAATTTATTTATTTTCGCTTCTTGTTTATTCTTATATAAATATTTATAGCTTGTCACATAAGCATGCTTACACATCTACACATAGATGCCCATCCATATATATATGATTGTTATTCATGCAAAATATACATCAATTACATTTTGATATATTTATTACATAAAGACTGATCATTAAATGGAGATCAATTAAATGATCCCAAAACTATTGTTCTTTAATCTATCATTACATATAAGGAAAATGTATTTACTGAAGACACTACTTTAAGCACCAATCGATTCAAGCAATCAGACATTTTAATCACCTCACTCGACATCAACATAAAAAAAATTATCAAATGACATTCGACACACAATCAAGTAGTCATCATTATAGAAACCAAAACGTCTTATCTTCTGACATATGAACAGATGTAACAGTTATGTGATTCAAATTTCAAAAAAGGCATCGAAACAACATAGCGCTTATCAACCCCGTGCACATCATTGCCAGTTGTACCTTTACGCTAAGCATCTAAAGCTTCTACATCAATGTCCAGTAACTGAAAACTGACACCCTCAGATTGCTTTGATAGTATTGAGGTTCGGCACTCGGGTCGCACTTTTAATGCACTGAGACTATACGTGTAATAACCCTAGTTTTTAAATTATTTTATTAAATAATGAGATATGCAGTGTTAATAAAATTTAAAAGTTACATTTAATTATTTTACTATTTTGTGATTTATTATCATTATTGTATGTCTAATTGAATTTTCTACGTAAATATATTATTTTGAACGTTTAAATTCCATTATGTATATTCATTATTTTCGAATACTATTATTTTAATAATGTTAACTTAGTTTTATTTTAATATTCTTTTTAAGTACTAACCTTATTTTATTAATTTACGTGCTTCAAGTAATATTAATATTTTGAGTACATCATTGTTATTTTATTTTTATTGATTTACATTATTACATTAATAAATTATTTCATAAATATTACTTGTTTAATAACAATTGTGTTGTGTTATTATTATGATGGTTACTATTTTTATTTTTATCATTAGTATTATTTTAATAACACTAGTTTATGAGTATTATTATTTCTATTATTTTTATTTTATTAAATATACATTATTTGTATTATTAATTATTTAATAATTATAGTTTTTATTATTGTTATTTTTAAATGATATTTTATGTGGTTATTTTTATGTGGGTGTGATTAGATGTGTGTATATATATATATATACTTAGGAAAAGGAAGAAAAAGTTGTAGAGCCCCTTCTTCCCCCCCACCCCCCGCCCCCCGCGTGTCACTGTCCCGATCTCCCCTGTCGGTGTGCCTCTTGCCGGACCGCCTCTCACCACCACCAACATCTCCTCCTTCCTCTGGACGCTGACAACCATTGGAGAGGGCTATTGAAGCCGTGGGACAGCAGCAGCAGCTTCTCCTCACATGAAGACCACCAGCTGCAGCCGCCTTATGTCGTGATGCCCAGCTCTGTCGCCGCCACCACCTGCTGTCACTGGACATGGCAGCAGCTCCAACACTTGTAGCATCCTTCTGTCCTTGATCTTCTTGCTTGCTAAGTTGCGTGTTAGTTGTTACGTGATAGTTTGTAGGTTGATTTTGAGTTTTAGTTAACTTAAATATTATTTATTTAATTATTTAGTATTTATTTTGATTATTTGATTAATTTTGAGTTGATCTAAGTTATTTTAGTTAATTTTTGACTATTTTATATTTAATTATTAAATTTTTGTTAATTGATTATTTTAATTGCGAATTTGGTTAAATTATTGTTGTTATATATTGTTATTAATTTTGGTGTTGAGAAATTAATTTTTGGGATATTTATATAATTTTTATAAATATTTATAGTTTATGTAAATTTTGGAATTTTAAATTAAATGTGTATTTTGGTTGAATTTAGAGTTTAATTTTTTGTTTTAGTTGATATTAGAATGTTATTTGTTGATAAAATAATTTTTATGAATTTATATAATTTTTATGGAATTTTATACAATTTATGTGTATTTTGAATTATTAGATTAAATATGTATTTTTATGAAAATTGTTGGATAAATATGTGTTTTGGTTGATATTAGTATAATATATGTTGATTAAATAATTTTAATGATTTTATAATTTTTGAGGAAATTAATTAGTATATTGGATATTTTATATTATAGGGATAAAAGTGTAATTGTATTAATTATAGTTAAATATTATGTTTTAGTTGATTTTATAATTATTTAAGGTAATAAAATGATTTTTACAAATTAATTACTATTTTTAACTAATTAATACTATTTTTCAAAAATTGTTTTCAAATAATATATTATATATTATTTTGGAAATAAATGGGTTTTAAACTAATTTTATTATATAATTAAGCTATTTAAGCAATTAAATGTGTATTTTATTATTTTTGTCATGTTAAATTGTGATTTTTAAATATTATTTACAATTTATGTAAATTTAATTGTAAAATGGGAATTTTATTCAATTTATGAATTTTTATTATCAAATATTATTTAAATTAGACTTTTATGCTTTAATTGAAAAATAAAAGTTTTTAAATATTTTAATAGATTTTTGATGATTTTTATTATTTTACTGTTTAATACTATTGGTTTGTGTCTTATGAACCTCAGTTGGGGATTTGTGGAGTTTGAAGTCTCAACCCGAGATGTTGAGTATTTGGTGATTTTAGAAGTGTGTTTTCTGTGCAGGATCGACTCTACTTTTGTAGGGAGATGTCTATTTTATAAAGGAGATTCTGTCAAAATTTTGATAGATTTCTCGTAAAACGTGACAACCGATCCGAGTCTAGTTTTGAATTTTCGATTGAGTCTGTCTATAGTAATCCTAGAAGTGTAGAGTTAGAAGTTTATTCTAATGATTATTATTATTTTATTTTTTTCTAGCTGCATCGAGACCCAGACCTAACTGACCAGACCCACCAAGTCTGTCTCGTGGAGCATTAATCAGTGAGTTATTATACTGTATATATATGTATTGCATATAGGATGCATGACTTAGGATTTTTCATTTTCATCATATGCTTTTAAAAGTGATTAAAATTATAATATGATTTGGTATAATTTTAGTTTATTTTAGTATATTTTGATGTATATGTCTGCGTATTTTCTATATACATTTACGATATCTTTGATATATTTAGGGTTTATTTTTGATATATGCATGCTAGGTAATTAGGTTTTTTTTTAGTATATTTTAGTATATATATGCATGTTCTAAATGTATATTTATTCATAATTGTTTTATTAAAGGGTTAGTATACTTTAGTTATATTTTCAGTATATTTTAGGTATATTCCTAAATAAATGCATGTCATATTATTGATTTACAAATAAATTATTTTTAAGTATATTTTTGGTATATCTTTAATATATTTCCAAATAAATGCATGTTTTATTATTGATTTAACCCTAACATGTTTTAAGTATATTATGGGTTTATTTTAGTATATTTCATGATTAATTTGAATTTATTTTACATATATATACTTGAAATATACTTAGTTTATTTTAAGTATATTTTTGGTATATATATGGTTTATTTTACTATTATGAATGTCATTCTACATTATTTATTTTCCAAATGAATGATTTATTTTAAATGAAGGATATTAATAGAACGTGCTACCTAATGGGCAACACTAAGATCAAGTACGTACTGGTGCGATAGATATAGGTTTGAGTAAGGAATTAATTGTGGTGATTACGATTTGATATTTATGATTTGATTGAGATGTGATGTAATTGAGAGTGTGATTGTGGGAGTTCGGTTGATCAAGTGTCTCAGGGCCAATTACATTGACAATCAAACTACTGGAGCTCAATCGACTTAGTGTATCGGGGCTAGTCTACTGTCCAAAATGAAATAAATGATTTACTTGGATTTAAGTGAGCCTGTATGTCTAGAGTAATGGTATGGTTGATTGAGGTTGCGATTAATAGGGTTCTATTTGATCCTTCATGTATTAAAATAAATGTTTTATGCAATTATTATATTTATTAAAGCAGAGTTGACATTTGTGTGAAATGCGTGTATATGCATATATATATAAGAATGCTTGACTGGATATGGTTAGACTGCATGTATATATAGTATAATAATTCACTCAGTGAGGTATGACCCCCCTTAATTTTTTTTTTTCAGGAGATCCTATATCATCAGACCTTAGTAGTAGAGTTCTTTGTTGGTGTTCTTCCGTCCCGACTATTTTATGTAAATGTATATTTTGAACTCTGATTTGTATTCTAGAAACTGCAGTAGTAGTGTTATTGTATCAAAAGAGTATGGTTTTGTTTGACATTTGTACGTTGAGAATTTTAATTAAACACTGTATGAATATATATTTATTTACGAAAAGATATTGAGTATTCATTTTCATATGTTGATTCAAAAAATTTTAATTCAGTTGTACTTTTATCTATTTATTGCATGTTTTTATTTTTTTAAGGCTTGCTACAGGTTCCGGATTTGAAAGAATTCCCGTTTCCTAGCGCCGGTCATGAATCCTAGTTTTAGGTCATAACAATACGACACTTGGGCTGCACTTTTAATGCACCAAGAATAAGTCTAGTGACTAAAGCTGACACCCTCATGTCACTTCTATAGTCTGAGGTTTCGAGCATGTAAGCCTCATGTCTTTACACCAAACATCTAAACCTTGAGCATCTAAGTCTAGTAACTGAAGTTGGCACCCGCAGGTCGCTTCTATAGTACTGGGGTTCCGCACTCGGGCCTTGCTTTTAATGCACCGAGCATCAAAACTTCAATGACGATTGGTTCATCATGTTGTCTCTGTACTAATGGGTTAACCCATTACATCTTCTTTATTACAAGTCTTATGCATTCAAGTCCAACTGACACTTTAACGATGTTCTCATATGATGATTTCAAAACTTGGTACCAAGTTGGCCACCTCAACTCATCCTTCCATATTAAATACAGTTATTCAAACAATCTCTCTCTAGATGGAAGAATGATTATTTCATTACCTTACAGACCCAGATACATCGGACATAAATATCCGAACAGACTTTCAGGAGGGACTCTTAATATCCCATATCAGTATCCTATTCTAATAAGGGTTATATTTCCCCCAAAGAGGATGATTACTTGAGTGAGAAAGAAGCTTAATACGGAAGTATATTAGAATTAGGAAAATTACTCTACAAAGGAAGTCTCATTCTCTCCTACATAAGGCAATCTTATAAGACTAAGGAAACATATTCCTAAGAGGTTTGAGCAATACCTTCTCCTATAAATACATCTCATATCATTCATTCTCATTCTCTTATTCACTCATCTCCCCATTCTCATCATATAACATAACTAAAATATCATTCCATCACCATATCATATAAGCAATCATCCTTTATTCATTTATTCTCTATTTTATTATATCTATTCGCTTTATTATATTTTTCCTCATACCATTACTGACTTAAGCTTTGGAGTGTTTACGAAGGAAATCCTGCCTCTTTACCCGTTCTTCTCGTTAATACAGGTTCTACAAGAAAAAAATCAATTTAAAGTTATCATATATATATATATATATATATATATATATATATATATATATTAACATAAACAAGTATTACAATGTTTTTCCACTTTGAAAGTTACAATTCAAATTTACATGAAAAATCCAATACAAAGGGAAGTCTGTTACATTTGATTCCCAACTTTAGACGAGTAGAAATCTTAATTTATTCAAGGATACAAAGACATAACCACAAAAAGTCACCAGTTATGGTAGCTGTAAAGTTGTATAAATCCTCCAATCCAGACTTATGTGTGCTCTTAGTTCTATGGACTGATCATAATGATTGGCTCAGATAAAGAGAGATAAAGTTTATAATGAAAAACTCCTAAGTCACAAAATAAAGACATTGGATTGTAAATTCATTAGAGATGATAGCATCCACGATTGAAATAACATAGAAATAGATTTCAGGTTATCTATTTTCTCACGAACCAAGAAGTTGATAACTCAGGTTAATAAAAACGTAATAATTTTGTATCACTAGCTGCACAAAAAACTAAACAAACTACAAAGAAAAATCAAAATAATTATAGATCCATCATTACTATGATTAGATTTAGATAACAAGAAATAGAAAAAGAGAAGGAAGTTGGAGAATAGGTGATTGCTGGTTCAAGGACCAGCTACATCCTCTGAAATTACAAAAATCAGCAAAATTACTGTTCACAGAAGGCAGAGAACGAGAGCAGAGAACATATATTTGAACATTCACTATGATATTTACAGTTGTTGACATGTTTAATTGCTATCGCTACATCTAAGATTACAACTAAGATTGCTGATATGGAATCACAGTTTCATGACATAATTCCTCTCCAAAGATTAAATCATGTAGTAATTTTGTATATTGTCATGCTAACGAAGTGCTGACAAAGCCTTGCAAGCCTACAATCCACATGGTATAATGAAATTTCTTTTGTTCATTTTCAAAAATATCTTATAATGGTGACACTTTGACAGGATTAGATGTAACTTCTGTGAAGTCTCATCTGCAAGACTCTTTGACAAGTGCCTGCCTGTTTGAAGCGGATCCAAGATTAGCATCAATTGAACATTGTAATACACTGATCAGGTCGATTTCGAAGTTTTGATTTCTTTTAAAGTAATTATTTCAGATTTTTAATGCATTTAGTGCTAATATGATCATGTAGTCACAACACAATAGATACACTGTTATGGCATTATTCTCTACAAGTGAGCAGTGCAAAGGCATTATTCACTACAAGTGGGAGATGTCATTTTGACAGCCAAGTTGATCCATTGCTTGATGTCTTTGTTCTTAAATAACAATATCTAGTTATCTCTAAATCCTATAGTCTAATTGATCATTATGATATATTGCCTTCCATGTCCTACATTTAGAAAAAAAGATAGAAGGGCTAGGACAGTGTCATCTATAAGATGAACAATCAAGGAAATTAATGTGAATTTCCTAACTTTTTTGTGTCTCAAACTCAAACTACAAATGTGAAACAAACTACATATGTGATGATTGTCATTTCACATTTGGAGTTGAAATGAATATAGTAGATAAAACATGCCATGGCTAATCATTCACATTTAACCAACAATATTAGGATTTAAATTTTAAAGAATTGTTGAATTTCAGCTAAATGACATTCATTTATATCATTTTCATATAATACATCTTTAAATTTTTATTTTTGTCTATTATAACGGATAAATATCTATATTAAAGTTAAACAAATATAAAGTCGTCAGGTCGAAAATTAAAATTTAGTAGTACCAAATTACCATATATATATTGTAAAATTCATGCTCTTAAAACTGTGTATAGGTTAGAAAAAACTTCATAACTCAAATTTCATTAAAATAAAAATTTTAAAAAATAATATCGAACTAATAATGAACATGCTAATTTATACCAATTTTAGCCTCACTTCTCATGCATCAAAAAGCATAAATTTTGAATTTTTTTTTTCTTTAATGAACTCATGGATAACGTATTAATGAAATCACACATATCTAGAAGGTATTGATGAACTCACAGATGACTCTAATAGGTCAATTCAATTTGCAAAAATGAACATATCACCTCCTTACACTTGAATAATGGGTTCCCAATTCTAATCTCATTGAAAACTACTTTCCTTGTTTTATTCTCTTCTACGGTTCTCTAAGAAGCTTTGTATACACAGTGTCGTTGTATGCAAAAACATTCCAATTATATCAACAGGGTCGGCAACTAGCCACCAAATCTTGGGACTGCAATAGAGTAAACAAAAGGGTCTCACCAATCATTGCCATTTATAATAGAGTTCAGTGTCCATTATACGTGGATAGTGTGGAGCTAACTGCTTACTTAAAGGATCAATTTCTTCTGGTCTCCCTATTATTATTATTATTATTATTATTATTTTCTGTTCTCTCTCTTTCCAATTTCTATTATCTCTTATCAACATCACATGCTCATTCAGACCCATCAAAGGTAGAGAAATTAGCCAAAAATTTGATGCCTTTAAATTGCTCAAGCTTAGCTACTAAATTCCCACATATCTTCTTGGGACAGAGAGGAAGACACACTAGTAACCATGTAGCCAAATTTATCTATTTTTTCCCTTCTAGCAGCAGGAGCCACCAAGATAGCACTCTGCAAACTATGTCTCTTGCAAAATTAAACAAAAGCCAGAGTCTTTCTTCCTCTTCTTCTTCGATAATGGAGGAACCTAAAAGTTTGTGTCTTTCTTATCAAGAACCTGAAAAATACTCCAAAGAATTGGATATTGCTGTCAGAGCTGTTCAGATGGCATGTTCTCTTTGCCAGAAAGTGCAGGACAGTATGATTTCCAAAACCAACACTCATGTCCAAGCCAAGGACGACAACTCTCCTGTCACCATTGCAGGTAAAGAAACTGACTTTCGAAGTTTTTGTTCCTTTTTCTGTAATGGGTTCCTGCTATTTTGTTTATTTTATTTCTTGAAAAATTGATATTTATTGTTTTATTCTGATTTCTGCTGGCTTGAGATTTGCGTTGGTGGACTAATTTTCTACGTTTTGCATAATAGTTGGAGGGTTTATGGTCTGGAATTTGGTAATGGACTAATGGACTTAAGCTTTCAATTTTGCTCTAATCTTTACTTAATTTTTGAATGATGTTTGATTTAGCTATTGATATCTGTTAAACTTGATATAATCAACCTAAACCTCAAATTAACAATTTTGTCATGCAACGGACGTTTGTGGCAGATAAGGAATCTGACCATAGCATATATGCTAATGTGTCATTCCTATAATTTCTTTTTGATATTATTTGGTGGGAAGAACTATAGCTGCCTGCCAAATTTCTGGTACAGGGTGAGGAATAATGCATGTCCCTTAGGGACTGGACAGCCCATGTTACTACTAAAGTGAAAAGCAACTTCATCCACTCATTTACGGAAATATAGGCAAAATTTATTGCTCGATCAATGGTAAAAGGAAAGGTAAGTGGGCAACTGAGATTTTTGTCAACAGCCTGCAAGTATACAAACAACTAATTTTCAAGACTATTAATTTCCTTGAAAATGGTTTTAACTTTACATATATCTATGACTTTTCCTATATAATGAAATTAAAAAAGAAAAGGAAGTATGTAACTGAGCACCAATTTTAACTTGTTCTTCATACCTGCTAGTCTCATTAATTTGTCTTAAATTTTACATAACAAAGTCATATATGTTATGCTGATGTGATGACTTCCTTTGCAAATAGATATGTTTATGGACTTCTTAGTCACCATTATAGAAATACATGTTGATGGCTGCCAAAATTATATGCATTCTTTTCTCTGGTTACTGCGTTGAATAAAATGATTGCTCCGCCATCATCAGCAAGTATTGCTGAAATAACAAATCTTTAACAGACAAATATCTTACAGAAAAGTATATCTACTGCCTGCAGAAAATTCAATCTGCACTTATGCAACTCCCAAAAACAATGAAAGATATAATAAGCTTCTTGTGAGCCAATCAAATTGGCAACAGTAAGACTGTCATCCCCCTCGTCTTTTCCAGTTTGTGTCTTTTCTATGCAATGAAACAGTAAATTACAGTCGCCCTATATGAAGAGATTGTAGTTCAATAGAATGTGTATCTTCTTTACTTTCCCTCTATGTAAAGACACTGAGCGATACCATCCCAAGTTTGCAGAAAGATTTCCTTGTCCTGGTCATGTTATGCTTATTTTCCACTGTCCGTACTATCAATCAAATTTCGTTTCTACTTCGTTACAGAGAACAGCTTAAACATTAGTACAGAGTCTATGTTTATAATTTAAGCCCTGGCCCCATTTGTCAACTTTTAGTTACGCAGAGTTTTAATTGTTCTGATATAGTTTCTGCCTGAGGACATCGATGAATCCCATTTGTCTAATTCTCTTGATTACACCATGTTAACAGATTGGAGTGTCCAAGCCACTGTCAGCTGGATACTATCCCAATCCTTAGGAAGTAGGGATGTCTCAATTGTTGCTGAGGAAGATGTTCAATCTCTCTCTGAGGCTGGTTCACCTGGCCTATTAGAAGCTGTAGTTAAAACTGTAAATGAATGTTTAGCTGAAGCATCCCGCTTTGGCATTAAAGCTCCTGGAATGGCCCTCAGCAATTTAGAGGTTCTAGAAGCCATCAGTCATTGCAACTCAACCGGGGGTCCTAGTGGACGATTTTGGGCTCTTGATCCTGTTGATGGTACATTGGGTTTTGTACGTGGAGATCAATATGCTGTTGCTTTAGCATTGATAGAGGATGGAGAGGTTGTGCTTGGAGTTCTCGGTTGCCCAAATTATCCAATGAGAAAGGAATGGTTGAATTATCACCACCGCTACCATAGAATCATATCCAAGTTAACCCCTCCAACATCTGAGTCCTGGGACAAAGGCTGTGTCATCTATGCAAGGAAAGATAGTGGAAAGGCTTGGATGCAACCTATACTCCAAGGACACAAGAAGCTAGTGTGGCCGAACTCTGCGAGGCCAGTCCAAGTGTCCTCCATTGACAATCCAGAATTAGCTACCTTTTGTGAACCAGTTGAGAAGGCAAATTCAAGCCACTCCTTCACAGCAGGACTAGCTCACAGTGTTGGGCTTAGGTAAATATATTTGCTATCCTCCTTGGCTGTAGTTAAAATCAACAAGCTCTTTTGCAAAGGAGAGAAAACAGATATACAAGATGACAGTAATTATGTGCTTGTTTACTGAAAACTTATATATTAATGGGATTTTATTCAGCTCCAGAGCAAAGCTCAAATGTCATCTTTTTATGGCAGAATGCAGCCATTGCGGATGTACAGCATGGTGAAGTATGCTGCCATAGCTCGTGGAGATGCTGAGATTTTTATGAAGTTTGCAAGGGCTGGCTACAAGGAAAAGATTTGGGACCACGCAGCCGGTGTTGTTATAATACAAGAGGCTGGTGGTGTGGTTACTGACGCAGGAGGGCGTCCGCTAGATTTCTCTAAGGGCATCTACTTAGAAAAGCTTGATCGAGGCATAATTGCTTGTGCCGGAGCCAAATTACATGACAGAATCATTAAGGCTGTTGATGCTAGCTGGAACTCTTCTAGTTTATAAGGTTCTTGTTACTAAACAGGTACAAGTAAGAACCAACTTGTTACTTACAAGAGAAGGTAGTGGAATAAGCATAATTTTATGTACAGATAAAAACTGAGGTGTAAAGCATAATATTTAAGCAAATCAATGCAACAAAAAGTAATTTGCAAGAGCACAAAGCTGGTAAGTAAGCATCGAAGAATCGCTTCTGATGCATGCTTGGTTGCTGATGTTAGTTTCATTTCCTATGTTCTTAATGTCTCGCAATCCTTTGCAACTAAGTCAGAGTCAGTGGTTGAAGTGAAGTGCTGCCTAGTTTGAGCTGTTTTACACGAGACTAGCATCCATGTGCAAATGGTCAGGCGCTTTGAATTTAGTGGACCTGTTAGTCCATGGGAGATAACATAACAGTTATTTATCATAAACATTTTTTTTCTGCACTATAAAAAAACCACCGCCACCATTTGGTCAATGCAATATTGATGGAGGTAGCGAGCTCAATTAATTTTTTGGATCTTCTAATTGAAATATTTGATACACTTGCTTACCATCATCTTGCATTAAGCCTGTGGGACAGGGCGCTTCCAAATTGCACATTCTGCCTTTTGATTGGCGAGTTTTAGTATACATTCTCTTAACAACACTCTTCATGAAACCATCGTGATGGTCAAATTATATTTTTCTGTACGCTAATGCTGTATGTGTCGGGACCGTGACAGGATCAGTACTATCATGATCTTCTAAAATTTTTTAATGTCTTTTCATCTCAATTGAATATCACTTTTATTTTGAAGTAATTCAATATGTAAGAAAAATTATTGTGTTATGATGTGCTATACATATTATTACTTTTTTCTTCATCTATCTAATATTAGGGAAATTAGTTTTTTTCTTTTTTTCTTTTTATTTTCTACTTTTGCATGATATCATTAATATCATATCTAAAACAAACTGAATAAATAAAAATTTTCTTTTCAAAAAGTTTTTATCATAGCTCTTTTTAATTTATTGATCTAAATTTTACTTTTTTTGATTTTTTTTTCTTTAATGGCCAACAAAGATTTTAAAGATAAAGAGAGCAGAGAGAAAAAATAAAAGATTTTAAAAACAGATAATAGAGAGAAAAAACAAAAAAAGGATAAATAAATTGAGTTTTGGATTCTTTTTCCTCGAAAAAAAAGTTTTCATAGTTAATGTCACCTTTTTTTTCTATTTATTATTTTTTTACTTTTTTCTTGGTTTCTTTTCTGTTTCTTATAACTGGTGGTTCATTTTTCAATTTTTATGAGATAGCTTTTGGTTGTTTTTGGTATTTTTTTTATTAGTTCTTTTTTAATTTTATGAGCTTATTTTGTAGTTGTTTTAGTGGTTGTTTTGACGGTTGTTTTTATTTTTTTGATTGGTTCTTTTCGGTTTTATGATTTTTTTTATAGTTCTAGCTATTTTAATGGTTATTTTGGTAGTTGTTTATATTTTTTTGGATGATTTTTTTTTCAGTTTTATGAGTTTATTTTATAATGATTTTTATGATTGTTTTGACAAATACCTACAAAAACAATAAAAAAAAAACTCACCACCTTCTTCTTCATTATCATATTTTTCTTCTTCTTTTGAAACTCATCATTACAATTGATAACTTGTTTTCCAGAACTGTTGAGCTGATATTGTCACAACCCAAAACAGGGGGCCATGACTGGCGCTAGGGAATGAAAATTCTTTCGAATCTGGAACCCGTAACAAGCCTTAAAAATAAAAGCATGCAATAAAATAAAATAAAATAAATAATTATTCAGTAAAAATAAAATCTCGAATAATAATAAAATAGCTTCTCAGCTTCCTTTAATAACATAAATCACATCTCATATATAAATAGAAATCTTTAAGTACAAATCTTTTAGAGTAACACTCTGGATTCAAAATCTCATACAAGTATAATTCAAAACAACCTACAACCGATTTAAGTACAACCACTACTACAATGTCTAGAGTACAAAATAAAACTCAAGTAAGCGATTTACATAATAAAGTCAGAGCGAAAGAAATCCGGCAGACAAATTTACTGCTGAGGTCTGAAGATGAAAACTCTCCTAAAAAGTATCAACAGAGGGGAGTCTATCACGACCCGAAACAGGGGCCATGACCGGCACTAGGAAACAGGAATTCTTTCGAATTCGGAACTCGTAGCAAACCTAAAATAAAATAAAACATGTAATAAAAATAATAACAACACATTTGAGTAAAATATTATGCAGCGGAATAAAATCATAAATATCAAAATAATATTTTCACTAAATGAGATTAAATCAAATCCTCATCTCATATATAAATAAACTTTTAATACAAATCTAGTTCAAATATTTAAAGTACACATCTCATACAAAGATAATACAACAATCTCACAATCGACCATAACTACTACAGTGTCTAGATTAATAAAATAAAACTCAAGTGAGCAGTTTACATAGAGAAGCCGAGGCAAAAGAAATCCGGCATAAGGGTCTGCTACTGAGGTCTGAAGACGATGACTCTCTTGAAAAATAGTCAACGGAGGGGAGTCAGACCTCATTGAGTGAATTACTATAGTATATATACATGCATACTAAATGACAATACATACAGTCAACAATATATATATAATAAGTATATATACAAGCAAATACACGCAGATGCAATAAAGTTATTTTATATATATTATTAAAAATCACAGTTTATGAAGGATCAAATAGAACCCTAAATGATTACAACCTCAAATAGTGTTAGATAACACTCTAGCCATACAGGCTCACTTATTCCAAATAAATTCACTTGTTCCATTTAAACAGTAGACTGGCCCCGAGACACTAAGTCAACCGAGCTCCAGTAGTCTGACTGTCAGTGTGATTGGCCCCGAGACACTTGGTCAACCGAGCTCCAGCAATCACACTCCCAATTCATATCTCACATATCAAATAATCAAATCCAATCAATATCCACAAACAGGTTAGTAATATAGCCTAAATGCTATAAGCGTACCGGTACGTACTCGGTCCTAGTGCTGCCTACTAGGTAGCACATTCTATTGATATCCTTCATTGAAATATAAAGCATACATTCATAAAAATAAATGATGCATGAATTTAAATATAATAGCAACAATAACCATATATATACTAGAAATATACCAAAAGTAAACCAGGTATATTTCGAGTATATATACGTCAAAGAAATCCAGATAGATTGCAAAATAAACTAGAAATGTATTCAAAAACATTTTAAACCTAATTTATTAGCAAAACATGCATATAATTTAAAATATACCAAAAATAAACTAAAGATAAACCAAAATAAACTAAAAATAAACTTAAATACTAATTGAATTATTTATGCATAATTAATCAAAATAAAACATATATTTCTAAATCATGCACCCTAAAGCATATGTATATAGAATAGTAACTCACAATTAGTGCGCTCCTCGAGATGGGTCCGATGGGCCTGGTCCACAAGGCCTCGGTCTCGGTGCAACTAAACAAACAGATAACGATAGGAATCAGAATAAATTTAACAGAAGATCTAAAGACTCAATCTAGATTACTAGACATAGAATTAAATCAGAATTCGATCGGACATCATGTTTTACGAGAATTCTATCAAAAATTCGACAGAACCTCCCCAGTAAAATGGACATCTCTCTACTCAAAGAGTAGAGCCGGCCTGCAAAGAAACACACTTCGAAAAATAGGCATAGAACCACAATCACAACCCTTCGGTCGGACTCTAAGTTACAGTTCACCGACCGAGGTCCACAATTCACTGAATATTCACAAAATATCGAAAATACCCTTGTATACTAAAAATATATTTTATAAGTAGAATTTACATAATTAACCCTAAAACACAGTAAAAATCGATAAAAACTCATTTTATTAGAAAAATCGTATATTATATATATAATTGAAAATAATTTACGAAAAATAGTTTTAATTAGTCAAAAATACTAAATAATTTATAGAAATCATTTTTATACCTTAAATAAATATTTAAACCAATTTAATTACATTTTTAGCCAATTTAGGGTAAAATTACCAAAATACCCATATATATATAAATATACTAAAATTAATCCAAAAATTCACCAAAAATAATATAATTGCTAAAAATTAATTTTCTCAACATATATATCAATAATATCAATAAATAAACTCAATTAACTAATTAATTTCAATTAAACATACAATTAACCCTATTTTTCTAAAATTACATAAACTAAATAAATTCAAAATAAATACATAAAAATTCACAAAAATTCCAAATAAATTTATATAATTCATTTAAACACCTATAATTACCGTAAAACACAATTTCATAATTTAATTAATTAATTTTTGAAAATTAGAAAATAAAAATAAAATATTCAAAAATACCCAAAAATCAAAATAAATTCCAAAAATTCTAAAAAAATTTACAGATGAATATTAAGATAAGGGGAACAACATTTGTGAAGGAATTTTTCATGAATCAATCAATTTGAGCTCAAAAAAATTCTAAAACCCTAATAGGCCGAAATTGCAAAAATCAAAACCTAGGCAAATCTAGACCATTTTAAGTGAAACAAAGCTTGGAATCACACTCACTGGAGCTCAAGGAGAAGATAGAGACCGGCGGTGTCAAAAATAGTGGCCGGAATCGGCTTGATTGACGTTAGCTATAACTTTCGGCTTTTCAGCAAAAAATGAGCTTCCTGACGCCGAAAATAGCTGCAACAGGTGGCGGGGAAGGCTGAGGAAGAAGGTGGCACGTTGGGAGGCACACCGATGGCAAGAGAACGGCGTGATAGACGGTGGTTGGGTGATTGGGTGATCGGGGAAGAAGGAGGAGGAGTTGGGGGCGAAATGGTAATTTGCCAAAAAATTTTGATTTTAACACTATAATATGTATATATATATGTATATGTATTATTACACTATATATTATAATAATATAAATTCCCACACATATTAAATATACACCACACACATATAAATTAATATATTAAATAATTTATACACTAAAAAAAATAATTAAATAATATTAAACTAATAATAAATAATAAGAATTAGGGTAATTAATTAAATCCTAATTAAATTTAAATAAATACACATATATACTTTATTTTAACACTTTTAAAAATATATATGAGTTCATGCAAATGCGTAAATCTACTTAAAATAATTAATAGTAAATTATTTACGTGAAAATTTCCCCGAAAATAGAATTCTAGGGAAAATTTTACGTAAAGTACTTAAAATAACATAAAATAATTAAATAACAAACTCATAAAATATCAATATTATATACCAAAAATTATTAACATTGCATATCCCGATGCAGTATTAAAATATTTAAAAACATGGGATATTACAGTCTCCCCCCCTTATAAGAATTCGTCCTCGAATTCCAGAAAACAGGATCAAGAAGGAAAGAGATATGGGTAAGAAGCTCGCATCTCAGCTTCAGTCTCCCACGTATGCTTCTCAACTCTGTTGCTATGCCACAGAACCTTGACCATCGGAATCTGCTTCGATCGCAACTGTCGAACTTTATAGTCAACGATCGCTATAGGTTCTTCTAAAAACGTCAAATCTTCACTCACTTCTACATTGTCGGGCTGCAACACGTGTGAAGGGTCTAAGATATACTTCCTCAGCATCGAGATATGAAATACTGGATGCACTTGCGACATACTCAGAGGCAAAGCCAACCGATATGCAACAGTGCCAACTCTCTCCAGAATCTCAAATGGTCCGATATATCTCGGTGCTAACTTACCCTTCCTGCCAAATCTCATCACACCCTTCATCGGAGATACCTTCAGAAAAATAAAATCTCCGACTTGAAATTCCACATCTCTGCGCCTAGGATCCGCATAGCTCTTCTGTCTGCTAATTGTGGTCTCTAATCTGCGCTTAATCACGACGACTTTCTCTACAGCATCCTGAACCATCTCAAGTCCAGTCAAAGCTCTCTCACCAATCTCATCCCAACTCATAGGGGATCTACACTTCCTTCCATACAATGCCTCGTATAGTGCCATGCCAATACTGCTATGGTAGCTGTTATTATATGCAAACTCTACAAGTGGCAAATGATCATCCCAGCTACCTCCCAAATCCAGAACACACATCCTCAACATATCTTCCAATGTCTGGATTGTCCTCTCAGACTGACCATCTGTCTGAGGATGAAAAGTAGTAATGAAGTCCAACCTAGTGCCCATCGCTTCTTGCAACTTTTGCCAAAAATGAGAGGTAAACACTGAACCTCTGTCTGATACAATGGACACATGTACTCCATGAAAGCACACAATATGCTTTACATATAGCTTCGCCAATCTAGCTACAGAATAGGTGGCTTTCACAGGTAAGAAATATGCAGACTTCATCAACCTGCCAACTATCACCCAGATGGAATCGTATCCATCCTTAGAATGAGGTAAACCTACCATAAAATCCATAGCTATCCTTTCCCACTTCCACTCGGGAATAGAAAGAGGCTGAAGCTTCCCAGAAGGCTTCTGATGTTCAGCTTTCACTTGCTGACATGTAAGGCACTTAGCAATATAATCAGCGACATCCTTCTTCAGTCCGTCCCATCAGTATAAATCTCTGATACTGTGGTACATCTTAGTGACACCCGGATGTTCGCTGTAGGCTATAAAATGTGCTTTCTCTAGGATCTCTTCTCTCAAATTATCCACATCAGGAACACACAATCTACCACTGATCCACAACACACCATCATCATCGAGTGTGAAATCAGTGAACTTCCTTGCTCAAACATTCTTTGCAAGCTCCTCTAAAATAGGATCTCGGTTTTGAGCTGCTTTAATCCTATCCCTCAATACAGATCGCATCTTAAATTGAGCTAGCAGTTCACTTGACCTACTGATATTCATCATCAGACCTTGATCCACTAACAGATGCAACTCCTGGATCAATGGTCTCCTCTCAAGACTGATGTGAGCAAGACTGCCTGAGGACTTTCTACTCAGGGCATCTGCTACCACATTAGCTTTACCCGGATGATATAAGATCTCACAGTCATAATCTTTTAATAATTCTAACCATCTCATCTGCCTCAGATTCAGATCTCTCTATTGGAAAATGTACTTAAGGCTCTTATGATCAGTAAATATCTCACAAGTCACCTCGTACAGATAATGTCTCCAGATCTTTAAAGCAAAGATCACTGCAGCAATTTCAAGGTCATGTGTGGGATAATTATGCTCATGCTTCTTCAATTGCCTTGAATCATAGGCTATCACCCTACCATTCTGCATAAGCACACAACCAAGGCCAACTCTAGAGGCATCACAATAAACTATGAACTTGTCCATACTATTAGGCAAAGCTAACACTGGGGCTGTGGTCAATTTCTCCTTCAACAATTGAAAACTATTCTCACAAGCTTCTAACCACTCGAATCTAACATTCTTCTGAGTTAAGCGAGTCATAGGGGCTGCAATTCTGGAAAAATCCTACACAAACCGCCTATAATACCCGGCTAAACCTAGAAAACTCCAAATCTCAGTAATAGAAGTCAGTCTAGGCCATTCAGACACTGCTTCAATCTTCTGTGGATCAACCTGGATACCTTCTTTAGACACCACGTGTCTAAGAAAAGAAACACTCTCTATCCAGAAATCACACTTCGAGAATTTAGCATAAAGCTGATGATCTCTCAGTGTCTGCAGTACAATCCTCAAGTGATATACATGCTCCTCCATACTCCTTGAATAAACCAGTATATCATCAATGAAGACTACCACAAACTGATCCACATATGGTCTGAATACCCTGTTCATCAGGTCCATAAAAGTTGCTGGTGCATTAGTCAAACCAAAAGACATCACCAGAAACTCATAATGGCCATATCTAGTGCGGAATGCCATTTTAGGAACATCAGCTTCACTAATCCGCAACTGATGATAACCCGACCTCAGATCAATCTTGGAAAAGAATTGTGCACCCTGTAGCTGATCAAACAAGTCATCTATCCTCAGGAGAGGATACTTGTTCTTCACTGTCACTTTATTCAGCTCTCTGTAGTTAATGCACAGTCTCAGGGTACCATCCTTCTTCTTCACAGACAAGACTGGTGCACCCCAAGGAGAAACACTGGGTCTGATGAAACCCTTATCTAATAACTCTTGTAACTGCTCCTTCAACTCCTTCAACTCTACAGGAGCCATTCTGTAGGGTGGCATAGATATAGGAGTAGTACCTGGAACCATATCTATATAGAATTCAATCTCTCTGTGAGGTGGTAAACCTGACAACTCCTCAGGAAAAATATCAGGAAACTCACAGGCAACAGGAACATCTGTGAGTGAAAACTTCTCCATTGAAGTATCCTTGACCAATGCCAAATATCCCTGACATCCTTTCCTCAATAACTTCCTAGCCGTAATAGTAGAAATAAGATTCTGAGGTGCTGAACTCCTATCACCCATAAATTTAAAATCTTCTTCATCAGGAATTCTGAACGTCACCTCTTTATTCCTACAATCTACCACGGCATAGTGCTGAGATAACCAGTTCATTCCCAGAATAATATCAAACTCCATCACATCCAACAGGATCAAATTAGCGGGTAATTCTCTACCTCCCATAAGAATTGGACAACCAGAAAGAACAATATCGGTGTCCAAGGAATCGCTTAGAGGAGTGGCAATAGACAAAGGAAAAGCCATCCTCGAAGCTTGCCAACAAGACTTGGAAGCAAAAATGGGAGAAACAAACAAATGTGTGGCACCCAGATCAAATAAAACCCATGCTTCCAGGTAACAGACAGAAATAATAACTGCCATGACTACATTAGATGCCTGAGCATCCTGTTGAGTAAGATGAAATTAACTTCCAAAATTAATTTCAACCACCAAAAACACTAAAAATCATAATTTATTTAATTAATTTACGAAAATTAGAAAATAATAATAAAATAATAAAAAATTCACAAAAATCAAAATAAATTCCAAAAATTACACAAAAATTAAAGAGTATAGATTAAGCTAAGGGAAACATAATTTGTGAAGGAACTAAGCTTTAATCTCAAAGAATAAAGTTCAAAAAGAATTGAAAAGCATAAATGGCCGAAAATGGAATCAAGCTCAAAACCTTACCAAATCAAGTTTTCAAGCTACAAGAAGCTTGGAATCGACTTCTATGGAGTTCTAGGAGTTCAACGGCACCAAAATCACTGGATTTGGTGGCCAAAAAGTTGGTGAATGGAGGAAGGACGGGTTTCGGCCAAAAATGGCTTCCTTGAGCTATTGCCAGCACCAGAGAGGATGACAAGGGCGGTGGAGCTGCTGGAGGATGAGGCGGTGCTCCAGGAGGCACACTGAATGGAGGGGAATGGACGGTGAGGGAGTGGGAGGGCTCGGTGTCGAGGAAGAAAGGGAGAAGGGGAAGATGTTTTCTTCTTTATATATATATATATATATATATATATATATATATATATATATATATATATATTATAACTTTATAATATAGTTTAATACTATATAATATATACTAAAAACACACACCACATGTTTTAAATGCACACACTTATACACACACACACACATATATATTTATATACTATTAAATAAACAATAAACCCTAAATAATATATTTGCATCTGTGTGTGTGTGTGTATATATATATATATATATATATATATATATTAATACATAAAAAAATAATAATGCATGAAACAATATAATTTAGTAAGATAAAATAACATTAAACATAAAATATTATTAAAATATTATTTTCCAAGAATATAAGTTTTGGGATAATTTTTACGTAGAAAACTATAAATAAACGTAAAATAACATTAATTATTCACAAAATTATCAAATAATCAAATATATAGTTTTAAGATTATTAACATTGCATATCCCGATTTTAAATAAAATAGTTTAAAAATTCAGGTTATAATCGATACCCTGCAAGTGATCAATGGAAGACAAGGTGAGAGGTGGAGAGGATCTCCACAAACCTTCTGATGCCTAAATTAGAATATAGAGAGAGAGAATTTAGAGAGAGAAAGAGAATAATGAGAATATGAGAAAATAGAATGAGAGATATAAGGTTCTCTTTATAGGGATAGTGATACTCAAATCTAAGAGGAATATGATTCTTCTTTGATAGAAGTCCTATGGAAATTAGGAGAGTATTTCTTCTTATCTAGAAGTTTCTTGATTGGGATTCTTTTCTTATTTAGCTTTGATGTCCTTTTTAGCCAAGTGACCTTGTATAACAAAATAAAGACCTTGTTTAAATATGAATGTATATGTAGGGTATTAAAAGTCCCCCCTGGAAAAATATATTCGGATATTTATATCCAATGCTCCCGGATCCGTAAAGTGGACTCGAACGTTATTCTAACTGGATAGAAACTTGCGCAAATCACATCGTATGATAAAAAAAGGGGGCAAGCTAAGGTGGCTAGCCTCAGCTGCAAGGGGTTTCAATGCTCGGTTGGAATGACTCTGTATTTTAAATCATATTAAACTATTTTGAGATATGCAGTATTAATAAAATTAAAAATTTTATTTATATATTATTGTTATTATTTGTAAATATTATTTATTTATTTTAAAAAAAATTTTAACGTAAAATAAATTATTTAGGAGTTCTATTATTTAAATACGTTAAAGTTATTATCATTACTATTATTCTAAATAGTATTACTATTATTTTTATTATTATTATTATTGTTAATATTATTGTTGTTGTTGTTGTTATTATTATTATTATTATTATTATTATTATTATTATTATTATTATTATTATTATTATTTATTTTTGTTAATTTGGATGGAGGGACATTTTAATCTTTTCCTAATATATATATATAAAAAAGGGTAAAAAATCAGGTCAAAGTCATTTTCTCTCTCCCTCTTTCTTTTTTTTTTCTTCTTCTTCTTCTTACAACACTGTCACTGTGCAACTAGCTCCGCCGGACCACCAACCACCACCATCACTCACCATTATTGACTTCCCAACTACCATCTGCCACCTGTAGAATGTCGGAAGGCCGCCAAAAATTGCAGAAATAGCAGTTACAGCAACCGGACCTCCGTTAAAGCCAGTGAAGATTTTGTCCGTCCCATCTCGTCGCTCCAATCTTGTTTGAACCTATGAGCTTTGGTGACTTTGATTCTGAGCTCCGTTTGAGCTCAATCTCCCTTAATTTTGAGTTCTAGCTAGCTTTTAGTTTATGTGTTTTAGGGTTTTTATTTTTTTGAACTTGATATTGATTGATTCATGGATTCTTGCTTTACAAATGTTGTTTATGGGAACTTAATCTTCCTAAAAATAATTTTTATTTTTATTTTTCTTGAATTAATTTGAATTATGGGTAATTTTTTATTATTTTAATATTAAATATTGAATTTTTTATAATTATGGTAATTAATTATTTTTAATGAAAATTTAGTTCAATTAGTGTTATTAATTTGAGTTAATAATTTTAGAATTTTTAAAATAATTTTTAGTGAATTTATATAATTTTTGAGAATATTATTTGTATTATGTAAATATTGAATTAATGAGTTAATTGTGTATTTTTCTTGAAATTATAGTTAAATAAAATGTTTTAAATTATTTTAGAATTATATAGAGTATTAAAATGATTTTTATAAATTATTTACTATTTTTAACTAATTAATTCTAATTTTTGAAAATTATATTCAAATTATATATTATTTACTATTTTGGTGATTAAATGGATTTTTAATTATTTTTAATATATATTTAAGCTAGTTGAGTATATAGAATTGAATTTTATTATTTTATGTGAAATTATTGAAAATTTTGATTTTTATTAATATTACATTATTATTTGAGATTTTTATTTAATTATTGTGAAAATAATTATATTTAGTGATTTAATGTTCAAATATATTATATTTTGGTATTTTTTGGATATTTATGGAATTTAATGATTTTTAATATATTTATTATTATATATTGATTTTTGGTGAACTGTGAACCTCAGTTGGGAATTTGTATAGTTTGAGGTCCTAACCCGAGGTGTTGAGTTTTGTGGTTTTAGAAGTGTGTTTTTCTTGTAGGATTAGCTTTACTATTAGTAGAGAGATATCCATTTTACAGAGGAGGTTCTGCCAAATTTTTGGTAGAATTATCGTAAAACGTGACGTCAGGTCGATCCTGAATTTCTGTGTTTGTCTGAGTTTTAGATTCCTAGATTGAGTCTTCTTTAGAATTCTTAGAAGTATAAGTTAGAAATATATTCTGATTCTGATTATTATTTATTTTCTAGCTGTGCCGAGACCGAGGCCTATTGGACCAAGCCCATCAAGCCAGTCTAGAGGAGTGCAAACTTGTAAGTTATTATTTTATATATACATTGCATATAGTGCATGTTTATAAATAATTATGTTTTGATACAAATTATTTTATTAAATGATTTAGTATATTTTTGGTATATTTTGGTATATTTCGATATATATGCGATGGTATATACTTGATAATTTCTTAATATGCATTATGACAGTAAGACTACTGGAGCTCGGTTGACTTAGTGTCTCGGGGCCAGTCTACTATCTAAAATGGAATAAGAGAATTTATTTGGAATTAAGTAAGTCTACGTGGCTAGTGAGATATTTGTTTGAGGTTGCGATTATTTTAGGGTTCCATTTTATCCTTAATTTAAATCATGTTTTATGTATTTATATATATATATAAAAGCAAAATTTTGCATCTGTGTGAAATGCGTGTATATGTATGTATATATATATATATATATATATATATATATATATATATATACTGATGTCTTACTGTATATGTTTTAGATTGCATGTATATATATTATAATAATTCACTCAGTGAGGCCTGATTCCCCTCAATATTTTTTTCAGGAGATTCCTCATCGTCAGACCTCAGTAGTAGACCTCTACGTCAGACTTCTTTAGCCCTGGCTAGATTATGTAAATTATTTATCTGAACCTTGTTGTATTTTAGAAAACTACAGTAGTAGTACTTTGTATCTGTAGAATATTGTATGAAAATATTTTTATTTTATAATATAACAGTTAAGTATTTATTTTTATATCAATTTAAATTTTAATTATGTTGTATTTTTATTTATTTATTTCATGCTTTTTATTTTTAAGGCTTGCTACGAGTTCCGGATTTGAAAGAATTCCCATTCTTTAGCGCCAGTCATGACTTCCGGTTTAGGTCATGACAAAGTTGGTATCAGAGCCCTAGGTTATTAGTGTTGTGGACCTAGGTTTTCAGAGTCTTGTTTTCTTTGAAACTATTGCAGTTAATTAGGTTTTTGTATGTCTTTGATAAGTTTTCCTTGATTTAGTCTTTTGTGTAATCATTAGATTATTTATTTTGTCTGAATCTTTTTGGTTTTATCTTTTCAGAATGAGGAGGTGAGTGCATGTCACTCTACCTATCATTGAGGCTGAGGATGATGAGTCCTTTCAAGATGAGGTTTTACCTCCTAAGCCCCCAATTTAGCACAGAGGTCGAGGTAGAAGTAGACCTTGAGGAGCAGCAGGTCGCCATAAACAGTGAGAGCTACAAGATGAGGAACTTATAAAGCCAAAATATGAGGAAGCTGTTATACCTCCAATTACACTGTCGATACAGCCTGCCTATCAGTAGGGTATTCTGATCCTGAGGCAGCACTGTTGTATGCCAGAGTTGGCAGGATAGCCTTTGATGGGATGTCAGATCTGTTAGATTTTTTACACGCTATTAAGACGAGGACTCAAACTGCTCACACTGAGTACCAGCGGATCATGAAATTCGAGTTTTCTGTTAAGGGACTAGCCCTGGATAGGTTCATCTAGGTGATTTAGCCGTACATGACTATGATGACTTGGGCTCAGTTCAAAGAGAGATTTATGAGGAGATTCTGTCTAGAGCCACTCCGGATGAGTTATAGACTTCAGTTGACGAGCATCACCAGAGGTGATAGATCTGTCGAGAATTACACCAGAGAGTTTCCCTAATTTAGTAGATATGCAGAGGATTTGATGTGAGACTAGTATTTTACTGTCACGACTTACGTCACTAGTCTGGGTTCTGCATTTATTAGGATACCTACTGCAGGCCTGTGCCTGCCATACTCAATAAAAATATAATTGGGTTGGATAATTTCAAGATTTAGAATCAATTCTCGGGCAATTTGCTTCTCCTTCATGTATGTAACCCTTTCTTTCTTTTTTGCCTAAGCTGCCCTTTTGGGTTTTCAACTTAGTTTTTTTTAGATTTGGTTACATGAGAAATTGAGTTTTCTTAATGCTCCCTCCAGTGATTTGACTTATCAACCTCATCATCTACAGTCTCTCCCATTAAAGATGAAGGACAAGTGCACTATAGATCAATGGATTGATTGGATGAAAGGCATTGATGATACTGCGATTACATGGGTCTATCATTGGCCAAGGAGATAGAGTTAGTGATAGAGTTAATGGCCAAGGAGATAGAGTTGAGGCTATTCAAACAAAGAGCTATGCCTGATTATTATCAATTGGGTATTCAGTCAGGAGGATTCCAGACTAATCCATATTTGACTTTCCAAATTGGTTCCAATAGTCAGCAAAGAGGCTCAGTATAGCAGAGCCAGAGGCAGCAACAGAGAGTGCATAGGAGTAGCAAACATGGTCGTGTTAGACCTCATAGACTTATTAGATTTGGGTCAGGTGCTTCTAGCAGCAGTAGTGGTCGGAGTTCAAGATATGGCAACACAAGATTAGCAGCCAGTGCCTATCAGACTTGTGGTAGAGTCCATCAAAGACCCTGTTATATGGCGCCATTGACATGCTGTAGATGCGGACAGATGAGATATTTCACCAGATTATGCCCATATTCTGAATTTCAGCCACATCAGTTTCTACAACAGTTGATTGTTAGTGTAGCACCAACTCCTTTTCAGTTGCCTCTAACTTAGCATCCGAGTTCGACTCAGATTATAGCCTAGCAAGGGCGTGTTAGAGTATCAGAGGAGGAGCCAAAGGTTTTGGCCAAGCTTCCACTAGTCAGCAGGGAGGTCAAGGTTAGGCCATGGTTTTCCACCTCACTCAGTAGGATGCTTAGGCATCTAATGCCATCATTATAGGTATTATTCTTGTCTGTTACTTGGATGCTTGGGTTTTGTTTGATCTGGGTGCTATACATTCCTTCATATCCCCTGTGTTTACTTCAAAGTCATATTGGCAAGCTTCGAGGATGGCTTTTCCTTTGTCTGTCACCACTCCTCTAAATTGGACACTTACTTTATTCTTTCTGGTTGTCTAGTGTTTGTCGGAGGCAGAGAATTACTAACAGAATTGGTATTATTAGATGTGATGGAATTTGATATGATTTTGGGTATGGATTGGTTGTCTCAGCACTATGCCGTTGTGGATTATCAGAGTAAAAAGGTGATTTTCATAATTCCATATGAAAAAGAGTTTAAGTTTGTGGGTGATAAGAGTTCTACACCTCAGAATCTCATCTTTGCTATCATAGCTAGGAAGATGTTGAGGAAGGGTTGTCAGGGATATTTGGCTTTAGTTAGGGATACTACTATGGAGAAGTTGTCACTCGCAAATGTTCTTATTGCCTGTGAGTTTCTTGATATTTTTCCTAAGGAGTTGTCAGGTTTACCACCTTACAGAGAGATTGAGTTATGTATAGATATGGTTCTAAGCACTACTCGTATTTCAATACCGCCTTACAGAATGGCTCCTGCAAAGTTGAAAGAGTTGAAGGAGCAGTTGTAGAAATTACTAGATAAGTGTTTTATCAGACCCAATGTTTCTCTTTGGGGTGCACCAGTCCTATTTGTACGGAAAAAGGATGGTACCCTGAGACTGTGCATAGATTACAAAGAGCTGAACAGGGTGACAGTGAAGAACAAGTATCCTCTCCTAAGGATAAATGATTTATTTGATCAGTTTCAGGGTGCACAGTTCTTTTCTAAGATTGATTTGAGGTCAGGTTATCATCAGTTACGGATCAGTGAGGCCGATGTTCCCAAAACGATATTCCGCACTCGATATGGCCACTATAAGTTTCTGGTGATGTCATTTAGGTTGACTAATGCACCAACTGCTTTTATGGATCTGATGAACAGGGTATTCAGACCATTATGGATCAGTTTTTGGTAGTCGTCATTGATGATATACTGGTGTATTCAAAGAGTATAGAGGAGTACATATATCACTTGAAGATTGTACTGTAGACATTGAGAGAACATCAACTTTATGCTAAATTCTCGAAGTGTGATTTTTGGTTAGGGAGTGTTGTGTTCCTTGGACACGTAGTGTCTAAAGATGGTATCTAGGTTGATCTACAGAAGATTGAGGCAGTATCTGAGTAACCCAGATCGACGACAGTCATAGAGATTCATAGTTTTCTGGGTTTAACTAGGTATTATAGGAGATATATGCAGGATTTTTCTAGAATTATAGCTCCTATAACTTGCTTGACTCAGAATAATGTGAAGTTTGAGTGGTCATATACTTGTGAGAACAGTTTCCAGTTGCTGAAGAAGAAGTTGACCACAGCTCCAGTTTTAGGTTTGCCTAATGGAGTAGATAAATTCATTGTGCATTGTAATGCCTCTAGAGTCAGCCTTAGTTGTTGTTGATGCAGAATGGTAGGGTGATAGCTTATACTTCAAGGCAGTTGAAGAAGCATAAACAGAATTATCCTACCCACGGCCTAGAGATGACTGTAATGATCTTTGCTCTCAAGATTTAGAGACATTATATACGAGGTGACTTGTGAGATTTTCAATGATCACAAGAGCCTTAAGTATATTTTTCAGTAGAGGGATCTGAATCTGAGGCAGAGGAGATTGTTAGAACTCCTGAAGGACTATGATTATGAGATTCTCTATCATCCTGGCAAGGCTAATGTGGTAGTAGATATCTTGAGTAGGAAGTTCTCAGGTAGTCTTGCTCATATTAGTGTGGAGAGGAGACTGTTGATTCAAGAGTTGTACCAGTTAGTGGATTAAGGTCTGATGATGAAGATGAGTAGATATGGTGGATTGTTAGCTCAGTTTAGAGTTTGATCAATGGAGAGAGATAGGATTAAGGCAGGTCAGGGCTGAGATCCTATTCTAGCAGAGCTTGTAGAGAATATTCGTGCAGGGAAGTTCACTGATTTCACACGAGGATAGTGTTTTGTGGATCAGTGGTAGGTTGTATGTTCCTGATGTAGATAATTTGAGAGAATAGATCATTGAAGAAGCATATTCTATAGCCTGTAGTGTACATCCAGGTGTTACTAAGATGTACCATAGTATCAGAGACTTGTAATAGTGGGATGGACTAAAAAAGGATGTAGCTGATTATGTTTTCAAGTGTTTGACTTGTCAACAAGTGAAAGCTGAACATCAAAAGCCTTCTAGGAAGCTTCAGCCACTTCCTATTCCTAAGTGAAAGTGGGAAAGAATTTCTATGGATTTTGTGGTTAGGCTACCTCGTTCTAAGGATGAATACAATTTCATCTGGGTGATTGTTGACAGGTTGACCAAGTCTGCTCATTTTTTGCCTGTGAAAGCCACTTATTCTGTAGCTAAGTTGGTGAGGCTGTATGTTAAACATTTTGTGTGCCTTTATGGAGTACCTGTGTCCATTGTATTTGATAAAGGTTCAGTATTTACCTCTTGTTTTTGGCAGAAGTTGTAAGAAGCAATGGGCACCAGACTTGATTTCAATACTGCTTTTCACCCTCAAACAAATGGTCAGTCTGAGAGGACGATCCAGACACTTGAAGATATGTTGAGGATGTGTGTATTGGATCTAAGAGTGTAATGACTCGGTATTTTTTTTATTATTCAATATATATTCGAGATTTGCGATGTTAATAAAATTTAAAAGTTTTATTTATTTATTTATTATTATTTATGATTAATAATTGTCATTTTAAGTTAAAAGCATTTTCTACGTAAATATATATTATTTTAGAAGTTTATTATTTAAATATTAGGGTTAATATTATTGGTTTTATTTTTAATATTATTATTTTAAGTACCTATTATTATTATTATTTTTGTTGTTTGATATTATTGTGAGCATTATTATTATTATTATTATTATTATTTTGTTTTGTTGTTACTATTATTATTATTATCATTATTATGTACTATTATTGATATAATATTTTATTATATAGTGCATGTGTGTGCCCATGTATTTATATATATACATGTGGGTGTGAATATTTGATATAAATATATATATATATATATATATATATATATATATATGTAAACGTAGAAAACTTACCGAACCCATCATCCCTCCTCTGCTTCTTCCTCTCAACCATAACTATCACTGTGCCTTCCTCCTTAGCTCACTAGACCACCACCATTGCCTCCTCATCCTCTCTTCTTCTTCTTTCTCGCAACGCAGAAAACCAGCAAGAATAACAACAACAACAACAAGGTTCTTCATGTTGCCGGTGACGTTCCCGACGGCGACAGCTCATGTTCTTCAGCTTGATCAACTCCTTAAGCTACAGAGAAGATGATTCTAATCTTGGTTCAAGCTCAAACTCATCCAATTGTGAGTTTTGTTTGATTTTTGTTTATGACTTATTTTCGTTTTTATTTTTTTAGGCTTGAGTTTGGTTAATTCTTGATAAATTCTTTTTGAAATGTTGATCTATGCATCTTAATCTACTCATAAGTATGTTTAGTTTATTTTTCTAATTTGATTTGATTTTTGGTTAATTATTTAATATTTTAATTATCAAAAATGAATTTTTGATAATTATGCTAATTAGTTATTTTGGTTGGAAATTTAGTTAATTTAGTGTTATTATTGTATGTTAGTAATTTTAGTATTGAGAAAATAATTTTTGGGAATATTATATAATTTTTAGAAATATTTTTGTATTATGTATATATTGGAATTTTATGTTAGATTTGTATTTTTGTTGAAATATTGTTTAATTATATGTTTTAAATAATGTTAGAATAATATGTGTTGATAAAATTATTTTTGTGATTTTATATAAATTTTTGAGGTATTAGTTAGTATTATTCTATTTTTGATTATATAGGTTAACTATGGATTTTTGTTGAAATTATAGTTAAATAATATATTTTAAATGATTTTATGATTTTATAGGGTATTAAAATGATTTTATAAATTATTTACTATTTTTAACTAATTAATACTAATTTTTGAAAATTATATTTAAATAATATATTATTTACTATTTTGGTGATTAAATGGATTTTTAATTACTTTTATTTTATAATTAAGTTATTTGAGTATATAAAGGTGAATTTTATTATTTTATGCTAAATAATTGAGAAATTGAATTTTTTATAATATTATATTATTATTTGAGATTTTTATTTAATTGTGGAAAAATAAATATATTTAATGTTTTAATGTTTAAATATATTATATTTTGGTGTTTTATTGATATTTGTGAATTGTAATGATTTTTGAAATATTATTATTAATATTTGATTATTGGTGAATTGGGAACTTTTGTTGGGAATTTGTGTAGTTCAGGGTCCCAACCGAAGGTGTTGAGTGTTCTGTTTTAGAAGTGCATTTTTCCTGCAGGATTGGCTTTACTTTTTAGTAAGGAGATGTCCGTTTTACAGAGGAGATTCTGTCGATTTTTTGGTAGAATTCTCATAAAATGTGATGTGGGGTTGATCCTGAGTTTCCATGTTTTGTTTGAGTTTCGTATTCCTAGATTGAGTCTCTTTATAAGTATAAGTTAGATTTATTCTGATTGTTGTTATTATTTTATTTTCTAGTTGCATCGAGACCTATCGGACTGATCCCGTCAAGCCAGTCTCGAGGAGTGCAAACTTGTGAGTTGTTATCTTATACATACATCGCATTTAGGATGAATGATTTAGAATATTCATGTTTTAATATGTGTTTGTTCATGAATTTTTTTGTTAAATGTTTAGTATATGTTAGGTATATTTTTAGTATATTTTTTATATATTTTAAAATAAATGCATGTTATATTCTCATATATATTTAGCATGGTTTTAGTATGTAATTGGTTTTTATTTAGCATATTTTTATGGTTGATTTCGAATTTATGTAGCATATATATACTTGAAATATAATTAGTTTATTTTAGGTATATTTCCAGTATATATATAGTTTATTTTTTTATTATGAATGTTATTTATTTTATGCATTATTTTTTTTCCATATGTATGTTAAATTTTAATTGAAAGATATCGATAAAATGTGCTACCTAGTGGGCAACACTAAGACCGTGTACATATTGGTGTGATAGATTTAGGGTTGAGTTGAGAATCACTTGAGGTGATATATGTTTTGATTGATTAATTTGAGTTTGATATGATTGAATAATGTGATTGCTGCAGCTCGGTTGACCTAGTGTCTCAAGGCCAATCACACTGACAGTGAGATTGCTAGAGCTCGGTTAACTTAGTGTCTCGGGGCTAGTTTACTATCCAAAATGGAATAAGTTAATTAATTTGGAATTAAGTGAGCCTATATGGCTAGAGAGATATTTTTAATTAAGGTTATGATTGAAATAGGGTTCTATTTAATCCTTCAATAAAACAAATGTTTTCTAGCATTTATTAATTAAAGTGATTTCAACATTTGTGTGAAATGCTTATATATATATTTATTATATATACGGATGATTGATTGCATATGGCATTAGGAGGTGCATGTATATATAATATAACAATTCACTCAATGAGGTCTGACTCCCTTCAGTTGTTAATTTTTCAGGAGATTCTTCTTCCTCAGACCTCAGTAGTAGGCCCATCCGCTGGACTTCTTCAGCCCCGGCTAGTTTGTGTAAATTATCTATCTAACTTTTATTGTACTATAGAAAACTGTAGTAGTCATATTTTGTATTTGTAAAATCTTGGTTTTGATTTCAAAAGCCTTTCTCTGAATATTGTATGATATATTTTATGTTATGATATGATAGAAGTTTTTATTATTATATTGATTTAAGATTTTAATTATGGTGCATATTTTATTTATTTATTGTATGTTTTTTTTAAAGGCTTGCTACTGGTTCCGGATTTGAAAGAATTCCCGTTCCCTAACGCCGGTCATGACTCCCAATTTGGGTCGTGACAAAGAGGTAGCTAGGATGATCATTTACTGCTTGTGGAGTTTGCATATAATAACAACTACCATAGCAGTATTGGGATGGCACCTTATAAGGCTTTGTATAAAAGAAAGTGTAGATCCTCTTTGAGTTTGGATGAGATGAGAGAGAGAGCGTTGACTGGACCTGAGATGGTTCAGGATGCCGCTGAGAAGGTTACTGTGATTAAAAAGAGATTAGAGATCGCAGTTAGCAGACAAAAGAGCTATGCAGATCCGTAACGTAGAGATGTGGAATTCCAGGTTGGAGACTATATATTTCTAAAGGTGTCTCCTATGAAGGGTGTGATGAGATTTGGCAAGAAGGGGAAGCTAGCACCGAGATATATTGGATCGTTTGAGATTCTGGAGAGAGTGGGCATGGTTGCATATCAGTTGACTTTGCCTCCGAATTTGTCTCAACTGCATCCAGTGTTTCATATCTCGATGCTGAGGAAGTATATTTCAGACCCTTCAAACATGTTGCAGCCTGATAGTATGAAAGTGAATGAAGACCTAACATACGAGAAGGAACCAGTCACGATAGTAAACTATCAAGTTCGTCAGTTGCGTTCGAAGCAGATTCCAATGGTTAAGGTGTTGTGGCGAAGCAACAACGTGGAGGAGCACACTTGGAAGACAAAAAGCTGAGATGCGAGCTTCTTACCCTTACCTTTTTCCTCGATGATTCTTGTTTCTGTTCTTTTGTTTGAATTCGAGGATAATTCTTAGAAGGAGGAAAAATTGTAATGACCTTGTATTTTAAATAATATTAAATTATTTTGAGATATGCAGTGTAAATAAAATTTTAAATTTTGTTTATATATTATTGTTATTATTTGTGAATACTATTTATTTATTTATTTTAAGAATTTTATTTACGTAAAATAAATTATTTAGGAGTTCTATTATTTAAATACGTTGAAGTTATTATCATTACTATTATTTTAAATAGTATTATTATTATTTTAATTATTATTATTATTATTATTGTTAATATTATTGTTGTTGTTATTCTTCTTCTTCTTCTTCTTCTTCTTCTTCTTCTTCTTCTTTTTCTTATTATTATTATTATTATTATTATTATTATTATTATTATTATTATTATTTATTATTGTTAATTTGGATGGAGGGACATTGTAGCCTTTTCCTAATATATATATAAAAAAAAGGTCAAAAATCGGGTCAAAGTCATTTTCTTTCTCCCTCTTTCTTTTCTTTTTCTTCTTCATCTTCTTCTTCTTCCTGCACTGTCAGTGTGCAACTAGCTCTGTCGGACCACCAACCACCACCATCGACTTCTCTTCCTGCCTGGCTATCATCCGCCACTTGTAGAATGTCAGAAGGTTGCCAAAAATTGCAGAAACATTAGCTACAGCAATCGGACCTCCATTGAAGCCGGTGAAGATACCGACCGTCCCATCTCATCGCTCCGATCTTGTTTGAACCTCCAAGCTTCGGTGAGTTCGATTATGAGCTCCGTTTGAGCTCAATCTCCCTTGATTTTGAGTTCTAGCTAGTTTTTAGTTTTTGTGTTTTAGGATTTTTAATTTTTTTGAACTTGATATTGACTCATTCATGGATTCTTGCTTGACAAATGTTGTTTATGGCAAATTAATCTTCCTAAAAATAATTTTTTTTTATTTTTTTGAATTAATTTGAATTATGGGTAATTTTTTATTATTTTAATATTAAATATTGATTTTTTTATAATTATGTTAATTAATTAGTTTTAATGAAAATTTAGTTAAATTAGTGTTATTAATTTGAGTTAATAATTTTAGAATTTTTAAAATAATTTTTAGTGAATTTATATTATTTTTGAGAATATTATTTGTATTATGTAAATATTGAATTAATGAGTTAATTGTGTATTTTTCTTGAAATTATAGTTAAATAATATGTTTTAAATGATTTTAGAATTATATAGAGTATTAAAATGATTTTTATAAATTATTTACTATTTTTAACTAATCAATACTAATTTTTGAAAATTATATTCAAATTATATATTATTTACTATTTTGGTGATTAAATGGATTTTTAATTGTTTTTAATATATATTTAAGCTATTTGAATATATAGAAGTGAATTTTACTATTTTATGTGGAATTATTAAAAAAATTAATTTTTATTAATATTATATTATTATTTGAGATTTTTATTTAATTATTGTGAAAATAATTATATTTAGTGATTTAATGTTCAAATATATTATATTTTGGTATTTTGTGAATATTGATGGAATTTAATGATTTTTAATATATTTATTATTATAATTGATTTTTGATGAATTGTGAACCTTGGTTGAAAATTTGTATAGTTTGAGGTCCTAATCTAAGGTGTTGAGCTTTGTGGTTTTAGAATGTGTTTTTCTTGTAGGATTGACTCTACTATCAGTAGAGAGATGTCTGTTTTATAGAGGAGATTCTACCAAATTTTTGATAGAATTCTCATAAAACGTGACGTCAGGTCGATCCTAAATTTTTATGTTTGTCTAAATTTTAGATTCCTAGACCGAGTCTTCCTTAGAATTCTTAGAAGAATAAGTTAGAAATTTATTCTGATTATTATTATTATTTATTTTTTAGCTGCGTCGAGACCAAGGCCTATCCGACCAGGCCTGTCGAGCCAGTCTTGAGGAGCTCAAACTTATGAGTTATTATTTTATATATACATTGCATATAGTGCATGATTATAAATAATTATGTTTTGATATTAATTATTTCAATAAATGGTTTAGTATATTTTCAGTATGCTTTTAGTATATTTTGGTATATTTCGATATATATTCGATGGTATATACTTAATAATTTCTCAATATGCATTCTGATATATTTTGGTATATTTATGGTTGATTTGAGTTATATGTAGCGTATATATGCTTGAAATATATTTAGTATATTTTTAGTATATCTCTGGTATATATATATGTTATATTTCTTTGTTATGAATGTCATTTATGTTTAATTATACATTTAATTATTTTTCGTAAATATACTATTTCACTCGAAGGATATTAATAGAACGTGCTACCTAGTGGGCTGCACTAGGACTGTGTATGTATTGGTTCGTTAGACTTTAGGATTGATATTGTGAGAATTATTTGAGGAGAATTTGATTGATTGATTATTGAGAATTAATGTAATAAGTAGTGTGATTGCTGGAGCTCAGTTGACCTAGTGTCTCAAGGCCAATTACACTGACAGTGAGACTGCTAGAGCTCGGTTGACTTAGTATTTCGGGGCCAATCTACTGTCCAAAATAGAATAAGAGAATTTATTTGGAATTAAGTAAGCCTGCGTGGCTAGTGAAATATTTGTTTGAGGTTGCGATTGTTTTAGGGTTCTATTTGATCATTCATTTAAATAATGTTCTCTGTATATATATATATATATATATATATATATATATATATATATATATATATAAGTAGAATTTTGCATTTGTGTGAAATGCGTGTATGTGTATATATATATATATTGATGCCTGACTGTATATGTTTTAGATTGCATGTATATATATTATAATAATTCACTCAGTGAGGTTTGACTCCCCTCAATATTTTTTTCAGGAGATTGCTTGTCGTCAGACCTCAGTAGTAGACCTCTACACCAGACTTCTTTAGCCCCGGCTAGATTATATAAATTATTTATCTGAACCTTGTTGTATTTTATAAAACTGCAATAGTAGTGCTTTGTATTTGTAGAATATTGTATGTAAATATTTTTATTTTATGATATGACAGTTAAGTATTTATTTTTATATCAATTTAAATTTTAATTATGGTGTATTTGTATTTATTTATTGCATGCTTTTTATTTTTAAGGCTTGCTACAGGTTCTGGATTCGAAAGAATTCCCGTTCCCTAGCGCCTATCATGACTTTTGGTTTGGGTCATGACATCGGTATTGAGTCTTGAGATCAAAACATATTGGAAGTGCTAGCTGGTCACGAACATATAAAACCTGCAATAAAAAAGGGGTATGTAAAGAATTAACCCGCCAGTATGAAGATAAGGTGACAAAACCAATCGTCACTTAAGTTTTGATTCTTGGTGCATTAAAAGCGCGACCCAAGTGCCGAACTTCAATACTATAGAAGCGACCTGAGGGTGCCAATTTCCAAATACCGGTTTTAGATTTTCGAGGATTAGATGTTCGGTGCAAGGATGCTAGACTTATATGCTCGGAGTCTTAATACTATAGAATGACCTAAGGGTGCCAGTTTCTAGATACTGCACTTATTCTTAGTGCATTAGAAGCATGGCCCAAGTGCCGTATAGTCTTGGTGCATTAAAAATATGGCCCAAGTGTCAAACCTTAGTGCTATAGAAGCGATATGAGAGTGTCAGTTTCCAAATATTGGACATTGATGCTAGAGCTTCAGATGCTCAGAGTAGAAGGACAGCTGGCAGTGATGTGCATAAAGTTAATAACTATCACGTCATTTCGATATCCCCCTTTTTTAAAAATTTTGAATTGCATAACCGTCATGTCTGTTCATGTGTTAGAAGAGGAGACATTTCGACTGCCATAATGATGATTGCTCGATTAATGGGTCTTTTCTACTTCCTAGACTACACTTGATCATGTGTGAGTGACCAAAACATTAATGAGGGTATTTATGGTGATTTCAGGCCCTTCTGTTGCCCTATAATTACACTAGATTTCTTATCTTATTGCATTTTTCACTTCTTGCTATCTTTCTTGCTTCTTCCCCCTTGTGCATCCTGTAATCATGCTATTTTACAACAAAGCTTGAGTTCTGCATTCAGGTGAAGTTTCCTTCTTTCATCCCTTCTTTTTGTTTGTTAAATAAAATCTATGGCACCAAGGGAACAAGTTAGCTTTGATCTTTTTATTTCTAGGATAGATGAGGACTTGCTAGGATAGTATCAAAGGCATTTTAGTATTCCTACTAATTATATTTTGCATACTATAGATAGAAGATTTAGAGATCATACTATTATGCTAGATTTTAATAGGCTAGTTGTGTCTTTTGACCTATTAAAGGGGGCTTAAAGTTTCCTCTAGACCCCTTTATGAAGGAGTTCTTGAATAGGTATAACATAGCTCTTGGGCAACTCCACCTAAACAGTTATTGAATTCTTACTAGGTTTATACAGCTGATGCATGAAGAGGGTAGAGAGCTGGACCTGAATGTCCTACGATACCTTTATAGATTGAAAAAGAAAAAAGGAGAGTTGATGTTCTCTTTATTAGTTATCCCTAACCATAGCTTTTTTATGAAACTCCCTGAATTACATAAGAAGTGGAGACATAAATTCTTTATTGTCAAGGATCCCTCAGACTTTATGGATGTCTAATATATATGGTCAGATGAGTGACATAGGATGAAACGTCCTCCAAGGTTATTCGACCAAGGTATGGAGATGGTCTTGAAACTTCATTTTTAGGGCTTAGCTGATGCCCAGTCTGTAGAAGATATATCCCGAAGATATATGTTGAGGGTCTGCCCTAATCATGTTTAACCCACTGGTATGTTTTAACCTTCAAAAGGTATCTCTTTGACTTTTGTATTTTCATTTTTATTTATAGATGGCTGAATATTTTGCATTTACGGTCAAAATTTAGCTTGTAGTTGACGAACCAGAGGCACAAGAAGATGATTAGGTATCCTCTCTATTGTCTGAGCTTATAGCACTAGTAGTTTTGGATGAAGTTGTCAATTTGAAGGGGAAATCTATAGCTGGGTCCTCCCATACTAATAAGGAAGGGGAAAAAAGGTGAATCCTAGATAAAGACTTGGATGCCTAGGAATTATGCGAGAAAATATTCGTTTAACGCCCGAAACTCTCTAGGTGCCTAGACATGAAGGCTTGGATTCTAAACAAGATGAAACCTTCAAGTATTTCGAATGCCCAGGTTAGAGATCAGTATGCAAAGTCCTTAAGACTGCCAGCTGACATGCAACGTTGGTCAGAGGAGGGCCATAAGGAGCTGTTTAGCTCTATAATCGGACATTCGTTAGAGGTAAGTGTTCACTGCTATTTAATCTTTTATGTTTCAGGTTTTAAGGGAATGACATCAATTATTTTTCTCAGATGACTTAGGCTTTGCTATTTATAAAGGACAATTACTTCTTTCTGAAGAGCTAGTATAGCCTAAAGGAGACAGAGGTTGATACGGAACCTCCAAGAATAAGCTTGAGAACCCCTTTATGTATTCAAACCCCCAAAGCATTAACTTGAAAACCCCAATAGTCAATTCAGCAACAACCCCTAAGAATGGTTAGAAATCAGATTACTTAGATGATCAAAGAATTAGAATAAAGAAAACTCGTTTCTAAATTCCAATTTCGAAACACTCCACAAGAAGATGATCAATCTTCTTGAATGTTCCTTAAAGCATGTATTCTACACAAGAACACAAAGATAAAAGCAAAACAGCCTTTAGGTTTTAAAACTTCAATTCTGAATAATAAAATTCGTCCAAGGCATATATATATAGCCTTTATAAGGTTTTCCTTAGTGAGTAAGGAAAACTAATAACCCTAATCACAAAAAAAAGGAAATTAATCTAATCAGACCTTAAATAGGAATTTTGACATACTTCCTATTTTAAGAATAATTAAACTAACTAAAACCAATGGGCTTTTAAAATAACAAATTCGTCCAGCCCTTATTTAACATATTTAAACCTAAATAACAATGCTTAAATAACTCTCCCATGCATATTCGGCCAGCCCATAACAAATGAGGCCCATTATATACTTAATTAAACCCATTAATAACTTGGACTTGAATTAAGTTGTATTGAACTTGAGCTGCACTTGGCACAAAGCTTTGGTGTCCTTGTAAACTTTCACTAGCTAAGTTCACAAAGCCTTATAGATGATGGATTAAGGCTTCTTGAAGCTTCTTAGATTGAGACCTTGTTATAGGTCTTTAAGGCATGCTGATTGGACTCAAAACCTCTTGAACTTGATCCTTGCCTTCTTGACCATGCTCATCTTCATCATGTTAAATTCTTTGAACTTGGTGTGTTGGCTGCTCCATAACAGAGGTGGGGATGAATAGTGATCGACTTCAAAAAGAAGTTGGATAAGGTGAAGGCGGCACTGGAACTCTACTAAACTAAACATGCAGAGGTGAGGTTTGAGGTAGAGGTGAACTAGAAGAATGTGGCTAACCTAGAGCACAGTCAAGCTCAATTGACCATGAAGATCGAAGAGCAAGACTCCCGGATCGTCGACCTAGAGAGGAAGTTGGGTGAGATCGAGAAATCTCAAGAGGATGACAAAAGGACCTACCAGAACATGAAGGGAGGGTTTTTTAAGGCCTATAAATCTAAGTGTCAGAGGGTCCTCCTCTTTAGAATCTGAATCTGGACTTGACGGATCTTGAAAAAATAACAACGGCTGACCTGGCTAGGATTGCTTTCGAAAAGGATGCTCGGAGCAAGACCTCTTCCTTTTATGTGAAAAAAACTACAAAATTAGTTAGTGAATCATCTTCTAAGCCTCCTGCATCCGTCAGTGTTGTCAGTGCTGCTCCTCCCTCTATGTCCGAGTCTCTCTTATCGAGTGTCCCATTATTTGAGCCTTCTGATGCTTAATTATTAGACTAGAATTTTTTTTATTTTTTTAGATAGTGTGGGCTTTATATTATTATCTTTCTCATCAATGAATCAAAATACTTTATTTGATAATATTTCAAGTACATTTACTGGTAATATTTTCGAAGACAATTTGAGTTCCAATATCATTGTAATTCCTTCCCTTGTCTATCTTTAATTTTGTATGCCCCTTTAGATGTTCATTCTGTGATATGATAGGGGCCTTCCCAGTTAGGTATGAGTTTGCCTGTACCAGAATTACCTTTGCCGATGTCTGCTCTTCTAAGCACCTAATCTCCTATCTTGTATTGTCTTGGTTGAATACGCCGGTGATGATATTAAACTATCTTTTGTCTGTGTGCCTCTGCTACAGCTGATGCCCATTTTCTTATTTCTTCTAGTAGATCCAAGCATATTCGGGTATTGATACTATTGGCCTCCTGATCTAGTTCCTTGCTAACCTTGTGACTTGGTAACCCAATTTTGATGGGTATCACTGCATTCATCTCGTTAGTCAGTCTGAATGGTGTCTTCCCCGTGGAGGTGCTAAGTGTAGTTCTATAAGCCCAAAAAATGTTATTGAGTTTGTCGACCTAATTTCCTTTCTTTTCATCAAGCCTCTTCTTTAATCCTTGCATAATGGTTCTATTGGTGACTTTTGTTTGTTTGTTTATCTGAGGGTGAGCTACTGATGTAAATCAGAGATTTATTTTGAGGTTAGGACAAAAATTTTTGAATTTCTCATTATCAAACTACTTTCCATTATTTATGATTAAGGTATACGGTATCCTAAACCTATAAATGATTTCTTTCCAAAAGAAGTAATGAATCTAGGCTTCCGTGATGGTCGGTATGGCTTTAACTTATATCCATTTGGTGAAATGATTTATGGTCACAATCAAGAATTTCTTCTGGGATATTGAGGTAGGGAAGGGACCTAGAATGTCCATCCCTTATACAGTAAAAGGCTAAGGGCTGCCTATTGGATGTTAGGGGTGGGAGGACTTATGGGTGAGGCGAGCAAACTGCTGACACTTGCAGCATTCTCGAGTTAGTTTTTGAGCATCTTAAAATATGGTGGGCTAGTAGTAACCTTGCAGTAATGCTTTCCTAGTTAATGAATGATGAGATTCAAGTGCTCCATAGATTCCTTCATGAATTTCCCTAAGTACATAGTTCTCTTCTTCTAAAGATACGCACTTACACCATGGATGTGAGAGAGATCTTCTGTGAGTTCTTTGTGGTGAATGAAGTAGTTTGTAACTTTTATCTTTAACTTCTGAGCTTTCAGTTTGTAATCTGGAAGTGTCCCGTTCTCTAGATATTGAATGATTGGTTACATCCATTATGGGGCTACCTATACGTCCATAATCTCTGGATCTTCAGTGCTAAGTTCTGTCAGAGCTTTAGTGGGCTCAAGTCCCTTGAATGTCTGGTTGTCCTCAGTTACTGATTTGGCTAATAGGTCTGCCTCTATATTTTTTCTTATAGGGATTTGGATGATTTCCCACTTTCCTCCCTCTTGCTTGAGCCTTTTTAGAAGCTACTTTACTTTTTTGACATATCTAGCAATACTTGGATCTTTTGCTTGGAATATCCCTTTGACTTAGTTCACCACCAATTGGGAGTCCGAGTGTATTATAAGGTGCTCAACTTTGACTTCTGCAGCTAGCTTCAGACTTATGATGAGTGCTTTATATTATATTGTATTATTAGTAGCATCATATTCAATCTGGATGACATATTTAATGAAGACCTTGTGTGGCCCTTTAAGAATAATCCCAGCCTCGAAACCATGGGTAAATGACATCCCATCTATATAAAGCTACCATTTTGGTTTATCAAAAGGAGCAAGGTCATCTAGTGTCACTTCCTGCATGAAGTCTGCCAAGGCTTGAGCTTTGACTTGCTGCCTTGGTTCATACTTGATATCAAATTCTCCAAGAAATATTGATTATTGAACTAATCTACCATATGTTTTAGGCCTTTGTAAGATTTTCCTCAAGGCGAAGCTGGATCTTACAACAATGGGATGAGCTTGGAAATAGTGCTTGAGCTTTTGGGATATGTGGATGATGACCATGACTAACTTATTTAGTGCTGGATACCGAGTCTCTAATCCTCGGACCTTGCTGATGTAGTTTATTGGGCTTTATTGGCTTCCTTCTTTCCTTACTAGTACTAAGGCTATTGACTCTTAGCCAATAGAAAGGTATAAGTATAGTGTTTTCCCAAGGATTGGTTTATTGATCAAAGGTGGTGAAGATATAAATTTTTTAATATCTTCAAAGACTGCCTAATAGTCTTCAGTCCAAATAAATTTCTTAGAATTTTTTAGAGCTCAGAATAGTGGTAGGCATTGTTTAGCTGAGCAAAAGATGAAATGTCCTAAAGTTGTTATCCTATTATTTAGCTTTTGTAATTTGTTAATCGTTGTTGGAGTTTTCATATTAAGAATGGCTTCCATCTTCTTTAGGTTAGCCTCGATTCCCTTGTGTGCTATCATGAATCCCAAGAACTTGCCTATCTTAACCCCGAAGATGCACTTTTCTAGGTTTAGCTTGATCTAGTGTTGGCTCAATAATTAGAGGATTTGATCAAGGTTAGTGGGATGTTGCTTGGCATTCTTAATTTTGATGATGATGTCATCTACGTATACTTCCACATTCTTTCTGATTTGATCCCGAAGTACATGGTCATCATCCTTTGATACGTTACTCCAACATTCTTTAGCCCAAAAGGCATTACTTTATAACAGTAAAGACCTTCGTGCCTAATGAAGGATGTTTTCTCTTAGTCTTCTTCCTTTATTGGTATTTGGTGATACCCCTATGTTGCATCTATGAAGCTATACATACTGTGGCCGGCGGTGGAGTCTACAAGTTGGTCTATCATAGGCAGTGGGTAGCTATCCTTGGGGCATAATATATTGAGGTTAGTGTAATCTACACACATTTTGTATTTCCCATTGGACTTCTTTACCAATACCACATTGGCTACCCACTCAAGGTGAGTGACTTCTTTGATAAACCCTACTTCTAATAGTTTTTTTATTTCTTCAGTGATTATCTTCTACCTCTTGTATGCAAAGGTTCTCTTCTTCTGGACAATCGGCTTTGCCCCTAGTATGATGTTTAGGTTGTGTGAGGCAATCTAAGGGTCTACCTCAGTAATTTTAGATGCTCGAGATGTGAAGTCTTTTGAGTGTTTAATGAGGACCTCACTTATCCCCTACTTATTTTTATTATTAAGTTCATTGCTAATTCTTATTATTTTCCTATCAACAATCTATAGTGTTTAAAACTGGTCGACTGGCTCTGGGTTGGCTCCCTATTTCTCTATTCTTCAGGATTCTAAGGGGAATACCTCTATCTGAGGCTTGACTATCATTTGGTAGCATTGCTTGACCATATGTTAATCTCCATAAATGGTTAGAACTTTACCTTCAATAAGAATCTTCATGGTCAGGTGTCAGATACTTGTGACTGCATTAATTTCATAAAGTATTGATCATCTTATGATGTTGTTGTATGCTAGTGGGAGGTCTACCACATTGAACTGGGCTTTAAGGACTTTAGTATCTTCGGTATCTGTTTCTCTAAATTCCAGACTTAACTTTACCATTCCCATTGGCTATATGGTTCCTCTATAAAAACTTGTAATGAGATTTTGAATACCATTCCCATTGGCTATGAGGCCTCCCATTGCTTTATAGGCATTCCAAGGTAATGCATTGACGATACTTCCATTATAAATCAGTAATCTCTTTACTAGATAATTATTGATATAAGCACCTACAACCAGGGCATCACTATGGGGGTGTCGAACGTGGTTCCCATCTTCTAGACCAAATGCGATGGTCTATCTTTTCCTAAAAGGGGCCCTTCTTCTCTATGGGACCTCTTGGGATTTTTTTTTATGTTTTCTCCTCTAATGATCATGTTGATGATGTTGCTTGGCTTATTTCGGGCCCTATTTGGTTCTAACCTGTCTCGTTCCTGCACATCCTAATTTCAGGTTCCTCTGAGGGTGTTGTTGAAATTATTGAGTTTGCCATTTTACACCAATCTTTTTATAACACTTTTCAACTCTTAGCAGGCCTTGGTGTCATGTCCATAGTCTTAGTGATATTGGCAGTAGTATCATTTATCCTGCGTGGCTCTCCTGCTCAAATTAATTCTTCTAGCCGAAGAAATTCCTATGCCATTATGTTTGACCCACATGAGGATTCTAGATCTGGAGGTATTTAAAGGTGTGTATCTTTCAGCTTCCTTCTCAAACCTTTCTACTCGATTTTTGAAGTTTGTTTATGGGAAGCTTGGTCTCTGGGGTCTTAATATTTCTTTATCTGGCGCTTACTCATCCTCCCTTCGCATCCTTCCATCTTTATCCATCTTAATCATTTTGACTGCCATCACCATCACCTTTATAAAAGTGCTAGGTTCTTTTGTCATTATCTTATTCTTGAGCTTTCCGAGCCTAGTACCATTCTTTAAAGCTTTTATAGCCACTTCATCCACTAGGTTTTCAATTTCTATAACAACTTTGTTGAATCAATCTAGGTAGCTTCGTAGTGATTTATTGGCCTTTTGCCGACACATCTAGAGGTCGTTGATATTTTTGGCTGGAGGGACATTGGTGATAAACTGGGTTCAAAATTTCTCAACTAAATCTTCAAAAGAAGTGATAGAATTTTTTGAAAGACAGTAGAACTATCTCTGAGCATTCTTGGTGAGTGTACTAAGGAAAACTCTGCATATGATTTTGTCATTCATGTTTTAGAGTAACATCTTTGTTCTAAACGAGGATATATGGTTGATTGGATCTCCAATTTCGTCATATTATTCTAGCTACGACATTCTGAATTTGGTTGGGATTTCTTTTCGGACTATCCTACTTACAAAAGGAGTCTTGCCTTTCATCACACATTCATCCTTTTTTCTGGGCCTTGTGCGAGCTTTGTGTATACCTTTTTTTAACTTTTTGGGTTAACTTAGAATCGTCGAGAGCTAGGATTGTTGAGCTGGATTTCCCTTCGAGGGTTTTACACTTCTTGTTTGCTTTTGGTATTTTTAGAGATGTAATGTTGCTTTCTGTATAAGTTGACCCAGGGTTGTTGCTTTAAATAGTTCTTGTAGATTCAAAAAAGGTATGGAAAGTATAAGTCTGTGATGGTGTTGGAGAGGAATATAGTAGGGAAGGTCGGTGCCTAGGAATGGGTACCCTTGATGTTTCCAGGTGGAAGGTACGTACCACATGCTGTAATTTGAGAGAGGGTACAACGTGTGAAAAAAGGGATGATGTTATTATCGGTGATGACAAATGGATTGGAGGAATGGGAGCGGATGGGTTGATATGCATGTCAAGAGTTGAGATTGGTGGTGGACTAGACATCATGATGCATGGGGCTCATTCGATAGATGCACGAATGGCTTTTGTTCAAGAGTTCCCACAGACGACGCCACTTGATAACTTATTTTTTAAAACTCTTGAGCTGATACCCTGTAAGTGATCAATAGAAGACAAGGTGAGAGATGAGGAAGATCCCCATAAACCTTTCGATACCTAAGTTAAAATATATAAAGAGAGAATTTAGAGAGAGAAAGAGAACAATGAGAATATAAAAGAATAGAATGAAAGAGAATGAATGATATGATGTCCTATTTATAAGGATAGTGATGCTTAAATCTGAGAAAAATAAAATTTCTCTTTGAAGGAAGTCTTATGGCAATTAGGAGAATATTTATTCTTATTTGAGAATCTACCGATTAAGATTTTTTTCCTATTTAGCTTTGATATCCTTTTTAGTCAAGTGACCCTGTACAATAAAATAAAGACCTGTTTTAAATAGAAATATATATATGGGGTATCAACAATTAAAAAGTTTTTTGGCTCTACTTTCTTCTACAACATCATTTCTTTTAGTTTATTTTTTGAAAAAAATAGAAAAAAGAAAAAGAGAGAAGAAATAAGTTAGGAAAAAACAATAGAAAAAATAACAAAAAAAAGAAAGAAAAAATAATTAGAAAAAATAAATAAATAATAAAAAAAGGAAAAAAGAAAGAAAAAATAATGAAAAAAATAAAAAAGAAATAATGATGTAAAAATGAAAAAAAAAGTACGCGTGAAAAAAATGAAAAGAGACTGATATTTTGATGTAAGTTGTAATTTTCTCAATAATTTTTCTGGGCAAGGCTAATTAAAGGACAGAAGCCTGATAGACAAGTCTCCATGCTATGGAGCCTTGTTTTGTTGGAGGTTAGGTGACTAATTCTAGGACTGAGCTAAAACAATTAAAGATATTAAAGACATGGTAACAGACAGGTAGGTTTGGCATATACAATCCTCTACCAAAATCACTCCGAAAAATACTAGTAACATAGTTGAAGCGGTTAATTTATCGTAATAAAAGAAAAAATAAGAAAAGATAAAAATTTAAATTCTACTATTTTCATTTTAGTACCTGTTGATTTATTTATAAAATGAAATTAATTTACATATAATGCTCAGCAGTAATTAGATGGGACAGCTATTGCTTAGGGCCAATGATATTTTTTAAATGGGAAGAATTAATACTAAAGTTTGTGTTGAAAATATAGCCATCATTTTTCAGCAATCAACCCACAAGTCAAAAATACTCCTTAATTGCCATGGATAAATAAAGGCCAACAGGGTAACAACTTCAGACTTTGAAAGTGTAATTAAAGAAAGTTGGCGAGTTCCTTCGTACAAATGTGGCAATGGTCTTAATCAAATATGAGAAGCAGACCTTATGAGAAAAATTAGAAAGAATTGAAAGCTCATATTAATTGAGTACTTCTCGGCAATTAAGAGCTATGTCGTAGACACATATTTAAGACACAAATAAAATGTCAAATTGGTGGTTGGCCCGCCCTCTTAAATGCACCATATGCTGCTTCTCTAGGCCAATGCTATTGTTCGGTAGTAGATAGTGCAGACCAGGTCCGTACCCTTCTGGATGGGCTATTTTATTTTGATAACATACTTCTAAAGAGTTGGCTGAATAATGGAAGACGATAATAAATTTACATGTAAAAACGTTGCACAATATATATTTGGCAAAATCATCCACCGTTTGATTCAAATAATAAGAGTGATACTTATGATTTTCAAAGGTGATAGGTTGAGTTTAAATTCTAGAAACAACAATAAGTTTAATTATTTGTCTTAAATTGACTTAATTTCAACCACAAGATTAGCTCCTATTAAGGTGAATCTCCTCTTCTTTCACTTCCCGTCCATATATATATATATATATATATTTGATAAGAGTCAATTTTAATTTTTTAAATTATAATAATTTTTTTATTGAACTTCTATCTTTTTATTACATTTTATTAATCTATTTATTATTATTTATGTAGTTATTTAGTTTCAATTTAAAATTTTTTATAAATATATTTTTTATATTATAGAGGTTTAATGTATTATATAAATAATAATATAGAAACTCAATACATACATACATAATAATATAGGAACTCAATACATACATATATAATAGTGTAGGGGCTCAATGACTACATAAACAATAATATAAAGCCTCAATGTAATGATATAAAATGATAGAAACTTAATAAAAAAAAATCATTTTAATTTAGTGGCTTAAAAATAATTTTTACCTATATACTTTACATCAAATTTTTTTATTGTGCTAACATCAACCATGAAACGCGAAATATAAGCATGAATATGAGCATGAAATATCATCCAAAATGGGACACCAAAGTTTAGAAAATATTGTTATCGAGAAAGTAATCAAATAATAATTTCTTTTTAAAAATATAATAAAATATAAAATTTAATTCATATCGTCATTAATTTAAAAAAAAATTATTCTCTATTATATAGCCTATTAATCATATGACTTCTTAATTAAAAAAAAAAATTTTAAAAAAGATTATCATCGTGCTAATGGGTATGAATAATATATGCCCACTTGACAAATATGATTACAAGCCTATCTTTTCTCATTTTCCACTTTTTTAAACACGCATACAGCCTCACATTACATACTGCAGAAATCTCAAGTACTGAAGCCATATCCTTGCATGACACTTTCATGGTTCACATGTTTCAGTTTGATCCACAATGAAAGTGCTGAAGTCCTAATAATTGCATCATTTTCTTAAAAAAGGCAAACTATTTTATAACCGCCTATTTCCGTTTGGCCATTAACAGAAAAGACACGTAGTAGCCAATGAAGCTTGGCTCAATTCATCAAGTGGAGGTATCATAATTTTAAGGTCATGAGTTTAAATTTTAATGATGTCAATATTAAAATTTGTTTCCTTAATACATACTAGGTAGAAAAAAAAAATTGATACTTTATATATATATATATATATATATATATTTGGTTGTAATATTTAAATGGTTGTTAAAAAAAAAAAAAACAGAAAAGACACGTAGTAGTAGGCCAAAAGATTTTATGCATTAGTGCATATAATATATAATATAATTGCAAAGTGCCATTAATTCGATCAACCTAACCTCCACTCATTCATGAAAGACCTCCTGCCCAACTGTCCCTCCACAGGTGACCTTCAAAACTCCATAAATACACATTTCTCTAAGTCTTTATTCTCTAACTTTAATCCTTATCTCAAAAACCTCCAAAAATGAAGACTTTCACTTGCTTCTTTTTCTTGGGTATCTTGCTTCTTTCAAGATCAATTTCTTCTGCAACACGACCAGAACCCAACGCCTCACCAAAAGGCAAATCCAAGAACAAAGATGGTGGTGCTAGTAGTGGTAATAATGGTGATGATACTGGTGGGATGGGCGGGTTCTTTGGTCCTGGAACTGGGTTTGGGATGCCCGGGTTTGGAAATGGGATAATCGGTGGTGGGTATGGAAGTGGATTTGGAGGTCCCAATGGAGGGTACTCAAAAGGTGGAATAATAAGGCCTACTGTAGTGTGTAAAGAAAAGGGTCCTTGTTACAAGAAGAAGCTGACATGTCCTGCTAAGTGCTTCACCTCCTATAGCCGGTCAGGAAAGGGCTACGGTGGCGGTGGTGGCGGAGGTGGGTGCACCATGGACTGCAAGAAAAAGTGTGTAGCTTATTGTTGAAGAAATTAAAAGTACTGCGGGAATTATATATGGCCGCCGGTAGCAGGTATAGCTGGTAATAGTTTGTGGTATAATATATATATATAGTCGTAGATCAAGCATGTGATCCAGTTTCATCTGTTGAGTTGAGTACTATAAATGATATGGTATGAATTAATGAGCTTAATATCAATATTTATGTTACAAATATGTTTGTTAGTGTGGTGCAAATTTTGAATAATATATATCAATATTTTAATGATAAAACACTAATTTCTTGATGAAAATAGCAAGAAGTCTAGTTGTGGTGGTGTATGCTCTAGTGATCTAGATGCTGCAGAAAGGTAATGAAAAGATGAAATTTAGCACTTAGATCAACTTGTTCTTTTTTCGTTGTCTTAAGTTGTAGCTTCATGCTTGACTAGACTAAACCAATATATCATTAGCAAGGCGAAATACCCCACAAACAGTAAGGACAACAAAAGCCAAGAATTAAAAGTACAATTAAATTAGCTGCACGATTAACCCACCTACAAACAGCAACTCTGTGTGCTTGTGCCGCTCCTGCAAAATTCTCCCAAGTCTTGATTGAAAACAGTAACCATGATTTCTACAGGAGATGGCAGAGCCAGAGACCACCAACTCCATTAGCAAATTTTTGGCTGATACTGAGCCACCACTGCTTTAAAAGTGGACAAACCACGAGAAGGTCTGTGGCTAACGGTGGACCCAGATTAAACCCGTCCAGCATAATCACACAAAAACGGACAGTGCTCGCTTATATATTTTGCACAAATATCCATCAACACCAACATTCATGTCCCTTGAAAAGATTCAACCGACTAGCCTAACTATTCACCGTTTGCTGAAACGCAGATCCAGTTCCAGGGCTTTTTTTTTTGACTATCTGAAAATTACAATCATTTGTTCTAGTAAATGCTTACATTTTCAGAAATTAAATCAACTAAATGCTTCTCAGATTTACTTTTATTAATTATTTTCGTTATCTAGATACTTAAATTTATAATAAAAATATTAAATCTAATAAAATATTTAATTAGTAGAAAGAAAAATAATAAAAATATCAAATCTAATAAAATATTTAATTAGCAGAAAAAAATAGTTAATAAAATTAAAAATAAGAAATTATTAATTGATTTTTAAAAATAAAATAAAATAAAATATAATTTATTTTATATGTTTTATCGTTTTATATTATTTCACTCTTAACATTTAAAAAAAAAATTTATTCAGTTTTATATTTATTTTTTTAGTACTGATTAATCCTTTTATAAAGATAATATTATACGAAAAAATAAATGTGAAAGATTAAATATTTTTTAAATATTAAAAATAAAGTAATAATGTGACAAAATACAGAAAGTAAAATATAATTTATCTTTAAAAATATAAAACAAATTAGTAAGTTTAATAAAATATCAAGCGATTGTAATTTGCTTCTTTTTTTTTTTTTTTTTTTTCTCTAATTGTAATTTTACCTTTACAATAGTTATGGGCTCTTCACCTTCACAATAATATAAATCCAGTTGTTACATGGCTTCTATATTTGGGCTTCTGGCTTCGTTGTGCAATTTGGTCCCATGACCGGCGATTCATATATGTGACGAAATCACCCATTAAAAAACAAAGAAGCTAAGAGGTTGTTGAACTATTAATTAATAGTAATTATCATCATTATAAGTTAAGCTAAAACATTTACAAAGGAAGGAAATAAACATCACTCAAACAAAGCCATTAATTAAGAAAACAAGTGAAATGTGTTTAGTCCAACGTAGGCCAGGCTCAACTCAAAGTCCCAAATTTTTTTACTGTGTCTAAGGGCATATACAACCTAAACAGCAAACACCCAAACATCAAGGTTTGAATATTGCTCTTCTCCACAATCCTCAACCATTATTTATTCCCATCATCAATCATGATCTTCATATTGCTGCCCGCATCGCTCCTCTTGCAGCCTCACGCTTCATCTCAGCAGCTTTGCCGCTGCCACGGAAATACATGTATACTTGCTGCACGCATGAAGGTTAACAAAGATAAATGCACATCAGAAAAAGAAAGAGTAACGTAATGCCTGACGAGTTAATATATAAATATAGTATCATCAGCATTTTATTAATGGAAATGAAGCTGGAAAAGGACCTGAAGAACCCAGAAGCTGATCACCAACTCAAGGCAGAATAATCCAAACCCAATAAAATAGAAGATCTGTTAGCAAACAAAACAAATTATTATGACCAAGCCAGATAGCATATGAAAATTACGATGCTCATCTCAGTACACATCCAAGTTGAGATCACATGTCCTAAGAGTTATGAAGCAAAATAGGAAAGTGCGCAAAACATGATAATAAAATAAGCCCATCTCATCTCTTAAGTGGCCAGCTATTCACATAATCAGTAGAAATGTATATAATTGAGCCAGACATCTTACCCCGACTAAAGCAGTGTCACCAATAACATCTATTGCAGACAGAATGCCACTGTTCCAAAGAACCACAACAGGAAACCATCAGTGACTGGAAAAATTTTCTGGAGCAGTTACATTTTCACATGAATTATTTGAATGTAGAAGCATTTGAATACTCAAGAAACATACGTGAAAGATTTTCCTTTGAAAACTATGGGAGGAGCAATTGCCGCCACAATGCAGAAACCAATGTGAACCTGTGTAACAAAACAAAATTAAAAAAATAGATATTCCATGATTGTTATAGAGATCTATTGAGACTTGAGAGAAAGAGGGGTTTACCAAATAAAACAGGAAAAACCATCCGAACTTCATAGCACTTTCGGACCTACAAGAAGAGGCATAATTTGTGTAATTAACAAACAACAAAGAGCAATCAAATCAACCTACTACTTAGTAGAATATATAGTCTAGTTATTCCATTTGGTGCACAATGATTTTGTCCACATTCATGTCAGAGTCATCATAAGATACCAAATTACATAGCCAGGATACATTTAACTGATAAGTGAACAAGTAAATAGATGATGGATACTTTCACATAATTTCTAAGCTCGCAAACAACATTTTCTGGCCTCATCAGCAGTGAAACATTTAGATATATATAGGATTCAAGACAAGGTGATAAAAAGGGAGGAAAATCATGCACAAGCAGGGGGATTCCTACCTAAATGCACGATAAAGTGGACGATACCACAAAAAGTACGCTCCAGGAACTCCGGCTATGAAGTAAATAATAGCAAGAAACCAGATTCTCACCCCTTCACCATAAACACAACAACATCAGATTACAGAGCGTTTAATGACACAGTTAAAAACTTTCCACCCATAGGAAAACTGCAACATAAATATCTAAATCAACCTTCGCCCTTAATCCATGCTGTTGTAATAGCTATAATGTTCCAGAAAAGACAGAGAACCAATCCTGCACAAGATAAAATCATCATTCACCACTAGTCATATATCATATGCCACTGGAGGATTTCACAGAAATACAGCCAATCTAAAAGACCAAAGAACCCCTGAATATAGACGTTATTCACTAAAACAAGGAAACAACAAAAAACATGGTCTCTTTTCTGCCAGTTGACTGCAATTAAGCCAGCAATAAAGAAGCAAAAATGGACTCCATCCAAGATCTCAGATTTACCCAAATATGTCAAAGAAAATGAAAAAGAGATGCATTTTCATATTAGCAAAGCTTAAGCTTTCCAAGGCATGCTGTTATCCAAGATTTGGGGCTCAAACGTCTTGAAAACTAGATCAAAGCAATACGTGGAAACTATTGGTTTGGATACAAGATTGATCATTGATGATAATCTCACAACTGAAAATGAGCTAGAACTGTTGTGGATGGTTTCATGGTCAAAGCTATGCCTTCATAACACAAGGACTAGTTGAATGAAAAGAAAATAATGTGATTTTGGCAGGAAAATAGAAAATGCATGGTTAATTAGCCACAGATAAAAAAATTCACATAAAACTTATGCTAACTAGGATTAACTAAAGGGAGAGGTAAGGAGTATGCACCCCAAACCCCTTTAAATAAAACTATGAAGAACTACAGCAGGCAGAGTGGTGGTAGGCCATCATGAGAAATATACCAAAGTTCTCTTTCCTTTGACAATTTTAAGAACTTACAGGGGGAAGGTGGCAAAAAAAACTATAAAGAAAACTCTATCCTCAATATAGGAAATCACCTTTCTGTCTTAGTAAATAATTGATTAAACCAAAAACCTTTATAATAAAAAGAAAGAAAGAAAGAAAGAAACTATAAATGAATACTTATGCGTTCGCAGATAAAAAGAATTCTTGCATTTAATAACTTACCTAAAAATGTTGTAAATGCAACATATTGAATTCTTTGTAGATGGATTGGTATTTCATTTGCAATATCGTGATGGATAATAGGGAAAAATGGTGGCCAGTTCTTCTCCTCTAGGACAATTCCAGCTGCAGAAGACAAGAGAGCACTGAAAAAATAAATCCCAAGGCCAAAATAAAAGGGAAATTGCCAATCTCAAACAAAAAGTAGTCCACAATGTACTACACGATTCTAATCAAACTCAAGTTAGCGATCCAAGTCACCTAAAAAGAGCTGGCCTGGATTACAAATATTGCAGAGTGCATATTTTAGAAAATACAAGGAGATAATACACATGTAAATACAAGAAGATCGACTCAGTAATAATATCCAAGATATTGAAGATATATTTCTTTAAATTCCTAATTTTCTCAACGAAAATAAGGATCCAAAAATGAGATCCATGCATTATAAAATGAACATCAGTAACATATTACAATATAAGAATATCTTACCTCGTGCAGCTGCATCTTCACGCCGTTTTACATCCTACATAGCACCAAAAAGGCATAGAAACAAGAATGATTAGATTAAAGATCCAACAGGAATGAAAGCCACTGCTCAAAAAATGTTTTACTAAGAGCAAACAATCTCAAAAATTATTCCTACGCCAAAATGCCACAACATAAGAAAAATATGTCATACATTATTCAACCAGATCCACAAAATACTCGATTCCACCATTGTTTCTCATATGAGCCCCTATCATGTGAAATACTGATATTCCTCCTTGCCATGCACATGCATTGCAGAGGAATATGCACAATTTGAACAAATATTATTGTGCTTATGCATAAAAGTGACAGTGCTAGGAAACGAATATATAAAGTTAGCTAACTCAAAAGAGTATAGCTAGTAAACCAAAACTAGAAAATAAAATAACAAAACCAAAGCTGTTAAAAAAACTATATGAAAAGACTCCAACAGAACTAATATCAGAAATTTTAAGAGAACTGACATGCAGGGGAGCTTTCAAAGGTGTTGAAAGTTTTACTTCAACTCAAACTAAACTAGCAGTTAGTCCCAATTCCCAAACTAATTGGGGTCATAATAAGCCATTAGTGTCTAAAAGGCTGAGAGCAACAAACCAACTGGAAAGCAGCAATGCCACTGCTAGGTATACAACATGCAATAACTGTTCGAATTTGTTCTTAGTTACTGGCACATACCTGCTCCCGCCTTCTCAGTTCAGCTTCCTTGGCTTGGAGTTCCCTCTCTTTCTTCTTCAAATCCTAAATTGAAAAAACTAAAAATAAGAAAATTTTAAGGAAAAAAAAAAACACCATACAGGTGGAAAAGATGAATGAGGGCTTTCACTGGCATAGTTTTTTAACCTACCGTGGTTGAATCAATTGGAATGTCAACTGTTGCACCATGATCATAACCGAAATCAGCAGGTTCAGGAGGAAGTGGTGAAAGCCTTGAGTTTGAAGCAGGAGGAACACTCTGAAGATTTGCAATTCTAAGTATAAGAGTTCTAGATAATAGTAACATAAATAGGTGATTTACTTGTTAGACAACTGGAGAAAACGCAGAACCAAAGTACCAGCTAAGTGCTAACAATCAAGTAAGACACATTGATCTAATCAAAGTTTTACTTCCAAAAGGCTAAAATAAAGTTCCAAACTTGATGACATATAGAAGCATTGAGTTAGTTTTGTCAAAAATTAGGCTTACTGATGTATAAAATGCACCTCCACTGTACTTCTGTTGACCAGATGCTCTCCCTCTTACAGCAGGATCCTAGTTAGAAAATCAGAATAACCATAAGTTGCATAACTTTCTAAATTACAAAGCACTAAAAAAAGAATGATATTGAGCCGAAAATACAGCCAAGCATCAACTATGATATATTAAAAATTTAACATCAGGAAGCATTTTCTGGCTTCCCCATTCTAACTTGAATTGAGAGGACTGCAGAGAACAATTTGTCTTGACATCTTTTATGTCTCAATACATTAGACCACTTGACAGATATGTTATAGTAATTAACTACTACTATTACTGGAAAAACTTCACAAAATAACCAGTACTTGTTCTACAAGGGTTAATATCAAATGGTGATATGAAGTTAGCAAGTTTACAAAAGATATATATAGATATTTTTCAAAAGCTATGTTTATGCAAATAGACAATACAATTGCCTTTTGAGCTGTAATTGAAAGTACAATTGGATGGAAAAAGAAAATAAAAAAGCATCAACACCATCTACAAAGCAGAATCCTTATATCAACGATAGTCAAATAACAATTCAGCATCAACACATCAAAAATTTGGGAAAACAAAACAAGAATTAGTTTGGCATACATAGAAAGAGGGAATTTGTGAAACTGAATAAACCAAAGCATCAAACTAAGACCATTAAATCCCCATAAAAATCTACAAAAACCACAAAAGATCCCAAAAGAGTCGCTCGAATTATCAAAATTCGCAAGTAATTTAGCATCGGCTGTAAAGCCCATAACTCACAAAACCAAAACAACCAAGTCAACTTAGCTTCAATTATTCATCAAAGGGAGCAAAACCCAGAAATAATAACAACAAAAGAAGCTAAGGATAAAGAAACTCACAGCAAAGGGATTAACTTCTTCTTCATCAAAGGGGTTAGGATCATTATAACGACCAGCCATAACAGCAAAAACCCAAATAGATAATCAACAGCAACAAAGAGAGAGCAAGAAATACAAAGACAAAAACCTTGTAAAGGAAGCAAATTTGAAGAAAAAAATTTAGGCACAAACAAGAATTAAAGATAAAAGAGAGAACTTTTTTTCAAAAAAAAAAAAAAAATTGGTGTACAAGTCTACAGAGGGAAATGGGAATTGTCCAAAAGTCAGCTTATTGTAATTTTCTTTTGGTTTTATTAATTGGATTTGGAGGAAACGGCAGGACAAATCTATTAATATTATTTCATAGTTTTATTTTTTTTTCTTTGAAAAAATTATGATTTTGATTTTGAATTTTAACAACTTTTTCAAACTAATGTTCAAATCCTAAACCATGTTTTTATTATTACATTACACTTTTGTTTTCTGCTTTCTCTTGGATTTGGATTGCCATGAACCATGATTTTATTTTATTTTTTGGATGGACGTGAATCATGATTTTTACTTGATTGTTGTCATGAGTGTAATTAATTATTGTATTTGTGTAAAATGAATTCTACAATATTACATATTTAAATTGATGTTACTTTTAAATTTATTAACTTAATTGAAAAAAATATTTTCCCAATATCATCTTGAAAAAAATTAATTCCGATCAACATACAAATTAATTTGATTTTGTTTTTATTTGTTGAAAAAAATATATCTTTGAATTCAATCAATAAAACATATAGTTATTGAATTATAACATTTCTCGATGGTCAGCACTAAACTAATATCTATTTCTTTTTTTTTTTTTAATAATTGTTTGTGTCCCTACAGTGTCTCTATTTACAATAATGTCTTTGGACTATTTTAATAATTATAAAAATAATAAATAATAAATTAATTACAAGATATGTAATCTTCAAATCATGACAATAGATTTTAAATTGTCTCGATTTATATAGTTGTCGAATTAAAATAGATATTTCTAATTTTTCATATATTATAAAGTAAATAGGACTAAAAATATAATTTATCAAAAAAAAATTATCTTATCTGACCATAAATATTTTATTATTATTTTTTAATTTAGTTCGACTCCAAGTTTTTCTTAATTACTCTAATGAATATATGAAAAAAATGATTAATGTGTATATTGATATTATAATTGGAGTATACCTAATACTTAGGTGTATATATCTCATATAATTACATTATAAAAGACAAATGCGCTTTGTCCAACTTAATATTTAATTTATATACATATGGTTTTGTTGTGGAGTTGATAATTTCTAACATTTTCTATGAAATAGCTAAGCTTTGTGGACCAATACGGTTGTTTGAGTGTTTTAGCCAGCCTAACTACAGGTTGACGATTGTAGCAATGAAACTAATGTGAATATTGACTAGCAGCCATTGAGAGACCTCGCCTGCTCTTCTAGACACACATATATGTTTCTGTCAATGCAAATTTCGTCCATTTTCATTAGCTCACCCTGGCCATCCAAAGGGTTGAAAGAAAGAACATAAAGTGGAAGCCTAACCAATTATTTAAAAAAATAAAAATAAAAAAAAACTATTAATGGACCCAAACTGCTCTTCTAATTCAGTTCCTCCCTAATATGGCCATACCAAATATTTGGTAGTTGGAACTCCTACTTTCTGCATAACAATTTTTTTTGTTTGAATCACTATACATGCTAGTCCTGATAGTATATTTTGATCTTTCCATCTTAAGAAATTCTCTTATAAATACATATATTCTACGAGAAATTTGTAACACATTATTAAAGTGTTTTATACTTAATCAACAAAATTGAAATACATATCTTTGTGTTATAAATTCATTTGCACTTATTTGTAGAGTTGATGTTGGCATTACAGTTTTTGTAAAATTAATATTAGAATGAATCTGCAAAGTTACTCATGATTAATTTGAAGCATTAATAACATTGTACCATAAAAACATTAATACCAACATATATTAGTCAAAATGCTAAAAAGTTCCAATTTTTTTTACTTCCTTTCGCTGAATTTAGAGCAGCAAATTAATTTACAACATAGCCACAACTTTTTTATTATTTCCTCTGCATAATAATAACGTGTAGCATCTGTCAGCCATTGATTTAGTCAAGGTGGTGAAGGATATGCTAGCATTGGAAAAATCCCTCGTCTGTAATAAAAATTCAATGATCGATCATGGCTATATTAGATCATCTCGAATAAGGCTAACCCCACCATGGCGGTAATACAAGTATGCACTCGAAAGCATAAGGCAGATGCTGAGCCCTAATTCATAACCGAACAAGCCAGAACCAATGATGAGCAAGACCAAAACTAAGCTATTATCACAACAAACATCAACTACGCTCAAGACTCCAGTTGGGTATCTTCCCTGAAAAGGATTAATGAAAAGAAACATCCAAAAGGCTAAATGGAACGAGCAGAACACCAAAAACCATTTAAACATGGAAGTGCTCATTTCTTGAATTGCAAGATTGAGGGTACGGTGCCATGATGCATGCGCTGCTGGAACACCAAGCACCAAGTAAGCAACAGCAAGGAACAACGACTGTGTTGCTCCCGCCTTGAAACCATAGCGCTGCTACGCCCATTAGATTCCATGAAAGACACAAAATTAGTCCTATAAATGTTCTATATGCGACTTTCTGTAGCTGTTGCACTTGCTCATCATGGCTTGAATTGAAGCTTTGGGTAGTGGAAAGTGAAGGGTTAATGAAGGGAATAGTACTGTAGTTGTGAACAGCCATGAAAGGTTTTGGCCTAATTAAGACAGGAGGCTTTTCAAAATATCGGATATGAAAATGGAGTAATTAACGTTGAACAAAATCATGTTTTAGGATAAGGGCTTTATAAAGAAAAATTATAAAGAATAAATTGACCAATATTATTAATTTATATGGCCAAAAATTTAATGAATTTTCATAAATATAGTTTGAGTTTAATTTTTCTTTTTATCTATTCAACTCAAAATCTATAATGATTAAAATAAATGTGATTGCTTAATATAAAAAAAAAATCACTAATAACTGCTATGATCAACTCGTAAGAAGTTGTTTTTACTTTAATAATGTTTCGGATTTAAATTATAGATTATACAGGAATATTAAGTTAGTTGTATTTTATTCATAAGAACATACTGTACAAATTGAATTCGATTAATCAAAGCATTAGAAACTCTTGAATATCAATTTCTTAAATAAATAAATGTCAACACATTTGACTTATTAATATATTTACAATTAACTTCACGCATATTCGAAAAGTATTAGCTAAATGGAAATAAAGAAGAAAATTTGAAATGTTCAAAGCTTAAACTATTGTTTTTTTCATTACACTTTTGTTATCGTCTTTCACCTGGATTGGACTGTCATGATTTTTACTTAATTATTATTACGATCATGATTAATTATTATATTTATGAATAAAATATAGTCTATAACATTTTTACTTAAATATTTTATTAAAACATTAACTAATAAATTTTTATTATTCTAAGATCAATTATAGCTATAATATTTTTATATAAAATTATTTTTAGAGCACGGAAAAAAATTGATTATAAAAAATATTGAAAAAAACATTGTAAAATTAATTATTTCAATAAAAAAACTTAATTGCAATAAATTAGAATTCCTCCACCACTTCACATTGTACTTTACCTCGTACAAGCATTTTATACAATGTGTGGGTGAAATAGTGGAGTAGAAGGTGGAATTACGATATCAAAAACTTGAGTAAGATCAATAAAGATATGAAATTGTGCGAAGTCCGGAAGCAGATGCAGCAGTTTTTGCATATGTTTTACATAGTCTCAATCCAACCTCTTCTTTCCATCTTTATATATATATATGTGTGTGTGTGTGTGTGTTTTAGTTTGTTTTCATTCATTGGCTGGCTAGGTTCTGATCATTAGATTTTTGCCAATGTTATTCACTAATTACTTGGGTTAATGTCCGTTAAGGTTTCGCTATAATCGGACAAATAATGATGTTTTTTTGCGCGCGCGTGTGTTTGTTCTTACTTGTAGCAAAGGTTAAATTGATTCTATTGTTTTTTTATGATAATAATATTTGTTGATTTTTGGGTTGTATGTATTTATGTGCATCCTCCATGCCTCCTAGAAAGGACAATGGTGTATATTTATCTAAATATGTCCATAATGTAGCATATGGTGCAAGTACTGATGGCGGTAAATACTTTAAATGCTTTGAAACGTTCCGTTAAGGCTGGTCCTAGGCATACAATACCAGGACGCGAGGAACTTGAGGCTCTTCTAACTGGTCGAAAGCTAACAACCATTCTATTCTTTTTGGATGAAACTTTTGAAGAAATTACATATGACATGGCAACAACAGTATCTGATGTTGTTGAGGTATCTCAAAGCCTTAATAATCTTATTTCTACAACATGCATTGTATTCCCTGTGTTTCTGTTTTGGATGGTCAAAATGTTATGAAGACAACAACTTAATCCCAACCTGGGAAGAACAGAACAAGAACTGTGGAGCAGGTTTGAACTTCGGAGATAAATTCTACTAGTCTCACAAAAGGAAAAGTATAGCATTTTGATAGGTACATTCTATTCAATGTCAGTGCCAATGAGACAAAATAGATGATAAAACATTAATTTTCTAGAAACAATTGGAATAATAACAGTAAATCTGTTGCCTTGTATGCATGCACTAACTATGTTTGATTATTTGCCAAAATGGGATACTTTTGGTAGTATTTTGTAGCACGAGGAAATAGGTTGCCTTATTATCATCCTCTTGAATTTTAAGGAATAGCCCACCCATATATCTTAGAGATAAAATGAAGACTTTAAATGACCTAAAGCCTTTTGTGAGCTTGACATGCAACTCTAGTCACAAGATGATTAAGCAATGAATGTCATAGTGTAATGATAATTGTATTGTCTGATATGAGCTGCTGAATCAACATTATATGGTAAGATCGATATTGAGGAACTGGGAGATTCAACTATCCTACAGTCTGATATTTTTAACTTTTATTTATAAAAATTAGTATTTGGTTAAGAAGATATATTTGGTGAAACATATCGGGCATAATTGCCTGCAATTTCAGTAGTCATTTTGCTATTATAGTTGGCATAATAGGGGATTATTGGCTAATTGATCAAAGACTATGCTTCTGTTTTATTTGAGCTTTAAATAGTGTTTTATATATTTAGCTCTTACAAATTCAGGAACTTGCTGAGATAATTAACACAATAAGAGAAACTATGTTTTGTAATGGCAAAACCTGTTATAAATCTATTACAAAAGGGCATTTATAACGGATTTGTAATAGAACATTTTTGTTAAAATTTTAATGGTTCAAATTTTTTATAATGGAAATAAAAGTCTGTTACAAATTTTGTAACCACTTTGTAACAAATATTTTGTTCTTAATTTATAATGAAATTACAATTTGTTGCAAATTGGTTAGTAGTTATATAAGGGTTAAGTGCAGAAATCTGTCACAAATTTATAAAGGATTTGTAACGGATTACATCGGTCACAAAATTAGTAACAGAATTTGCCGTTACAAATTTTTAACAGATTGAAATCATTACAAATTTTCAACAAAGTTTTTGTTATAAATTTGTAATGAATTGTAACCATTAAAAGTTTGTAACTGAAAAGTCGTGATAAATTCGTTACAAATTTGTAACAGATTTTTTATTTGATAATACTTTCAAAAGAGTTATAACATAATATCTTTTACAAAATTATAACAAATTTGTTACAAAAACATATATACAAATTGTTATTATTATTGTTGTTGTTGTTGTTGTTTGAGCAAATAAAAAAATCACATAATATTAAAATATAAAAATATAAAATTCATACAATAGTATTTGACATTTTTTAATTGTGTGGCATGATATGTTTTAATTATAACAATAAAAAATTTAGACCTAAGATGTTAGGTCAAGCACACATCCAGTGTTGTGCTCTTGACGTTTGAACATTGATATTGGAAGTTACATTTGTTGGTGCATTTTCTCTTGATGTTTAGATATCTCCTCTTGTTAGCATATTCGAGCTTTAGTCCGTTTGAGTGTCGTAAAGTTGTCATTGGTTCTAAAGCTCCTGATCCTGAAAATGGTAATTATACTTTAACACTTTTAATGGTTTCTCTAGATAAAAGTTAAATGAGGTTGTTATGTAACGCACTATGTTCTTGTTAAAGGAGTACATTAAGTTAGATGACAACAAATATATTGGGGATTTGTTGGTAAAATTCAAGGTAGTAGCTTGCAATACAGTTGATTACATTAACTTTGCTCCTTGTAATATAGTTACTATCAACTTGTCATCACATTTCTTCTTTAACTACACTTGTCGTTAACATATCTTCCACTTTTCAATCTCTTTTAGGTATGAAAGGCAAGATTAGGGTTTTTTGTCATATGAGACCTTTGAGTTAGAAAGAGATTATTGAAAAGGAAAGAAGCATCATTGCAAGTACATATGAATTTACTGTTGAACATCCATGGAAAGATGACAAAGCAAAACAACATGTATATGATCATGTATTTGATGGTAATGCCACCTGATACCCCATATATATATTCCTATTTAAGCAAGATTTTTATTCTCCTATACAAGTTACTTGGAAAGGAAGGACATTCAAAGATAAGTAAGAAAAGGTTTCTAAATCAGGAGACTCTCAAAAAAGAAGGAACACTCTCCTAATTGGCTTACTACTCTCATTCAAAAAGAAATCCTACTTCTCTCAGATTTGAGCATTACTATCCCTATAAATAAGACCTCATATTTCTTATTCTCAATCATCCTATTCTCTTATGCTCTCATTGTTCTCCTCCTCTCTTTAGATTCCCTATATATCTTTTGACTTAGGCATCATAAGGTTTGTAGGGATCTTCCCCACCTCTCACCTTGTCCTTTGTTGATCATTTTTAGGGTTCTAACTCAAGAGTTCTAAAAAATAAGTTATCAAGTGGCGCTATCTGTGGGGATACTAAAGCGCCTTCGATATCACCCTAGCAAGTCCTCATTTATTATAGAAAAGAATATATTAGAACTAACTTGTTCCCTCGGTGCCATTAATTTATCTAATCAGCAAAAAATAAATGTATGAAGGGAGAAAATTTTCACCTAATTACAGAATGCAAATTTTGCTGCAGACAAAGCTTGATGATAGAATGCATAAGAAAGAAGAAGCAACTAAGATAGCAAGAAGTGAAAATGCAATAGATCAAAGAAGCAAAGGTTCTTATAAGATAATAGAAGGATATAGAATAAGCCATTACTACCCTTATAAATATTTTAGTCTCTCCCACATCATTAAAGGTGGTTTAGGAAATGGAATAGACCCATTAATCAAGCAATTATCATTATGGCAGCAGAAACATCTCATCTTCTCACACATGAACAAAAGTGATGGTTACATGATTCAAATTTCAAAAAAAGGCATCATAACAATATAGCAGTTATCAACCCCATGCATATCACTGCTGGTTGTCCCTCCACACTGAGATCTAGAGCTCCAGCCTTAATGTGCAGTAACTGAAAACTGGCACCCTCAGGTCGCTTCTATAGTACTGAGGTTCAGCACTCGAGCCACGCTTTTAATGCACCGAGACTATATGGCACTTGGGCTACACTTCTAAAGCACCAAGAATGAGTCTAGTGACTGAAGCTGACACCCTCAGGTCGCTTTTATAATACTGAGGTTCTGAGCATGTAAGCCTCGCGTCTTTGCACCATGCATCTAAGCCTTAAGTATCTAAGGCTAGTGACTGAAGCTGGCACCCCCATATCGCTTTTATAGTACTGGGTTTGACACTCGAGTTGCGCTTTTAATGCACCAAGCATCAAAACTCTAGTGACGACTAGTTTCGTTATATTGTCTTTGTACTGACGGGTTAATCCATTACATATTCTCTATTGCAGGTCTTGTGCACTCAAGTCTAGTTGGCACTTTAATGATGTTCTGGTATAATGATTTCAAAACTTGGTATCGAGCTTTATAGTTTTTTGTGATTAAGGCTGGCCACCTCAACTCATCCTTTCATATCAAATGCAATGATTCAGGCAGTCTCTCTTTAGAAGAATGATATTTCCACACAGACCTAGATATATCATACATAAAAATCCAAACAAACTTGCAGGGGACCCTTCTTACCCCACATATATATTCCTATTTAAGCAAGATCTTTATTCTCCTATATAGGTTACTTGGAAAGGAAGGGCGTCCAAAGACAAGTAGAAAAAAGTTCCTAAATCAGGAGACTCTTAAAAAAGAAGGAACACTCTTCTAATTAGATTAGGACTCTGTAATAACCCTAGTTTTTAAATTATTTTAATATAAAACGAGATATGCAGTGTTAATAAATTTAAAAGTTATATTTAATTATTTTACTATTTTGTGATTTATGATTATTATTTTACATTAAATTATATTTTTCTACGTAAATATTTTATTTTAGAAACTTATTACTTAAACATTTATTTTACATTATTAATGATTAATTTTTTGGATAGTATTATTTTAATAATATAAATTTATGTGCAATATTATTTCTACTATTATTTTTACCAACTTACATTATTTATTTTATTATTAAATTATTTTATTAGTATTATTGATATTATTATTTTTAATAAATTACATTAATTGTATTATCATTATTAATTATTGTTAATTGTATATATATTAATGTATGTGCATATGTGTGTGTGTTTATATATATGTGTGTGTGTGTGGATATTTATTTATGTAGTAGAGATTTATTGTTATAAAGTTATATTATAGTATTTTAATATATAGTTTTATTAGTATATAGTTTTATTAGTGTATATATATATACATACATACATACAAAACTAAAGCAAGAAACCAAAACTTACAGAGACTTCATCTCCTTCCTCCTTGCGAGCACGTCCGACTCCTTATCGTCGGTGTGCCTCCTCCTCTTGCTCATCGGACTGCCCTTCATCAGCCAGCAGCTCTGCCGCCTTCCTTATCCTTCTCCGGCGCCGACAACAGCTCGACAACAATAGTGGCAACAAGTTGGGTTTTCCGGCCAATCTTCCTTTTTTGGCCACTATCTTGCATGTTTCTGGTCTCTATCAACTCCTTGAGCTCTGGTGAAGTTGATTCTAAGCTCCGTTTGAGCTTAAACCTGATCGTTTGTGAGTTTTCTTGATTTTTCAGTTTTGAGCTATTTTGTTTTTTTATTTTATTGAGTTAATTTTTGGTTGAATTATGCAAACTCCCTTTAAAAATGTTGATTCTAGTATCTTAATCTCCATGAATATATTTTTTTTATAATTTTTGGAATTTATTTTAATTTTGGTGAATTTTTGAATATTTTTTTATTATTTATTTATTTTTCGTAAATTAATTTATTTAATTTTAAAATTTGTTGATTTGGTGTTATTATGAGTTGATATTAATTTTAGAGTGAAGAAAATAATTTTTGGGATTTTTATATAATTTTTATTAATATTTTTAGTTTATGTAAATATTGGATAATTGAGTTAAATATGTATTTTTGTTGAAATTATTGTTTAATAATGTGTTTTAGTTAATATTATTATTATATATGTTGATAACATAATTTTAATGATTTTTATAGAATTTTTGAGGAAATTATTTAGTATTATGTATATTTTGAAATTATGGGGTAATTGTGTAATTTTGTTAAAATTATAGTTAAACATTATGTTTTAATTGGTTTTAGAATTATTTATGGTAGTAAAATGATTTTTTATAAATTATTTAATATTTTTAACTAATTAATACTAATTTTCAAAAATTATTTTCAAATAATATAGTATTTACTAAATTAATGATTAAATGGGTTTTTAATATGTATTGAGGCTATTTAAGCTATTTGAATATATAAAGTGAATTTTTATTATTTTATAATTAATTATCAAGAAATTAGATTTTTAATAATATTATATTATTATTTTGGAATTTTTACGTAATTATTATGAAAATAATTATATTTAGTGTTTTAATGTTTAAATATGCTATATTTTGCTATTTTGAGGATATTTGTGGAATTTATTGATTTTTAATATATTTATTGCATTATTTGTATATTTGGTGAAATTGTGGACTTCAATTGGGGAATTGTGTAGTTTAGGATCTCAACCGAAGGTGTGAATATTCTGTTGTTTAGAAGTGTGTTTCCTTGCAGGACCAACTCTACTTTTTAGTAGAGAGAGTCCGTTTTACAGAGGAAGCTCTGACAAATTTTTGATAAAATTATCGTAAAATGTGATATTGGATCGATCCTGAAATTCTGTGTGTGTTTAAGTTTCTGATCCTCCGTTAGAGTTTTCTTTTAGAAATTCTTAGGACTTTCGGTTAGATTTATTCTGATTTTATTATTATTTAATTTGTTTAGTTGTACCGAGACTGAGACTTAGTGGACCAGACCCATCGAATCAGTCTCGAGGAACGCAAACTTGTGAGTTGTTATTTTATATATACATCGTATTAGGATGCGTGTTTTAGTATATATTCATGTTTTGATTTGCATTTATTCATAATTTTTTTATTAAATGTTTAACTATACTTTAGGTATATTTTTAATATATTTTTGATACATTTTTAAATAAATGCATGTTTTACTTTCAATATATACTTAGCATTTTTTTTAAGTATATTCTTGTTATATTTTATGTTTGATTTGAATTTATTTAGCATATATATATACTTGAAATATACTTAGTTTATTTTAGGTATATTCCCGGTATATATATGGTTTATTTTGCTATTATGAATGTCATTCTATATTATTTATTTTCCCATATGAATGATTTTTTTTAAATAAAGGATATCGATAGAACGTGCTACTTAGTGGGTAGCACTTATGACCGTGTACATACCGGTGCAATAAATGTAGGGTTGAGTGAGGATTATTTATGGTGAATTATGATATGATTGGGATTGATTGATTGAGATGTGATATGATTGATAATGTGGTTGCTAGAGCTCGATTGACCTAGTGTCTCGGGGCCAATCACACTGACAATCAAACTGTTGGAGCTTGGATGACTTAGTGTCTTAGGGCCAGTCTACTGTCCATATGGAATAAATGAATTAATTTGAAATTAAGTGAGCCTATAGGGCTAGAGAGTTATTATTGATTGAGGTTGCGATTTAAATAAGGTTCTATTTGATTCTTCATAAACTTATGTTTTTCAATATTATTATATAAAGTGATTTTCAGTATCTGTGTGAAATGCTTATATATATATTTATTATATACGAAGGATTGAATGCATTTGACATTAGGAAATGCATGTATATATATTATAACAATTCACTCAATGAGATCTGACTCCCCTCAATTGATTTTTCAGGAGATTCTTCTTCTTCAGACCTTAGCAATAGGCCTATCCGCCAAATTTCTTCAGCCCCAACTATTTTATGTAAATTATCTACTTAACTTTATTTGTACTCTAGAAAACTGCAGTAGTGAGTTGTATTTTAGTATTTATTGTATGTTGGTTGTAATTTAGTGGCCTTTCTCTGAATATTGTATTAACATATTTTATTTTATAATATGATAGAGTCATTTTTATTATATTGGTTTGAGATTTAAATATGGTGCATATTTTATTTTAATTATTGCATGTTTTTATTCTTTTAAGGCTTGCTATGGGTTCCAGATTCGAAAGAATTCTCATTCCCTAGCGTCGGTCATGACTCCCGATTTGGGTCGTGACAAAGTTGGTATCAAAGCGAAGTTTGTATCTGGGCCTAGGTTGTTAGAGTTGTGGCCCTACATTTTTTAGAATTGTGTTTTCTTTGAAACTACTGCAGTTATTTAGGTTCGAGCATGTCTTTAATAAGTTTTCTTTGATTTAGTTTTTCGCATAATCCTTAATTGTTTGTTTTGTCTGAATCTTTCTGTTTGTCTTTTCAAAATGAGGAGACAAGCGCATGTCGCTCTACCAGTCGTCGAGGCTGAGGATGATGAGTCCTTTCAAGATGAGGTTTTACCTCTAGAGCCACCAGTGAGGTACAGAGGTTGAGGCAGAGGTAGACCTTAAGGAACGGCAGGTCACCATAGATAGCGTGAGTTACAGGATGAGGAACCTATAGAGCCAGAGTACGAGGGTGCTCCTATACCTCCAGTTGCATTGTTGATTCAACCTGTCTATTAGCAAGGTACGTTTGAACTTGAGGCAGTATTATTATACATCAGAGTTGGCTGTATAGCTTTCGATGGGACTTCAGACCTATTGGATTTTCTTTATGCAATTAAGATGAGGACTCAAACTGCTCATACTGAGTACTAGCAGATTATGATTGTTGAGCTGTCAGTAAAGGGACTAGCCCTAGATTGGTTTATTCAGATGATTCAGCCGTATATGACTATGATGACCTGGGCACAATTCAGAGAGTAATTTATAAGGAGATTCTACCCAGAGCCACTCCATATGGGCTACAAACTTAGAATGACGAGTATTATTAGGGGTTACAGATCTATTGAGGACTACACCAGAGAGTTTCTTCGACTTGGTAGATATGCAAAGGATTTGATGAGGGGTCAGTACTTCACTGTCACCACATATGTTACTGGTTTGGGTTCTACTTTTACTAGGATGCCTATATCAGACCTTACTCTAGAGTCAGTGATAGAGTTGGCTAAGGAGATTGAGCTGAGGCTAGTCAGGCAAAGAGCTATGCTTGATTATTACCAGTTGGGCACTCAGTCAGGAGGATTTCAAACTACTCCTTATTCGAGCTTTTAGATTGGTTCAAGTAGTCAGCAAAGAGGCCCAGTTCAGCAGAGCCAGAGGCAGCAACAGAGAGTACACAAGAGTAGTAGACATGGCTATGGGGGTCAGTGCAGACCGATTAGATTTGGATCAGGTGCTTTGAGCAGCAGTAGTGGTCGTAATTTTGGGTAAGTAGCCAGTGTTTGTTAGACGTGTAGTAGAGCCCATCAGGGACCGTGTTACATGGCACCACTGACTTATTTTTTATGCGGGTAGATGAGACACTATGCCAGATAATGTCCCTATTCTGGTTATCAGCCACATTAGATTTTGCGATTTCCACAGCAGTTAATTGCCAGTGCAACACCAGTTCCTTTTCAATGACCTCCAGCTCAGCACCCAAGTTTGACTCAAATTTTTGCTTAGCAGGGACGTGGTAGAGGTACCAGAGGAGGTGCCAGAGGTTTTGGCCAGGCTTCTACCAGTTAGCAGGGAGGTCGAGGTCAAGCTAGAGTTTTTCACCTCACTCAACAGGATGCTCAAGCATCTAATGCATTTGTGGCAGGTATTATTTCTATTTGTTACCTGGATGTTTGGGTTTTGTTTTATCTGGGTGCCACGCATTCCTTTATTGTCTCAGCACTATGCTGTTGTGGATTGTTGAAGTAAAGAGGTGATTTTCAGAATTCCTGATGAAAAAGAGTTTAAGTTTGTTGGTGATAAGAGTTTTGCACCTCATAATCTTATCTCCGCTATCACGATTAGGAAGATGCTGAGGAAGGGTTATCAGGGTTATTTGACATTAGTTAGGGATACTTCAGTGGAGAAGTTCTCACTCATAGATGTTCCTGTTGCTTGTGAGTTTCCTGATGTTTTTCTTGAAGAGTTGCAATGCAAATTGACATTTAAGAAAATGCAATTTTAAGAGTTAAATGAAGCTATAGATGACCCAATGTATGTGCAATTATCATATATTCTGCATTTGAGTATCCGGTATCCAGTATCTGGTATCCCATAGGATCCAATTAATCTGGATTTGACCCAAGAAGAACCTCGAAGGGCGGCAAAAGTCTACCTCAGGAGTTTTAAAGTAGCTGTGTATCCAGGGCTCAAACCCGAGACCTCTGATTAAGCTGGAAGAGTTCCAAGTCAACTCATCCACACCCTCTTGAGTTGTAATTATCATATTCTCAAATGGGTAAACTATACCTCATAGTTTTAATTGGAGCTTGAATTAATTTTTAACTTATATTGATGCATACTTATCTTTTATTATAATTGCACTATGATTATATACTGGGTAATTCTCCTATTACATTACAAATTTTGGTTGAGATTAAATTTGTTGGTTACCCAGAATCATTTAGGTTCATGTTTCTACCATTTTCACTATTTTGTTAAACTTAACTATTTTAATTCCTAATTTCGCCTTGACCTATTCTATTTTCCTTTGTTTTCGTTAATTTAATTTTGCATCCCTGCTTACTATTTGTGTTTTGGCATGCTTGTAGTGATTGGACATCTTTCCTTGAACGATTTCTACCAAGACATATTGCAATCACCCTAGGAAACTGGGAATGGGAGTTAGATATTATATTACATCTGTAAAGACTTGTATTTTTATTTACTAATATAAAATATGAATTATAAAGTCTTAATTATTATTTTATTAAATTAGTGTTAAATGAGTATTTTAATAGATTTATTAATTATTATTATTATTATTATTATTATTATTATATATATATATATATATATATATATATATATATATATACATTATAGGAGAATATTTTATTTTTTTAAATAAATAAATAAATATAGTACATATATTTTTGTACTTTAATGTTTATATAGAAAATAAATAAAAAATAAAAAATATATATAAAACCTATTTTTTCTTTTTCTCTCCCTCCCCTTTCTTTTCTTTTCGTATTCTTCTTTTTCTTCTTCCTCTCGACATCCACTGCTAGCCACTGCCACTTATGCACCAGCCACCACGTTGTTACTGCCAGCAGCCTCCAAACATCATCAATAGCCTCTCGTCTCCGGCCAACCCTTTTTCTTCCTTTTCTCCTTTGTTTTCTATTGCCACTAGAGAGGAAAAGGGCAGCTGTTGTTGGCTCCAGCGTCACCGGCCATCTTCCTCCAAGTAACAATACCCCTCAGTCAATTTCACCGGGTAACACCGACAACCACCTCGATTTGAAGTAAATTGATTTTAGGTTTTTTTGGTTAATTTATTTAATTTGAGTTTTAATTTGGCTAAATTAGGTTTGGTGGTAGTTGTATAAATTGAAATTGAAGTTGAGATTTATCCATTTATATTTTGTTATAATTTTATGGAATTTTTTAATTTTTGGGTACTATTCTGGGTTCAGTTACTGTTCTGAAATCAATATTTTTAATAAATTTTATAAATTGTATAGATTAAACTTTATTAAGAGAGTTTTGTGAAATTCCTTGTAAAATTTAAGATATAATTTTCTTTCAAAGATTATGTTTAATATGTATTTTTAGAGAAAATTCATATTTTATTATTTACTTAAATTTTTAATTGAATTTAAGGTTATTTAACATGTTTATTACTAATGTTAAATAATAAAATTATGAAAATAATTTTTATAAGTAAATTGTAATTTTTAGTTAATTGGTAATAATTTTGAAAAATATTTATTATTATTATTATTTAAAAGCTTTAAAGTAAGTTCTTTAATATTTTTATATATTTGGATTATTTAAATAATTTATTTATAATTAACAATAATTTTAGTTAAGGAGGTCCAAAGGAAGCTTTGTAAATTTAATTATTTTAAATAGTTGATTTTAGTGATATTAAATAAGAATTTTATTATTGATTTTTTTAATTGTTTGAAAATTAGTTTTTTATATTTTAATTTTTAAATGAGTTAATTGAAATGGTTTAATTAAATTTTATTTTGTGATATATTACTAAATTTGATAAAAATCATGCTATGTCTATATGTATATCTGTGTTAATTCTCGATTGGGCATAAGATGTAGTTTAGAGCCAAAACCAAGTTGTTGAGTTATGGAGATTATAGGAGTGTTGTTTGTGTAGGAATGACACTACTTTTAGTAGAGAAATGTCCATTTTATAAAGGAGATTTTGTCGAATTTTTGGTAGATTTCTTATAAAACGTGACATCGGTATATGTTAGTTTTTGAATTTGCATAGTATTGTGTCTTAGATCGAGTCAATCTCATCAATTCCATGATTTTAATAATTTTTATGAATTTATTTGTTATATCATATAAGCATGTTTTAAATAAATATAATTTATTTTAGAGAACTCCGGGACAAGAACTATAAAATTTGGGCAGTCGACGATGCGTCACCCAGCATGCTCAACATGTGTGTTAATTTTATGGAATGTAAGTTAAAGATATTTAAATTAAATTTTCATGTGATTAAAATAATATTGAAGTTGATTATATGAATTTATTATGAAAACATATAATATATATATGCCACATGCATGATTATTTCTTTTATTATCATGAATAATATTTGAAAGGATACTTTAGTGGAATTTATTTTATTTTGCTTTATTTATTTATTTATGATTAAAATTGATTTGGAAAAAATGGTAGAACGTGCTACCTAGTGGGTGTCACTAGGACCACGTGCGCGCTGGTTGAGATCTTAAGTATAGAAGAATATGTGGATTCGCTTGATGGAGCGTGTGCTCTTGGGTAGAGTATGGATTGAGCTCTGTGGAGCTAGTGCTCTTGGGGCTAGAAATGAGATGTAACTCAATTGAACTTACTCTCGGAACATCAATAAATGAATAAGTGATTGGACTGTGGTTGTAACTCGGTTGATTCCTTTTTTTTCAACTCAGCTGGCTGCTTTCATCATTTGCTGATATTGACCTTTGGTAAGATTCTTTCGCCGTAAACAACCATCGCAAAAGGCACTCGAAGGAGTAGTGGGACCAACCATCACTACCATAGGGCTCTAGTGGTAAATCCTGCCATCTCAGACTCCTATTTCCCTTTGCTCTCAGGACGACAGTCACTTGAATTAAAAAGAGCCAAAAGGCTATTAGAATTGATGGTTTAGGTGTTCTACCATGTTTTCCACCAAAATAATTAATTTATATGATTGCGTATGAGAATTTTATATAAAAGGGAATTGTGAATTTTGGAAAAGATTTTATATAAAGATGATTGAGGAAAGTAATGGACTTTTAATAGTTATATTTATTTTATTTTACAAAGGGGTTTTAGTTAATGTTTTAAAATCAGCATGCATTTTATAAAATTGATTCACTTAGTAAGGTTTGATTCACCTTAACTTATTTTTTTAGGACCTCACAGTCCGTATGATATTGGTCATCGTCTGCACCAGGTTTCTTCTTCTCCGGATGTTCTATGTAGGTTTATTTAACTTTTGTATTGTGTGTTAAATTCTAGACATTGCAGTAGCAGATGGTTTTGTATAACTTGTCTTATGGACTTTATTTATTTTAGGATATATGTATTTGACTATGGTGGATTTATTATGAGTTATGGTTTTACTATTAAGTTGATTGATTTTATTTGTGAAAATTTTTTAAGGCTTACTACGAGTTTCGAAAGCTATACGTTTTCTCATTCTTTAGTGCTGGTCACGTGTCTTTGGTTTCGAGTTGTGACAACGTCAAATTACCATAATAAATCATATTAGGTCAAATTATGTCATTAATCCATACCATTTTAAATTTTATTTCTCTCTCTTTTTTTCCCAATCTCGTTGTTTATTGCCTCTTCATCATGGAGGGAGAGATATTGTAGATCACTTATTGAAAAAATTCAATATGCATATATATATATATATATATATATATATTGCATAAAGCATTTAAGTGGGATGAAGTAAAAATGATATTAATAAAGAGAGCTTGGGTTAAGTTGGCAGCAAAATAATATAGTAATATGTTTTGTAATATGGGAACTCAAGGAAAAAGGAAGATGATATATTTGAAGATATATGAGAAATTTGGTAGCAAAAATTAGAATACCCCTAAATAAAAAAAAAAATGAACAAACTACTAAAAATCATCGCATTAAGAAAGGTGAATTAGTGTAATATCCCGAGTTTTTAAAATATTTTAAACTGTATCGAGATATGCAGTGTTAATAATTTTTGTATATTATATCTTTGATATTTTATGAGTTTGTTATTTAATTAAAACTAATTTTTATTATTTATATTTTTTTAAGTACTTTACGTAAAATTTTTCCGGAAATTGTATTTTTGGGGAAATTAACACGTAAATAATTTAGTATTAATTATTTTAAACAATTTCACGAATTTACATGAACTCATATATATTTTTAAAGTGCTAAAATAAAGTGTATATATTTGTATATATTTAAATTAAACTAGGGTTTAATTAATTACCCTAATTTTTATTATTTATTATTTAGTTTTAATATTATTTAATTATTTTTAAGTGTATAAAATTATTAATATATTAAATTATATATGTGTGGAGTATATTTAATGTGTGTGGGATTTTATATTATTATAATATATAGTGTGATTATATATATATATACATATATACATAATATATAGTTGAAAAATCAAAGTTTGCCAAAATTACCAAACTACCCCCCTCCCTCCTCCTTCTTCTTCCCCGACGCCCTTATCCTCTCCCTTCACTGTGTGACTCCGTTCACCGCCATTTAGAGTGCTTGCCGGACGTCCACCGCCTTCCTCCAGCTGCTCAGCCTCTCCTTCCACCCTCTCTGGCGCCGGTGAACGCTGCAACAACCTGAGAAGCTGAAATTTGAAGCTAACGTCGATCAACGTGATTCCGATCACTGTTTTTGACACTGCTAATCTCTATCTTCTCCTTGAGCTCTGGTGAGTGTGATTTCAAGCTTTGTTTCACTTAAAATGGTCTAGATTTGTCTAGGTTTCGATTTTGGAATTTCGGCCTATTAGGGTTCTTGATTTTTTTTGAGCTTCAATTTAATTGATTCATGAAAAATTCCTTCACAAACTATGATACTAGTAGCTTAATATTCATTTGGGAATTTTTTTAGAATTTTTGGAATTTATTTTGATTTTTGGGTATTTTTGATTATTTTATTATTATTTTCTAATTTTCGAAAATTAATTAATTAAATTATGAAATTGTGTTTATTGGTAAATATAGGTGTTTAAATGAATTATAGAAATTTATTTGGAATTTTTGTGAATTTTTATATATTTATTTTGAATTTATTTTGTTTATGTAATTTTGAGAAAATAGGGTTAATTATGTGTTTAATTGAAATTTATTGGTTAATTGAGTATATTTATTGATATTATTGAAATATATGTTGAGAAAATTAGTTTTTGTGCAATTATATTATTTTTGGTGAATTTTTGGATTTATTTTAGTATATTTATATATATAGGGGTATTTTGGTAATTTTACACTAAATTGGCTAAAAAGGTAATTAAATCAGTTTTAATAGTTATTTAGGGTATAAAAATTATTTCTATAAATTTTTTAGTATTTTTAACTAATTAAAACTATTTTTCATAAATTATTTTCAATTATATATATAATATACGATTTTTCTAAATAAATGAGTTTTTATCGATTTTTAGTGTGTTTTAGGGTTAATTATGTAAATTCTACTTATAAAATGTATTTTTAGTATATAAGGGTATTTTTGGTATTTTGTAAATATTCTGTGAATTATGAACCTCGGTCGGTGATTTGTAGTTTGAGGCCCGATCGAGGGATTGTGGTTATGTTCTGTGTTTATTTTCGAAGTGTATTTCTTTGCAGGGCCGGCTCTACTCTTTGAGTAGAGAGATGTCCATTTTACGGGGGAGGTTCTACCGGATTTTCAGTAGAATTCTCATAAAACGTGATGTCCGGTCGAGCTTTAATCCTAATCTTGTGTCTAGTATTCTATATTGAGTCTTTAGAACTTCTATTAGATTTGTTCTAATTCCTGTTATTTTTGTTTGTTTAGTTGCGCTGAGACCGAAGCTTAGTGGACCAGGCCCATTAGATCCATCTCGAGGAGCGCAATAATTGTGAGTTACTATTTTATATATGTATGCTCTAGGGTGCATGATTTTAGAAATCTATGTTTTATTTTGACTAAAAATGCATAATGGTATTAAGTAGTACTTGAGTTTATTTTAGTTTACTTTTGGTTTATTTTTTATATATTTTAAACTATATGCATATTTTATTAATGAATTATGTTTAAAATATTTTTAAGTATATTTCTAGTTTATTTTGTAATTAAATTGAATTTATTTAACGTATATATACTCGAAATATACCTAGTTTACTTTTGTTATATTTCTAGTATATATATGGTTTATGTTGCTATTTTTTATTTAAATTCATGCATCATTTATTTTTATGAATGTATGTTTTATATTTTAATGAAGGATATCAATAGAATGTGCTACCTAGTGGGCAGTACTAGGACCGAGTACGTACGGTAAGCTTATAGCATTTGGGCTATATTACTAACCATTTGTGGATATTGATTGGATATGATTATTTGATGTGTGAGATATGATTTGGGAGTGTGATTGTTGGAGCTCAGTTGACCAAGTGTCTCGGGGCCAATCACACTGACAGTCAGACTGCTGGAGCTCGGTTGACTTAGTGTCTCGGGGCCAGTCTACTGTCCAAATGGATCAAGTGAATATATTTGGAATAAGTGAGCTTGTATAGCTAGAGTGTTTTTTAACAAAGTTTTGAGGTTGTGATTTTCTAGGGTTCTATTTGATCCTTCATAAACTGTGATTTTTCAAAAAAATATATAAAAAGATTTTATTGCATCTGTGTGTATTTGCTTGTATATATGCTTATTATATATATACTATTGACTGTGCATTGTCATTTGGTATGCATGTATATATATTATAGTAGTTCACTCAGAGAGGTCTGACTCCCCTCTGTTGACTATTTTTCAGGAGAGTCATCTTCATCAGACCTCAGTAGTCGACCTGTACGCTGGATTTCTTCCGCTCCGGCTTCTTTATGTAAGCTGCTCACCTAAATTTTCTTTTTTTTTATTAATCTAGACACTGTAGTAGTTGTAAACAGTTGTGGGTTTATGTATTATATTTATGTGAGATATGTACTTGAAATATTTAAACTGAAACTTATATTAAAAGTTTATTTATATATGAGATGAGGATTTGATTTAATTTCATTTGGTGGAAATATTATTTTGATATTTATGATTTTATTTCGCTTCATAATATTTTATTTAATTGTGTTGTTATTATTATTATTGTCTGTTTTTATTTTTTTTAGGCTTGCTACGGGTTCCGGATTCGAAAGAATTCCCGTTCCCTAGCACCGGTCATGGCCCCCTGTTTTGGGTCGTGACAATTAGTCACCAATCTTTTTATACATACAAGTGGATCTAAATCGACAATTCAACATTGCTTTGCTTTGGTAGGAATTTTAAGCTCATTTTATTTAAAACACTCCTCTTTTATTTATTTATTTTGTCCAAACTAATGAATTTAATGATGGAAACTTTTTTTTTAGGAAAAGGACCTGCAATGGCTCCCTACATTATTTGAATTATTCAAGAAGATGCACACTAAAAAAGATAGTACTTTCATTGAGAAAATATCTAAGAGCATTAATGTAAGAGTTTCAATTTTTCTATTTAAAAGAACTCATCAATTATTTTTAAGTAATTGACCTTTAATAAATTAAATATAGGATGTTATGGAGACCATGGTTGTGTTTGTTTCTCAACCATATAAAGGGTTTATGGCTCCTGCTAAAGGTGATAAAAGAGGCGAGTATATGGTGTAGATGGTGGGGTTTAGCGAGCGTCTAAGATTTTTGTAACCATAACACTGTTTAGGATCAAAGCCTTAGAGAACATACTAACCACTATCACAAAAACATGGCGTAGAGATGAGGAGTCACCACCCAGGGTAATAATTGGAATAAATTGAAAAGGTGGTACTCGATTCCCTAAAAGAAGGCTAGTACTATAACCAGGAGATTCTGGATATGAAATACTAACTTCTCTTAGTCTCGTGTTCATTTAGAATAATTTTATAAATGATTATTTCATCTTCTAATTACATGAAATTTTATTAAACCCTATTTTACATCCATCTAACCCTAGGCATCTAGTTAATAAAATTACACATAAAAAATGCACTCAAGATTGTGTTATCCCTAAGTCTAAATTATGTTAATTTTATTAAAAAGTTAGCTAGATTTACATTTTATTTACAAGTGAGAAAGAGGACTAAAGGTGGGCCTACATTTTTACTAATTAGTGAGCCTAGATCTATTTATTTTACTTTGTCTAAAAATGGGCTTAAGTCTATTCAATTTTAAAGAAAAAGTTAAATTAGTGAGCCTAAGTCTAACTTGGTTTTATTTTAAGTGAAATGTGGGTCTATGTCTATTTATTTTAAAAGAAATGAATTTAAGTGGGCTGAACTAAGTCTAAACAAGTTTTAATTAATTAAGTGGGTCTAAAATCTAATTAACCTAATGGGCCTAAATTTATTTTAATTATTTAAAGTCCTAAAACCATTTTTAAGCCTATTTATTAAGTGGGTTAGACCTAAACGTGAGCTTAGGGCCTAAAACATAAAAAAACATAACAAAATCAAATCAAAATACATTCACATATGATTTCTAAAAAAAACCTAATTTAATTACATACAAACTCTAATTAACTAAAGCCACCATTAATTTTAATTAATTTTACCCAGTGAACCTAGTTTTACTAATTAATTTTAAAGTGCAGAAAATTAAATCTTTCACTATTCCCACTACTGGGGCTATTACAAACTACATGCAAAATTTAAAATTAAGCAATTATACATCCATAAATAAAAAAACTACACAGGATACCAAAATGCAAAATAAAGATAAAAAAAATCCTAAGTTCTGCTAGAAAATAACACAGGATCTTCCATGACATTCTATGGACCTTTTGTTCGTCAAAAAATAAGGCAGTATCCTCCTCAATCCACATGCAAACATCAAAATAAAACACAAACGTAATCAGATTAATTGTGAATCAAATAATCAAAATAATAACAAAAAATAAAAGAAAAATCATAAATAAAAAATAATAGAAAAGAGTAAAAAATGAAATAGAAAATAACACTGAAGATTTAGATGTTGTGCAAATGCCCTTTTTAGCCCCTCAGATAGGATTTTCACCATTGAAATTGAGTTGTTGTTAATTTTGGAATCGGATTAAAAAACAATGGTGAATCGTTCTTATTGAATGAATAGTATAAAAAAGAGCTTCTAAGAAAAAAAATGGAAATTTTTTGTACACCAGGTGTTTCTAGTGGCGTTTAAGATTTTTTAGGGTTTGTGTGTGAGTTTCCCCCCTTTTCCTTCCTTTTGTGTGAGTCTCCACCTTAAAAAAAAAATCCTCCCCCCCCCCCCCCCCCCCCCGCACGCATGTAGACTTTGCTTTTAAATGCAGAGTCTGCGTGTACTGGCTTTCTCTTTTGGAGGAACAGACTCATCTCCTCTATAGGGATTTAATTTTTGAAAGTTGTGTGTTTTTGAATGCGTCAAAAATCTTTTCAGATAAAACTAATAATAAAAATTCAATTTTAAAACCAATCAAAACACTGAAAAAATCAACAAAAAAATAAGAAAAAATACACAAAATAAAAAAAATGGGACTTTTATAAATGTCGGCATTATGCAATGCCTATCCTATTTTTGATTTTTTAACTTTTAATTACCAAAAGACCCTTGAAAAATTGACTTATTTGCAATCAAATCCTAAAAAAATATTGTAATTTAGTCCCTAAAGTCCAGAAAATCGACAACCAAGTTCAATTTTTGAATGACTTTCATCATAGGGGCTTACATCGTAATTATGTAGAATTACATCTTAAAATTAGGTGCTTACAGTTATCCACTTTTGTTGCTGTTTGCTTGACAAATTGCTGCAAAGCAATAGAAGCACACAATTTTGAAAGACATAAATTAGGACACTTGATTGTATCCTAAGTGATAGATTGATGCTCAAATTGCTGAGCAAAGTATGATGTTTGGCAAGTCTCACTATATTTCCTGTTGAACGTCTAGTGTACATTTTGCTAATGAGTTTCGCTATATTCTCTATGGAAAGTTTAGCGATGATAAAATAAAAACTTGCTATAGTTCCTATGGAATGTCTAGTAATGATGAATTTCATTATGTTCCCTATAGGACGTCTAATGATGCACACTATATTCCCTTTAGGGACGTCTAGTGATGATAAATTGAAAACTTACTATAGTTGTTGTGGAACGTCTAGCAATGATGAATTTCGTTATATTCCCAGTGGGACGTCTAACGATTTACACTATATTCCTTGTGGGATGTCTAATGTAGTTAAATTGAAAATCTACTATAGTTCATATGGAATGTCTAGTACTGATGAATTTCGTTATGTTCCCTATGGGACATCTAATGATGCACACTATATTCTCTGTGGGATGTTTAGTGTAGTTCAATTGAAAATTTGCTATAGTTCCTATGGAATGTCTAGCACTAATGAATTTCATTATATTCCCTATGGGACATCTAACAATGCACAATATTTCCTTGTAGGATGTCTAGTGATGATAAATTGAAAACTTGTTATAGTTTTTGTGGAACGTCTAGCACTGATGAATTTGAAAGTTTTATGTCATAACTACTATGTAGTACATAACATAATGAAGGTTATGACTACCGTGCAACACATAACATAATCATTTGAAATTCATATCATAGCTACTGTGCAGCTATGAATCCTTTGATTGAAATGATACATGTAAAATGCAAAAAAATGAATTCTATAATCTTGTTCTGTATTCTGTACTTGACAGAAAATTTAGAATCATAAATTGATTATGCAGTTTTAATAATTCAATGAATTATTAATTTGAAGAATGTCACGATTTAATTAGGAACATGTTCCTAATCCGAATGCAATTATGGACCAAATTGCAAAAAATAAAAGATGAACAAAAAGTAAATAAATTGGAAGGATTAAAATGGATATTTTCCATTTTATATACGTTTCCCATTCCTTTTGTCGATCACTTCCCTTCTCTTCCTATTCTTTTCCTCTCTTTTTTTCCTTTCCAATTGATTCACATTTTTCTTTTCTTGATGTCTTGACCATTAATGATCCGATTTTCCATCCATCTGATACAATGGCTCACCCACAACATGGGCCATGTGGGAGAGCAGGCATGCAAGCATATCTGATTATTTTGAGTCCACATTTTTCACAAAATAAACTTGGACTACGAGAAGGTGATATCATCCTTCTTTTTGACCCGTTTGCATCTTCATAAGTCTTCACAAACTAGCAATGAGGTATTTTCTGTCCTTATGCTTCATTCTACAAGATTAATTGAAATAATTAGCTATAATGATTAATTTTTACAGTGTAAAAATTTACATGCATGCTAACTAAATTAAATTTAAAAATTAACTGGGATATATAAGAAAAAATTCAAATTAAACATTTAAAAATAGTTGGGAGTCATTGGAATTGCGTGCATGACCGATCGATTTTCTAGATTACCAATCAAAAAATTGGATTTTCGATCGAAAATCTAGATTTTTTGATCAGAATTGTGGATTTCTGATCTAAAATCCATGATTCTACTCGGCATTATGGATTTCCGATCAGAAATACATAATTTTGATTTTCAATTTATTATTATTATTATTATTTTAATTTTATTTTACACATAAATAAATAAACAAATAAATTAAATAGATAAAAACAATGTAGAGAATGATTTTTGGTTTTTGAATTACACTGAAATTCAACGGGATGTTTCCATTTGGCACGATAGTTATTCCATTGTTTGCCAGAGAATGTGACATAGATCATTTGGGCCTTGGGCTTCAGACGTTTTATTGCTGCTCTTCTGACTGCTCGGGGTAGATCAGATCATTATTCCTTATTTGCACTGATTGAGAGGTGGATGGACATCACTCACACCTTTCATACCCCTGTAGGCGAGTTAACGATAACACCTATGAGTTTCTCTGTTGCTATTGGTATCGCATTTGGAGGGACTCTTGTACCCTTTGATATCAGCTACTGCAATCTTCTAGAGCATAGACGGTGTCAGTACATGCGAGATTTGATTAGGTTCGCTCTAGTGTGGAAGAACCATAAGAACGTAGTTCTTTCCTCTTTGGTTGAGGGCTTCAAACATCTACCCACTACTAATCCTCGCCAGATTGCTCAGAAGGCGAGATGTTTCCTCCTCATCTTACTAGACACTACTCTTTTCTATGAGAATGGTCATGAGGTGAGCATTGTTCTTCTAAGCCCCCTGTGTGATTTAGACCAGGTTGTTACTCTTTATTAGGGATCTGCGACACTTGCTTATTTCTACTACAGACTCGACACTGTTTGCAGAGGCACAATGACCATGTGCGGCTTTTGGCATGCATTACATGTATGTTCTTATTTGCCTTTAATTTTTCATATTTCCTAATCCCTCTTCTGATTTTACTAACTCCTTTTCTTTCTCAGATCTGGAGTATTGAGCTTGGGCTGGTTCAAGGTCTTGGTGTTGTTAGCCTGGATAGGAGCCTGCCTTTAATGCAGAGATGAGGTTCATCTCGCCTTGCCAGTATCAAGAACACACTTCAGATGTACCGTGACTATCTGAACACTCTATAATGGAACCTAGTAAGAAAAATAATAAAATCATTAGTATTAGTTAGTGAAACTTAATTTAGCTAATGAAAATGAAAATCTGTAGGTTGATCCTAGTTGGTTAGAAGGTGCTGATGATTTCTAACGATACGACTTCATGGCTGGTGCAATGAGGCTAGTGACACTAAGGATTCTACTTCTTGGATGTGGTTACAAGATGTGGTATCTTGGAGAGCGAGTATATCGCTAGTTTACAAGACCTACTTGGCGACGCATCCCTTTTGGTATTCATGCTTCTATGCTATAGAGTTCTGATCTTGTTGGATCAGCGCTGAGGGAGGCGCTATAGGCGTATGATGCTTTGACTTTGCTTGAGCGATCCCACCATTATCGACAGTATATATAGGAGAACCTTTTAGAGCAGATTCCCATTGGTGATGTTGAGGTATCTCCTAATGATTTCAATGATCTTTCTGGAATTTATAAATAACTTTTTTTTTTAGTTTGAGGAGGTTCACTCTCTTGTTGTTGAAGTGGAGGAGGTAGAGACTAAGACTATTCAGGAGACTGAGACTATTCCTGATTCTGAGACCAGCCCTGAGACTAAGAGGTTTGAGTCCAAGCCCAGTCTGCGGTATGTTGGGACTAGCTGTGATGGGGCTTTTATCGGTGCTATGCTTGGTGATGTCTCTCTTCCAAACAAGTTTATATTCTGTTGGCTTCCCACTGTTCAGGCTCCAATTGAGCAACAGATGCAGTTTAGTGATGCTCAGCTTCCTAGCTTTTGTCCACTAAATGCTTCTCATGTAAGTCTATTTGACTTATTTCTTATATGGATCTATATACTTGACATTGATGTTAGTAAAAAGTTTACAAAATAGGTTCCCTGGACACAGGTAGAGTATTTATATAGACTTGTCTCGTCTTAGAGATTATTCACGATGTAGGTTATAAACAGTTGGTGGGTAAGTGCCTATAATGAGAAAATGCAAATGTATGCATGCTAAGCATGTAATGCATATGATATGATGTTTTTTGTGTATGCAGAGCTATTCCAGTAGTATAGAGCAGGAGAATGAGATGCTTCGTTAGTAGCTTGTAGACTTGGGCTTTGATCCGTATAGCACTAAGACTTCATCTGTCAAACCTCCAGACACTTATCATCAAGATGACCTTACCAGAGGATGGAGCCCATGGCTTGATACCAGATCTCGAGATGATTTAGAGTTTATGTATTCCTGACTTTCTGCATGTCTGTATCTGACTATTCTTTATTGTACTACTGTTTTTTATTCCTGCACTATCTTAAACATTGTTAGATAAAACTGAAACAGTGTTTGCATCTTAATGGATTTTTTTCTTTTTTTGCCTAAGCCGCCCTTTTCAGGTTTTCAGCTTAATAAGCTTGGCCTAACTTTTTCCTAAGCCGACCTTTTGGGTTTTTAACTTAGCGGGCTTTTTTTTTTTAGATTTGGTTATAGGAAAAGCTGAGCTTGCTTAATGTACCCCTCAGTCCTTTGACTTATTAACCTTATCAGATACAATCTCATCCTTTGAAAATGAAGGAAAACATTCTATGGACTAATGGGTTGACTGGTTAAAGAAGATTTCAGATGCTGAGATCACATGGGTCTGCCCTTGGTGAAGATTTAAGTTCATGACTATTGAGCTATATAATCAATGTGTTCCTATTCTAGGGCTGCACTTCTCTACCTTTTTTACCCCTTTACGCCTTTGCTGTCAGTTTGGTTGCCCTTAGTTTATTATTTCTATTCTGGTTGACTTTGACGGTTTTCCTCTGAGATAAGATTCTCTGGATAAGATTAGGAGCTTATGGCCTTGTAGAGCTTTTGAATGGAACATACACCTAGATGTTGATGTGACTACTGATGATGATTATAGAACTTGGGTTGTTATCCAAAAGACAGAACCACCAGGATTTGCTAAGTACAAGAGGACTTAAGCTTTGTATGATGCATCATAAAGGAAGAAATAAAGACATCACTAAATAGAATGGTCTTATAGAGCTAGTCTTAGGCTTTCTTATATTTTGTTTTCCCAAAAGACCACTGAAAAATTGACTTATTTGCAATCAAATCATAAAAAAATATTGCAATTTAGTCCCTAAAGTCCAAAAAATTAACAACCAAGTTCAATTTTTGAATGAATTTCATTATAGGGGCTTACGTCACAATTATGCACAATTGCATCCCGAAATTGGGTGCTTACATATGGCCTTGGTTCTTAAGCATCCTCACTTTACCCAAAGACTTTCAACATTTTGTCTATCGCTTCACATTATGATTTTACATCCAATGAGCATTTCATACAATGCATGGGTGAGTGATAGAGTAGAAGGTGAAATTACGAGTTCAAGAACTTCAATAAAAGATGAATAAAGATATAAAATTGCATAAAAAGCAAAATCAACGTGAAGTCTAGGAGCAGCTACAGTGGGTTTTGCGTATGTTTACACAGTTTCAATTTAGCCCCTTATTTTTTACACCTCAATATGGGGCCAGTTTGGCATTGTTGTTGATTTTTATATTTGCGGTGAGCAAAATTACCATGGCTAAATCTGCTATGGGCAAACGAAAGAGGGTGTTTGGTGATTTTTTTTTCAAAAGTCATGTGACATTTAGAAGTTAGATAAGTTTGTGTTTGGTAATATACTTAGAAGTGCTTTTGATCACTAAAAGATTAAAAACTATTTATAATGAGAATTTATTTATTTGTTGATTAAATAATATGACTTTGATATAATTAAAAAATAAATACTAATTATTTATAACAAATATTTTATTAATAAAATAAAAAGTAATATCAAATCCACATTAAATAATAAAATAAAATTTTCAAAATTAATTTATCATAATATATATTATAACTAATTTCTTTCAACCAATTCTAAACTAGAAGCAATACAATCACAAAGACTATCCATTTCTATTGCATTTCCTTTACTTTGCTGCCCACCTTGTAGAAAACCTTCAACATCAGCAAATATATCAAGTGGTACAATTTAAGGATGTTCATCAAATTTTGCAAATGCAAGGTCATCTAATGATTTTCTTTTAATATAATTATGTAAGGCCATTGAAGTGACAACAATATCTTTTGAACTTCAAATGAAAATGAAGGCATGTCATGCAATATCTTCCATCTTTCTTTCCAAACTCAAACGTGCATTCAATACATCTTCTAAGAGATGAATGTGCATGATTAAAATTTTTTTGATGTCCTTTTGGTGCTCCAGCTTGCTCAAAATCTAATAAATAATATATAGTATTCTTATAAGCTCCCAGATATCCAGTCATTTGTGGATATCTTGCATCAACCAAATAATATTTTCCTGCATATTATGAAAAAATATTATAATAAATTACAAGTATATATAGATAAAAGCTATTTTATATTTAATATTATAATACTAATAAACTTTTTAAAAAATTTATAACCTTGTGGTGATTTAGGAAATGCTAAGTGAGATGCATTAATTATAGTTAAAAAAATGCATGCATCATGTGTTGAACCCTCCTATCCTATTAGAACAAATGTGAATTGCATGTCAAAACTATACACTGCCATAATATTTTGTGTTGGTATTCATTTTCTTTCAATATATGGCACTTGGTCATATGGAGATACACATGCATGTACATGAGTACTGTCAACACCTCTAATACAATCCTGAAAATGAAGATTTAAATTATAAATACTATTATTTTTAATAGTAAATATATTATAAAATTAAATTTTATAACTTATTACCTTAAAATGAGAATCGTGTGTCATGTAATATTTCAAGTGGAATTTCTTTAAATTTTGGATCAATAAGTTTTATCAAATCTATTGCAAATAGTTTCAATGTAGATAAAACATGCCCAAATTTTCTGCTAACAGTTTCTACAGAATGCTGAAACCGTGCTTGAACCTGCCTCTTTGATGCACTAATAGCAATTGTCCATAAGAACATACAAACTTTTTCAATAACTGACATTCTCTGTGAAGACTTCAATCCATATTTTGATTCTAATTCATTACACAATCCAAGTAATGTATCCTTGTTCATTCAAAACATATTAACACATTGATTTTTATAACCTTGCATTATCTCTGACAACCATTGTATCCCTGTTTGATATGAATCAATGCATCGTTCCTTATATATATATATATATATATATATATATATATATATATATATATATATATATATATATATATATATATATATATATTTGTAATAATAAGTGCAGATTGAACCGATCGTAGTCACCACTAATTGCCAAAACTCATCATCATTCTCAAATCTCTCAACTTCATGCATTTTATCAATATCAGACTCATCCATATCTATAATAATATAAGTAAATTATTAACTACAACAAAAACATAATATATAATATAAAATTTTATTCTAATAATTAAAAATTAAAATAACACAAAGTTTGATTAAGAACTAACTGTCACAACCCAAACTAGGAGTCATGACCGACACAAGGAAATGGGAATTCTTTCGAATCCAAAACCCGTAGCAAGCCTTAGAAAATAAAATCATGCAATAATTAAATAAAAATATGATAGAATTAAAATTTTTTGAATCAATATATAATATAAATACTTCAAATCCTTCTCAATGAATACATCATCGTATAGTAATCAAATACAAATTCTTAGAATATTAAATATCCACAACAAAATAATACTCCTCAGACATAATAACATAACTACTACAGTTTCTAGAATACAAATCAGAAGTTCAAATTTTTACATTATATAAAAAAGTTGGGACTGAAGAACACCGGTGAGGAACTCTACGACTAAGGTTTGACGATAAATGATCTCCTGAAAAAAATAATTGAGGGGGGTCAAACCTCACTGAGTAAATTATTATACTATATATACATGCAAACTAAATCATAACAATCAGGCATTCTTATATATATATATATATGTATATACACACATTTCACACGAATGTCAAACTCTGCCTTTATAAATATACTAAATGTAGAAAACATTTATTTTAATTCATGAAGGATCCATAGAACCCTAATAATAGCAATCCCCAATCAACCCCATCATCACTCTAGCCATACAGGCTCACTTGATTCCAAATAGAACACTTATTCCAAACTGGACAGCAGACTGGCCCCGAGACACTAAGTCGACCGAGCTCCAGTAGTCTGATTGTCAGTGTGATTGGCCCCGATACATTTGGTCAATCGAGCTCCAGCAATCACATTATCTATCACCTCACATCTCAATCAACCCAATAGATCATTCAATCCACTTATGGACAGTAGACTAGCCCCGAGACACTAAGTCAACCGAGCTCCAGCAGTCTGACTGTCAGTGTGATTGGCCCCGCAACCACACTATTTAACATACCATTAATCTTAGTCAAATCCATCAAATCAATTATAATCACCACAATTATTTCTCACTCAACCCTTATCTATCGTATCGGTAAGTACACGGTCTTAGTGCTACCCACTAGGAAGCACGTTCTATTGATATCCTTCATTTACAAAAATCATTTATTCTGAAAATAATTAATGTGGAACGATATTCATAATAATAAAATCAACCATATATATATACCAAAAATATACCTAAAATACACCCAGTATATTTCGGGTATATATATATATATGTCAAATAAAATATGAAATAAACTAAAGATAAATCATTAATATGGTAAAAAAAATAATTTAAATGAGTAACAATAATATAACATGCATTTTCTTAAAAATATACTTAAATATACAAAAGATATACCCTAAGTACACAAATCATTTAATAAAATATTTATATATAAATATTCATTTAAATATGTGTTTAGGTTTAACATATATTCACAAATATACTAAAAATAAACCTAATTATCTATCATGCATATATAAAAAATAAACCCTAAATATACCACTAATGTGTTAGGTTTAATTTAATAATAGAAACATGTATTTATTTGGAAATAAATGAAAATATACCAAAAATAAACATAAAAATAATTTAAGTATAGATTTATAATATAGCAAGCAATTATTTAAGAATAAACCTCAATTATACTAATCATTTAATAAAATAATTATGGTTCAATGCACATTTAAATTATGTATAAATATTAAATTATAACAAACATAAACCTAAATATCTAACATACATATATCAAAAATAAACTCTAAATATACCAGTGATATATTAAATGTATATAAAAAATATACAAACATTTATATATCAAGATATACTAAAAATAAACCGAAAATATACCAAATCATATTATAATTAAATTACTGTTTAAACATATAATGAAAATAAAAATCCTAAGTCATGCATCCTATATGCAATGCGTATATATACAATATAATAACTCACATGTTAGCGCTCCACGAGACAAACTCGGCGAGCCTGATCCATTAGGCTTTGGTCTCGGCGTAACTAAACAAACAAATGACAACATAAATCAAAATAAATTTAACGAAAATTCTAAAGACTTGATCTAGAATTTTAGGCATAGAATTAGAATATGGATTTGACCGGACATCACGTTTTACGAGAATTCTACCAAAAATCCGACATAACCTTCCCTGTAAAATGGACATCTCTCTACTCAAAGAGTAGAGCCGGTCCTGCAAAGAAAACACACTTCAGAATAACACCAAATTCACAACCACAATCCCTCGGTTGGACTCCAAACTATAATTCACCGACCGAAGTTCACGATTCACAGAATAATTATAAAATATCGAAAATGCCCTTATATAATAAAAATACATTTTATAAATCCAAATTACGTAATTAACCCTAAAACATGTTAAAAACCAATAAAAACTCATTTATTTAGAAAAATCATATAATATATATATAATTTGAAAATAATTTACGAAAAATAGTTTTAATTAGTTGAAAATACAAAATAATTTGTAGAAATCATTTTTATACCCTAAATAACTATTAAAACTGATTTAATTACATTTTTAACCAATTTAGTGTAAAATTATCAAAATACCCCTATATATATAAATTTACTAAAATAAATCCAAAAATTCACCAAAAATAATATAATTACTAAAAATTAATTTTCCCAACATATAACTAAATAATATCAATAAATATACTTAATTAACCAATTAATTTCAATTAAACACATAATTAACCCTATTTTTCAAAATTACATAAACTTAATAAATTCCAAATAAATATATAAAAATTAACAAAAATTACAAATTAATTTCTATAATTCATTTCAACACCTATAATCACCATAAACACAATTTCATAATTTAATTAATTAATTTTCAAAAATTAGAAAATATTAATAAAATAATAAAAAATTCACAAAAATTAAAATAAATTCCAAAAATTCTAAAAAAATTACAGCATGTATATTAACCTTCCAAGAACAATGTTTGTGAAGGAAGTTTTCATGAATCAATCGAATTGAATCTAAAAAAAATTCAAAACTCTAAATGGCTGAAATGAAGAAATTGAAACCTAAGCAATTCTAGACCAAATCAAAGTGAAACAAAGCTTGGAATCACACTCATCAGATCTCAAGGAGAAGATAGAGACCGACGGTGTCAAAAACGGTGGCCGAAAATGGCTTGATCGGAGTTGAGATGAAATTCGGCCTCTACTTGATTTTTTGTCCAAAACACACTGGAAAAGGGAGCTTTAGGTGGTGGAAATGGCTGGAGGTGGAGGAGGAAGGCTAAGGGGCACAGTGATGGCAAGAAAATCAGCTTGAAAATGGCTGGAAATGGAAGAAATATGGTGTCGGGCATTTGGAGAAGAAGAGTGACAATTCTATAAATAAAGGGAACTTTTGGTTTTTGATTAAAAAATTATGTATATATGTTTATATATATATTCACACTATATATTATAATAATATAAAATCTCACACACATTAAATAACACCACACACATATTTTAATATATTTAATAATTTATACACTTAAAATTAATTGATTAATACAAAAAAAATTAAATAATAAAATTAAGAAAATTAATTAAGCTCTAATTAATTAAATAAATACACATATATACATTTTATTTAGCACTTAAAAATTATGTATGAGTTCATCCAAATTTGTAAAACTAGTCAAAATAATTAATATTAAATTATTTACGTGTCAATTTCCCCGAAAATACAATTTCTGAGAAAATTTTACGTAAAGTACTTAAAATAATATAAAATAATTAAAATTAGCTTTAAACAAATAACAACTCTTAAAATATCATAAATATATACAAAAATTATTAACATTGCATATCCCGATGCAGTATAAAAATATTTAAAAACTCGAGATATTACACTAACAATTGCAAACAAAATTATTCAACAAAATCCAACAAATAAATAATAATACTAATAATCTATTTACTACTCTTATTAAAGTGATATTTTAGCCATTTTATTTTCTCATATGAATTTTTTTAATAAGCTATAAGTCTCTCTTTGACTTTTGTTCAAATAATTTTGTTACAAACATATAAAGATCACCATAAGTATCCATATCTAAAAAAGATTGCATATCAACCAAGATATCAGTTGTACTGCTTTTTGGTAGTTCTGCAATTTTACCCCTTTTTTCAACAGTAGATACTAATTTTTCAATTTTATTTGAGAGCATAATAGAACCTCCTAATAGCCTTCTTCCCTTATTCATTTTATTGTCCTTATTTACTTGTAATCTAGATGTAAATTTTTTTCCTTATCTTTTCTTGATGCACTTCGACCTGCAGTGGTATTTGGAAACATGGCATCTAACTTTTCACAAAGTTTTTATTCTCATTATATTCACTATCATCCCCAACTATTATATTCTCATTAATATCCTCATCTATCAAGTGAGTAATTAAAGGTGCCTAAGCATATTCTCATGTGGCAATAGTATCTCCATACATGATATTTAACTTAGCACATAACTTTGACTCAATATCGGCTTCTCAAAAATTTTTGTATATTGGATTAGCCTACAATTTTCATATAAAAAAAATCCTTATTAGTGTTTAACTTAATAGTTTATAATAGATTATTATTTAAATAATTCAAACAATACTAAACTTAATTTTTTCATCTCACCATTCATTAGAGGCATCAATTGTTTGTTTACTTGTACTCCATCCTAGTTCAGTTTCTTTCCCTTGCAATTCTTTCCAAAGTCTCCATTCTTTCTTGAGCGAATCCCATTTTTTTTTCAATTGAGCTTTTCCATAAGATTTTCCACTCTCTTTTTGAAAATTTTGAATAACATATCTCCACCCTTATTAAAATGAGTGTCAAGTCTCATATTTTTAGGGATAGCTCGAATACAAATATCACAATATATGTTAACTATATTCTTATTTGATACTGCTTTTGTTATTTTCAATCCACTTATTTGACTAGCTTGTGTTGTATGTTTTGTGCCATCAATAATACTATTTTTAATCAAATAAGATTATGGTGAAAATAAATTGCAACAATTGTATAAAGCATACACAAATTAAAAATTAAAAAAAAAATCAAAGTACAAAAATAACACATAATATTATTATTGATAACACATCGATTCTTACATTTCTATAGTTTACTATATTTATCATCAAATTAAAATAAATTACATAAATTATTAAATCATCATAAGGTTTACATTGATGTGTGTAATTCTTTACATGTATTTGAGTTGAATTTTAATGGATTTTGAATAAATAATTAGATTAATTTGGGTGGTAATTGAGTCTATTTAGGAATTATTTATCACGACCTAAACCGGAGGCCATGACCGGCATTAGGGAACGAGAATTCTTTCGAATCCAGAACTCGTAGCAAGCCTTAAAAGAATAAAACATGCAATAAAATAAAATAAATAGATATAAATACGACAAAATTAAAATATTCAATCATTATATGTAAAAGAAAAATAAATCCTTCTATCATATCATAGCAAAATATCTAATACAATATTCAAAGACATGCCTCTGATACAAGATACATGCAACTGATGTATAGATACAACCACTAACGATACAAAATATGACTACTGGAGTTTTCTAGAGTACAATAGAGATTAAGTAAGTAGTTTACATAAACAAGTCGGGGTGGAAGAAGTCCGACGAATCGGCCTACTACTGAGGTTTGAGGAAGAAAACTCTCTTGTAAAAATATCAACTGAGGGAAGTCAGACCTCATTGAGTGAACTGTTATAATATATATACATGAATTTTCTATATGTCAAATGCAATCAATCATTCATATATAATAAATATATATATATAAACATTTCACACAGATGCTGAAAATAACTTTATATAATAATACTGAAAAACACAAGTTTATGACTGATCAAATAGAACCTTTATTTAAACGCAACCTCAATAAAAAAAAAATATCACTCTAGTCATAAGGCTCATTTAATTCCAAATAAATTCACTTATTCCATATGGACAGTAGATTGGCCCCGAGACACTAAGTTAACTGAGCTCCAACAGTCTGACTGTCAATATGATTGGCCCTGAGACACTAGGTCAACCGAGCTCCAGCAATCACACTATTAATCATTTCATATATCAAATCAATAAATCAATCAATCAGTCTCAATTAATTCATAATACCATAAATGATTCTCACTCAACCTTAATCTATCGCACCGGTACGCACATGGTCCTAGTGCTACCCACTAGATAGCACGTTCTATCGATATCTTTCATTTAAATAAAACATTCATAGAGGAAAATAAATAATGCATAATGTCATTCATAATAACAAAATAAACCATATATATACCAGAAATATACCTAAAATAAACTAAGTATGTTTCAAGTATATATATGTCAAATAAATTCAAATCAACCATGAAATGTACCAAAAATAAACCAATAATACACTTAAAAACAATTTAAGTATAAATCAATAATATAACATGCATTTATTTGGAAATATACCTAAAGTATACTAAACATTCAATAAAATAATTTATGAATAAATACAATTTCAAAACATGTATATTCTAAATCATGCACCCTAAGTGCGATGTATATATAAAATAACAACTCACAAGTTTGCACTCCTCGAGACTGGTTCGACGAGCCTGGCCCACTAGGCCTCGGTCTCTGTCACGACCTAAAACTAGGAGTCATGACCAGCGCTAGGCAATGAAAATTCTTTCGAATCCAGAACTTGTAGCAAGCCTTAGAAAATAAAAACATGTAATAAATAAATAATAAGTACGACTAAATTAATTTTTTTTGAATCGATATATAAAAATATAAATACTCAATATCCTTTCACAAATAAATAAATATATTCATACAATATTCAAATACAACTCTTTGAGTTCAAAGTATCAAAACAAAATAATACTCTTCTGATACAATAACATTACTATTGCAGTTTCTAGAATACAAATCAAAGTTCCTAATGTACATTTACATAAAATAGTTGGGACAGAAGAACATCGATGAACAGTTCTACTACTAAGATCTGACGATATAAGATCTCCTAAAAAAAATAATTGAGGAGGGTCAGACCTCACTAAGTGAATTATTATACTATATATACATGCAATCTAAACCATAACAATTAGGCACTCGTATATATATATATATATATATATATATATATATATATATATATATATATATATATATTTATATATATACACGCATTACACACAAATGTTAAACTATGCTTTTATATATATAATAAATACAGAAAACATTTATTTTTATTGAAGGATCAAATAGAACCCTATTAAATCGCAACCTCAATCGACTATAACATCACTCTAACCATATAGGCCCACTTAATTCCAAATAAATTCACTTAATCTATATGGACAGTAGACTAGCCCCAAGACACTAAGTCAACCGAGCTCTAGCAGTCTGACTATCAGTGTGATTGGTCCCGAGACACTAGGTCAACCGAGCTCCCGCAATCACACTATTAATCACATCTCAATCAAATCAATCATCAATCTTAATTAAATCATAATTTACCACAAGTAATACTCACTTAACCCTAAATCTATCATACCGGTACGTACACATCCTAGTGCTACACACTAGGTAGCACGTTCTATCGATATCCTTCATTTAAAATAAATCATTCATACGGGAAAATAAATAATGTAGAATGACATTCATAATAGCAAAATAAACCATATATATACCATAAATATACTTAAAATAAACTAAGTATATTTCGAGTATATATATCTCAGATAAATTCAAATCAAACATGAAATATACCAAAAATAAACCAATGATTTACTTAAAAACAATTTAAGTATATATCGGAAGTAAAACATGCATTTATTTCAAAATATACCGAAAATATACTAAAACTATACTTAAGATATACTAAACATGCTAAGTCTATAATGCAAGATAAAACATGCATTTAATTTGAACAAATATAAAAAATATACTAAAAATATACCTAATATATAACATGCCTATATCAAAATAGCTCTAGATATTCCAAGATAGAGTAAATGTATATTGAAAATATGCAAACATATATACATCAAGATATACTAAAAATAAATTGAAAATATACCTAATCATATTATAAATTAAATCACTTTTAAAAACATATAATGAAAATGAAAAATCCTAAGTCATGCATCCTATATGCAATATATATATATACAGTATAATAACTTACTGATTCACGCTCTATAAGATAGACACAGCAGGCCTGATCCGATAGGCCTCGGTCTTGGTGCAGCTAGAAAAATAAAATAATAACAATAATCAGAATAAACTTCTAACTATACGCTTCTAGGATTACTATAGAAATACTCAATCAAAAATTTCAAAACTAAACTTGGACCGGTTGTCTCGTTTTAGGAGAAATCTACCAAAATTTGGATAGAGTCTCCTTTGTAAAACGAACATCTCCTTACAAAAGTAGGGCCGATCCTGCACAGAAATCATACTTCTAAAATCACAAAGCACATCACCTCGGGTTGGGACCTCAAAACTCCACAAATTCCCAATCGAGGTTCACAATTCACAAACTAACAATATTAAATAGTAAAATAATCAAAATAATAAAAAATCCATAAAAATATATTTAAAAACCTTTATTTTCCAACTAAAACATAAAAGTCTAATTTAAATAATATTTGATAATAAAATTTATAAATGGAATAAAATCCCCATTTTACAATTAAATTAACATAAATTGCAAATAATATTTAACATCACAGTTTAACATCACAAAAATAATAAAATACCCATTTAGTCTCAAAATAATAAATACATCTATTATTTACATAGTATTCTAAAATTATCACAATTAACTAATAAAATCTCAAACATTATATAATATTAATAAAAATTCAATTTTACAATTATTCAACATAACATAATAAAATTCACATTTAATTGCTTAAATAGTTTAATTATATAATAAAATTAGTTTAAAATCCATTTTTTATCACCTAAATAATAAATAATATATATTTAAAAATAATTTTCAAAAATTAGTATTAATTAGTTAAAAATAGTAAATAATTTGTTAAAAAAATCTTTTTAATACCTTAAATAATTATAAAACCAACTAAAACATAATGTTTAACTATAATTTTAACAAAATTACATATTTAACCCTATAATACAAAATATCCAATATACTAAATAATTTCATAAAAAATTATGTAAAATCTTTAAAATTATTTAATCAACATATAATATACTAAAATCAACCAAAAACACATATTTATCCAATAATTTCAACAAAAATACATATTTAACCTAATAATTTAAAATACACATAAATTATATAAAATTCCATGAAAATTATATAAATTCATAAAAATTGTTTTATCAACATTCTAATATCAACTAAAACATACAACTAAACTCTAATTTCAACCAAAATACACATTAATTTCTCAACACCAAAATTAATAACAATATATAATAACAATAATTTAAACCAAATTCATAATTAAAATAATTAATGAACAAAAATTCATTTTTATTTATTAAAATATTCAATAATTAACCAAAAATAAAATAAAATCAGAAAAATAAACTAAAAATACCTATGAGTAGATTAAGATGCATAGATGAACATTTCAAAAAGAAATTATCAAGAATCAACTAAACTCAAGCTTTAAAAAATAAATTAGACATAAACTAAAATTACATGAAACTCACCAACGATAACTTTGAGCCTCGATCAAGCTCAGAATCATCTTCCCCTCAACTCAAGGAGTTGATCGAGCCAAGGAAGTTGAGCTCTTGCCATCAGGAAGTCACCGACGACATGAAGACCCTTGCTACTGTCGTTGTCGCTTCGCGCGAGAAAAAGGAGGCTGCTGTCAAATAAGAAGAAGGAGAAGGGAGGATGAGGAGGTGATGGTGGTGGTCCGGCGAGTTAAGGAGGAAGGCACAGTGACAAGAAGCACGTCGGACTATGCAAGGAAGGAGATGGAGATAGGTTCTGCATTTGTTCTTTCTTGTATACACATACACACACACACACATGCACAATAATATACACAATATAAAATTAACAACAATTAAAATTAATACTATTAATACAATAATTGGATAATAAGAATAATATTCATAATAATAATTAATCAATAAAGATATTACTAATGATAATAAAAATAATAACCATGATAATAACAACACACAACACATTTGAAAATAACAATAATATAAACAATATTTATGAAATAATTTAATAATGCAATAATGTCAATCAATAAAAATAAAATAATAATAATGTACTCAAAATATTAATATTAAAATAATATTATGATAATAATTTTGCATGATAATTATAATAATAACCTACATAAAATAACAATGACAATAATAACATTAATAATGGTAGTGAAATAATTTAAAAATATTAATAATACTCATAATAATAACAAACAACAAAAGTAATAATAATACACTCAACAAAAATAAAATAATAGTATTACTATTAAAAATAACAACAATAATAATAACTTTAATGTTTAAATAATAAACCTTCAAAAATAATTATTTTATGTAAGAAAATTCATACACGTAAAATAACGATAGTTAACCACAAATAATAATAATAATAATAATAATAAATCCCATGTACATAAATTATTTTTATATAAATAATTCTCTTAAAATAAAATACGAAATTAACATTAGTAATTAACGATAATAATATACAATTTAAACTTTAAAATTATTAATACTGCATATCTCATTATATAATAAAATAATTTAAAAAAAAACTAGGGTTATTATAGTCTCCTTTCCTTATAAGAATTCGTCCCCGAATTCAAGAAAAAAATAATTACAAGAACCAAGGAGGAAAGAGATATGGGTAAGAAGCTCGCATCTCAGCTTCAGTCCCCCAGGTATGTTTTTCCACATTGTTGCTTCGCCACCACATCTTGACTATCAAAATCTGCTTCAAACATAACTGTCAAACTTGATAATCTATAATCGCAACAGGTTCCTTCTCAAACTTTAGATCTTCATTCACTTCTACATTGTCCAGCTACAACACATGCAAAGGGTCCAAAATGCACTTTCTCAACATCAAGATATGGAACACTGGATGCACTTGAAATAAACTCAGAGACAAGCCAATTGATGTGCAACCGTGCCCACTCTCTCCAGAGTCTCAAACAGTCTAATATATCTTAGTGCTAGCTTAACCTTCTTCGGAGACACCTTCGGAAATACATTCTCCAATTTGAAACTCCACATCTCTACGTCTTGGATCCACATAACTCTTATGTTTACTAACTATGGTCTCTAGTCTCCTCTTGATCATAACAACTTTCTCCACTACATTCTGGACAATCTTAAATCTAATTAAGACTCTTTTTCCAATCTCATCCCAACATAAAGAAGATCACACTTCCTTCCATACAAAGCCTCATATGGTGTCATTTTAATACTGTTGTGGTAGTTATTATTATAAGCAAACTCCACAAGCGGGCAAATGATTATCCCGGCTACCTTCTAGATTTAAATCACACATCCTCAATATATCTTCCAGTGTTTGGATAATCCTCTTAGACTGACCATCTATTTGAGGATGAAAAGCAGTACTGAAATCCAACCTAATGCCCATCACTTCCTGTAACTTTTGTAAAAAATAAGAGGTAAACATTGAATCTCTGTTTGACATAATGGACATAGGTACTCCATGTAGGCACACAATATGCTTCCTCGAGGATCTTTCCTCTCTCAAATTATCCACATTAGGAATGCACATCTACCACTGATCCACATAACACCTTTATCATCAAGTGTGAAATCAGGGGACTTCCCTGCTCGAACATTCTCTGTAAGCTCTTCTAGAATAGGATCTCAGCCTTGAATTGCCTTAATCCTATCCCTCAACACATATCACACCTTGAACTGAGCTAGCAGTTCACCAAATTTGTCACGACCCAAAACAGGGGGCTATGACCAGCGCTAGGGAACGGAAATTCTTTCGAACCCAGAACTTGTAGCAAACCTTAAAAATAAAAGCAAACAATATAATATAATGGATAAAATATTTGTACAGCGAAAATTTAATCTCAAGTATAAAAATATTAATTCCTCAACTCATTTTAATAACATAAATTTCATCTCATATATAATAAAATATTTCAGTACAAATTTTCAGTTTAACATTCTAAAATTTAAATCTCATACATGCATAAATATAAGTACAGCTCACAACAGATTAACGTACAACCACTACTGCAGTGTCTAGAAAATAAAATAAACTCAAGTAAGCAGTTTACATAATAAAATCGGAGCGAAAGAAATCCGGAGGACAGGTCTACTGCTGAGGTCTAAAGATGAAGACTCTCCTGAAAAATATCAACAGAGGGGAGTCAGACCTCACTGAGTGAATTGTTATAATATATATACATTCATAACTAAATGTCAAATGTAGACACTTATATATATATATATATAGACAAACACACATTGATGCAATGAAAATCTTTTAATATTGAAAATCATCAGTTATGAAGGATTAAATAGAACGCTATATGGTCGCAACCTCAATACCAATAGAACTCACTTAAGCCACACAAACCCACTTAGATCCAAAATAGTTCACTTAGTCTAATTGGACAGTAGACTCGCCCCGAGACACTAAGTCAACCGAGCTCCAGCAATCAGACTGTTAGTGTAATTGGCCCCGAGACACTTGATCAACTGAGCTCTAGCAATCACACTCTCAAATCACATCTTACATCCATCAAATCAAATCAATCAAGTCATAATCCACAAATAGGTTAGTAATTTTACCTAAATTCTATCGTCGTACCAGTACGTACTCTGTCCTAGTGCTGCCCACTAGGAAGCACGTTCTATTGCTATCCTTCATTAAAATAAATCGTATATTCAGAAAATAAATAATGCATGATATCAAATTAAATGGAGGAAATATATATACTAGAAATATACCAAAAATAAACTAAGTATATTTCGAGTATATATATGTCAGATAAATTCAGTTCAGTTATAAAATAAACTAAAAATAAACCATATTTATACTTAAAAACAATTTAGGTTTAAATAAAGAGTAAAACATGCATTTATTTCAAAGTATACCAAAAATATACCAAAAATATACTTAAAATATTCTAATAATTTATTAAAGCAATTTGTGCATAAATCATGCAATTAAAACATATATTTCTAAAACATGTAACCTAAATACACACATATATAAAATAACAACTCACAGTTGTGCGCTCCACGAGATGGATTCAATGGGCCTAGTCCACTAGGCCTCGGTCTCGATGCAACTAAACAATCAAATTACAATATAAAAATCATAATGAATCTAACTTAACTTCTAGAGACTCGATCTAGGATTACAAAACACAGACAGATACAGAATCAGACCTGATGTCACGTTTACGAGAATTCTACCAAAAATTTGACAGAATCTCCTCTGTAAAACAGATATCTCTCTACTTAAAAAGTAGAGCCGGTCCTGCAAGAAAAATACACTTCGAATATAGAATCCTCAAAACCCCTTGGTCGAACCTCAAACTGCAATTTCTACCAACCGAGGTTCACAATTCACAAGATATACAAAAAATATATTAAAATTCCATAAATACCAAAAATACCCTTTTTCTACCAAAACATAGCAATTTACATATTTAAACATTAAAAATAATTATATCACCGATAATTACTTAAAAACCATAATATTAATATAATATTATTAAAAACTGATATTTCACGATAAATACATCAATATTAATAGAAATTGGTTTTATAAATCCAAATTACTCAATTAGCCCAAAAACATATTAAAAATTACTAAAAACCCATTTATTTATAAAAATAGTATATTATATATAATTTGAAAATAATTTTTGAAAAATAGTTTTAATTAGTTAAAAATAGTAAATAATTTATAAAAACCATTTTTATTCTTCAAATAATTATTAAAACCAATTAAACTTAATATTTTTACTAAAATTACTACCAAAATACCAAAATACCCCTAATATATAAAAATTCACATAATATACTATAATTACTCTAAAATTTATAATTACTCTAAAATTATTTTCTCAACATATAATTTAATAAAATTAACAAATATACTCAATTAACCTATTAATTTTAACATAATACATATAAAACCTATATTTTCAAAAATAACATATATTAAATAAAATTATAATAATTACACAAAAATCACAAAAATTATAAATTAAATTCTATAATTATTTTCAACCACCATAAACACTAAAAATCACAATTTCACAATTTATTTAATTAATTTACAAAAATTAGAAAATAATAATAAAATAATTAAAAATTCATAAAAATCAAAATAAATTCCAAAAATTCCACAAAAATTCTAAGATGTAGATTGAGCTAGTAGAATGATCTTTTGTGAAGATACTTAGCTTGAATCTTAAAGATCTAAGTTCAAAAAAATGGGAAAACCCTAGATGGCCGAAATGAACAAATTGCTCACCACCAAAATCTAGGCCAAAACAAGTGAAACTGTAATATCCCGTGTTTTTAAATATTTTAATACTACATCGAAATATGTAGTGTTAATAATTTTTGGTATATAATATTGATATTTTATGAGTTTGTTATTTAATTAACGCTTATTTAATTATTTTATGTTATTTTAAGTACTTTACGTAAAATTTTTCCGAGAATTCTATTTTCGGGGAAATTTTCATGTAAATAATTTACTATTAATTATTTTAAGTATATTTACGCATTTGCATGAACTCATATATATTTTTAAAAGTGTTAAAATAAAGTATATATGTGTATTTATTTAAATTTAATTAGGGTTTAATTAATTACCCTAATTTTTATTATTTATTATTTAGTTTTGATATTAGTTAATTATTTTTGAGTGTATAAAATTATTAATATATTAATTTATATGTGTGTGGTGTATATTTAATATGTGTGGGAATTTATATTATTATAATATATAGTGACAAAGTTGGTATCAGAGCGGAGTTTTGTGTCAGGGCTTAGTTATGTGAGTCGTGGCCCTAGTTTTCAAGTTGTGTTTCTTTTGGTAACTACTGCAGTGAATTAGGTTTGAGTATGTATTGATAAGTATTCCTTGCTTTATTTTTCTGCATTATTCCTCCGTTGTCTATTTTGTCTGAATCGTTCTGTTATCTTTTCAGAATGAGGAGGCGAGCGTGTGTCGCTCCACCAGTCATTGAGGTCGAGGATGATGAATATTTTCAGGATGAGGTTTTACCTCCTGAGCAACTAGTTAGACATAAAGGTCGTGGTAGAGGTAGGCCTCAAGGAGCGGCAGGTCGTCGTAGGCAGAGAGAGTTACAGGACGAGGAGCTTGTAGAGCCTGAGTTTGATGTTTCTGTGCCTCCAGTTATTCAGCTTGTTCAGCCTTCCTATCAGCAGGGTATGTCTAACCCTGAGGCAGCTTTATTTTATGCCAGAGTGGGCAGGATTGCGTTTGATGGGACTTCCGATCCGTTAGACTTTCTGCATACGATTGAGACTCAGACTCGAACTGCTCACACCGAGTATCAACGGATCATGATTGTTGAGTTGTCTGTCGAGGGGACCAACCCTAGACTAGTTTATTCAGATGATCTAGCCCTATATGATGACGATGACCTAGGCTCAGTTTCGAGAGTGGTTTATGAGGAGATTCTATCCAGAGAGAGCTTTGACTGGACCTGAGATGGTTCAAGATGCTGCAGAGAAAGTCACCGTGATTAAGCATGTCACGACCCAAAACAGGGGCCATGACCGGCGCTAGGGAACGGGAATTCTTTCAAATCCGGAACCCGTAGCAAGCCTAAAAATAAAATAAACATGCAATAATAATAATAACAATATCAAATGCAGCGAAAATAAAGACCATAAATATAATATTAACATATGCACCAATTGGATTTAAATCAAATCTCATCTCATATATATATAAAACTCTTAATACAAATCCAGTTCACATATAATACAATATCTCACATAAATAAAATACATAAAATCCCATAATTAATTTACAACTACTGCAGTGTCTAGATTATAAAAATAAGACTCAAGTAAGCAGTTTACACAAAGAAGTTGGGATGGAAGAAATCCGGCGTACAGGCCTGCTATTGAGGTCTGAAGATGTTGACTCTCCTGAAAAATTATCAACGGAGGGGAGTCAGACCTCACTGAGTGAATTACTATAATATATATACATACACACTAAATGACAATGCATACAGTCAATAATATATATCTAATATGTATATATACAGGCAATTACACACAAATGCAATAAAATCATTTTATATATTTCATTGAAAATCATCTTTTATGAAGGATCAAATAGAACCCTAGAATATCGCAACCTCGAAAATAGTGTTAGACAACACTCTAGCCACACAGGCTCACTTAATCCAAATATATCCACTTAATCCATTTAGACAGTAGACTGGCCCCGAGACACTAAGTCAACCGAGCTCCAGCAGTCTGACTGCCAATGTGATTGGCCCCGAGACACTTGGTCAATCGAGCTCCAGCAATCATACCCAAATCACATCTCACACATCAAATAATCATAATCAATCAATATCCATAAATAGGTTAGTAATATAGCCTAAATACTATAGGCGTACCAGTACGTACTCGGTCATAGTGCTGCCCACTAGGTAGCACGTTTTATCGATATCCTTCATTAATAAATATAAAACATCCATTCACAAATAAATGATGCATGAAATTAAATAAAATAACAATATAAACCATACATATACTGAAAATATACCAAAAGTAAACCCAGTATATTTCGAGTATATATACGTCAAATAAATCCAATTAAATCATAAATTAAGCTAGAAATATATTTAAAAACATTTTAAATATAATTTATTAACAAAACATGCATATAATTTAATATATACCAAAAATATACTTAAATACAAATCACATTATTTATGCATTTTAATCAAAATAAAATATATATTTCTAAATCATGCATCCTAAAGCATATATATATAGTATAGTAACTCATAAATTAGTGCGCTCCTCGAGATGGATCTGACGGGCCTGGTCCACTAGGCCTCGGTCTCGGTGCAACTAAACAAACAATAATGACATAAATCAAAATAAACCTAACAAAAAATCCTAGAAACTCGATCTAGAATATTAGACACAGAATTGAAATTAGGGTTCGACCGGACATCACGTTTTACGAGAATTCTATCAAAAATTTAGCAGAACCTCCCCTGTAAAACGGACATCTCTCTACTCAAAGAGTAGAGCTGACCCTGCAAAGAAACACACTTCGAAAAGTAGACACAACAACAAATCCACAATCCCTCGGTCGGACTCTAGACTACAATCTACCGACCGGGGTCCACAAACACAGAATAATTCAAGAAATACCAAAAATACCCTTATATCATAGAAATTCATTTTATAAGTTAAAATTACATAATTAACCTTTAAACACAGTAAAAATCGATAAAAACTCATTTTATTAGAAAAATCGTATTTTATATATATAATTGAAAATAATTCACGAAAAATAGTTTTAATTAGTTAAAAATACTAAATAATTTTTAGAAATAATTTTTAGAAATCATTTTTATACCTTAAATAACTATTAAAACCAATTAAATTACATTTTTAGTCAATTTAGGGTAAAATTATCAAAATACCCCTATATATATAAATATATTAAAATTACTTCAAAAATTCACCAAAAATAGTATAATTATCCAAAATTAATTTTCTCAACATATTTATCAATAATATCAATAAATAAACTCAATTAATCAATTAATTTCAATTAAAAACATAATTAACCCTAATTTCCCAAATTTACATAAACTTCAATAATTCAAAATAAATACATAAAAATTCCAAATAAATTCATATAATTCATTTCAACACCTAATTTAACCATAAAACACAATTTCATAATTTATTTAATTAATTTCCGAAAATTAGAAAATAATATTAAAATATTCAAAAATACCCAAAAATCAAAATAATCTCCAAAAATTCCAAAAAAAAATCATACATGTAGATTAAGCTAAGGGGAACAACATTTGTGAAGGGATTTTTCATGAATCAATCAATTCAAAGCTCAAAAAAATCAAAAACCCTAATATGGCCGATATGGAAAATTCAAAACCTAAGCAAATCAAGACCATTTCAGCTCAAACCAAAGCTAAAATCACACTCACCGGAGCTCAAGGAGAAGAAAGAGACCGATGGTGTCAAAAATGGTGGCCGGAATCACGAGGTGAGAAGAAATGGAGCTTTCGACCGGAAATAGAGAAAAGGGACAAGCCGGCGCCGGGGAAGAAGGCTGGGGGCGGCGGAGCAGCTGGAGAAGATGGCGACATGTAGGGGAGGCACTCTGACGGCCGGTGATTGGAGTAGCAACGGTGAGGGGAAGGGGGTCGCGCACGGGAAGAAGAAGAAGAAGAAGAAAAAGAAAAAAAAAAAGAAAAAGAAAAGAAAAAAGAAAAAGAAAAAGAAAAATAATAAAAAAATAATTTTAATAAAATATTTGAAAAAAAATCACACCCACACACTTAATATTTAATATCTTAAAATTTAATATTAATTAAAAATAATTAAATAACACATAAACAAATAATTAATTAATAAAATATTAGGGTAATATACTAAACCCTAATTAAATAAATATGTACACATATACACGGTGTTTAGTATTTTTAAAAATACGTATAAGTTCATGCAAGTCCGAAAATATATTTAAAATAATTAATAATAAATTATTTACGTGAAAATTTCCCCGAAAATGCAAGTCCCGGGAAAATTTTACGTAAAGTACTGTAAACAATACACAATAATTAAAATAGGTTTTAAATACATATCAACTCGTAAAAATATCGTAATATATACAAAAATTATTAACACTGTATATCTCGGTATAGTGTAAAAATATTTAAAAACACGGGATATTACAGTCTTCCCCCTTTATAAGAATTCGTCCCCGAATTCCAAAAAGAAAAGATTACAGGATTAGGAAGGAAAGAGATACAGGTAAGAAGCTCGCATCTCGGCTTCAGTCTCCCATGTATGCTCCTCAACTCTGTTGCTACGCCACAGAACCTTGACCATCGGAATCTGCTTCGATCGTAACTGTCGAACTTGATAATCAACGATCGCCACAAGTTCTTCCACAAATGTCAAATCTTCACTTACTTCTACACTGTCAGGCTGCAACACGTGTGAAGGGTCTGAGATATACTTCCTCAGCATCGAGATATGAAATACTGGATGCACCTGTGACATACTCGGAGGCAAATCCAACTGATATGCAACAGTGCCAACTCTCTTCAGAATCTCAAACGGTCTGATATATCTCAGTGCTAACTTACCCTTCCTGCCAAATCTCATCACACCCTTCATCGGAGATACTTTCAGAAAAATGAAATCTCCAGCCTGAAACTCCACATCTCTGCGCCTAGGATCCGCATAACTCTTCTGTCTACTAACTACGATCTCTAATCTGCGCTTAATCACGGCGACTTTCTCTGCAGCATCCTGAACCATCTCAGGTCCAGTCAAAGCTCTCTCACCAATCTCATCCCAACTCAAAGGGGATCTACACTTCCTTCCATACAACGCCTCAATAATTGTATCATATAATCTCAATGGTCTTAAGATGCAACGACAAGCAACTGAAATTTCTGCTTTGTGATGTCCAATAATCCTCTCCAATATTATAGGAATTGATAAGATTCTGATCCAAGTGATTTTTTCTTTCTTATTTTTTTTGTTCTTCAACTCCTCCTTGCTTTCCAAAATCTCCTTTAGAAGAAACTGACCTTGCAGATGAATTTGCATTCTGGTTTTTTGGTAACTGTAAAGCAGAGTTCGTAAATGAATTTTCACTGTCTTGTGGATGTTGGTGAAGTAGAATTTGCCAATGATCTGATTTGTGGGCACGGGCGCAACAGAGATGTATTTGACTTGATCAATGCTAGAATTCACTATATTATACTGGATGGTACTTGACTACTAATGGAAGCATTGGAGAAGTGATTTACTTGCAAAATAGCAGGTTTAATAAAATTAGGCGTGTTGTAATTGGAGTTTGATTTTATACAATTGAATGGTTTTTCACTTAATTAGATTGGAATTAATTTATGGCAATAAGATGTGAAAGCTGTAGAATATTATATTGAACCAAGGACTATATCAATTTCCAAGGATTAAAAGCTAAAAACACAACCCAAACAAACATAAATAAACACATAAGCAAAAAGCCATTGTTCTGTTGAAAATAAAATCTCCATTTATGTGGTGCTGCTGCTGTTTCTGCTTTGTGGGTACTGCATCGGCCGTTTATATCAAGGCTCCATAGGTGCTAGATCATCTCCAGTAAGGCTAAACCCACCATGGTAGTAATACATATAGGCATCGCTCAGCATAAGGCTAATGCTGAGCCCTAACTCAAAATCGAACAAGGCATAATCAATGAAGAACAAGACTAAAACAAAGTTATGATCACAACAAACATCAACTACACTTAGGATTCCAGTTGAATATCTTCCTTAGAGGGGATTAATGAAAAAAAGTACCTAAAGGGAGAAGTGGAACGAGTAGAACGCCAAAAACCATTTAAACATGGAAGGGCTATTTTCTTGAATTGCAAGATTGAGGGTATGGTACCATGATGCATATGTTATTGGAACACCAACCACCAAGTAAGCTATGGCAAGGAATAATGACTGTGTTGCTACCTTACCTTAAAACTATATTACTGCTACGTCCATCAGATTTCATGAAAGGCACAAAATTAGTCTTAAAAATTTTTTATATGCAAGTTTCTATATCTATTGCTCTTGCTTATTGATAACTTATTTCTGGAACTCTTAAGCTTAAGACCCTACAATCAACGAACAGAGGGCAAGGTGAGAGGTGGGGAGAGTCCCCACAAACACTCTAATACCTAAGTTAGAGAATAGAAAGAGAGTCTGTATAGAGAGTAAGGAACAATTAGAATATAAGAGAATGAGATGATCTAGAATAAGAGGTATAGGGTCCTTTTATAGTGATGCTTGAACCTGAAAGGAGTAATGCTCCTTGTGGGATAGGAATCTTAATCCTAGTAGGAGAGTATTCCCTCTTTGCTTAGGAATCCTTTTTAGGGTAAAGTCCTTTTCATGAACAGATTCTGCTACCTTCCTTGTCCGAGCAACCCTATTCAGAAAATAAAAACCCTTTAATTCAATGTGAATATATATAAGCGGCATCAAGAGTCCACCCCTCAGGGTATATTCAGATATTTATGTTTGTCATATCTGAGTAGAATAGAGCACTTATGGTTCCATTTAGAAAGTAGTTAGGTGCTGCACAATGACATAGAAGGGTGAACTGAGGTGGCCAACCTTAGTCACAGGAAGAAAGTAAAGCTTGGTACCGAGTCTTGAAAGCATCGTGCTACCGAGGTGTCGTTTGGACCTTTAGAGTTCACTAAATCTGTGAGATCGAGTGCAATAGATTAACCCGTCCGTGTAAAAATGATGTGACGGAACCAGTCATCACTAGATTTTTGATGCTCGATACAAGGATGCGAGGCTTTACGTGCTCAGAACCTCAGTACTATATAAGCAACCTGAGGGTGCCAGCTTTAGTCACTAGACTTAGATGCTCGAGGCTTAGATGCTCGATGCAAGGACATGAGGCTTACATGCTCGGAACCTTGGTACTATAGAAGTGACCTGAGGGTGCTAGCTTCAGTCACTGGACTTAGATGTTGAAGGCTTATATGCTTAGTGCAAGGATGCGAGGCTTATATGCTAGGAACCTCAGTACTATAGAAACAACCTGAGGTGCCAGCTTCAATCACTAGACTTAAATGCTTGAGGCTTAGATGCTCGGTGCAAGGATGTGAGGCTTACATGCTCAGAACCTTAGTATTATATAAGCAACCTGAGAGTGCCAGCTTCAGTCATTAGACTCAGATGCTCAAGGCTTAGATGCTCAGTGCAAGAACGTGAGGCTTACATGCTTGGAACCTCAATACTAAAGAAGCAACTTGAGGGTGCTAACTTCAGTCACTAGAATTAAATACTCGAGGCTTAGATGCTCAGTGCAAGGATGCGAGGCTTACATGCTCGAACCTCAGTACTATAAAAGCAACCTGAGGGTGCCAACTTCAGTGTAATATCCCGTGTTTTTTAAATATTTTAATACTGCATCAGGATATGCAGTGTTAATAATTTTTAAATATAATATTGATATTTCATAAGTTGTTAATTAATTAAAATTGATTTTTAATTGTTTATTATTATTTTGAGTGCTTTACGTAAAATTTTCCCGGGACTTACATTTTTGGGGAAATTGATGCGTAAACTATTTATATTTAATTATTTTAAATGAATTTCCATAATTCCATGAACTCATACATATTTTTAAAATACTAAACACCGTATATATGTGTACTTATTTATTTAATTAGGGTTTGATTAATTACCCTAATATTATAATATTTATTTATTCGTTTATTGTTATTTAATTATTTTATTTAGTATTAAATTATTTAAAATATTAAATTATGTGTGTGGTGTATATTTAATGTGTGTAATTTAATATTATTTTAATATATAGTATAAAGTATATATATATACATATATACATTAAATATTAACAAAATAAAAAAGTTTAACTTATTTACCAAACTGCCATTCTCCCTTCTTCAACATCCCCGATCACTTCCCTCACTGTTCTGCCACCTGCCGTCCTAATTTCTTGCCGTTGGTGTGCCATCCGGCTTGCCACCTCCTTCCTCAGCCTTCCCCGCCGCCTGTTGCAGCCATTTCCGGCGTCTGGAGATTGATTTTGGCTGGAGAAGCCGAAAGTGGGAGCAACGTCGTTCACGACGTTTTCGACCACCGTTTTCGACATTTCCAGTATTTTTCTTCTCCTTGAGCTCCGGTGAGTGTAATTCCAAGCTTTTTTTCACTTGAAATGGTCTTGATTTGCTTAGGTTTTGATTTTTCGAATTCGACCGTATTAGGGTTTTTGATTTTTTTGAACTTCAATTTGATTGATTTATGAATAATTCCTTCACAAATGTTGTTCCTCTTAGCTTAATCTTCATGTATGAATTTTTGTATAAAATTTTTGGAGATTATTTTGATTTTTGGGTATTTTTGAATATTTTAATATTATTTTCTAATTTTCAGAAATTAATTAATTAAATTATGAAATTGTGTTTTATAAAAATTATAGGTGTTGAAATTAATTATAGAAATTTATTTGGAATTTTTATGAATTTCTATGTATTTATTTGAATTTAATTAGGTTTATGTAATTTTGGAAAATTAGGTTAATTGTGTTTTTAATTGAATTTAATTGGTTAATTGAGTTTAATTATTGATATTATTGATTAATATGTTGAGAAAATTAATTTTGGATAATTATACTATTTTTGGTGAATTTTTGGAGTAATTTTAGTAAATTTATATATATAGGGGTATTTTGGTAATTTTACCCTAAAATGGACTAAAAATGTAATTAAATTGGTTTTAATAGTTATTTAAGGTATAAAAATGATTTCTACAAATTATTTAGTATTTTTAACTAATTAAAACTATTTTTCGTGAATTATTTTCAATTATATATATAATATACGATTTTTCTAAATAAAATGAATTTTATCAGTTTTTAATGTGTTTTAAGGTTAATTACATAATTTCTACGTATAAAATGTATTTCTGTGATATAAGGGTATTTTTATATTTGTTTTGTGATTGTGGACCCCGGTCGATAGACTGTAGTTTGGAGTCCGACCAAGGGATTATGAATGGATCATTGTGCCTATTTTTCGAAGTGTATTTCTTTGCAGGGCCGGCTCTACTCTTTGAGTAGAGAGATGTCCATTTTACAGGGGAGGTTCTGTCAAATTTTTGGTAGAATTCTCATAAAACGTGATGTCCGGTCGAACCCTAATTTCGATTCTGTGTCTAATATTCTAGACCGAGTTTCTAGGATTTTCTGTTAGGTTTATTCTGATGTCCGTTATTTATTGTTTGTTTAGTTACGCCGAGACCGAGGCCTAGTGGACCAGCCCGTCGGACCCATCTCGTGGAGCGCACTAAGTGTGAGTTACTATTTTATATATATGTGCTTTAGGATGCATGATTTTAGAAATATATGTTTTATTTTGATTAAATATGCATAAATAATGTGATTTGTATTTAAGCATATTTTGAGTTTATTTTTGGTTTATTTTTAGTATATATTAAATTATATGCATGTTTTATTAATAAATTATATTTAAAATATTTTTAAATATATTTCTAGCTTAATTTGTAATTTGATTGGATTTATTTGACGTATATATACTCAAAATATACCTGGTTTACTTTTGGTATATTTCCAGTATATATATGGGTTATATTGTTATTTTATTTAAATTCATGCATCATTTATTAGTGAATGAATGTTTTATATTTATTAATGAAGGATATCAATAGAACGTGCTACCTAGTGGGCAGCACTAGGACCGAGTACGTACCGGTGCGCTTATAGCATTTAGGCTATATTACTAACCTATTTGTGGATATTGATTGGTTATGATTATTTGATGTGTGAGATATGATTTGGGAGTGTGATTGCTGGAGCTCGATTGACCTAGTGTCTCAGGGCCAATCACACTGACAGTCAGACTGCTGGAGCTCGGTTGACTTAGTGTCTCGGGGCCAGTCTACTGTCTAAATGGAATAAGTGAATATATTTTGGAATAAGTGAGCCTGTGTGGCTAGAGTGTTGTCTAACACTGTTATGAGGTTGCGATATTATAGGGTTCTATTTGATCCTTCATAAAAGATGATTTTCAATAAAATATATAAAATGATTTTTATTGCATCTGTGTGTATTTACCTGTACATATACATATTAGATATTTATTGTTGATTGTATACATTGTCATTTAGTATGCATGTATATATATTATAGTAATTCACTCAATGAGGTCTGACTCCCCTTCGTTGACTATTTTTCAGAAGAGTCATCTTCATCAAACCTCAGTAGCAGGCCTGTACGCCGGATTTCTTTCGCTCCGGCTTCTCTATGTAAACTGCTTATCTGGGTCTTGAGTTTTATTTTATCTAGACACTGCAGTAGTCATTAAATTGTTAAAGAGATATTGTATTATATTTGAACTGGATTTGTATTAAAAGATTTTATATATATATGAGATGAGTATTTAATTTCAATCCAGTTGGTGCAAATGTTATTTTGATATTTATGATTTTTATTTCCACTGCATTATATATTGTTATTACTATTGCATGTTTTATTTTATTTTTAGGCTTGCTACGGGTTCCGGATTCGAAAGAATTCCCGTTCCCTACCGCTGGTCATGGCCCCTATATTGGGTCATGACAAAGTTGGTATCAGAGTGGAGTTCTATGTCAGGGCTTAGTTATATGAGTTGTGGCCCTAGTTTTCAAAGTTGCGTTTTCTTTTGGTAACTACTGCAGTGAATTAGGTTCGAGTATGTCTTGATAAGTATTCCTTGCTTAGTTTTCTGCATTATTCCTCCATTGTCTGTTTTGTCTGAATCGTTCTATTGTGTTTTCAGAATGAGGAGGTGAGCGCGTGTCGCTCCACCGGTCGTTGAGGTCGAGGATGATGAGTCTTTTCAGGATGAGGTTTTACCTCCTGAGCGGCCAGTTAGACGTAGAGGTCATGGCAAAGGTAGACCTCGAGGAGCGGCAGGTCGCCGTAGGCAGAGAGAGTTACAGGACGAGGAGCCTGTTGAGCCTGAGTTTGAGGATGTTCATGTGCCTCCAGTTGTTCCGCCTGTTCAGCCTGCCTATCAGCAGGGTATGTCTAACCCTGAGACAGCTTTGTTCTATGCCCGAGTTGGCAGGATTGCGTTTGACGGTACTTCTAATCCATTAGATTTTCTGCACGCGATCGAGACTCAGACTTGGACTGCTCACACCGAGTACCAACGGATCATGATCGTCGAGTTATCTATCGAGGGACCAGCCCTAGATTGGTTCATTCAGATGATCCAGCCCTATATGATGGCGATGACCTGGGCTCAATTTTGAGAGCGATTTTTGAGGAGATTCTATCCAGAGCCTCTCCGTATGAGCTATCGTCTCCGGTTGACCAACATTTCTCGTGGTGATCGATCTGTAGAGGAGTACACTCGAGAGTTTCTTCGACTGGGTAGATATGCAGAGGATCTGATGCGAGATCAATACTTCGCGGTCACTACCTTCATTACCGGATTGGGTTCAGCATTTACTGGTATGCCTACAGCAGGCCTTACTCTGGAGTCTGTGATTGAGTTGGCCAAGGAGATTGAGCTGAGGCTAGTTAAGTAGGGAGCGATGCCTGATTATTACCAGTTAGGAGTTCAGTCAAGTGGATTGCAGACTACACCGTATTCAAGTTTTCATGTTGGTTCGAGTAGTCAGCAGCGAGGTCTGACTCAACAGAGTCAGAGGCAGCAGCAGCGAGTGCATCGGAGCAGTAGACATGGCCGTGGAGGTCAGCGTAGATTATTCAGATTTGGGTCAGGCGCTTCGAGCAGCAACAGTGGTCGTAGTTCTGGATCAGCGGCCAGTGTATGCTAGACCTGCGGTAGAGTCCATCAGGGACCGTATTACCTGACACCACTGACATACTTCAGATGCGGGCAGACAGGACATTTTGCCAGATCGTGTCCTTACTCCGGGTATCAACAACCGCAGATTCTGTGATTCCCACAGCAGTCGATTGCTAGTGCTGCACCCATGCCATTTCAGTTACCACCAGCTCAGCATCAGAGTTCCACTCAGCTTGTTCCACAGCATAGTCGTGGTATAGGTATTAGAGGAGGTGCCAGAGGTGTTGGCCAGGCTTCTACCAGTCAACAGGGAGGTCGAGGATAGGCCAGAGTCTTCCACCTTACTCAGTAGGATGCTCAGGCATCTAATGCAGTTGTGGCAGGTATTGTTTCTATTTGTTACCTGGATGCATGGGTTTTGTTTGATCCGAGTGCCACGCATTCGTTTGTTTCTCCCGTTTTTGCTTTCAAATCTTGTTGGCAAGCTTCGAGGATGGCTTTTCCTTTATTTGTTACCACTCCTCTGAGCGATTCCTTGGACACCGATATTGTTCTTTCTGGTTGTCCAGTTCTCATGGGAGATAGAGAATTACCCGCTGATTTGATTCTATTGGATGTGATGGAGTTTGATGTTATTTTGGGAATGGATTGGTTATCTCAGCACTATGCCGTGGTAGATTGCAGGAATAAAGAGGTGACTTTCAGAATTCCTGATGAAGAAGATTTTAAGTTTGTGGGTGATAGGAGTTCAGCACCTCAGAATCTTATTTCTGCTATTACGGCTAGGAAGTTATTGAGGAAAGGTTATCAGGGATATTTGGCATTAGTCAAGGATACTTCAGTGGAGAAGTTGTCACTCATAGATGTTCCTGTTGCTTATGAGTTTCCTGATGTTTTTCCTGAGGAGTTACCAGGTTTACCACCTTACAGAGAGATTGAATTATGTATAGATATGGTTCCAAGTACTACTCCTATATCTATGCCACCCTGCAGAATGGCTACTGCAGAGTTGAAAGAGTTGAAGGAGCAGTTGCAAGAGTTATTGGATAAGGGTTTTATCAGACCCAGTGTTTCTCCTTGGGGTGCACTAGTCCTGTTTATGAAGAAAAAGGATGGTACCCTGAGACTATGCATTGACTACAGAGAGCTTAACAAGTTGACAGTGAAGAACAAGTATCCTCTCCCGAGGATAGATGACTTATTTGATCAGCTACAGGGTGCACAGTTCTTTTCTAAGATTGATCTGAGGTCGGGTTATCATCAGTTATGGATTAGTGAAGCCGATGTTCCTAAGACAGCATTCCGCACTAGATATGGCCATTATGAGTTTTTGGTGATGTCTTTTGGTTTGACTAATGCACCAACAGCTTTTATGGACCTGATGAATAGGGTATTCATACCGTATATGGATTAGTTTATAGTAGTCTTCATCGATGATATATTGGTTTATTCAAGGAGTATGGAGGAGCATGTATATCATTTGAGGATTGTACTACAGACACTGAGAGATCATCAGCTTTATGCTAAATTCTCGAAGTGTGATTTCTGGATGGAGAGTGTTTCTTTCCTTAGACACGTAGTGTCTAAAGAAGGTATCCAGGTTGATCCACAGAAGATTGAGGCAGTGTCTGAGTGGCCTAGACCGACTTCTATTACAGAGATTCGTAGTTTTCTGGGTTTAGCCGGGTATTATAGGAGGTTTGTGCAAGATTTTTCCAGAATAGCAGCCCCTATGACTCACTTGACTCAGAAGAATGTTAGATTCGAGTGGTCAGAAGCTTATGAGAACAGTTTCCAGTTGTTGAAGGAGAAATTGACCACAACACCAGTATTAGCTTTGCCTAATAGTGTGGATAAGTTCACAGTCTATTGTGATGCCTTTAGAATTGGCCTTGGTTGTGTGTTGATGTAGAATGGAAGGGTGATAGCCTATGCTTCGAGGCAGTTGAAGAAGCATGAGCAGAACTATCCTACACATGACCTTGAAATGGCTGCAGTGATCTTTGCTTTGAAGATTTGGAGACATTATCTGTACGGGGTGACTTGTGAGATATTTACTTATCACAAGAGCCTTAAGTACATTTTCCAGCAGAGAGATCTGAATCTGAGGTAGAGGAGATGGTTGGAATTATTAAAGGATTATGACTGTGAGATTTTATATCATCCGGGTAAAGCTAATGTGGTAGCAGATGCCTTGAGTAGAAAGTCCTCAGGCAATCTTGCTCACATCAGTGTTGAGAGAAGACTGTTGATCCAGGAATTGCATCTGATGGTGGATCAAGGTCTGATGATGAAGATCAGTAGATCAGGTGGACTGCTAGCTCAATTTAAGGTGCGATCTGTACTGAGGGATAGGATTAAAGTAGCTCAAAGCCGAGATCCTATTCTAGAAGAGCTTGCAGAAAATGTCCGAGCAGGAAAGTTCACTGATTTCACACTCGATGATGATGGTGTGTTGTGGATCAGTGGTAGATTATGTGTTCCTGATGTGGATGATTTGAGAGAAGAGATCCTAGAGGAAGCACATTCTACAGCCTACAGCGTTCATCCGGGCATTACTAAGATGTACCACAGTATCAGAGATTTATACTGGTGGGATAGATTGAAGAAGGATGTCGCTGATTATGTTGCTAAGTGCTTGACGTGTCAGCAAGTGAAAGCTAAACATCAGAAGCCTTCTAGGAAGCTTTAGCCTCTTCCTATTCCCGAGTGGAAGTGGGAAAGGATAGCTATGGATTTTGTGGTCGGTTTACCTCATTCTAAGGATGGATACGATTCCATCTGAGTGATTGTAGACAGGTTGACGAAGTCTGCACATTTCCTACCTGTGAAAGCCACCTATTCCGTAGCTAGATTGGCAAAACTGTATGTGAAGCATATTGTGTGCCTTCATGGAGTACTTGTGTCCATTGTGTCAGATAGAGGTTCAATGTTTACTTCTCATTTTTGGCAGAAGTTGCAGGAAGCGATGGGCACTAGGTTGGACTTTAGTACTGCTTTTCATCCTCAAACAGATGGTCAGTCTGAGAGGACGATCCAGACACTGGAAGATATGTTGAGGATGTGTGTCCTGGATTTGGGAGGTAGTTGGGATGATCATTAGCCACTTATTGAGTTTGCATATAATAACAGCTACCATAGCAGTATTGGTATGGCACCATATGAGGCGTTATATGGAAGGAAGTGTAGATCCCCATTGAGTTGGGATGAAATTGGTGAGAGAGCTTTGACTGGACCTGAGATGGTTCAGGATGCTGCAGAGAAAGTCACCATGATTAAGCAAAGATTAGAGACCGCAGTTAGTAGACAGAAAAGCTATGTGGATCCTAGGCACAGAGATGTGGAGTTTCAGGTAGGGGATTTTTATTTTTCTGAAGGTATCTCCGATGAAGGGTGTGATGAGATTTGGTAGGAAGGGTAAGTTGGCACCGAGATATATCGAACCGTATGAGATTCTGGAAAGAGTTGGCACTGTTGCATATCGGTTGGATTTGCCTCCGAGTATGTCACAAGTGCATCCAATATTTCATATCTCGATGTTGAGGAAGTAATTCTTAGACCCTTCTCACGTGTTGCAGCCCGACAGTGTAGAAGTGAGTGAAGATTTGACGTTTGTGGAAGAACCTGTGGCGATTGTTGATTATCAAGTTCGACAGTTGAGGTCGAAGCAGATTCCAATGGTCAAGGTTCTGTGGCGTAGCAACAGAGTTAAGGAGCATACATGGGAGACTGAAGCTGAGATGCGAGCTTCTTACCTGTATCTCTTTCCTTCCTGATCCTGTAATCTTTTCTTTCTGGAATTCGGGGACGAATTCTTGTAAGAGGGGAAGACTGTAATATCCCGTGTTTTTTAAATATTTTAATACTGCATCGGGATATGCAGTGTTAATAATTTTTAAATATGATATTGATATTTCATAAGTTGTTAATTAATTAAAATTGATTTTTAATTGTTTATTATTATTTTGAGTGCTTTACGTAAAATTTTCCTGGGACTTGTATTTTCGAGAAAATTGATACGTAAACTATTTATATTTAATTATTTTAAATGAATTTCCATAATTCCATGAACTCATACATATTTTTAAAATACTAAACACCGTATATATGTATACTTATTTATTTAATTAGGGTTTGATTAATTACCCTAATATTATAATATTTATTTATTAGTTTATTGTTATTTAATTATTTTATTTAGTATTAAATTATTTAAAATATTAAATTATATGTGTGTGGTGTATATTTAATGTGTGTAATTTAATATTATTTTAATATATAGTATAAAGTATATATATATACATATATACATTAAATATTAACAAAATCAAAAAGTTTAACTTATTTACCAAATTGCCATTCTCCCTTCTTCAACATCCCTGATCACTTCCCTCACCGTTTCACCGTCTGCTGTCCCAATTTCTTACCGTTGGTGTGCCATCTGGCGTGCCACCTCCTTCCTCAGCCTTCCCCGCTGCCTGTTGCAGCCATTTCCGGTGTCTGAAGATCGATTTTGGCTGGAGAAGCCGAAAGTGGGAGCAACATCGTTCACGATGTTTTTCGGCCATCGTTTTCGACACCGCTGGTCTCTTTCTTCTCCTTGAGCTCCGATGAGTGTAATTCCAAGCTTTGTTTCACTTGAAATGGTCTTGATTTGCTTAGGTTTCGATTTTTCGAATTCGGCCATATTAGGGTTTTTGATTTTTTTTGAACATCAATTTGATTGATTCATGAAGAATTCCTTCACAAATGTTGTTCCCCTTAGCTTAATCTTCATGTATGAATTTTTTGTAGAATTTTTGGAGATTATTTTGATTTTTGGGTATTTTTGAATATTTTAATATTATTTTCTAATTTTCGGAAATTAATTAATTAAATTATGAATTGTGTTTTATGATAATTATAGGTTTTGAAATGAATTATAGAAATTTATTTGGAATTTTTATGAATTTCTATGTATTTATTTGAATTTAATTAGGTTTATGTAATTTTGGAAAATTAGGTTAATTGTGTTTTTAATTGAATTTAATTGGTTAATTGAGTTTAATTATTGATATTATTGATTAATATGTTGAGAAAATTAATTTTGTATAATTATACTATTTTTGGTGAATTTTTGGAGTAATTTTAGTATATTTATATATATAGGGGTATTTTGATAATTTTACCCTAAATGGACTAAAAATGTAATTAAATTGGTTTTAATAGTTATTTAAGGTATAAAAATGATTTCTACAAATTATTTAGTATTTTTAACTAATTAAAACTATTTTTCGTGAATTATTTTCAATTATATATATAATATACGATTTTTCTAAATAAAATGAGTTTTATCGGTTTTTAATGTATTTTAAGGTTAATTACGTAATTTCTATGTATAAAATGTATTTCTGTGATATAAGAGTATTTTTGGTATTTTATATTTGTTATGTGATTGTGGACCCCGGTCGGTAGACTATAGTTTGGAGTCCGACCGAGGGGTTGTGAATGGATCGTTGTGCCTGTTTTTCGAAGTGTATTTCTTTGCAGGACCGGCTCTACTCTTTGAGTAGAGAGATGTCCGTTTTACAGGGGAGGTTCTGTCGAATTTTTGGTAGAATTCTCATAAAACGTGATATCCGGTCGAACCCTAATTTCGATTCTGTGTCTAATATTCTAGACCGAGTTTCTAGGATTTTCTGTTAGGTTTATTCTGATGTCCGTTATTTATTGTTTGTTTAGTTGCGCCGAGACCGAGGCCTAGTGGACCAAGCCCGTCGGACCCATCTCGTGGAGCGCACTAAGTGTGAGTTACTATTTTATATATATGTGCTTTAGGATGTATGATTTTAGAAATATATGTTTTATTTTGATTAAATATGCATAAATAATGTGATTTGTATTTAAGTATATTTTTAGTTTATTTTTGGTTTATTTTTAGTATATATTAAATTATATGCATGTTTTATTAATAAATTATATTTAAAATATTTTTAAATATATTTCTAGCTTAATTTGTAATTTGATTGGATTTATTTGACGTATATATACTCAAAATATACCTGGTTTACTTTTGGCATATTTCCAGTATATATATGGGTTATATTGTTATTTTATTTAAATTCATGCATCATTTATTACTGAATGAATGTTTTATATTTATTAATGAAGGATATCAATAGAACGTGCTATCTAGTGGGCAGCACTAGGACCGAGTACGTACCGGTGCGCTTATAGCATTTAGGCTATATTACTAACCTATTTGTGGATATTGATTAGTTATGATTATTTGATGTGTGAGATATGATTTGGGAGTGTGATTGCTGGAGCTCGATTGACCTAGTGTCTCGGGCCAATCATACTGACAGTCAGACTGTTGGAGCTCGGTTGACTTAGTGTCTCAGGGCCAGTCTACTGTCTAAATGGAATAAGTGAATATATTTTGGAATAAGTGAGCCTGTGTGGCTAGAGTGTTGTCTAACACTGTTATTGTCATGACCCAAAACAGGGGCCATGACCGGCGCTAGGGAACGGGAATTCTTTCGAATCCGGAACCCGTAGCAAGCCTAAAAATAAAATAAATCATACAATAACAATAATAACAATTTAATATACAGCGGAAATGAAAATCATAATATCATAATATTATCCACATCAATTGGATTTAAATCAAATTATCATCACATAGATATAATCTTTAATACAAATCCAGTTTCAATATAATACATCCCTTTAAAATAAAGTACATGAAATCCAATATTTTAATTCACAACTACTGCAGTGTCTAGATAAAATAAATAAGACTCAAGTATATAATTTACATAAAGAAGCCGGGGCGGAAGAAATCCGGCGTATCGACCTGCTACTGAGGTCTGAAGAAGTTGACTCTCCTGAAAAATAGTCAACGGAGGGGAGTCAGACCTCACTGAGTGAATTACTATAATATATATACATACACACTAAGTGATAATGCATACAGTCAACAGTATATATAATATGTATATATACAGGCAAATTCATACAGATGCAGAAAAATCATTTTTATATATTTTATTGAAAAATCCCAGCTTATGAAGGATCACATAGAACCCTAGAATATCGCAACCTCAGAAAATAGTGTTAAACAACACTCTAGCCATACAGGCTCACTTATACCAAATATATCCACTTAATCCATATGGACAGTAGACTGGCCCCGAGACACTAAGTCAACCGAGCTCCAGCAGTCTGACTGCCAGTGTGATTGGCCCCGAGACACTTGGTCAACCGAGCTCCAGCAATCACACCCACAAACCACATCTCACATATCGATAATCATATCAAATCAATATCCACAAATAAGTTAGTAATATAGCCTAATGCTATAGGCGTACCGGTACGTACTCGGTCCTAGTGCTGCCCACTAGGTAGCACGTTCTATTGATATCCTTCATTCTTAAATATAAAACATTCATTCACAAAAATAAATGATGCATGAATATAAATGAAATAACAATATAAACCATATATATACCGGAAATATACCAAAAGTAAACCAGGTATATTTCGAGTATATATATATCAAATGCATTCAATCAAATTATAAATTAAGCTGGAAATATATTTAAAAACATTTTAAATATATTTTATTTACAAAACATGCATATAATTTATTATATACCAAAAATAAACCAAAAATATACTTAATGTAAACTTAAGAAATAATCAAATTATTTATGCATATTTAATCAACATAAAACATGCATTTCTAAATCATGCATCCTAAGCATATATATATATAATATAGTAACTCACCTAATGCGCTCCACGAGACAGGTCCGACGGGCCTGGTCCACTAGCCCTCGGTCTCGGCGCAACTAAACAAGCAATAAATAATCGACATCAGAATAAACCTAATAGAAATCCTAGAATTCAATCTAGAGTATTAAAATACGGAAACAGAATTAGGGTTCGACTGGACATCACGTTTTACGAGAATTCTACCGAAAATCCGACAGAACCTCCCCTGTAAAACGGACATCTCTCTACTCAAAAGAGTAGAGCCGACCCTGCAAAGAAACACACTTCGAAAAACAAGCTCAACACTAATCCACAACCCCTCGGTCGGACTCCAGACTACAATCTGTCGACCGGGGTCCACAAACACAGAACAATTCCAGATATAATAAAAATATCCTCACAACATAGTAATACATCTCATAGGTAAAAATTACATAATTAACCTTGAAACACTATAAAAACCGATAAAACTCATTTTATTAGAAAAATCGTATATTATATATATAATTGAAAATAATTCACGAAAAATAGTTTTAATTAGTTAAAAATACTAAATATTTTGTAGAAATCATTTGTATACCTTAAATAACTAATAAAACCAATTAACTTACATTTTTAGACAATTTAGGGTAAAATTACCAAAATACCCCTATATATATAAATATACTTAAATTACTTTAAAAATTCACCAAAAATCATAAAATTATCCAAAATTAATTTTCTCAACATATTTATCAATAATATTAATATTTAAACTCAATTAACCAATTAAATTCAAATAAAAACACATTTAACCTAATTTTTCCAAAATTCCATAAACTTCAATAATTCAAAATAAATACTTAGAAATTCATAAAAATTCCAAATAAATTCCTATAATTCATTTCAACACCTAATTCAACCATAAACTCAAATTTCATAATTTAAATAATTAATTTCCGAAAATTAGAAAATAATATTAAAATATTCAAAAATACCCAAAAATCCAAAAAATCTCCAAAAATTCATACATGTAGATTAAGCTACTAGGAACAACATTTGTGAAGGAAGTTTTCATGAATCATCCAATTCGAAGCTCAAAAAAATCAAAAACCCTAATAGGCCGAAATTGACAAAATCGAAACCTAAGCAATTCTAGACCATTTTAGCTCAAACCAAAGCTAGAATCACACTCACCAGAGCTCAAGGAGAAGAAAGAGACCGGCGGTGTTGAAAACGGTGGCCGGAATCGGCGTGATCGACGGTGGATCGATTTTCGGCTTCTCCGGCCAAAATCGATCTCCAGACGCCGGAAACGGCCTCCGCAGGCTGCGAAATTGGTCGGGGAAGACGGTGGCACACCGGACGGCACACCCACAGTGAAGGAACGGCACGGCAGCGATCGGAAATGGAGAAGGGAGAATCGGGAGGAAGAAGAAGAAGTCGGGGGCAAAATGGTAATTTTCCAAACTTTTTGATTTTTTGACAAATATATGTATATATATATACTTTATACTATATATTAAAATAATATTAAATTACACACATCAAATATACACCACACACATAAAAATATTAATATTTTAATAATTTATACTAAATAAAATTAATTAAATAACAATTAAACAAATAAATAATTAATAAAATATTAGGATAATAATAAACCCTAATTAAATAAATATACACACACAGGCTTTATTTAATAATTTAAAAATATGTATGAGTTCATGCAAGTTCGTAAATACATTTAAAATAATTAATAAACATTGTTTACGTGAAAATTTCCCCGAAAATGCAAGTCCCGGGAAAATTTTACGTAAAACACTGAAAATAATACACAGTAGTTAAAATAGGTTTTAAATACATATTAACTCGTAAAAATATCATATAATGTATAGAAATTATTAACACTGCATATCCCGGTACAGTGTAAAAATATTTTTAAAAACACGGGATATTACAGTCTCCCCCCTTACAAGAATTCATCCCCGAATTCTAAAAAGAAAAGATCAAGAAGGAAAGAGATACAGGTAAGAAGCTCGCATCTCAGCTTCAGTCTCCCACGTATGCTCTTCAACTCTATCGCTACGCCACAGAACCTTGACCATCGGAATCTGCTTCGATCGCAACTGCCGAACTTGAAAATCAACGATCGCCACAGGTTCTTCCACAAACGTCAAATCTTCACTTACTTCCACACTGTCAGGTTGCAACACGTGTGAAGGATCTGAGATATACTTCCTCAACATCGAGATATGAAATACTAGATGCACTTGTGACATACTCGGAGGCAAATCCAACCGATATGCAACAGTGCCAACTCTCTCCAGAATCTCAAATGGTCCAATGTATCTCGGTGCTAACTTACCCTTCCTGCCAAATCTCATCACACCCTTCATCGGAGATACTTTCAGAAAAATAAAATCTCCAACCTGAAACTCCACATCTCTGCGCCTAGGATCTGCATAACTCTTCTGTCTGCAAACTGCGGTCTCTAATCTGCGCTTGATCACGGCGACTTTCTCTGCAGCATCCTGAACCATCTCTGGTCCAGTCAAAACTCTCTCACCAATCTCATCCCAACACAACGGGGATCTACACTTCCTTCCATACAACGCCTCGTATGGTGCCATGCCAATACTGCTATGGTAGCTGTTATTATATGCAAACTCAACAAGTGACAAATGATCATCCCAGCTACCTCCCAAATCCAAGACACACATCCTCAACATATCTTCTAGTGTCTGGATCGTCCTCTCAGACTGACCATCTGTATGAGGATGAAAAGCAGTACTAAAATCCAACCTAGTGCCCATCGCTTCCTGTAACTTCTGCCAAAAATGAGAAGTAAACACTGAACCTCTATCTGACACAATGGACACAGGTACACCATGAAGGCACACAATATGCTTCACATACAACTTCGCCAATCTAGCAACTGAATATGTGGCTTTCAAAGGCAAGAAATGTGCAGATTTCGTCAATCTGTCTACGATCACCCAGATGGAATCGTATCCATCCTTCGAACGAGGTAAACCGACCATAAAATCCATAGCTATCCTTTCCCACTTCCACTCGGGAATAGGAAGAGGCTGAAGCTTCCCAGAAGGCTTCTGATGTTCGGCTTTCACTTGCTGACATGTCAAGCACTTAGCAACATAATCAGCAACATCCTTCTTCAATCCATCCCACCAATATAGATCTCTGATACTGTGGTACATCTTGGTAACACCTGGATGAACGTTGTAGGCTGTAGAATGTGCTTCCTCTAAAATCTCCTCTCTCAAGTCATCCACGTCAGGAACACACAATCTACCACTGATCCACAACACACCATCATCATCGAGTGTGAAATCAGTGAACTTCCCTGCTCTGACATTCTCTGCAAGCCCTTCCAGAATAGGATCTCGGCTTTGAGCTGCTTTAATCCTATCCCTTAGTACAGATGGTACTTTAAACTGAGCTAACAGTCCACCTGATCTACTAATCTTCATCATCAGACCTTGATCCACCAACAACTGCAATTCCTGGATCAATGGTCTTCTCTCAACACCGATGTGAGCAAGACTACCTGAGGACTTCCTACTCAAGGCATCTGCTACCACATTAGCTTTACCCGGATGGTAAATAATCTCGCAATCATAATCCTTTAACAATTCCAACCATCTCCTCTGCCTCAAATTCAAATCTCTCTACTGGAAAATGTACTTAAGGCTCTTGTGATTAGTAAATATCTCACAAGTCACCCCGTACAAATAATGTCTCCAAATCTTCAAAGCAAAGATCACTGCAGCCATCTCAAGATCATGTGTAGGATAGTTCTGCTCATGCTTCTTCAACTGCCTCGAAGCATAGGCTATCACCCTTCCATTCTGCATCAACACACAACCAATACCAATTCTAGAGGCATCACAGTAAACTGTGAACTTATCCACACTATTAGGCAAAGCTAATACTGGCGCTGTGGTCAACTTCTCTTTCAACAACTGAAAACTGTTCTCACAAGCTTCTGACCACTCGAATCTAACATTCTTCTGAGTCAAGCGAGTCATAGGGGCTGCAATCCTGGAAAAATCCTGCACAAACCGCCTATAATACCCGGCTAAACCCAGAAAACTTCGAATCTCCATAACAGAAGTAGGTCTAGGCCACTCAGATACTGCCTCAATCTTCTGTGGATCAACCTGAATACCTTCTTTAGATACTACGTGTCCAAGAAAAGAAACACTCTCCATCCAGAAATCACACTTCGAGAATTTAGCATAAAGCTGATGATCTCTCAGTGTCTGTAGTATAATCCTCAAGTGATATACATGCTCTTCCATACTCCTCGAATATACCAGTATATCATCAATGAAGACTACTACAAACTGATCCACATACGGTCTGAATACTCTGTTCATCAGGTCCATAAAAGCTACTGGTGCATTAGTCAAACCAAAAGACATCACCAAAAACTCATAATGGCCATATCGAGTACAGAACGCTGTCTTAGGAATATCAGATTCACTGATCCGCAACTGATGATAACCCGACCTCAAGTCGACCTTAGAAAAGAACTGTGCACCCTGTAACTGATCAAACAAGTCATCTATCCTCGGGAGAGGATACTTGTTCTTCACTGTCACCTTATTCAACTCTCTGTAGTCAATGCACAGTCTCAGGGTACCATCCTTCTTCTTCACAAACAGGACTGGTGCACCCCAAGGAGAAACACTAGGTCTGATAAAACCCTTATCCAACAACTCTTGCAACTGCTCCTTCAACTCTCTCAACTCTGCAGGAGCCATACGATAGGGTGGCATAGATATAGGAGTAGTACCTGGTACCACATCTATACAGAACTCAATCTCTCTGTGAGGTGGTAAACCTGGCAACTCCTCGGGAAAAACATCAGGAAACTCACAAGCAACCGGAACATCTGTGAGTGACAACTTCTCCACTGACGTATCCCTGACCAATGCCAAAAACCCCTGATAACCTTTCCTCAATAACTTCCTAGCTGTAATAGCAGAAATAAGATTCTGAGGTGCTGAACTTCTATCACCAACAAACTTAAACTCTTCTTCACCAGGAATTCTAAAAGTCACCTCCTTATTCCTGCAATCTACCACGGCAAAGTGCTGAGATAACCAATCCATTCCCAAAATAACATCAAAATCCATCACATCCAACAAAATCAAATCAGCGAGTAATTCTCTATCTCCCACGAGAACTGGACAACCAGAAAGAACAATATCGGTGTCCAAAGAATCACTCAGAGGAGTGGTAACAAACAAAGGAAAATCCATCCTCGAAGCTTGCCAACAAGATTTAGAAGCAAAAATAGGAGAAACAAACGAATGCGTGGCACCCGGATCAAACAAAACCCATGCATCCAGGTAACAAACAGAAACAATACCTGCCATGACTGCATTAGATGCCTGAGCATCCTGCTGAGTCAGATGAAAAACTCTGGCCTGACCTCGACCTCCCTGCTGACTGGTAAAAGCCTGGCCAACGCTTCTGGCACCTCCTCTAGTACCTCTACCATGACTCTGCTATGGAACAAACTGAGTGGAACTCTGATGCTGGGCTAGTGGCAACTGAAATGGCACGGGTGCTGCACTAGCAATCGACTGCTGTGGGAATCGCGGAATCTGCTGCTGCTGATACCCGGAATAAGGACATGATCTGGCAAAATGTCCTGTCTGCCCGCATCTGAAACATGTCAGTGGTGTCAGATAACACGGTCCCTGATGGACTCTACCACAAGTCTGACAAACACTGGCCACTGATCCAGAACTACGACCACTGCTGCTGCTCGAAGCACCTGACCCAAATCTGAACGATCTACGCTGACCTCCACGGCCATGTCTACTGCTCTGGTGCACTCGCTGCTGCTGTCTCTGACTCTGCTGAGTCGAACCTCGCTGCTGACTACTCGAACCAACATGAAAACTCAAATATGGAGTAGCCTGCGATCCACTCGATTGAACTCCCAACTGGTAATAATCAGGCATCACTCCCTGCCTAACTAATCTCAGCTCGATCTCCTTAGCTAGCTCAATCACAGACTCGAGAGTAAGACCTACTGTAGGCATACCAGCAAAAGCAGAACCCAAACCAGTAACGTATGTAGTAATAGCGAAATACTGATCTCGCATCAGATCCTCAGCATATCTACCCAGACGAAGAAACTCTCGGGTATACTCCTCTACAGATCGATCTCCACGAGAAATACTAGTCAAACGAAGACAATAACTCAAATGAAGAGGCTCTGGACAAAATCTCCTCATGAACCGCTCTCGAAACTGAGCCCATGTCATCGTCATCATATAGGGCTGGATCATCTGAATGAACCAATCTAGAGCTGGTCCCTCGACAGACAACTCAACGATCATGATCCGCTGGTACTCGGTATGAGCAGTCTGAGTCCTAGTCTCAATCGCATGCAGAAAATCTAAAGGATCAAAAGTACCATCAAAAGCAATCCTGCCAACTCTGGCATAGAACAAAGCTGCCTCAGGGTCAGACATACCCTGCTGATAGGCAGGCTGAACAGGCTGAACAACTGGAGGAATAGGAACATCAAACTCAAGCTCAACAGGCTCCTCGTCCTGTAACTCTCTCTGCCTACGGCGACCTGCCGCTCCTCGAGGTCTACCTCTGCCACGACCTCTACGTCTAACTGGCGGCTCAGGAGGTAAAACCTCATCCTGAAAAGACTCATCATCCTCGGCCTCAACGACCGGTGGAGCGACACGCGCTCGCCTCCTCATTCTGAAAAGACAAACGGAAAGATTCAGACAAAATAGACAACGGAAGAATAACGCTGAAAACTACAGCAAGGAATACTCATCAAGACATACTCGAACCTAATACACTGCAGTAGTCCAACAGAAAACACAACTTTAAAACTAGGGCCACATCTCACATAACTAAGCCTTGACACAGAACTCCGCTCTGATACCAACTTTGTCATGACCCAAAACAGGGGCCATGACCGGCGCTAGGGAACGGGAATTCTTTCGAATCCGGAACCCGTAGCAAGCCTAAAAATAAAATAAATCATACAATAACAATAATAACAATTTAATATGCAGCGGAAATGAAAATCATAATATCATAATATTATCCACATCAACTGGATTTAAATCAAATTATCATCACATAGATATAATCTTTAATACAAATCCAGTTTCAATATAATAAATCCCTTTAAAATAAAGTACATGAAATCCGATATTTTAATTCACAACTACTGCAGTGTCTAGATAAAATAAATAAGACTCAAGTATATAATTTACATAAAGAAGCCGGGGCGAAAGAAATCCGGCGTATCGACCTGCTACTGAAGTCTGAAGAAGTTGACTCTCCTGAAAAATAGTCAACGGAGGGGAGTCAGACCTCACTGAGTGAATTACTATAATATATATACATACACACTAAGTGATAATGCATACAGTCAACAGTATATATAATATGTATATATACAGGCAAATTCATACAGATGCAGAAAAATCATTTTTATATATTTTATTGAAAAATCCCAGCTTATGAAGGATCACATAGAACCCTAGAATATCGCAACCTCAGAAAATAGTGTTAAACAACACTCTAGCCATACAGGCTCACTTATACCAAATATATCCACTTAATCCATATGGACAGTAGACTGGCCCCGAGACACTAAGTCAACCGAGCTCCAGCAGTCTGACTGCCAGTGTGATTGGCCCCGAGACACTTGGTCAACCGAGCTCCAGCAATCACACCCACAAACCACATCTCACATATCGATAATCATATCAAATCAATATCCACAAATAAGTTAGTAATATAGCCTAAAGCTATAGGCGTACCGGTACGTACTCGGTCCTAGTGCTGCCCACTAGGTAGCACATTCTATTGATATCCTTCATTCTTAAATATAAAACATTCATTCACAAAAATAAATGATGCATGAATATAAATGAAATAACAATATAAACCATATATATACCGGAAATATACCAAAAGTAAACCAAGTATATTTCGAGTATATATATATCAAATGCATTCAATCAAATTATAAATTAAGCTAGAAATATATTTAAAAACATTTTAAATATATTTTATTTACAAAACATGCATATAATTTATTATATACCAAAAATAAACCAAAAATATACTTAATGTAAACTTAAGAAATAATCAAATTATTTATGCATATTTAATCAACATAAAACATGCATTTCTAAATCATGCATCCTAAGCATATATATATAATATAGTAACTCACCTAATGCGCTCCACGAGACAGGTCCGACGGGCCTGGTCCACTAGCCCTCGGTCTCGGTGCAACTAAACAAGCAATAAATAATCGACATCAGAATAAACCTAATAGAAATCCTAGAATTCAATCTAGAGTATTAAAATACGGAAACAGAATTAGGGTTCGACTGGACATCACGTTTTACGAGAATTCTACCGAAAATCCGACAGAACCTCCCCTGTAAAACGGACATCTCTCTACTCAAAAGAGTAGAGCCGACCCTGCAAAGAAACACACTTCGAAAAACAAGCTCAACACTAATCCACAACCCCTCGGTCGGACTCCAGACTACAATCTGTCGACCGGGGTCCACAAACACAGAACAATTCCAAATATAATAAAAATATCCTCACAACATAGTAATACATCTCATAGGTAAAAATTACATAATTAACCTTGAAACACTATAAAAACCGATAAAACTCATTTTATTAGAAAAACCGTATATTATATATATAATTGAAAATAATTCACGAAAAATAGTTTTAATTAGTTAAAAATACTAAATATTTTGTAGAAATCATTTTTATACCTTAAATAACTAATAAAACCAATTAACTTACATTTTTAGACAATTTAGGGTAAAATTACCAAAATACCCCTATATATATAAATATACTTAAATTACTTTAAAAATTCACCAAAAATCATAAAATTATCCAAAATTAATTTTCTCAACATATTTATCAATAATATTAATATTTAAACTCAATTAACCAATTAAATTCAAATAAAAACACATTTAACCTAATTTTTCCAAAATTCCATAAACTTCAATAATTCAAAATAAATACTTAGAAATTCATAAAAATTCCAAATAAATTCCTATAATTCATTTCAACACCTAATTCAACCATAAACTCAAATTTCATAATTTAAATAATTAATTTCCGAAAATTAGAAAATAATATTAAAATATTCAAAAATACCCAAAAATCCAAAAAATCTCCAAAAATTCATACATGTAGATTAAGCTACTAGGAACAACATTCGTGAAGGAAGTTTTCATGAATCATCCAATTCGAAGCTCAAAAAAATCAAAAACCCTAATAGGCCGAAATTGACAAAATCGAAACCTAAGCAATTCTAGACCATTTTAGCTCAAACCAAAGCTAGAATCACACTCACCGGAGCTCAAGGAGAAGAAAGAGACCGGCGGTGTCGAAAACGGTGGCCGGAATCGGCGTGATCGACGGTGGATCGATTTTCGGCTTCTCCGGCCAAAATCGATCTCCAGACGCCGGAAACGACCTCCTCAGGCTGCGAAATTGGTCGGGGAAGACGGTGGCACACCGGACGGCACACCCACAGTGAAGGAACGGCACGGCAGCGACCGGAAATGGAGAAGGGAGAATCGGGAGGAAGAAGAAGAAGTCGGGGGCAAAATGGTAATTTTCCAAACTTTTTGATTTTTTGACAAATATATGTATATATATATATTTTATACTATATATTAAAATAATATTAAATTACACACATCAAATATACACCACACACATAAAAATATTAATATTTTAATAATTTATACTAAATAAAATTAATTAAATAACAATTAAACAAATAAATAATTAATAAAATATTAGGATAATAATAAACCCTAATTAAATAAATATACACACACAGGCTTTATTTAATAATTTAAAAATATGTATGAGTTCATGCAAGTTCGTAAATACATTTAAAATAATTAATAATACATTGTTTACGTGAAAATTTCCCCGAAAATGTATGTCCCGGGAAAATTTTACGTAAAACACTGAAAATAATACACAGTAGTTAAAATAGGTTTTAAATACATATTAACTCGTAAAAATATCATATAATGTACAGAAATTATTAACACTGCATATCCCGATACAGTGTAAAAATATTTTTAAAAACACGGGATATTACAGTTATGAGGTTGCGATATTATAGGGTTCTATTTGATCCTTCATAAAAGATGATTTTCAATAAAATATATAAAATGATTTTATTACATCTGTGTGTATTTGCCTGTATATATACATATTAGATATATATTGTTGATTGTACACATTGTCATGTAGTATGCATGTATATATATTATAGTAATTCTCTCAGTGAGGTCTGACTCCCCTCCGTTGACTATTTTTCAGAAGAGTCATCTTCATCAGACCTCAGTAGCAGGCCTGTACGCTGGATTTCTTCCGCTCCGGCTTCTCTATGTAAACTGCTTATCTGAGTCTTGAGTTTTATTTTATCTAGACACTGCAGTAGTCATTAAATTGTTAAAGAGATGTTGTATTATATTTGAACTGGATTTGTATTAAAAGAGTTTATATATATATGAGATGAGTATTTAATTTCAATCCAGTTGGTGCAAATGTTATTTTAATATTTATGATTTTTATTTCCGCTACATTATATATTGTTATTACTATTGCATGTTTTATTTTATTTTTAGGCTTGCTACGGGTTCCGGATTCGAAAGAATTCCAGTTCCCTAGCGCCGGTCATGGCCTGTGACATTTAGTTACTGGACTTAGTTGCTCAAGGCTTAAATGCTCGATGCAAGGACATGAGGCTTACATGCTTGGAACCTCATTACTATAGAAGCGACCTGAGGGTGCTAGCTTCAGTCATTAGACTTAGATGCTCAAGGCTTAGATGCTCGGTGCAAGGATGCGAGGCTTACATGCTCAAAACCTCAGTACTATAGAAGTGACCTAAGGGTGCCAACTTTGGTCACTGGACTTAAATGCTCAAGGCTTAGATGCTCGGTGCAAGGATGCGAGGCTTTCATGCGCGAAACCTCAGTACTATGTAAGCGACCTGAGGGTACTAGCTTCAGTCACTGGACTTAAATGCTTGGTGTAAGGACATGAGGCTTACATGCTTAAAACCTTAGTACTATAGAAGCGACCTGAGGGTGCCAGCTTCAGTCACTAGACTTAGATGCTCGGTGCACCAGAGGCATGGCTTGAGTGCGGGATTGTCAGAATGTGCCAAAAGAGTAACTCGAATTCTTGTTCCGAGTAAATAGAAAAAGAGCTTGGTAAAGAAGCAGTCAAGTCGAGGCATGGCTATGTCGCTTTGATTCCTAGGGATTTAAAATTTGAATCGCATGAGCGATGAATCTTTTCATGTGTCAGTAAATAAGACATTTTTACTGTCATCATAATGATCACTCGATTAATGGGTTTCACTTTTCCCAAATTGCCCTTAATGATATATGGAGAAGCGAAGTAATGATGAGGGAAATTAATGGCATGTTTCCAGGTTGTTCTGTAACTCTATAAATATCTTTCTGCTCATCAACTGATGCATTTTGTCCTTTTTTTCACCATTGTCACTTTTGTGTTGCTACTACCGCTTCATTTTTGTCTGTCGTGATCTTTGTACTTTGTAACCAGGTGATCTTTGTCTTTCTCCTCATTTTTTCCTTTATTTTTCTTTCTTGCATTTTTTATTCTTCATAGAAAACATTATGGCACTGAGAGAATAGGTTAGTTTTAACTTGTTTGTGTTGAAAATAGATGATGAACTGTTGGGGTGGTATCGGAGGCGGTTCTGTATTCCCACCGATTACACCCTCCACATAGTAAATAGAAAGTTTAGGGCTCACACTCCTATGTTAGCGTTTAGTAGATTAATGGTGTATTTTGACCAGCTAGAGGGGGGGTTTAAAGTTTCCATTACATCCATTTGTTAAGAGATTCATGAATAGGCATAACATAGCGCCTGGTTAGCTCCATCTGAATAGCTATAGAATTTTGAATGGGTTCATCTAGCTGATGCACGAAGAGGGGAAGGAACCCAATGTAGACATTTTTTGATATCTATATAGTCTGGCTAGGAAGAAAGGAGAACTAATTTTTTCCTTGTTAATTGTTCCTAGCCATACCCTTTTTATAAAACTTCCAGACCTCCATAAGAACTGGAGGCATAATTTTTTTATCATCGAGCACCTGTCGGACTTTGTTGATGTCCAGTGAATATGGTCTGATGAATACCACAAAGTAAAATGGCCTGTGAGACTTCCCGATCACAATGCGGAGATGGTTTTGCAGCTGCATCTCGATGGTCTTATCAAAGCTCAATCAGCTGAGGATGTATCCAGGAGATACCTGTGGAGAGTATGTCTAAACCGTGTTCATTCTGCTAGTACATTTATGCTACTTAAAGGTATCCTTCTGACTTACTCTGTTTTTTCAATTGTAGATGGCTGACTTTTTTTATTTTATAGGCAGGATTTCCCTTCTAGCTGACGAGTCAACAACTTCGAAGGAAGTACAAGCATCCCCTTCTCCAGAACTTGAAGCCCTTGTGGTCCTTGAGGAGATGGTCGTTCATCCTAAAGGTAAAGTTGTAGTCGAATCATCCCGTGTTGGGAAGGGAGGTCAAAAAAAAAGGTGGTTGATCAAGCAGGACTCTAATGTTGAAGGGCTCGATGAAGAGATATACATCCAACGTCTGAGGTTGTCAGGGTGTTTGGATATGAGGGGGTGGATGCTGAATAAAATGATCCTCTGAGCATCTCAAACAATCAAGTGAGAGATCAGTATGCCCAGTCACAGAGGCTGTTAATGGATATGCAGCATTGGTTTGAGGAGGGTCTGAAGGGGCTGCTTGATTCAATGATCGACCATTCTTTAGAAGTAAGTGAATGTTGCTACTTATACTATTTACTTACACTTGTACTTGTGTTTAACATAAAGTTCTCTTGTCACAGATGACCCAGGCCTTGCTACTGGCCAAGGACCAATATTTCTACTTAAAAAGCCAGTACAATATGAAGGAGACGAAGGTCGGGACAATAGCCATTGACTTCGAGAAGAAGCTGGATAGCGCCAAGGCAGCACTAGAGCTCTACCAGATAAAATATATGGAGGCAAAATCTAAGGCTGAGGTGGGCTAAAAGAAAATTGCCGATCTGGAGCATAATCAAGGTCAATTGATAAGGAGGATTGAAGAGCAGGATCTTCAGATTATAAATTTGGAGAGGAGGCTATCTGAGGTTGAGAAGTCCTAAGAAAATGATAAAAGATCCTACTAAAATATGGTAGGGGGATTTCTCAAGGCCTATAGGTCTGAATGTAAGAGGATCCTGCTCTCTCAGAATCCCAAGTTAGACTTGGGAGTGCTGGATCAAATAACGCTGGCAGACCTTGCAAAGATTGTTGCTGAGGAGGATGCTCATCTAAAGGCAAGTACTTGATGTACGAGGAATAATATTGAGTCTGCTACTACTGCTGAGCCTACTGCGCCTTCGAATACTGCTGATGCTATTTCCCCTCTGTCTCTGGGCCTGATGGTCTGGATATACAAGTAGTAGAATAGAAACCTTTCTCATTTTTTGTTTCTCTCTCTTTTTTTTTAATCAATCGATTGTAAAACCATTGTTGCTTTAATAAAGAGATACTTTATTGAATATCATTCTAATTACAGTTTATTGATAGTATTTTCTAAGGCAATCTAAGTTTTAAAATCATAGTAGCTCTTTGCCTTTTTTATCTCTTAGTTTGTATGCTTCTTTGGTTGTGTGTTCTGAGATTTGATATGGGCCTTCCTAATTTGGACCTAGTTTGCTAGTTCATGAGTTGCCTTTGTCAATATCTGCCCTTTTGAGTACCCAATCCGCTAATTTAAATTGTCTTGGGTGACTCCGTCGGAGATGGTATCGTGCCACTTTCTGCCAATGTGCTTCAGCCATAGCTGCTACCCTCTCGCGCCTTTCCTATAATAGGTCCAGACATACTCAAGCATCAATGTTGTTGATGTTGTGATCAAGACTGTGACTGGCTCTATAACTTGGTGAACCAATCTCTACCGGTATTAACGCGTCCATGCCATAAGTCAGTCTAAATGGTGTCTCCTTGGTGGATGATCTAGGAGTGGTTTTGTAGGCCCAGATTATATTGTTAAGCTCTTTAACCTAATTTCCTTTTTTCTCATCAAGTCTCTAATTTAATCCTTGCATGATAATTTTATTAGTGACTTCCATTTGCCCATTTATTTCCGAGTGGACTATCGAGATGAAACGAAGCTTTATTCCAAGGTCTAAACAAAAACCTCTAAACTTTTTATTATCAAACTATTTTTCGTTGTCCGTAATCAAAGTGTGAGGGATGCAGAATCTACATATGATCTCTTTTTAGAAGAAATGTTATATCTGGCCTTCTGTGATGGTTGGAACTGCTTCCACTTTTACCCACTTAGTGAAATGGTCTATAGCCACAATCAGGAACTTTTTTTATGAAGTGGAAGTTAGGAAGGGGCCCAGGATGTCCATTCCCCATATGGCGAAGGGCTATGGACTTCTGATTAGATACAAGGGGTGGGAAGGCCTATGTTTGAGTCGTGTGAATTGCTGGCACTTGTGGCATGCTTGAGTTAGCTTATGGGCATCATTAGACATGGTAGGCTAGTAATATCCTTGGAGTAGTGTTTTCTGGGTTAGTGCATAGTAGGATTCATACGCTCCATAAATTCCTTCATGGATTTCCTTAAGTATATAATTCCTTTCCTTTGGAGAGACGCATATAGACTATGGGTGTAACAGGGATTTTATGTAGAGCTCCCCTTGGTGGATAGAATAGTGGGCTGCTCTCATTTTTAGCTTATAAGCTTTCAGTTTATCTTCAAGGAGAGTTTCGTGTTCCAGGTATTGGACTATCGAACGCATCCATTCTGAGACTTCCCGTATCTTCAAAACTTCAGGATCTTTTGCACTAGGTTTTGTCAATGCCTCAGTGAATTCCATATCCTTAAATGCTTGACTGTCTTCAGTTGCTGATTTGGCTAGGAGGTTAGCCCCAGAGTTCTCTTGTCTGGGTATTTAGATGATCTCCCATTAGCCCCTTTCTTGTTTGATCTGTTTTAAGAGTTGCCTGACTTTGTCCATGTACTTGGCAATGCTGGTGTCCTTGACTTAGAACATGTCATTAACCTGGTTTACTACCAGTTGGGAGTCCGAGTGTATTGTGAGGTGTTCAGCTCTAACCTCGATAACTAATTTCAAGCCTATGATGAGTGCCTTATATTCTACGACATTATTGGTTGCATTGTACTTTATCCGAACTGCATACGGATGTGAACTTTATACGTCCTTTGAGAATCACTCTAGCACTGGATCCTTGAGATGAGGAAGCTCAGTCAATATAGAGTTTTCATTCTGGTGCTTTTCTCATGGTGAGGTCTTCTGGAGCCATTTCTTGTACAAAATCTATTAATGCTTGGACTTTCACTTACTGGCAGGGCTCATAATCAATGTCAAATTCGCCCAGTAACACCGACCATTGAACCAGTCTGCCCGAGGTCTTCGGTCTTTATAAGATTTTCTGTAAAGGGAAATGGGATCGGACAATGATGGGATGTGCTTAGGAGTAATGTCAAAGCTTTCGGGACGAATGAACCATATCCATAGCCAGTTTATCCAACATGGGATACCAAACTTCAGATCCTCAAAGCATTTTACTGATGTAATATACTAGGTTTTGCTGGCTTCCCTATTCTATTACCAGTATAGAAGCGATGCATTCTTGGCCTACAAAGAGATGTAAATATAATATTTCATCTAAGATAGGCCTGCTAAGTAAGGGTGGTGAGGACAAGAACTTCTTGATGTCTTCGAAGGCTGCTTGGTAATTTGTAGACCAAATAAACTTTTTGGAATTTTTAGAGCTCAGAATAATAGTAGACAACGTCTAGCTGAGCATGAGAAGAAACACCCCAATGTTGTGATTCTGCTGTTTAGTTTTTGTACTTTATGGATATTTTTTGGGGCTTTCATGTTAAGTATGGCTTCCATTTTCTCTGGGTTAGCCTCAATACCCTTGTGGGATATCATTAATCCTAGGAACTTGCCCACTTTGACTCTAAAGACATATTTGTCTGGATTTAGCTTAATCCTAGACTTGCTTAATAATTGGAGAACTTAATCCAAATTCGTTGGGTGTTGTTCTGCATACTTGCTCTTGATGATGATGTCATTTATATATACTTCCATGTTTATGCCAATTTGGTCCTAAAGCACTTGGTTCATCATTCGTTAATATATTGCTCTAGCGTTCTTTAGTCCGAAGGGCATTACCTTATAGCAATATAGGCCTTCATGCGTGATGAAGGGCGTTTTCTCCTGATCTTCTTCCTTCATCAGTATCTGGTGATATCCTTGTATTGCCTCAATGAAAATATATAATCTGTGGCCATCAGTGGAGTTGATCGATCATGGACAATAGGTAGCTATCCTTGAGACATACCTAATTAAGGTTAGTATAATCCCTGTACATCCTATATTTTTTATTCGCTTTTTTGATAAGTACCACGTTGGCTACCCATTCTGGATGAGTAACTTCCTTAATGAATCCGGCTTCCAACAACTTCTTTGTTTCCTTAGTAATTATCCTCTGCCTCTCATAGGCAAAGGTTTTTTTTTTGGGCCATTAGCTTTGCTCTTGGTTTGATGTTTAAACTATGACAAGCAACCTGCGGATCCATACTGATGATCTCAGATGCCCGAGAAGTGAAGTCTTCCGAGTGTCTAGTAAGGACCTCCCTTATTTTTCCCTTGATGTCACGGTCGAGTTCATTATTGATCTTTACCACTTTGCCATCCATAATTTGTACAGCTTCTATGTCTTTAACTGGTTGTGGACCTGCACCCTGCTTCTCTATTTCCTATGTTTCTAGGGGCAAGGCTTCTGTCTGAGGCTTCATGGCCATCTGGTAACACTGTCTAGCCGTATGTTGATCTCCCCGGATGGTAAGAGTTCTACTCTCAACTGCAATTTTCATAGTTAAACGTCAGATACTGGTGACTACATCTGCTTCATAGAGCACCAGGCGTCCTATGATTCCATTGTATGCCAGTGGGAGATCCACCACATTGAATACTGTTTGGATAACTTTCATTTCTTCGTAATCTTGATTCCCAAATTCTAGGTTCAACTCTACGACTCTCATTAGCTATATAGTTCCTCCACATAAGCTTGTGATGGGGTTCTAAATGGTCTTCAGATTAGTGACATAGCCTCTCATCACTTCGTATGCATTCCAGGATAATGTGTTGATAGTGCTTTCATTGTCCACCAATAACCTCTTTACTAAGTAATTGTCTATGTATGCATTTATCACTAGGGCATCACAATGGGGATGGTGAACATGCAAACCATCTTTCGAATTGAATATGATATCTTTCTTCTTGAAGACTGGCTTTTCTCCCCTACTTCGTTTCAATTTCTTCTCAGTATTTTCTCTACCGATGGTCATGTTAGTAATGCCAATTGGCTCCTTCTGAGCTTTCTTTGCTTTCAGCCTGTCAATCACCTGAGTTTCTGGGTTTTCGCTCCTTCTCGATGTGTCTATGAAATTATTGAGTTTAACATTACGCACCAGTCTTTTTATAGTGTGCTTCAGCTCTCTACAAGCCTCAGTGTCATGCTTATATTCTTGATGACACTAGTAATATTGTCCCTTATTTAATGTGGATCTTCAGTTGGGGCTTACCCTCTTGGCTGGGGTGATTTCGACGCCATTCTGCCTTATCCACATAAGAATCCTGGATCGAGAGGTGTTCAGGGGTGTGTATCTATCTGCTTCCTTGTCAAATCTCTCTGCCAAGTTTTTAAAATTTATTTTTGTGAAGCTTACTCGTATGGATCTTAGTCTTTCATCTTTGGTCGGTGGCTTTTCTTCCTCCCTTCGCATCCTTTTATCTTCATCCATTTTTATCATTATGACTGCCATCGCCATTGCTTCCGCAAAAGTGATCGATTCCTTGGTCATTATCTTATCTTTAAGCTTGTCGAGTCTAGTGCCATTTTTTAAAGCTTCTATGGCAACTTCATTAACGAGGCTTTTGATCTGTGTAGCTGTTTTGTTGAACCGATCAAAATAACTTCATAGACATCGACCTCTTGTTGGCACATCTAAAGATCATTTATGTATTTAGCTGGGAGAATATTGGTGATGAACCTGGTACGAAACTGCTCCCCTAGATCCTCAAAAGAAGTGACAAAATTTTTCAGGAGTCGATGAAACCACTTTTGGGCATTCTTTGTAAGTGTGCTTGGAAAGACTCTACACATGATTCCATCATTCACATTCTTGAGCAACATCCTTATTCTAAACACCAATATGTGGTTGACTGGGTCTCTCTCCCGTCATACTGATCAAGCGGTGGGATTTTGAATTTAGTAGGGATCTCTATCTAAATTATCCTTCTTATGAATGGAGTTTTGCTGTCCATAACACATTTTCTTCCTTTCTTGGTTTTGTACGGGCTTTGTGTATAACCTTTTTAACTTTTTTAGCTAACTTTGAGTCATTAGGGGCCGGAATTGTTGAACTACATTCCCCTTCCGACGCTTTACCCTTTTCCCTGCTTGTCTCTAGTGCCTATCAAGGTGTCGTGTTATTATTGATTTAAGCTGGTTCAGAGTTCCCACTTTGTATTAAAGCATTTAGTTGTTGTTGCATTAAGGCTATCTGTGCTTGGATATTTTGTATCATAACTTCCTTATTTGATTGAGGTTGAGTGTTTGGTTTACAGTGTTTAAGTTTGGTATGGTTATTGTTGGTGTGTCTGTTAAACTCAGAAAAGGTATGAAGGGTATTGAATGATGGTGGTGTTATAAAGGAGCGTAATATGGAAAGTCTGTGCTCGAAGCCGGGCATCTCTAGGTGTTGTTAGGAAGTGAATGTGTGTGCCCGGATGAAGTTCTAGCATACTGAAAAGTGGCTAGAAGCACTATTGTTGAGAGAGGGGTTGAGGGGTCAGTCGAAGGAATAGGTACAAAAGGATTGATGTTAGTTTTAGGAGTTTAAGTTGGTGGTGGGCTGAAAGTCATGATGTGGATTTCTTTACCTTAGCAGGTATATGAATGACTTTTCCTAAGAGTTCCCACAAACGGCGCCACTTGATAACTTGTTTCCGGAACTCTTAAGCTTGAGAACCTACAATCAATGAATAGGGGGTAAGGTGAGAGGTGGGAAGAGTCCCCACAAACACTCTGATGCCTAAGTCAGAGAACAGAAAGAAAGTCTGTATAGAGAGCAAAGAACAATTAGAATATAAGAAAATGAGATGATTTAAAATGAGAGGTATAAGGTCCTATTTATAGTGATGCTTGAACCTGAAAGAAGTAAGGTTCCTTATGGGATAGGAATTCTAATCATAGTAGGAGAGTATTCCCTCTTTGCTTAGAAATCCTCTTCGGGATAAAAAATTTTTCATGACCAGATTCTGCTACCTTTTTTGTCCAGATAACTGTATTCAAAAAACAAAAATCCTTCAATTAAACATAAGTATATATAAACGGTATCACTTATCATCATGGCTTGAATTGTTGCTTTGGATAGTGGAAACAATGAAGGGAACACTATTGTTGTCGCAATCAGCCATGAAAATGAAGACAGGAAAGAAACTTCAAAATATCAGATATATGTATTAAAAAAAAAAAGCAAATAATTTTGAACAAAATAATGTGACAGGATAAGGGCCAAAGAAAAAGTAGAGACAGGGCAATTCAATGGTTTAAGTGATGAAGAACTAGCTTGATGAACTATTATATATAAATACAGTTCTGAGTTCAATTTTTTTTAATAAAAAAATAAAAGCAGAAGAATTTTATCAGTTTTACGAAGTCAACTTAAAATCCGAAATAATTGAACGACCTTGTCAAAGAAAAAAAGTCAAAACGTTTGACTTATAATTATTATGTTTACTATTCAATATTAATTGCACGCGTTCTGGATTATAAAGTATAAGCTATATTTAAAAGGAAATGAGCAAGAAAATGGTGTTCTAAGGAGTGATCGTAAATAGAATTGAAGGTTGAACTGGGTGAAGGTAATCAAAAGGTTGAAAGCAGAACATGTATAAGTTAATTATAGAACAGAAGCCTCACCATTTTTTAAGTATCTGTTAATAGATCCAATCTGCTTTTAAACTCATTTCTAGATCAGTGATTATACCAAATAATTGGTAATTGAACTCCTAATTTGTGCACTGTAATTAAAAAGAAATAATTATGCTAATTTAATATAATATTTTTATCTTAAACAGTTGTATTATTATCATGAATAGATTGTTTTCAATTGTTTGTTAAGTCTTGTAGAAGTATGATAATTTGTGTAAAGTCCACTATAATTTTTTTTTTTTATAAAAAATATGAATTTTTCATTTGTTAAAAATTTTAGGAAAATATATTTTGATAAAAAAATAATAATATAATCAAGAAGCACTAAAATAGAATTTATATTCGAATCGAGTAATATTTTATTCCAATTTTTAACCAGGTTGATTTTTAATTTGTAACTTCACAATCCAAATATGTCACACAATATTTTGATAAATTGTAAATTGATTCTTTAATTTTTAAATGAATCTGATTGTAAAGCCATTTGTAGAATATAACAATATGACTTAAAATCTATAAAAAGATAAGCATCAAAGTCTATAAAGATATTAAGAATTCAAAAATTAAAAAATAAAATGAAGAAAAATTATTGATTAAGAGAGAAAAAAGAGAGTTACTATGATAACTTAAAGCATTAGAAACATACATTAATTACTTTACTGGATATAATTGCTGGATACGAGAGGGCACCAGATTAATAAAAAAAATTCAGCATTGCTAGCATTTCAAGTATGGCTTCTCCATAACGAAGGATTTAACGAGATCATGGCTCCATATAACAATGCTGCTGAGCGCATATTCACCAGCTAACAACCCAGAACCAATAATGAAGCACAACTCCATAACAAAGCTACGATCACAACAAACATCAACTACTCTCAGGACTCCAGTCGGGTACCTTCCTCCCAAAGGATTGACCCAAACAAATGTCAAGAAGGCTAAATGAAACGAGTAGAACACCAAGAACCAGTTATACATGGAAGGGTTCTTTTCTTGAATCGCAAGATTGAGGAGACGGAACCATGATACATATGCTGCTGGAACAGCCAGTACCAAGTAAGCAACAGCAAGTAGAAATGACTGTGTTGCTACCCCGCCTTGAGACCATACAGCTGCTACTTCCATCAGATTCCATGAAAAGCACAGAATTAGTCCTAAAAATTATCTATATGCAACTTTCAGTAGCTGTTGCACTTGCTTCTCATGGCTTGAATTGTAGCTTTGGACAGTGGAAACTGAAGGGTTAACTTCATTGGAAGGAACACTAATGTAGTCGTGACCAGCCATGAAAGGGTGTTTTAAGAGCTCAAGATGAAACGGTGATTTGATTCAGTTCGAGAGACTAATCGTCAAATGTGTATATTGAATTGCAGCCATTGAAACATTATCCTTATTGCAGCCATTGAAACATTATCCTTTTTTTTCTCCCCAAGCCACTCATATCTACAACTCACTATATTCACACTAATTAAGTTTGATCTACACAGGACTACAAGACCAGCAAAAATTTTTCGAACAATTAAATTAATGCAATTGCAGATATTATAATCGAATTAAAGATCTAATTTAAGCCAGAATAATTTTCTGCAAGCTAATTTCAATAGTTGTTAGTACCATTATCTTTTTTTCTAGTAATAAACACTTTTTTTCAAGGGATAATTATGCCATTATTAGTCTCCGAAAGTTTTCATTTTAATAATTTGATATTCGCTTTTTTTTTAAATGACAAATAAGTATATGAATCTAAAAATAAATAATAATTTAATGTATTTAGTAGATCATTTTCAATTTATCAATTAATAATTCTTATCATACTCAAATTAATTATTATAACCTGAATTTTTATAAATTATAGAATTAAATTTCTAAGATTTGCAGTGTTAATAATTATTTTATTAAATTATGATATTTGATTATTAGTTGTAATATCCCGAGATTTTAAATAATTTTAAATTGTATCGGGATATACAGTGTTAATAATTTTGATAAATATATTTGATTATTTAATTAGTTTGTTAATTATTAAAGTTATTTTTAATTATTTTAAGTTTCTTATGTAAAATTTTTCCGAAAATTATATTTTTGGGAAAATAAAACCTAAATAAATAATAATTATTTACGTTAGTCCGTTTTATATAATTGCATGATTTTATTTATCATATTAATAATATATACATATACATGCATATATATATATTGAGCATTTAGGGTTTATTAATTTTATTTATGTATATATATTATATAGACTTTATTTTAATTAACATGTGATATATATATATATATATATATATATATATATATATATATATATATATATATATATATATATAAAGTTTGATAAAATTACAAAACGTGCCCCTCCTTCTTCCTCTCCAAACCCGACGCCCCTACCTCCCCTGTCAACACTGCAAATACATTTTCTTACCGTCGGTGTGCCTTCTGGCATGCCACCTCCATTTCCAGCTTGCTCTACCACCTACTACTCCCTTTTTCAACGTGTTTTGGTCGTTTCTTGGCCGAGAAACCGAAATCCAAGCTCAACTCTGTTCAAGCCGATTTCGGCCACCAAATTGGACACCGCCGGTCTCATTCTCTTCCTTGAGCTCCGGTGAGTGCATTTCTAAGCTTGGTTTCACTTGTTGGTCTAGATTTTTGTTGGTGATCAATTTTCCAATTCGGCCATTTTGATTTCTTTATTTTTTTGAACTTCAATCTTGATGATTCAAGCCAAGTCCCTTCACAAAGATTGTTCCTAGTAACTCAATATATATCCTGTAATTTTTGTAGGATTTTTGGAAATTATTTTGATTTTTGTGAATTTTTTACTATTTTATTAATATTTTCTAATTTTCGTAAATTAATTAGATAAATTGTGAAATTGAAATTATGGTGTTTTAGGGGTTAAAATGAATTTTAGAATTTAATTTTTTTGATTTTTGTATAATTATTATGAATTTATTTAGTTTAGGTGAATTTTGGAAAATTAGGTTAATTGAGTATTTTATTAAAAATAATGGATTAATTGAGTATAATTATTGATTTTATTGAATTATATGTTGAGAAATTAATTTTTGAGCAATTGTATAATTTTTAGTGAATTTTTGAATAATTATAGTATATTATGTGAATTTATATATATTAAGGGTATTTTAGTAATTTGATAATAAATTGGTTGAAAATTAAGTTAAATTGGTTTTAATAATTATTTGAGGTATAAAAATAATTTTTTACAAATTATTTACTATTTTTAACTAATTAAAACTATTTTTTGAAAGTTAATTTCAAATTATATATAATATACTATTTTTATAAATAAATGAGTTTTTAGTGATTTTTAATATGTTTTTGGGCTAATTAAGTAATTTGGATTTATAAAATGAATTTCGGTTAATATTTATGAATTTATCGAGAATTGTTGATTTTTAATAATATTTTATTAAAATTAGGGTTTTATTATAATTATTAGTAAAATAATTATTTTCAGTATTTTAAATATCTAATTTGCTATATTTTGGTTTATAAAGGGAATTTTTGGTATTTTTGGAATTTAAATGTATTCTGTGTTTCTCTCATGAATTGTGAACCTCAATTCATAGAATTGTAGTTTGGGAGTTCGACCGAGGGGTTATGTGACTGTGTATACTCGAAGTGTGTTTTCTTGCAAAACCGACTCTACTTTTTGAGTAGAGAGATGTTCGTTTTACAGGGGAGTTTTTGCCGAATTTTCAGTAGAATTCTCGTAAAACGTGACATTTGGTCAAACTCTTATTCCTAATCAGTGTCCGATATTTTAGATCGAGTCTCTAGGAATTTCATTAAATTTATTTTAATTTTGTGTTGTCATTTATTTGTTTAGTTGCGCCGAGACCGAGACCTAGTGGACCAGGCCCGTCGAACCCATCTCGTGGAGCACACAACTGTGAGTTGTTATTTTATATATACGTGTATTATGATGCATATATTTTAGAGATGTATGTTTTAATTGTATGAAATATGCACAAATAATTTAATAATTGCTTAGGTATATTTTGGTATATTTTAAATTAAATGCATGTTTTATTATTGATTTATACCTAAAATGTTTTTAAGTATATATATGTTTTATTTTTTGTTTATTTTATAATTGAACTGAATTTATTTGACATATATATACTTGAAATATACTTAGTTTATTTTTGGTATATTTCTAGTATATATATGGTTTATATTGTTATTTTAATTAATGTTATGTATCATTTATTTTATGAATGTATGTTTTATATATAAATGAAGGATATTGATAGAACGTGCTACCTAGTGGGTAGCACTAGGATCGAGTACGTACCGGTACAACGATAGAATTTAGGTTAAATTACTAACCTATTTGTGGATATTGATTGGATTGATGTATGATGCGATTTGAGAGTGTGATTACTGGAGCTCAGTTGACCAAGTGTCTCAGGGCCAATCACACTGACAATCAGACTGATGGAGCTCGGTTGACTTAGTATCTCGGGGTCAGTCTACTGTCCAAATGGAACAAGTGAATTTATTTGGAATAAGTGAGTCTATATGGCTAGAGTGTTGTCTAACACTATTTGAGGTTGCGATTATCTAGGGTTCTATTTGATCCTTCACAAATAGACATTTTTCAGTGTTATACATAAAATGATTTTGCTGCATCAGTGTGTATTTGTCTGTATATATATTTATTATATATACTATTGAATGTGTCCATTTGTCATTTAGTTATACATGTATATATATTATAACCATTCACTCAGTGAGGTCTGACTCCCCTCCGTTGATTATTTTTCAGGAGAGTCTTTGTCCTCAGAACTCAGTAGTAGACCTTTACGCTAAATTTCTTCCGCCCTGGCCTTATTGTGTAAATTGCTTACCTAAGTTTTATTTTGTATTCTAGACACTGCAGTAGTTGTTTCAGTGAGTTGTATCTATTATATATGTATGAGATTTAAATTTTAAAAGTTTGAACCGAGAATTTGTATTAAAAGATTTTATATATATGAGATGAATTTGTATTATTAAATTTGTTAGTAGATTATTATTTTATTTATGAGATTTAATTTCACAGCATAATGTTTTATTTATTTTAATATATGTTGCACGCTTTTATTTTATTTTTACAGGTTCTGGATTCAAAAGAATTCTCGTTCCCTAGGGCCAGTCATGACCCCTTGTTTTGGGTCATGACATTAGTGAAATTAAATTTGAATTATGGTGTTGAATATTATTTTAATATTATTATTCATGTAAATTATTGATTTAGTGTATTTGGAATACTTTAATATTTATTTAATAATTATTAGAGTATATTTTAATATATTATGTGGATGAAAATAAGGTAAGAAGATATTTTATTTTTTAAAAATAATAAAATTTTGTCCTTTTATACTTAAAAAAATGAAAACATGCAGTACTGATTTACCCCCCCCCCCCACTTCTTCTTCTTTTTCTTTTTCTTGCTTCTGCCATTACTAAACTAGCAACCCCTCCCCACGCTACCGTTCGTTCGTCCACGTTAAAGTGTCGATCACCCTCCACTAGGCCATCCCTTCCATCTCCTGCAAACACACACTCTCTCTCTTTCCTCTCAGTTTTAAGTTTTTGCCGGATCTTCTTCCCCTTACCGGTGACGTTTCTAGCTACCTCAAGCTGAGCTTGATAGCTTGTTCGCTTCGTCTCAGAGTGGGCTTCATTGTCCTTCCCTCAATCCGTCCGATCTGAGCCTCTAACATCTTCAATTTTAGGAAAATATGAGATTACCTAATTTTTGTTAATTAGTTAATTTTTTGTTAAACTAGGTTGATTAATGTTAAATTGATTTAAGATTATTGATTTAGAGGTTATGAGTTTTCCAAATATATGTTTAGATTTAATTTTGAAAATTATTTTCGAAATGACACTATTCCAAGCTCGGGGTTGTTGTTCTGAGCTCGGGAAGGTTATATTTTTAATAAATTTTACTTATTATTTTGAGCAAGTTTTGTGAAAAAAGCTTATTAAAATTATGTGTAGAATTTTTATTATGAATTTTTCAATGTTTATTAGAAAAATGAATTTTTGGAAAAATTAATATATAATAGTTGAAATTATTATTAATTATTATGTTTTTTTTATAGAATTTGAGTAATAAATAGCATCAAAATAATTTTTATAATTTATTTCCTATTTTTAGCTAATTATTAGTAATTTTCAGAAAAAAAATATATGAATAATGATTTTATTTATTATTTTTAAATTTAAATAAGTTTTTGGTTATTTTTATTATATATTTTAGCAATTTAAATAATTAATTGTAATTAATGCTATTTAATTGCAAAATTATAAGAATGGATTTTATTAATATAATCTAATTACAAATTAGAATTTTATTATTTATTTTGGAAATAAATATCTTTTATACTTTTATAATGTAAATAAATTGATTTGCAACATTTAAATGAATTTTTATAATTTTTGGCGAATAATTGGAATTTATATATTTTATTAATAGTGGATTGTATTAGTTCTCGGTTGGGCAATAATTGTAGTTCGGGACCCAATCCGAGAAGTTGAATTTTATGAATATTTTAAAATGTGTTTACATGAAGGATCGACTATACTTTTGTAGAAGGATGTTCGTTTTACAAAGGAGACTCTACCCAATTTTTGATAGATTTTTTGTAAAATGTGACATTGGATAGGTCCTAAGTTTTGAGTTTTAGTCGAGTTATATCCTAAATCAAGTTGTTCTTTAGAAATTTTAGATATATAAAATTAGGAATTTAATTCTATTGTTATTATTATTATTATTATTATTATTATTATTATTATTATTATTATTATTATTATTATTATTATTATTATTATTATTATTATTATTATTATTATTATTATTATTATTATGTCTTAGCAGTACCGCGAGCTAGGTTTACTAGACCGAGCCAACCGAACTAGAATAGAGGATCGCAATCGAACTGTGAGTTATTATTATATGTATGTATTGCATGTAGAACGTCATTAACATCCATATTTTGAATAAATAGGAATTTGTTATTTATTATGCTATATTTCATTAAACGTTATTTATCATTATTGTTAACATATATATATGTGTATGTGTGAATGTTAATTGTTATTAATGGATGCTGCAATATTCTAATATGAATTTCATTATGTTATTTATGATAAATGTTTTAGAGGATTGCCGTAAAACATGTCATTTAGTGGGTTGCACTAGAACTATTGTGCAACAGTACGATAGATGCTAGGGTATGAATTTTAATTGAATTGAGATATGGATAAATGGTTATTGAGAATTATGGATTAAAGATGTGTGACTGCGGATCCTTAGTTGACCTGCAATGAACTCGGGGCCAGTCAAACTAGTAGTGGGACTACGGATTCTCGGTTGACCTTTTTATATTCTCAGGGCCAGTCTATCGCCAAAGTTGGATAAAAGAAATATTTTTGGAGTTTATGGAAAGCTTGTTGGCTAGTGAAATACAATGATCGATGTTGCATAATATTTTAGGGTTCTACTCCAGTCCTTTACCTAAATCTTTCTATATATAATTATTTTAAAGTAATGTGATTTTGAACATCTATATGAAATGCATATATAAATTAAATAAATATAAATATGTAATTATTATATCGATGCTTGATTGTATGTGTCCTTAGGTTACGTGCATATACATAATAATAATTCACTCAGTAAGGTCTGACCCTCTCAATTATTTTTTAGGATACTTCTTGTCAGACCTCCTATAGTAGTTCCCTCTGTCAGACCCTTTCTTCTTCGACTGATCTATTTAAATTTTAAATTTCCCTTTCTTTGTATTACTAGACACTAAAGTAGTATTACATAACTGTTGTATTCACTAGTTGTCATCAATAGTGGTTGTATTTTGAATATTGTGAAATATTTTTATTAAGATATTATTTATGGAGATTCCTTTTTTCATTATTAAAAATTTTAATTTTGAGCATATTTATGGTTATATTTTATTAAGTTTTTATTTTGAGGCTTGCTATGGGTTTCGGATTCTAGCGAGTTCCCGTTCCCTAACATCGATCATGACTTTTGGGTTTGGATCGTGACAAAGTTAATATCAAAGTCTAGGTTTAGTATTATTGGACCTAGGTTATTAGAGTTTGAGTCTTCTTTGAAACTACTACATCAAATTAGGTTCGATTATGTCTTTGAAAAGTCTTTCTTGCTTTAGAATTATGCGTAACCGATAGGATGTCTATTTGTTGTCTATTTTTATCTGAATTGTGTTTATTTATGTTATTTTTAGTATGAGGTGGCAAACATGTATCGCTCCACCAATCGATCAGGTCGATGATAGTGAGTCTTATCAGGATGAGGCTCAAGATCCTATACCACCAGTTAGGCATAGGGGTTGAGATAAAGGTCGACATCGAGGAGCGACAAGTCACCATAGGCAAAGAGAGCTACAAGATGAGAAACCTGTAGACCATGAATTTAAAGAAGTTACTTTCATACCAAGGGTTCAATAAAGTGCAATATCAATACATTTGGCCATCTCACAGATGTAGCCTATGTATTAGTGGGGTATGTCTAACCTAAAGATAGCCTTATTCTACACTAGAGTCAATATTATAGTGTTTAATGGGACTTTATATCCTCTAGACTCCTCATATGTCGTAGAGATAAGGACTTGGATTATTGACATCGAGTACTAGAGGATTATGATCGTCGAGTTATCTATAGAGAGGCCAGCCCTAGATTGGTTTGTTCAGATCGTTCAGTCCCACATGACTACTATGACATGGGCTCAGTTTCGGGAGAGATTTATTAGATGTTTCTCTTAGATCCTATGCGGATGAACTACAGACTCCGGCTTACCAATATTTCCAAAGGCTACAGGTCAGTAGAGGAGTACACCAAAGAGTTCCTCAAACTGGGTTGGTATGTAGAGAACTTTATGAGAGATCAGTACTTTGGAGTTACTACATATGTCGCTGGATTGGATTCTACATTCACTGGGATGCCTACTATAGGATTAACTCTTGAGTCTATGGTAGAGTTGGCCAAAGAGATAGAGCTTAGATTGATCAGGCAAGGAGTTATTCATGATTATTATTAAATAGGAGGTGTCCAGGTAGGAGGATCTCAGAGCACCCAATACACTATATTTCAAATTGGCTATAGCAGTTAGCAAAGAGGATCTATTCAACAGGACTAGAGACTGCAGTATAGGATCCACTGGAGTAGGAGACATGACTGCGGTGGAGTTCGTAGACTATTTAAATTCAGTTCAAGTGCTACCAGCAGTAGCAGCAGCTAGAGTTTTGGTTATGGCAGTATAGGATCAACAGTCAGTGCTTGCCAGATGTGCAAGAGAGTCCATCAAGGACAGTGTTTCATAACTCTAGGATCATATTTTAGATGTAGGAAAATGGGACACTTTGCTAAAGCATGTCCTTATTCTGGTTATCAGTAGCAATTTCCATGGCATTCTATTGCTAGTATAGCTCCAGCTCCCTATCAGTTGTCGCCAGCTTAGCATTATAGTACTTTATAGTTTATGGCCTAGTAAAGGTGAGGCAGAAGAGGCAGAGGTAGTGTGAGAGGCTTTAGTCAGGCTTCCACCAGCTAGCAAGGAGGTAAAGGATACGCCAAAGTCTTCACTCCCATTCAATAGGAAACTTAAGCATCCAATGTCATTTTTGTAAGTACACTCCCAGTATGTTTCATTGATGCTAGAGTCTTTATTGATCCAGACGCCACTCATTCATTTATGTCCTTTATTTTTATGTTAAAGTTGGGTTGGCAAGCTGTGAGGATGGCAATTCCTTTATCGGTTGCCATGCCTCTAAGTGATTTATTGGACATCGATGTTGTTCTTCCTGGGTGTCCAGTGTTGGTAGAAGGAAGAGAATTGGCTATGGATTTGATGTTGTTAGATGTAATGGAATTTGATGTAAGTTTGGGAATGGATTAGTTATCTCAGCATTACACTATTATGGATTGTCAGAGTAAATAGGTGATTTTCAGAATTTTGAATAATAAAAAATTTAAGTTTAGGGGTGACAAGAGTTCTGCACCTCATAATCTTATCTTTCCTATCATGGTTAGGAAGATGTTGAGAAATAGGTGTCAGGGATACTTGGCATTAACCAAGGATACTATGGTAGAGAAAACATCCATCTCAGATGTTCCAGTAGCATGTGGGTTCTCAGATGTCTTTCCTGATGAGTTGCTTGGTTTACCACCTCACAGGGAGATCAAATTCTGTATTGATGTGGTCTCAAACATAGCTTTTATCTCAATACTGCCTTATAGATGGCTCCTACAAAGTTAAAAGAGTTAAAGAGCAGTTGTAAGAGTTATTGGACAAGGGTTTTGTTAGACCCAATGTTTCTTCTTGGGGTGTATGAGTTTTATTTATGAAAAAGAAATATGGTACATTGAGAATGTGCATTGACTACAGAGAGCTAAATAAGGTGATAGTTAAGAATAAGTATCTTTTTCTAAGGATAGATTATTTGTTTGACCAACTTCAAGGTGCACAGTTCTTCTCCAAGATTGATTTAAGGTTGGACTATCATCAGTTACGGATCAGTGAACCCAATGTTCCTAAAATGGCATTAAGTACTAGATATGGCCACTATGAGTTTCTAGTGATGTTCCTCGGGTTAATCAATGCACCAAATGCTTTCATGGATCTGATGAAAAGGATGTCCAGACCATTCATGGATCAACTTGTAGTGGTTTTCATTGGTGATATATTGGTGTATTCAAAAATTATGGAAGAGCATGTATATCACTTGAGGATAGTGCTACAGACACTGAGAGAATATAAACTTTATGCTAAATTCTCAAGTTATGATTTCTGGTTGGAGAATGTAGCATTTCTTGGACACATGGTGTCTAAAGATGTATTCAGGTTTATCTATAAAAAATTAAGTAATGTCTGAATGGCTAAGATCGATGACAATCACAGAGATTTAAAGTTTCTTAGGTTTGGCAAGGTACTATAGGAGATTTGTGCAGAATTTCTTGAGAATTATAACACCTATGACCTACCTAACTTAGAAGAATGCAAAGTTTGTATGGTCAAAGGCTTTTGAGAATAATTTTTAGATATTAAAGGAGAAGTTAACCATAATTCTAGTGTTGACTTTGCTAAATGGAGAAGAAAAGTTCATTGTATATTATGATACTTCCAGAGTTCACCTAGGTTATGTGTTGATGCAGAATAGTAGGGTAGTAGCTTATGCTTCTAGGCAATTGAAGAAGTATGAACAGAATTATCCTACTCATGACTTAGAGATGGTTGCAGTGATCTTTACTCTGAAGATTTAGAGACATTATTTGTATGGAGTGACTTATGAAATTTTCACTGATCATAAGAGCCTGAAGTAAATTTTTCAACAGAGAGATCGGAACTTGAGGCAAAGAAGATAGTTAGAACTTCTGAAGGATTATGACTGTGATATCTCATACCATCTAGGCAAGGCTAATGTGGTAGCAAATGTCTTGATTAAAAAGTCCTCAGGTAGTCTTGCTTATATTAGTGTGGAGAGGAGACATTTGATTTAAGAGTTGCACAAGTTAGTGGATCAAAGGTTGATGACGAAGATAAGTAGATAAGGTGGATTGTTAGCTCAGTTCAGAATCATATTAGTGTCAAAGGATAGGATTAAAGCATCTCAAAGCCAAGATCCTATTCTGGTAGAGCTTGTGGAGAAGATTCATGAAGGGAAATTCCTTGATTCCAATCTTGATGATGAAGGTATTCTTTGGATCAATGGAAGATTGTGTGTTCCTGATATGGATAAATTAAGAGAAGAGATCCTAGAAGAAGCTCATTATATAACATACAATGTACATCCAGGTGCTACTAAGATGTACCATAACATAAAAGATCTGTATTGGTGGGATGGAATAAAGAAGAATGTAGCTAATTTTATCTCTAAATGCTTTACTTGTCAACAAGTGAAAGCTGAACACCATAAGCTTTCTAGGAAGCTTCCGCCTCTATCGATTCCTGAGTGGAGATAAGAGAGAATTGCTATAGATTTTATGACAGGGTTACCTCATTCAAAGGATGGATACAATTTCATCTGGGTGATAGTGGATAGGTTCACCAAATTAGCTCATTTTCCACTAGTTAAAAAAAGCTACTTATTCTATAGCCAAGTTAGCTAAGTTGTATATTAAGTATATTATATGCCTTCATGGAGTGCCTATTTCCATTGTATTTGATAGAGGTTCTGTATTTACCTCTCAATTTTGGTAGAAGAGTTATGTTGATCCAAAGCGTAAAGATGTGGAATTTTAGGTTAGAGACTATATATTCTTAAAGGTGTCACCAATGAAAGGTGTTATGAGATTTGGTAAAAAGGGAAAGTTGGCACCAAGATACATTAGACCTTTTAAGATTCTAGAGAGAGTTGGCATGGTTTCCTATTACTTAACTTTGCCTCCGAATTTTTCTCAAGTGCATCTAATGTTCCATGTCTCGATACTCAGGAAATACATTTTGGACCCTTCACACGTGTTGTAGCCCTAGAGTGTGAAAATGACTGAAGATTTAATGTACGAGGAAGAACCAATTGTGATTGTTGACCGTCAAGTTTGCCAGTTGCATTCAAAATAGATCTTGAGGGTAAAGTGTTATGGAGGAACAACAATGTGGAGGAGCATACGTGGGAGACCGAGGCTGAGGTGTGGATGGCTTACCTTTACCTTTTTCCTTGTTCGGTTCTTGTATTCAGTTCTTTTTATTTAAAATTCAAGGATAAAATTTTATCAAGGGGAAAGATTGTTATAACTTGAATTTTTATAAATTATAAAATTAAATTTGTGGAATTTGCAGTATTAATAACTATTTTATTAAATTATGATATTTGATTATTAGTGAAATTAAATTTGAATTTTGGTGTTGAATATTATTTTAATATTAGTAATATTATTATTTTTGTAAATTATTGATTTAATGTATTTGGAATACTTTAATACATTTAATAATTATTACAGTATAATTTAATATATTATGTGAATGAAAATAAGGTGAGAAGATATTTTATTTTTTTAAAATAATAAAACTTTGTCCTTTTTTACTTTAAAAAAACAAAATGAAAAGTGCAGTACTTATTTTCCCTACTTATCACTGAACTAGCAGCCCCTCCCCACACCACCTTCTGTTCATCCACGTCAAAGCACCAGTCGCCCTCCACCAAGCCATCCCTTCCATCTCTAGCGAACACACTCTCTCTCCTCTCGATTTTAAGTTTTGGCTAGATCTTATGCCCCTTGCCAATGATGTTTCTGGCCACCTCAGACCAAGATTGATAACTTGTTCTCTTCGTCTCGGAGTGGGCTTTGATTCCCCTCCCTCAATTCGTCTAATCCGAGCTTCTAACATCTTCAATTTTAGGTAAATCTGAGATTACCTAATTTTGTGTTAAATTAAGTTGATTTATGTTAAAGTGATTTAAGATTATTGATGTAGAGGTTATGAGCTTTCCAAATATATGTTTAGATTTAATTTTGGAAATTATTTTCGAAATAGCACTATTCCAAGCTTGGGGTTACTATTTTGAGCTCATGAATGTTATATTTTTAATAAATTCTACTAATTATTTTGAGCACGTTTTGTGAAGGAAGTTTATTGAAATTATATGTAGAATTTTTATTATGATTTTTTCAATGTTTATGTGAAAAATGAATTTTTGAAAAAATTAGTATATTTTATTTGAAATTATTATTAATTATTATGTTTTTTTACAGAATTTGAGTAATAAATAGCATTAAAATAATTTTTATAATTTATTTCCTATTTTTAGCTAATTATTAGTAATTTCTGGAAAACATATATATATAATGATTTTATTTATTATTTTAAATTTAAATAAGTTTTTGGTTATTTTTATTATATATTTTAGAAATTTAAATAATTAATTGTAATTAATTCTATTTAATTGCAAAATTAGAAGAATGAATTTTATTAATATAATTTAATTACAAATTAGAATTTTATTATTTATTTTAGAAATAAATATCTTTTATAATTTTATTATGTAAATAAATTGATTTGTGATTTAAATGAATTTTTATGATTTTTGATGAATAATAGGAATTTATATTATTTTATTAATAGTGGATTATGTTGGTTATTGATTGAGTAATAATTGTAATTCGGGAGCCCAACTCGATATGTTGAACTTTGTGAATATTTTGAAGTATGTTTGCATAGGGGATCGACTCTACTTTTGTAGAGGGATATCCGTTTTATAAAGGAGACTCTGTAGAATTTTTGATAGATTTCTCGTAAAACGTGACATTAGGTTGATCCTAAATTTTCAATTTTAATCGAGTCGTGTCCTAGATCGAATTATTCTAAATGTATTAATTCTAATTATTATTATGATTTTTTCTTAATTGCATCACAAGCTAGGTCTATCAGACTAGGCCAGCTGAACTAGAATAGAGAGGTGCACTGGAACTATAAATTATTATTATATATATGCATTGCGTATAGAATGTCATTTGACATCCATATTTCAAATAAATAAGCATTTATTATTTATTATGCTATATTGCATTAAACATTATTTATCATTATTGTTAGCTATATATATATATTAATTGTTATTAGTGGATGCTGTAATATTTTAATACGAATTTTATTATTTTATTTACGATAAATGTTTTGGGGGATTGTCATAGAACATGTCACATAGTGGGATATATATATATATATATATATATTAATTGTTATTAGTGGATGCTATGATATTTTAATACGAATTTTATTATTTTATTTACGATAAATGTTTTGGAGGATTGCCGTCGAACATGTCACATAGTGGGTCACACTAAGATTGTTACACAACAGTACACTAAATGTTAGGCTATAAATTTTGATTGAATTGAGATATAGATAAATGGTTATTGAGAATTGTGAATTAAAAAGGTGTGACTACAGCTGCTCGGTTGCCTTACAATGTACTCAGGGCCAGTCATACAAATAATGGGATTATGGATCATCAATTGACCTTTTTGTGTACTCGAGGTCAGTTCATCACCAAAGTTGGATAAAAAAAAATATTTTTGGAGTTTATGGAAAACCTGTTGGCTAGTGAAATACAGTGATTGAGGTTGTGGAATATTTTCAGGTTCTGCTCCGATCCTCCACCTAAATCTTTTTACATATAATTGTTTTAAAGTGATGTGATTTCAAACATCTGTATAAAATATATATATATATATATATATATATATATATATATTAAATAAATATAAATATATAATTATTATACTGATGTTTGATTGTATATGTCATTCGTTGCGTACATATATATAATAATAATTCATTCAGTAAGCCTCTCAATTATTTTTCAAGATACTTCTTGTTAGACCTCTCATAGTAGTTTCCTGTGCCGAACCCTTTTTTCTCCAACTGATCTATATAAATTTTAAATTTTTCTTTCTTTGTATTGCTAGACACTACAGTAGTATTATACAATTGTTGTATTCACTAGTTGTTATTAATAGTGGTTGTATTTGGAATATTGTGAAATATTTTTATTAAGATATTATTTATGGAGATTCCTTTTTTCATTATTAAAATTTTTAATTTTGAGCATATTTATAATTATATTTTATTGAAATTTTATTTTACGGCTTGCTATGAATTTTGAATTCTTATAAATTTTTGTTCTCTAACGTTGATTATAACTCTCAGATTTGAGTTGTAACATTAATACTCCAATTAAATCTAATTAATTCTTAATAAAATTAGTTTGATTTAACCAAAAATTCAAATACGCAAAAAAATTGAAATAATAAAGAAAACTTTACATGATATGTGAGTCGCATTTTATTTAAAAACTATAAATAAGCTGTTGGGAGAGATTCTACCCAAATCAAATCCAATTATTACAATGAATTCCTTAGGAAAAAAAAATAATTATCTCAAAAATTTACTAGCACTGGAAATAAACTTTCTCTGTAATAAAAGATGTAACGAGATCATGTCTACATAGTTGTTAGATCATCTCCAGTAAGGCTAATCCCACCATGCATATGGCGGTAATACAGGTATGCACTGGTCAAAACCCCCAAGCTGATTACCATATTCATAGCTGAACAACAAAGAACAAATGAAGTACAAGACCCAAAAAAAGCTATGATCAGAATAAACATCAACTGCATTCAGCACTCCAGTTAGAGGTCTTCCAACCAGAGGATAAATCAAAATAAATGACCACAAGGCTAAATGGAACAAGAAGAACAGGAAAAACCAATTAAACAAGGAAGGGCTCTTTTCTTGAATAGCAATATTGAGGGTACGGTACCATGATGCATATGCTACTGGAACAGCTACTACCAATTAAGTAAGCAATGGCAAGGAATAATGACTGTGTCGCTACCCCTCCTTGAATCCATAGCGCTGCTACGGCCATCAAATTCCATAAAAGGCACAGAATGAGTCCTAAAAATGTTCCACAAGCAGAGTACTGTAACGGCTGCACATACTCGTGGCTTGAAATGTAGTTCTGGATAGTGGAAACTGAAAAGGGCTAAACCTTATCCATAGATGCTAGATCATCTCCAATAAGGCTAACCCCACCACGGCAGTAATACATACAGGCGCTCATCACAAGGCTGAATATGCTGAGCCCTAATTCAGCACCGACCAAGGCAGAATCAATGTAGAACAAGACTAAAAAAAAGCTATGATCACAACAAACATCAACTACACTCAGGATTCCAGTTGGATATCTTCCCTCCCGGAAGGGATTTCTAGAAAAAAGTTCCAAGAGGACTAAGTGGAACGAGTAGAACACCAAAAACCATTTAAGCATGGAAGGGTTCTTTTCTTGAATGGCAATATTGAGGGTACGGTACCATGATGCATATGCTGCAGGAACACCAACCACCAAGTAAGCTATGGCAAGGAACAACGACTGTGTTGCTACCTTGCCTTGAAACCATACTGCTGCTACGCTCATCAGATTCCATGAAAGGCACAGAATGAGTCCTAAAAATGTTCCATATGCAAATTTCTGTAACAGTTGCTCTTGCTTATCATCATGGCTTGAATTTTTGCTTTGGATAGTGGAAACAATGAAGGGAACAGTACTGTATTTGAAATCAGCCATGGAAATGAAGACAGGAAGGAAAAATATCAGATATATGTATATATATATATATAAGGAAGCAAATAATTTTGAACAAAATACTGTTACAGGATAAGGGCGTTATAGAGAAAAAGTAGAGACGGGCGATTCAATGGTTTAAGTGATGAAGAACTAGCTTGATGAATATTTATAAATAAATAAAAACCATGAGAGTTGTATCAATTTTACCAGGTCAACTTAAAATCCGAAATAATTGAAAGGCCAGGTCAAAGGAAAAAATCAAAATGTTTGACATATAATTATTATGTTTACTATTCAATATTAATTGCACACGTTCGTGATAAAGTATAAGCTATAATTAAAAGGAAATGACGAAGAAAATGGTGTTCTAAGGAGTGAACGTAAATAGAATTAAGGTTCAACTGGGTGAAGGTTCATGAGCTCACCCTGGCCAATGCCATCCTCACAGCCCAATTAAAGGGTTGAAAGCAGAACATGCATAAGTTAATTATAGAATAGGAGCCTGACCATTTTTTTTAGGTATCTGTTAATAGATCCAATCAGCTTTTAAACTCATTTATAACTCAATGATTATACCAAATATTTGGCAGTTGAACTCCTAATTTTTGCACTGTAATTAAGAAGATATAATTATGCTAATTTAAAATGATATTTTTCATCTTAAAAAGTTGTCTTGTTATCAATAGATTGTTTTCAATTGTTTGTTAAGCCTATAGAAATATGACAATTTGTGTAAAGTCGACTATAATAATTTTTTTATAAAAAATATGAATTTTTCATTTGTTTGAAATTTTAGAAAAGTACATTTTGATGAAACAATGACAGTATAATCAAGAAGCAATAAAATAAAATTTACACTCAAACCGAGTAATTTTTTATTGCAATTATAGCTCGACAATCCATACATACTACTCAATGGTTTTAATAAATCGTAAATTAACTTTTTAATTTTTAAATAAGTCTAATTGTAAAACTATTAGTAAAATTTTAACATCATAAATTAAAATCTATAAAACGATAACCATCAAAGTCTATAAAGATATTAAGAACTCCATAAAGAAAATATATATATATATATATATATATATATATATATATATATATATATATATATTGAAAAAGGAAATATGAAATTAAATCAAATCAGCTTGCAGTACATCAGCTATGAAGGAAGGGAAACAATTATTCCACTCCCTTTGATCATACATAGAAGCTATAGCTTTAGCTAAAGAATGGGCTATAGCATTTGATGATCTTCTAACACAAAATAACTGATTGTCACTCAGTTTTTCCAATAAGAGTTTACAATCTTTAACAACAAGACCCATTGGAGAGAAAGTGTTGAACTTTGTTAATACTGCATTAACTAACAGTTGAGAATCCGACTCAATTAACACCTTTGAAACAGCCTTGCTAATTAACCAAAAAAGAGATCTTTCAAAGCAAGTGCTTCCACCATAAAAGGGTCAAATAAGCCTAGTTTAGCTGCATGAAAAGTTGCAATACAAACAACATCAACATCTCGAAGCACACATCTAACCCCCATCCGTGCAGACTCTGTCATCATACTAACATCAACATTGCATTTTAAAAAACCCAACAAAGGCTTATTCCATCTGACAGGAGCTACAGGACCTACTAGAATTGGTATAGAAGTCTTCATTACCCTAATATGCTCCCATTAGTCATCATAACTAATAGCATCTTTTAGAAGAGAAACCTTTGTTCTTGAATTACTATTCCTTATTTTATAATTATGATTTCTCCAAAGGAACCATAAAATATTTGCTGCTACATTTAAGTCAGAACCCAAGAAGCTGGCCACTAAAAAAGACCATTAATCTTTTAGATCATCTGCGTGACTAGGTAAGTCTCCAAACTGTGACATCACCCATATTTTATGAGCAAATTGGCAATTAACTAAACTATGAAAGGTAGTTTCCATAACAGAAAAGCACATGGGACATAACTCATCTACCATAACTCGCTTCATCCTTAACTCTTGCAGGGTAGGAAGACAACTCGAGAAAGCCCTCCATAAAAAATTTTTATTCTTTGGATGGACTTTTAAATTTCAACAACTTCTCCAATTAAAAGAAGAGGAGTCCTTGTTTAGATAATAACCCCTTTATATAAATTTATAGCCACTCTTAACTAAATATTCACCATCCTTTTCAACGCTCTAATACCAGTAGTCATCATGATGAAAAGAACTCAAAGGCACTGCCAAAATGTTATTTAAGTCTCGCCACTAAATAGATCATTCAATATATCCATGTCCCGTTCCCGGAGTTCCATTTTAAATAGCGAGGAAACTTTAGCATCCTGTAATCCACTAAGTGGAGCAATTTTAAAAAGTGGATTATCAACATCTGAAAGCCACGGATGACCCTAAATATTAACAGTGTCACCTAACCTAATTCAAATTATGATTTTACTTCTTAGCAAATCTTGAGTAGCTAGGATACTTCTCTAAGTGAAACTGGGATTAGCACCCAAAGTGGCATCAAAGAAATTAGAATTTGGGAAGTACCTTGCTTTTAGCACATAGGAAGCTAAAGCTTGAGATCTGGTCAGGATTTTCCATCCTTGTTTGGCCACCATAGCTTTATTAAAATCATAAAGCTTCTGAAACACAAGTCCACCACAATCCCGAGGCCTACACATGCAATCCCAACTCTGCCATCTAATCCCATTGTCCTAATTTCCCATTTTACCCTACTAGAAATTATTCATCATTCTCTTAATTTCCTCACATAAAGAGATAAGAAGGAGAAAATAGTCATGACATAGTTGGGCAATGCTTAGACTATCGATCTCAATAAAACCTCCTTTCCCGCTCTAGAAAATAATTTAAATTGCCAACCTTGTAATCTCTTCCAAGCCTTTTCCTTAACAAAACTAAATATTTCATTTTTGTTACACCCTATAATTGAAGGCAAACCTAAATAATTACCATGATTTGTATAAAGTTGAACACCAATATTTGCACAAATATGAGAGCTGATATCCTCACTAACATTCTTGCTAAACTTTATAGAGGATTTTTAAACATTTACCTTCTTACCTGAAGCCTTCTCATATAACATTACACATTCTTTTATTGTTTGATAATCCTGAGAAGAAGCTTGAAACAAAATAAAGCTATCATTAGCATATAATAAGTGGGAGATTCTTAGAGCACTCCTCGCCACTTTTACACTATACAGCATGGCTAACTAATCTTTCCTTTGAAGCAAAGCAGATAAGCCCTCAGCATAAATTAAAAAGAGATAAGGTGATAATGGATCTCCTTGGCAAAGACCACGACTTAAAATAATAGGACCAATCTTTATATTGTGGTGTAGCACTGAATAAGACACTGAATTCAAAAATAACATTATAAGATCAACAAACTGCTTTTAAAATCCCAATGCCACTATCATGTTCTAAAGAAATTATCATTCCACCCTATCATACGCTTTGGACGTATACATCTTCAAATAAGCCCATCCAACCTTCCCTTGAGTTTTTCTTTGCATATAGTGACTAATCTCATACATAACTAGTACATTATCAGAAATAAGATGACTGAGAATAAAAGCACTATAAGATTCTGAGATGATTGAATTTAGCAAAGGCTTTGATCTGTTAGCAATTGCTTTAGACATAATTTTCAAGATCACATTGCACAAAGCTATTGGTTTAAATTTTTTTTACTTCACAGGATGCTTTACTTTTGGAACTAAAATAATATTTGTGACATTCAAGTTATAAAGGAGATGTCTATTATTTAAGCAATTCAAATAGAAATTAGTGACTGACTCACCTACCATATCCCAATGTTGTTAAAAGAAACCTGGGTTAAAATCATCAGGACCTAGGCTTTTGTCTAGATGCATATCCTTCAAAGCATCTATAATCTAATGAGCATGGAATGATTTAAGCAGCTCCTCATTTTGGTTATTTGTTACTCTTTGAGAAACCACTTGGATTATATCCAAATCATTATTGCCTTGAGAGAGAAACAAAGATTCATAGAATTACAAAATATGAGTTTGAAGCCCCGAATTCTAATCCACTTGATTACCATTATCATCAATCAAAGAAGAAATCTAGTTTTTTTTATGTTAAGAGGAGGCATAAGCATGAAGGGCTTTGGTGTTAAAGTCACCTACTTGAAGCCAAAATAACTTCGAGCACTGCTTTCAGTATTGTTCTCGCTGATCAAATAATCTCTACAAACGAAGATTGACCTGATTATAGTTGTCTCAATCCCCATTGTAAAATATTTTAAGCTGACTCAATTGACTTCTGCAACTATTAATTTCAGAAGAGAAGGTCTGCTCCAATTTCTCACCTCATCCTATTAAGGCCTGACCACAATAAATTAGCTTTTGTTGGGCATCACCATTAGCACATCTCTCCTAACTCTCAATAATCACCCACTTACACCCTTCTTCAAAAGCCTAACCATTCTCATATCGAAAATAGTGACTCCCTTGCATAACAAAATGAGCCAATTTTAACCAAAGAATAGAATTATCTGATGAGTATACCAACATATTAGTAACTTCAATATGAGGAAAAAGCTTAATCCAATCATTATTGCATAAAACCCTCTCCAAGTGTTCTTCCACATGACTTCGAGTACCCTTGCCACATTCCCAGGTGAACAAGTAACCTTTTATCCCTACATCCAACAGATGAGAATTTTCAATAATAGCTCTAAAGCCATTAATAAAAGAAATAGGATGAGGAATGGATCCCTTCTTCTCTTGATGAGAAAGTAAATCATTAAAGTCTCCCACACAACACTAAAGGAGAGAAGAAGAAGTTGATACCCCTCGATTGATGTCTCCTTCTACGTTTCGAGTACCCATAATACCCAATGAACCTCCATTCCTTAAAGTCTTAGTAAGAAATTCCAACATCAATGAAATTAAATGTAAAGCCCAATAATTTGACCTCCAATTATTTTTTCCAAAGAAAACAAAGCCCACCACCATTATTGTTTCCTTTCACAAAGAAAATCTTCTCAAAGCCCAATTTATTTTTAACTTAGTCAACACACTCCAATTGAACCTTACACTCCATTAAGAATACCACATTAGGCCTAAATTTGGATACTAGGTCTAGAAGTTCCTGAACTATTTATGGTTTACCCAGCCCATGAAATTTCTAACTTAAAAGATTCATAACGCCCAGCAGGCCTAAGTCTCAGGACTTGCCTCCACAAAGTTATTTTTACCCTGCCTAATAAGATCAATTATACCTACTTCACCATTCAAGCTTTCAAGCCCAACAATAGCAAGCCCGTCCCCCTTTCATTTTCTTTTAGCATCCATATATACCAACAAGGCAGAATCATCTCCCACATCAATGCCTTCCATAAAATCCGCTCCATTTGTGCTTTCCATAATCTCACCATTAGAATTTTGGAAGTAACCACCATAGTGGGATTCTTTCCCCTACCATTACCCACTAATTATGGAGCATGATTACCTTCCATAATTGTGATAACCCAATTTTTTTTAATTAATTATTATGTTTAAAGGTGGAATTTATTAGTGTTAATTATTATTTAAATATTATTAAATTATTATTAATAGTGTAGTTTTATTAAATTATTGATTAATTGTTATGTGTATATATATTTTGGGGGAAATTTAGATTTTTAAAAAATTAAAATATTATTTTTAAATTTAAGAGATTATTATTTTGTTTAAAAAAAAGTACAAAAACCAATTTTTTTTCTTTTTTTTCTTCTCCTTTCCTTCTTCTTTTCTCCTTCTCCCCTACACACATGGATAGCAACACCACTGCCGGCCACCACCATGCCGCCACCTCCACCTATCAACGCCACCACCAACAGCTATTGTTCCCCTCCCTGGCGACACCACCACTCCTTCTCCTTATCTTCCTTTTTAGTTTTTCTCTTGGTTGCCAGATTGCTCTTAGACTTGTCGGTAATGATTCCGACCATACCAGCTGCTGACACCGGTCTTGATCGAAATCTCTTTCTCTAGGCTTCATTTCCCCTTACTCAATTTGTTCGGGTAACTCCAGTAACGACCTCAATTTTATGAAATTGAGCTTGAATTTGATTTAATTAGATATAGTTGCTTTAAGATTATATGTAATTGAGGTTGAGATCTAGCTAATGGTATTTTTATGATTTTTCAAATTTTTTCAGTTCGGATTACTATTTAAATAATTGTTCTGGCAAGAAAAATTTTATATTTTTATTAAATTCTATTAATTATGTAGAATAAACTTTGTTAAGGAAGTTTTGTGAAATTATGTATAGAATTTTAAATATTAATTTTTAAAGATTATGTGTAAATATGTATTTTTGAGAAAATATTAGAAATTAATAAATTATTTGATTTTAATTGAAATTTTTTTTAAAAAAGGTAAATAAGCAACTTCATTAATAAGAGCAATCAAACACAATTACAAAAACTAGAAATAAAGGAATAGAAGACCATTCCTTTAACCCAGACATATAATGAGTTGCCTTGGCACATCTATGAGCAGCCTTATTATCTTATGGATAAAGCTTCAGCCTCCATTGGACACCTCATGCCCTAAATCTACATGGAACAAGCTTTAATAAAACCACCATCTGAATTTCTTAGCACCCAACCTAAGCCAGTAGCATCCTCATTTGAAAAGAGAGTTGCATCCACATTGAGTTTAACCTCATTCAAGCTCGGCCTTGACCACATGACATCACCATCAACAATTTCAAGTTCATAAGTCACAAGGAAAATATTAACACCTCTCGTTGAATTCCATTGTGCAAGATATTGCCTAGCTGCATTGAGAATAGATAGTTGTCTCATTTTTCTAGAATTCCATATGCAATTGTTTCAATTATTCCATACTTCCCAACATATGACTAAAAATAGAACACTATTAGTTTGGGAAAGTATAAAGAAATTGAGGTGCAGTCAATCAAGAATGTCATTAGCGCCCTTTACTTGAAATCCCAAAAAATTCTAATATAAATCTGCCACCTCATAAAACCAAAATACATGAATTAGTGTTTCCAAATAAGAAGAGCAAAGAGGGCACTAACCATTCATCTATACTCAACGAGTTTACAGTACAACATTTGTAGGTAAACGATTCACATTAAGACACCATAGGAAATTGTTTATTTTGTTTAGTATTTTCAAATGCCATATTTTTTACCAAGTACCATTACTACAGTCATCGACTTCTCCTCGGATCATCCTATAATAATTCTTCACTAAAAAGCGGCCCTTAAAGTCATAACATAAGAACCAGCTATTATTCACAACACGAGAGCTCAAAGGAATACTAAGAATCAATCTAGCATTCCTTTCATTAAAAAGGTGATTGATAAGATCTTTATCCCATGATTTTGAATTATGAGCAAAAAGATTACTCACCTTCGCCATCATTAAATTAGGAGCCATAAGAGATGACACAAAACCATTTTGAGTATCCTGAAGCAAAGGATCAAGCCAGATAGAAATCTTATCTCCATTCCCCACTCGAAGTCTTGCACTTTATGGCATGAAAGATTAAGTGGATAGTATGCTACGCCATGTATAATTGGGATTCGACCCAATTTTAGCTTCAAAGAAAGAGCTGGAAGGATAATACTTTGCTTTGATAATCCGACACATCAAAGCATCAGGAGCCATCACCAACCTCCATACTTGTTTACAAAGCGTAGAAAGATCAAAATCATGCAAGTTTTGAATCCCATACCTCCACACTTCTTAGGAAGACAAAGAGAGTCCCAACTCTTTTGCTTAATACCCTTTCTAGCTTCAGTTTTATAGCCCTACCAAAATCCATTCTTCAACCTTTTTAGTTTAGTGCAAAGCTGAATTAGGAGAAGAAAAACCTACATTATATAATTAGGCATGGCTTGGATGATAGTCTTAAGGAGCACCTCCTTGCCTGCTCTTGAAAGTAGTTTATTGTTCTACGAATGTAACTTAGTCCATATCCTATCTTTCACAAAGTTGACCCCCTCCTTTTTATTTCAGCCAACTAGAGAATGAAGGCATAGATAAATCCTAGGATCCCAAACCTCTCTCACATACAAAGCTAAACAGATGGTATAATGCGTATGAGGATCAGTGTTCACACTAAACATAACTATAAATTTATGATAATTGATAACTTGGCCAGAAGTGTTTCCATATATAATAAGGACCTGAGAGATTGTCTGACATTCCATAAAGGTAGCAAGAAAGAACAGATAGCAATCATTTGCAAAGAAAAGATGACTTATAATAAGAGAACCTCATACAACCGAACACCCATGCAAGGAACCTTTAGCTTCTTTTTTCCTCAACAGTGCGCTTAAACCTTCCATACAAAGAATGAAAAGATATGGCAATAATGGATCTCCTTGACGTAACCCATGGCTAGGCTCAACACAACCAACTAAATGCTCATTAAAAAGAACATTGTAGCTTATCGAAGTCACATAATACATAATTCTTTATATCCAAGCATCATCAAAACCCATCGATTCTAAAACTTGATTCAAATAAGTCCACTCAATATGATCATATGCTTTAGATATATCAAGCTTTAGAGCTACCACACCTACTTTTCCAGACCTCTTACAACGAAGATGGTGAATAACCTCATAAGCAATCAACACATTGTCAGTGATGGCTTGACTCATAAGAAACCCAATCTAAGCTTTAGAAAGCAATGGCTTCAATATGTTGGCCATTATTTTAGTAACTATTTTGTAAAGAACGTTGCAAAGCTCTATAGGCCGTAAATTAGACATCGACTTAACTTGTGATTTCTTCAGGATGAGAACCACAAAGGTAAGATTAAAGTCTTTTAGGAAAGTGCCTCTATGCATGAATTCTTAACAAAATGTCATAACCTCCTTACCCACAACTGGCCAAAACTTTTGGACCAATGATAGATTAAAACCATCTGAACCCAACGCCTTATTAAGGTGCATCTCAAAAATTACTGATCGAACTTCCTCTTCAAAAAAAGAGGTTAAAAGGTTTGCATTTTGGTTAGCTAAAACTTATGGCATACCAAATTTGATAAAATGTTTAAGTCACTCATAAAAGAGCAAAAAATATCAGAAAAATAGTTCAGAAAAATATTCCCCATAATACTTGGGTCCTCTTTCCAAACCCCTTACATATCTTTCAATTTATGAATGGCATTACATTTCTATCTCATCAATGCCTAGGCATGGAAAAATCGAGTATTTGCATCCCCATTCTTCAACCAAAACTTTTTAGCTCTTTGCTTCCAGTATAGCTCTTGATGAAGCAGTAATTTTGTATACTATTTGTGCAGATCTTTCAACCCTGCCACTCTATCTGAACTTTATAAAATTGAGAAAACTTTAGAGAATTTCTACAATTAGCAACTTATGTAAAGAGCCTATTAATTCTCTCACCCCAACGAAAGAGCACGTTCCCATACCTATTCAGCTTTAATAAGAGATTAATGTTACCCCAAAGAATCCCAGCAATTTGAGACTATCTCCTTACACTCTTCCACCCTAAGCCATGAATTTTTGAATATGAACCTCTTAATTTTAGGATGCCACACTTGCAAGACCAAATTCAAGAAAAGAGGTAAATGGTTAGAAGTGGATGTTTCCATAATCTGGATAAATGCATGTGGGAATTTTTTTCTCCAAGATTCTAACGCAAAACCCTTATCCAACTTCTCTTCAATACACTGAACCCTAAATCTTCTACTCCAAGTAAACTGATAACCTTTAGAAACAATTTCCACTAAACCATAATTAGAAATAGTTTTTAAAAAGGCTTAAAGAATCCACTCAAGATATCTAGCACGTCCCTTCTTCTCAGCTCTAGATAGAATTTCATTGAAATCTCCCATAATGACCTATGGAAGAGAAGAAAGAGAGGCTAAATTTTGTAAAAAATCCCAATCAATAGTCTTTTACTTCTATTCTGAGAGCCATAATAGCCAATGAAATGCCACTCCCCACACAACTCTTTATTCACCACAGCATCAATAAAATGTGTAATAACACCTAGAATATTCATCTGCACAGACTTAGCCTAAATGAGATCTAAACCCCCACTTCTTCCTACACTATCTACAATAGTATAATTTTCATAACCCAATTAACCCATAATAGATTGAACCTTATAACTAGTAGTCATTATTTTAATTAAAAAGATAAGATTTGGCCTAACCTAGCCCACCAGATCTTTAAGAGCTTGAATTACACGTGGGTTGACCAGCCTACAATAATTCCAAACTAGGGAATTCATAGTGATAAGTGGGTTTAACTATCAGGTCCCACCTCTAGCCCATTCTTAGTATTATGATCCACATTCATCAAGTCCATACCATTGAGCCCAAGGTCTCCATCCATAAGCCCATCCAGCATATGTTTTCTTTTAGTCTCATTAACCACAAGCTCAACATACTCCGAAGAATTTGTCCCACTAATTACCTTTCCATGCACATTGTTTTCATCTTCATAAGGTAGTTTGCCATCATGCACACTAATTTTAGAATTACAGCCATTACCTCCATCAACTCCCTAAAAATCACGTCTGTGATTCTTTCTTTCTACAGACCCAAAAAAAAATACTATCACTGAAATGAGCATTCAATGATTCAACATTTTTTGACCAAAGCCAATGATTCTCATATTGAATTCGAGCTCTACCCACAGTTGCTCTTAATGAGCTATCAAACCATTTCAATGATAAGAAAGCTTGATTTTGGAAAACATGTTCATAAAATCTCTCTGAATGGCCAATCAATCCACAAACAAAATAGAAAGTTGGCAATCTTTCAAATTTGAACTCCACCTAAAACCAGTCTCCCCCTTCTTTTTTCTAGTTTCAAAGGTTTTGTATCATCAAGGCGAACACAAATCCTGATATAGGGGCACCAAAAATTACTAAAATTCTCAAGATCTGAAGTTAGGAATGTTCCAAGCTAACTGCCAATATGTTGTATGACTTACTTTGATCTAAAACCAGTAGAAAGATTGTGAAGTTGCACCTAAAAAGTAATGTGTTTGAACTGCAAACTGTCTAGAGGAACTAACCCATTGAATCATTGTAACACCAGAACATGCTGATCAAAGGTCCAGGGACCATTCTCTAGTATTCTAGCCTTATCCAATTCATGAAAGAATTGAAAGAGATTGAGCTGCTTACCTAATTATTTAATGAATACCCCACAGACAAGCCTCTAAAGCGCTAATAAAGTGCTTCGCATAGAGTTGAAATTGATGGCCTTGTTAGTTAGGAATTTACTGACATGGCAGAATTATTTATTGCTGTCAATCTTAATTAAAGTGTCACCCCCCCCCCCCCACCACAAGATTGGGCACATCATTATCCAGAAGAGATAATTCACCATAAGCCTCTGACAAGGAATCCTCTTGTTCACTACTGTTGTTAGCCTTGATTCGTCTTATAAAAGAAAGATGATTGAAAACACAAAAAGAAATTGAGATTATGTTAAAAACCTTGTCAATGTAGAGATAAGACAAAAACTTGCCAATGTAGACAAGACAATTGAAATTGTTGTTAATTATTCTGTTTTAGACTAATTTTTTATAAATAAAAGTATGGAAATAATTTTTATAATTATTTTCCAATTACTAGTTATTTTGGGAAATATATGAAAAATAAATTTATTTATTATTTTTGAGACTAAATGAGCATTTAATTATTTTTATGATATTAATAAGTGATTTTAATAATTATTTACAATTTATGCTAATTTAATTGAAAAAGAGAAATTTTATGCTATTAATGGATTTTATTAGCAAAATATTATTTAATAACTAGAATTTTACTATCTAATTGGAAAATAAATTTCTTTAATATTTTTATGATATATTGTGATAATTTGAGAAATTATATTATTTTATTGTGTATTTGTGATGTTGGTTCTCGATTGGGCGTGAATTGTAGTTCGAGGGCTTAACTTGAGATGTTGAACTTTAGTACATTTGAAGTGTGTTTTCGTGCAGGAATGACTGTACTTTTAGTAGAGAGATGTCTGTTTTACAAAGGAGACTCTGTCGAATTTTTGGTAGATTTCTCATAAAACGTGACATTGAGTCTGTGTTTGGTTTTGAGTTTTTATTAAAGTCGTGTCTTAGATCGAGTTTTCTCTAGAAATTTAAAATATATAAGATTAGGATTTTATCCTAATTATTTTATTATTATTTTTCTATAGTTGTGCGAAAACCGAGGCCTACAGGACCGGGCTAATAAAGTGATTTTAAAGGAGCGCACTTGTAATATCCCGTGTTTTTTGTAAACATTTTAATATTTCATCGGGATATGCAGTGTTAATATTTATGTATAATTATGATATTTTTACGAGTTAATATGTATTTAAAACTTATTTTAATTATTGCATATTATTTTAAGTGCTTTACGTAAAATTTTCCCGGGACTTGCATTTTCGGGGAAATTTTCACGTAAATAATTTACCATTAATTATTTTAGATAGATTTACGGAATTGCATGAACTCATATATATTTTTAAAGTACTAAATAACGAATATATGTGTAATTATTTATTTAATTAGGGTTTAATTAATTATCCTAATATTTTATTATTTATTAATTAGTTTTATTGTTATTTAATTATTTTTATTTAGTATTAAATTTTAAAATATTGAATTATGTGTGTGGTGGGTAATTTTTCCAAATATTATATTAATATACTATACTATAATATATATTAATATTATAATATATACATATATATAATTGTTTTATTTTTTTTTCTTTTCTTTTCATTTTTTTTCTTTTCTTTTCCTTTCTCTTCTATTTCCTTCACCTTCCCCCGACAACCCATCCCCTCACCCTCGTCGTCCGATCATCAGCCGTCAGAGTGCCTCCTCTGCTGCCTCGCCATCCTCCTCTGCTGCCTCGCCACTCCGGTCATCTTCCCCGGCGCCGGCCAACTTGTTTTCTTCCATTTTTGGCCGAAAGTCTCATTTTCTTCACAACTCACTATTCCGGCCACCAAATTCCTTCATTCTGATGTTGTTGGACTCCCCTAAAGCCATAGAAGATGATTCCAAGCTTTTTTTAAGCTCAAAACTTGATTTGGTATGGCTTTTCTCAATTTTTCAATTTCGGCCATAAATGATTTTCGAATTTTTTTGAGCTTCAAATGATTGATTCATGAAAAATTCCTTAACAAATGTTTATCCTAGTAGCTTAATCTACTTGTGTGAATTTTTGTAGAATTTTTGGAGATTATTTTGATTTTTGGGTATTTTTGAATATTTTAATATTATTTTCTAATTTTCGAAAATTAATTAATTAAATTATGAAATTGTGTTTTATGATAAATATAGGTTTTAAAATGAATTATAGAAATTTATTTGGAATTTTTATGAATTTCTATGTATTTATTTTGAATTTATTTAGGTTTATGTAATTTTGGAAAATTAGGTTAATTGTGTTTTTAATTGAAATTAATTATTTAATTGATTTTAATTATTTATATTATTGATAAATATGTTGAGAAAATTAATTTTATGCAATTATATTATTTTTGAATGAATTTTAGTATATTTATATATATAGGGGTATTTTGGTAATTTTACCATAAATTGACTAAAAATGTAATTAAATTGGTTTTAATAGTTATTTAAGGTATAAAAATGATTTCTACAAATTATTTAGTATTTTTAATTAATTAAAACTATTTTTCGTGAATTATTTTCAAATTATATATAATATACGATTTTTCTAAATAAATGAGTTTTTATTGATTTTTAATGTGTTTTAGGGTTAATTACGTAATTTTTACTTATAAAATGCAATTCTGTGATATAAGGGTATTTTCGGTATTTCTATATTATTTTGTGAATTGTGGACTCCGATCGGTAGACTGTAGTTTGAAGTCCGACCGAAGGGTTGTGGATGTGTTTTTGTGTCTGTTTTTCGAAGTCCATTTCTTTGCAGGGCCAGCTCTACTCTTTGAGTAGAGAGATGTCCATTTTACAGGGGAGGTTCTGCCAGATTTTTGGTAGAATTCTCGTAAAACGTGATGTCCGGTCGAACCCTAATTTCGATTCTGTATCTAATATTCTAGATCAAGTTTCTAGGATTTTTTGTTAGGTTTATTCTGATGTCTGTTATTTTTGTATGTTTAGTTGCGCCGAGACCGAGGCCTAGTAGACCAAGCCCATCGGACCCATCTCGAGGAGCGCACTAAGTGTGAGTTACTATTTTATATATATATGTTTAGGGTGCATGATTTAGAAATGTATGTTATTTTGATTAATTATGCATAAATAATTCATTTGGTATTTAAGTTTATCTTTAGTTTATATTCGGTATATTTTGGTATATCTTAAATTATATGCATGCTTTATTAAACATTTATATTTAAAATGTTTTTAAATATATATTTAGTTTATTTTACGATTATATTGGATTTATTTGACGTATATATACTCGAAATATACCTGGTTTACTTTTGGTATATTTCTAGTATATATATATATGATTTATGTTGCTATTTATTTCAAATTCATGCATCGTTTATTTTATGAATGTATGTTTTATATTTATTAATGAAGGATATCAATAGAACGTGTTACCTAGTAGGCAGCACTAGGACCGAGTACGTACCGGTATGCCTATAGCATTTAGGCTATATTACTAACCATTTGTGGATGTTGATTGGATATGATTATTTGATGTGTGAGATATGGTTTGGAGGTGTGATTGCTGGAGCTCGGTTGACCAAGTGTCTCGGGGCCAATCACATTGACAGTCAGACTGCTGGAGCTCGGTTGACTTAGTGTCTCGGGGCCAGTCTACTGTCCAAATGGAATAAGTGAATATATTGGAATAAGTGAGCTTGTGTGGCTAGAGTGTTGTCTAACACTGTTTTGAGGTTGCGATACTCTAGGGTTCTATTTGATCCTTCATAAACAGTGATTTTCAATAAAATATATAAAATGATTTTACTGCATCTGTGTGTATTTGCCTGTATATATACATATTAGATATATATTGTTGACTGTATGCATTGTCATTTAGTATGCATGTATATATATTATAGTAATTCACTCAGTGAGGTTTGACTCCCCTCCGTTGACCATTTTTCAGGAGAGTCTTCTTCTTCAGACCTTAGTAGCAGGCCTATACGTCGGATTTCTTCCGCCCCGGCTTCTTTATGTAAACTGCTTATCTGAGTCTTGAGTTTCATTTTTATAATCTAGACACTGCAGTAGTTGTAAATAAATTATGGGTCTTATGTATTATATTTGTGTGAGTTATGTATTTTAAGAATTTGAACTGGATTTGTATTAAAAGATTTATATATATGAGATATGAATTTGATTTAAATTCCGTGGGAGATTATCATTTTGATAATTATGATTTTATTTCCGCTGTATTAAATACTGTTAGTATTACTGGCATGTTTTATTTTATTTTTAGGCTTGCTACGGGTTCCGGATTCGAAAGAATTCTCGTTCCCTAGCGCCGGTCATAGCCCCTGTTTTGGGTCGTGACAGCACTCCATATGTGAGTTATTATTATATGCATGCATTGCATGTAGAAATATTATTGGCATCCACAAATTTTAATAAATATGAATTTTATTATGCTATGTTTGCATATAAATAAAAGTGAATATTTATTTGTATAAAATTGGATGTTGTTCATATTTAATATATGATTTTATTATTTTATTTATGAAATGTTATTTTGGAGGATAATTGTAAAATGTGTCACCTAATAGATTACACTACGGCTATTGCGCAGCAGTACGCTAAATACTAGACTATGAAATTTTTATTGATATGAGATATGATTAAATTGATTAGTGGTGAGAAAGTGATGTTATTGCGGAAGCTCGATTAACCTAGTGTATCAAGGCCAATCATGCCAGTAGTGAGACTGCGGGAGCTCAGTTAACTTAGTATCTCGGGATCAATCTACTGTCAAAAATTGAGAAGAGAAATATTTTTGAAATTAAATGAGTTTATTGGCTAGTGAGGTTCAATGATCAAGGTTGCAGAATATTTTAGGATTCTGCTCCAGTCCTCCACATAAATTTTTTTTGATTTATTGTTGTTGTGAAATGTGATTTCAAGCATCTGTATGAAATACATATATAAAATAAATAAATATAAATATATAAAATATTATTATACTAATGTTTGAATGTATATATTCTTAGATTGCATGTATATATATAATAATGATTCGCTTAGTGAGGTCTAACCCCCTGCTATTATTTTCAGGATTCTTCCCGTCAGACCTCTCATAGTAGTTCTCTTTGTCAGACCCTTTCTTATTTGACTGACTTATGTAAACATTAAATTATCATTTCCTTATATTGTTAGACACTGCAGTAATATTGTATACTTGTTGTATTTTTTCTTCTTCGACTGACTTATGTAAACATTAAATTATCATTTCCTTGTATTGTTAGACACTGTAGTAATATTATATACTTGTTGTATTTTATGGTTGTTATTAATTGTGGTTATGTATTTTGAATATTGTAAAATATTTTTATTAAGAAATTATTTATGGAGATTCTTCTTCATTAGTAAAAATTTTAATTCTGAACATATTTATGGTTATATTTTATTAAGTTTTTATTTTAAGATTTGCTACAAGTTATAAATTCTCGTAAATTTTCATTTCCTACCGTCAGTTATGGCTCCAGAGTTTAGGTCATCACTATAGCTAACTTGCCCCTCTGACTCTCCTTACTCCGATCTTGATCGTCTTCTATGGAGGTTAAGCCTCGCAACCACCGTTCACCAATTCCAGCCGAGTTCTTTCTTGTTGGAGCCCTTAACCAAGCACGATACAACTTCTCAACTGACTTATCTGGGAAATCCATAAACTCCTCACAAAATTCCTCCAAATGGCCAACAAAACCACAGAAGGAACAAAATTGAAGATGCTCACACCCTTCACTAGACACCACAGAGCTGCTAACGTATTTCTCATAGCCGGAACATTGATATTCTTGGCTATTAAGAATCGTCCCACCAATCTCCATTTTGTTTCATAGAAATTTGATAGCCTCTGTAGTAGAGATTTCTAGTGTAGGGGCTTGGTCTTCTTCCAAGGCCAATTTGTGTCCAATTCTTCTATAGATTCGTTGCTTTTAGAGCTTGATATTTATTAAAAAAAATGAAGAAAAATTATTGATTAAGAGAGAGAAAAATGAGAGCTACTCTAATAACTTGAAGCATTAGAAACATACATTAATTACTTTATTATCATCCAAAAATTTATAGCATTGTCCGATCCATTTTGTAATAGTCAGAACTTTTATGATTATCAGATACAGAGGGCATCATATTTTAAAAAAAATTATTGGTTTATGTTCTATTTTTTATAAAAATACCTCTGCTACCTCCATCAGATTAAAATGGTTTATTCCATGAAAGGCACAGAATTAGTCCTAAAAATGATCTATATGCACCGTTCTGAAGTTGTTGCACATGCTCCTCATGGCTTGAATTGTGGCTTTGGATATATGGAAACTGAAGGGTTAACTTCACTGGAAGGAACAGTAATATAGTTGTGACCAGCCATGAAAGTATGTTTTAAGAGGTGAAGGAACGTAAATAGAACAAAGATACGCATTTGACTTGGCAATATGTTTATTATTCAGTATTACATGTATTAGAAAAGTATGAATTACAAAAGGAAATGACGAGGAAGAGATTTTTTTTTTTTTAGGTATTTAGGTTATGTTTGGCTATTTAATTTATTGTTAATAAATCTTCAAAGTACTACATAATTGTTATTGGCATGCTAGTACTGTTACACATATTAGAAAAGTATGAATTACAAAAGGAAATGACAAGGAAGAGGTTCTTTTTTCTTAGGTATTTAGGTTATATTTGGCTATTTAATTTGTTTGTTAATGAATCTTCAAAGTAATACATAATTGTTATTAACATGTTAGCACTGTAATGTTACTTTACTCACCAAACTCTAATAAAAGCAAAACGGGAGATTCTTGCCTAGGTAATGTGGAACTCTAATATGTTTTATACTATATAATTGGATATAACACATTACAAGTTAAGTGTAAAATAATTTTCCAATGAAAACAAAGCACCTAAATTGTTATTCAAATTAACCATTGAGTTTAATATACCCAGTCTAAGCAAGAATCTCCCAAAACTATATATATTCAATTAGATCATGGCACCATTGGAACTTGTTCATCTCCAAGGCTAACTCCACCACTTTGACAATACAAGTATACTCCTAGCATTGCATAGATGTTGAGACCACATTCAAAAGAGAGAAGTACAAAACCAATGAAGCACAAGTTCTGAACGAAACTATGATCAGAATAATCAACAATTGGATCAGGATGACGGTTGGAGATCTTTCCACAATAGGACTAGTGAAAGCAAATATGCAGAAGGCAATGTGGAACAAGTAGAACTCGAAGAACCATCGAAACATGGAAGCGTTTTCTTCTTGAAAAGCAAGACTTAGAGCACGATACCATGATGCATATGCTGCAGGAACCCCGAGAACCAAGTAGGCAGTGGCCAGGAACAAATATTGTACTTCTACTTCGCCCTGAATCCATAATAATGCTATGGCCATGACATTACATGAAAGAAACACAATGAGTCCTAAAAATGTTGCACAAGCAACCATCTGCAGCTTCAGCACAAACGCAGGACTTGAAATGTTCTTGTGGATGGCGGAAACTGAAAGGGGGTTAACTATGTTGAATGAAGAACTCTGGTGATCCAAAGCCATCAGAAGGCTTAACTTAAGAGAGGAAGCTTGTCAAATATGGACAGAAAGAAAGAAATTTGTTTATATAGTTCAAGGAGCAATTTTTCTATAAAGTAATGATTCAGGGTACGAGCTTATATAAGCAGAAGCCGGACCTTGTTAATGGTAATAGAAGAAAAACAACAGCAGAAAATCGAGACTGTGTTAAGAGTGTATTTGGTATGAATGAATTTCATAAAATTTTATAAAATTTGTTTGTAAATTCAAATAATATATGTTTGGTTTAAATGAATTTTATATAGAATTCATTTGCAATTCTAAATTTTTAAATTTGTGGAATTAATTATAAGTAAACCAAATTTTATCAAAATTGTTACAATTTTCAAATGAATTCCACAAATTTTAAGTCCTCTTTGTTTCAATTCCATTAAAGAATTCATTTCATTTGAAAATGAATTCCAAATGCAATTCATTAGCAAATGAATTTTTATTAATGAAGTGTGTTTGGTTTAAATGAATAGTTTATAGAATTCGTTTGAAATGAATTCCGTATTTTGTTATATTACGTTTGATATAAATCTTAAATTCAAGTTTTTGTCCAAAATACCTTTTTAAATATAAAAATGCTTTTGAAAATAAAAATAAAGATGGATATTTTAGTCATATAAAAATATAGACTTAAAATTTGTAGAATTTATTTGAAAATTCCAACTATTTTGATAGAATTTAATTTATTTATAATCAATTCCACAAATTTAAAAATTTAGAATTGCAAATGAATTCCATATAAAATTCTTTTAAACCAAACATGTATCATTTGTATTTACAAATGAATTTTATATAATTTTGTAAAATTCATTTATACTAAACACACTTTAAGTCTATATATTTAAATGACTAAAATACACCTCGTTATTTTTATTTTCAAAAATATTTTTATATTTAAAAAGATAATTTTGATAAAAACTTAAATTCAAGCACAATATAACAAAATATGAAATTAAAACTATTTATTTAAATCAAATATATTTTATTAATAAAAATTCATTTGCAAATGAATTCTATTTGGAATTAATAGAATTCATTTAAAAATGAAATTTGGGTAAAATTGAACCAAATAAGAAATAAATGCAACAAAGAATGAAACGTTTGATTTGTTAGTAATGCGTTACTCAATGCGTGTATCATAATACGTTTGACTTGTTAAAAAGTTATTCAATGCTTGCAACGTAAAGGGTTATTGTTTGACCTGGTCACTGGTATTAGCCCAATAATCAACAAAAAAATGAATGCGAGGGAGGGAAAGGGAGAAAGTCAGCATGATCAGCGAACTGGGTATCCATTGCCTCAAAAAAATAAAATTTGTTGTTTATCCAAAATCAGTACTTTAAAACAACTGTAGTTATACTGCAGATTTCTGAATCTAAGGAGAAAAAAATTAGCTGGAACTAGCTACACTAAACAAAAATTGCATTGCACAAACAAGAACTATTGATGCCCAAATAATGAAATAATAATGAACATAAAAGGATGGCTACAAAAACTAAATTACATGTATGGATATGATTGTGTATGTGTGTGTGTGGGGCTGCGGCTGAAGCTGAACTAACTGAACCAATGTATTCAATTATCTTGGTCAAGTCAAAGAGAGTTTCGAACTTAGTGGTGGTGCCGTCTTCTTCTCCAGCGTTGGCTCCCTTTAAAGGGGTCAATCCACTCCTTGTCTTCTTTTACAGCTTCATTCCAACGCTTCTTAAATATCTGAAGCTCCCATGTTGATTGTCTTCTAATCTGTTCAAACCATTCCGACTACAAGCATCAGATTAAAGGAAACAATGCAAAGCTCTAGGACTAATAAATTCCTAATGGTAGTTCATCTCAAGTTGCATGATGTAATTCCAAAACCCAAAACTAACCATATAATAGGAAACTGATATAAAAGTGATGTCAGAGACATTGTTGCCTATAAAAGTAACGGGAGGCTAGTTGGAACCTAGTTTCTAACTAACTTTTTAAAAATCTAATAAGGGGTAGAAGATATAAAATGACCAATCAAAATTGCCCCTATCACATTAACTTACGGATGTTATGCAACCAAATTAAACTGAAGGCAACCAAAAAGGCAAACTCATAGAAACTAGAAAAACAAAAAATAGTCATACTAGAGATGATGGAAGACCAGGAAATCATTAGTCTCACCTCCATTCGAGAATCCATGGCTATAGCGCTATTTCTCTGTACATAAAGAGAGATGATTAACATACAAAAAGAAATGGTAAACCAGTTCCAATAACTTATGTCATTAAATTCATTGTACGAATGAAAAGAAGCAGTTATTGCGCATGGCAAGTTTACCTTGGTCATATCTTCACTGTGTGAAGTCTACAAAGATTTGAGAAAAGAGAGTCAGTGATCTACGTAAGAAACCATCAAATATAGTTTTCTGTTCACAAAATATGCAAATTGGATTACCTTTTTTCCCGGAGGTCCACCTCCACCCAAGGTTTGTATGCCCTGATGAACAATGAACTCACTATCAATGACCCCCACCTTCTTTGTGCGATCACCCTGTTCAATGCCACATTAGTCCATATTTATAAAAAAATGCTTTTTACATATACACACGCATATCTAAAGTAAAGAATAGAGAACATATAAAAAAAAAAGACATCATGAATAAAAATTCCCATAAAATGGTTTAATCAATGTTTTATAGTTTCACATTGATCATAAGAGTATTCATGTCACAGATGAATGTGCAATTTTACATGTGCAGTGGAGAAAGCTAAGCATTCTAAACATGTTAAGCAACTTCATATCTTACTTGTGCGCAATATCCAAGTTTCATGTCCATTCCCCATCCGTGAACTAGATCATTCTGAACAAGAAAGATTATCATTCAGTCATAAGTTTGCAATGTTTCAAAACAAAATATTGAAAAGACAACGCTTCAGTTGACATAATGGTTAAATTATAACACCTTAAAATTGTTCCATAATTGCTCAGAGGAACAAATTATGGTTTACACTCAAACAGAGCATCATAAACATGCACTTGCTAATCTACAATATTGCAGTAGTCAACATTACAACTAGGGCCAAATCTAAAATCAAGAGAAATCTCTATACTACATTTAGACACCATAATAAAACTGGAATACACAACAAAGCCTGAAATTAAAGATAAGCAGTTTGAGCATGCTTATTATGAAAATGCTATTTGTAAAATCTTTATTTCCTCTGAGAATTAGTTGGCATAACTTTAAAGAATTTAGAAATACCTGTATAAGATGCCAAGCACAATACCAAGCATCTCTTGAAAATACTGGAGCCATACCTTCCACAAATCTATAAATGTAACATAAAAAAAAAAAAAAAAAGAAATTAGTATTCCCTTATGTCTGTTCAAGGGAAATATAGGATATCCTACTACAGGTATCATAAGATATTGTGAAAGATCATTGATAGAGTTGTGTTTGAGATGTATCTAGCCAAATGGTGAAAAAGATTTCCAAAATTTGCCACAGAATATTAAGCTACCAGTTCCTCAAATTTCAAAATGGTTTCAAAGATGAAATTATGTATCTAGCACTTAACCTTCTGTCCATGTTCATTGAGCTTTATAGCTGGTGATAAAGAAGAAACTAAGGCCTCGGTAAGGGGAAAAGAAAAAAATTTCAGACGTAAAGAAGATGATGCTTGTTTATCAAAATTATAGGAGTTTGTCATTACCCAACTTTCAGTAATATAGCTATATGAAATAAAACAAAACAAAATTAAATAAATGTAAAATATCATAGTACATTTACATACCCAGTGCACGGTGGTCCCTCGCTAACATCAGAGCATTTGGTACTACCTCTGCTATCATAAACCCTTCTGCCAATTGACATTTCATGTGAGCAGTAGAAGCATTAAATTGTAGGTTAATGAACAGTTGTCAAAACCCATCCGACTTACCTATGAAACTTTTTCGATCTAGCCCTTATAGTAATTCTATGATGTATGTCAGTTGAATTTGGATCTAAAGCTGGCTGAGATATCTCTAATCCTTCTGCTCGTACAATTCGCAAATATCTAAATACCAAGAGTAGAATGTTTGCTTAAACAGAATATGAGCATCACACAACAAAAAATAAAAAATCAAGTAAACAGGCCACTGTAAGTTGTGATGGCATTTAAACACAGTTGTGAATCCTAAAGCATATGTAGGAGGCGAAACTGCAAATACCAGTCACCACCGTTGATGACATAATTAAATGAGGAAAAAACACAAATTGGAAAATGTCAAAGAAGAAAATGTGAATTTTTTGAGGCCAAAAATACTTTTTGTATATATAATATAAGGCTTTGAACTGATGATCACTTGCACCACTGTGATCAAAGCTCTATCAAATTTTTTGAAGAATGGGAAGATCCAAGCCATCAAAATTTCTGAGAATAACTCGTTAATCTACCTTCCTGGATTAAAATGCTTAACCCCTAAATCTTCATCCCAAAGAAATATGTAATCATAGGCAGACACAACAGCTGGATGCAGAAAGCGTTTTGCAAACCACCTAAAAACAGAAACAGAAAAAAAAAAAATCACATATGGTTTAAAAGGATTAATACTGAAGCTAGCATGCAAATTGAAATGGAACCAGAAATAGATGGTAGGTGTCAGCAAATGGCTAAAGTTGAATTCAACCTTCATCAAGCCACTTGGGACCCACTCAACTATAGAAAGAAAAGACTATATACATTTTGTTGGGAAATACAAAATGAATATTATAAGAATAAGATCTGCAAAAATCTGCTAAGAAATTTAACTCCATTCCTACAAACTCACTCTGAAAGCTTTTATTCTCCTCAAGTGGTCTAAAACACAAGTAAATGAAACTAACAACTTGCACAAAACCTTTATGAAATTTCTTTAGCTATGAGACAACTAGTTTAACTAATGAAATCCTGCCTCTCTCTGCAGAGGCATGATTTGCTATTAAATGAACACCAAGACAATGGAACTTTTCAAATGACACAAAATAAAACAAGCAAAAAGAGCACAAGAAAACTGTCCAGGTCAACCTTACCACTTTGTTTGGTTTTGAGCAACTATGTGTATGGCCTTGTTGCTCCATCCAAGATCCCACCATCCATCCACATGACCATCATAATGAAAAAGAATAACTGTAAAATTCTCTGGAAGAAACTGAATCCAATGAAATTAGGCATAAAAAACTACATTTGTCTCGGAAAATAAGAAAACTTACACGAGACAAAACAAAATACCTTTTGGACAATAGCATCAACATTATGCTTTTGCTTAATACCAACTGGAATAGCCAGTAAGTTTCGGTGGGTAGAAGTATCAACCTGGATTGGACACAAATCATGAATAGCACCAAATACGTGATCAATAGTAAAAAGAAAACAAACAAACATTATTTAGGGAATTTAAATCCATCATTCTTACATCATTCATCCACATATAATATGCAACCAAATATACAATCCAATATCTAGAAATACAACCTCAAATCATGCCAAAATACAATAGGATCCAAAACTAACCTTTGACCTTGACCACAGAGGCTTCATCTCCAAATCTGAACTAGCTTGTATGATACCAAGAGGCAAACCACCCAATAATCCAGAAGCCAAAGCTGATTCCTAATTGTAATACCAAAAACACAATACAATAAAAAAAAGGTAAGAAACATCCATTCAATATATTCAAGTCCTAGAAATGAACCGACTGATTTTTATAAATTTCTGTACTAGTCAAAAAATGCAAACGACATGAAAAATAAGGTTGTAATTTCTAGTAAGTTTTAATTTTTTGAATTAAACAATAACAAGAACAATCTGGCAATTTCATGACCATCATCTATTACCTTCAATGAGTCAAAGGGATGCATTTTTGCTTCCATCTGATAATGCCAGGAATAAGAAATAGAATTAGAAAACTGGTAAGCACATCATTAGTCATCTCAACTCTAACAATATCCAGTAACATAAAGGAAAATAACCTTACCTGTGTATGTTGATACTGATACATTGTGGTTCTATACACAACAAACAACATTACTATACACAAAACTCCCATAAATGGTACCTGCTTCATTTTTAATCCACATTTCACCTATATTAAGAGTATAGAGTAACACAGCCATCAAAGAAGGAAGACAAAACAGCTCTTTTCCAGTCTTAAAAATTACACAAGTAAAATATGAAAAAAAAATAAATAAAGACACATACCGAATCAAAGCAGGGGTTCCTTTTCATAGATGATCTGAGTGACATCATAGACACCCAGTGGCACTATAATAATATATACATGACAAAACTGCAAAAACAATAATGCATGCATAATAAGTTTAAGACAACAACTATCAAGGGTAATTTCAAACAAATGTTAAAAGACAGTTCCTTCAATTTCCACTCCAAAAATCAAATATCCACCATAATTACAAAAAAAGTTCAAATTTTAACTTTTCTTGTCACATATATATATATACACACACACACACACACTAGAATTAGAACTAAACCTACCGGAAGAAACTTAATCTGAATTTAGAAGCTTTCTTTTTGAGCTCCAAATTGGATAATTCCTTAGAATAAAAGAAAATCAATAAATAAACTAAACAGACCAGATTAAACCAAATTTGAAGGTTTTATAAGTGAATAACAATAATCCAGAAGAAAGTTACCCTGAGATTTAAATTGCTAAATACTGTTCTCTACCTACTTTGATTAAAAGCAAGACAAAATGATGCTTAAATCCTTAATTTTTCCATTTATAAACTGAACAGAAAACTCCCAGTTTAGAATGCAAGACTGAAAGTGTTCAATGCAAAAAAATATAAACGAAGATGCATTAACCCAAAAATAAAAAACCAAATCTAAACCTCAATCCAAAGCTTCCATTTTTAATCAAAAAAAAAACAAAGAAAGAAATTGAATTTCTTCAGGGAAGAAGAGAATCTACAAGAAAATGCTTTAACTTTAAATGAAACAGATCTTGGCCATAATACTAGAAAACCAAAAATTCCCTGGAGATGTAAAAAATAATGATAATAATGGAGGAGGTAGCTTACATGAGCTAAACCAAGAGAAAAGAACCAAAAAAAAAAGATTTCTAAGCTGAATAGTTCAATAAACGAACATCATATTTGATTGATTGATTGAAACCAAATAAAAAGAAGAGAAACCTTGTTAAAATGGATAAGCAGAGTGGTGGCCGGCAAGAGCCAGAGGCAGAGGCAGGAAACTAGAAATGCGACACTGGCGGCGGCCTGAGGGTGACGGTGAAGAAAGAAGGACTGGTCCGATCAGAAGATGTAGGAGGAGCAGTAAGATTAGCAGAATCTAACACAAAGAATAGAATTTAGAACAGTGAAAAAATTTTAAAAAAAAAAAGAAAAAAGAAAAAGAGAGTTTCGTTGTGTAAGAAAAAAAGAAAGAAATAAGAGAAGAGAGAGTCGAAAGACGAAAGTGTAGGAAGCGCCACGTTTTAAGGGAGACATTGTCGACTCTAATATAGGAGCAGCAGGAAAATGAAATCACCATTTTTTTTTAATTAATTAATTTAAGCACATTTTACTTTAATTTTAATTTAATTAAATTTAATTATGTTTTTTTATTTATGGTAATATGCATGTAATAATTCTTCTTTGTTTATGCCGTAACAGATAAGATTAATTTTCCTTCTTCTACAATATGTAATACAGCTGTTTTCTATTTGGACTTTTATTAATTTAAGGTTGATTTTATTTTTTAAATTACCAATTTCATCTCTGACTAACTAATTATATTTAATTTAAATAAAATCATAAAATTAGTAAAAAAATTCAATATAACAAAAAAATTATTTAATAATTAATTTAATTTGTTTGTACATCCTATGACTTTAATTTAAGAGCTTGGTTAAAAAAATAATAACTCCTACTTACTAATTTCTACAGTTGTTGATAATTTTAAATTAAAAATTTAATATAAATGGAAGAAAATTAAGAATTTATATAAACTAATTTGGGTGACTTTTGAATTAATTTGTGTATCTTAACTTTTAAGAAATTTTTGAATTAAATGTAATAATGTTATATTTTTCGTATGTCAATTTTATTACATTAATGTATGTCTTAGCAATCTGTTAAAGTCTTTTTGTCTGGCGTGCCACTAACGTTTTTGAAGTCAAAAAAAAAAAAAACAGTTTGGAAATTTTGAAAACAGATATTGTGCAGGACAGATTATGCTGATTATTATTCCAAAACAAGGAGTGTGTCCAAGTAATAGACCGGAAAAGCAGTCTTACGAAGACTGGAATTTTATGTTAAAAAGAAGGTGAAATTTAAATGTCGTTCATTTTTTTTTATAATCTCGTATTGAAAAATTAAGTAAAAAAAATAAAAAAAATTATTTTTTCAATGTTTTGAATACCGTTTTCAAAATTTTTTAATTTCTCATACTTTTAAATGTAATACATGTCATAAATTTGAAAGTTGGGTGTCTAAATTTAAAATAAATAAAAATTAATTTTATTTATATATGTTTACTTATATATATAAGAGATCTATAAAAGGAAAAAAAAGAGAGATAATATGATTGTAAACACGATCGAAATAAATTTAGATTTCAATTTTCAATCTTGATGATCACGAGTGTCCTTCCAATTAACTATACTTATAATTGATCTATGAACAGAACTCAAATCAAAGTTGAGATGGATTCAAATTCAATGCTTGCTTTCCAAACCCAAATCATGATTAGTAATATTGCATTTTTATTTCTTAAATATTCATTTGCAGTTGAATTACTCAACTAAAAAAACTGTAAAAGATGGAATAGCATGGTATAATTTTTTTAAGACATTAGTAGATTAAATTTTTCATTTTTAGCTGCTCTACTGGTTTAAAAAAATACTAAAAAATTAATTTAAATTAAAACACAATAAATTTTTTCATAAATTATAATAATTTTATAAAAGCGTATTAGTTCATATAATCTAAATTCACACTCTATAATTCACATATAGAATTCTGAAATATCAATCACTCTCTCAAATAAAAATAACATTACAAGCAAGCTGATGAGAGTTAGACTAATTCTAAAATCTTAAAATTTTAAGTTCAAATTTCATATTAATCATTTGTTTTAGAATTTTATCATAAAGGATGGTGAAATTCACTTGTATAATATCCGACCATAAATTGTAGATTATAAGTTTTTTCCTCTAATTAATAATTAAATAATCATAGTTTTATGGATACTAACAAACACATTAATTAAATGATTTACATTTTATTATTAAAAATGAAATATATATTTTTATATTAAAAATTTTATTATTAAAATTTTTAAAAAAACTTAATGCCCCCAACTACAGCGCCATTTCAAGGAATGGAAACGCATGCACCCCAATGAATGCGGTTTCAACAACACTTGGCAACAATGACATACGCAAACCAATACAAACCGTATAAGATTCAGCAAGTAGAATCCATTCCTGCACGCAGCTTTAAATAAAAAAACAAAAAACCAATTCCATATAGCAACTCCAACAGCACTACTTGGTGTTGGAGTTGGCTACCAATATTCTTTATTAAAAAAGACATGGTTTAAAACAATGCAATAAGGTAACATATTCAAGAATTATTTAATTGGGTATTTGACATTTAAATAGACATGTAGATTATAGCTGGCCAGGTGGAAACTAGGGATGTGTTTTCTTTGGATTTGTTAGATACAGATAGGGGAGGATGGGTGGTAGCTCCGAGGTTGTTAGGTTTAGGTTTAATAAAATAAACATTAAAAAAATAAAGTATTACTACATAGTTAAATCTTGTTTTTGTTAGGTTTAGGTTTACTAAAGTATAAATGTTAAAATATTCCAAGGAGTAAGTTGTATTAACATAGTAAAAATATTGTTTTAGTTAATAATTAAATCAAGAAAAAAAAAAAAAGAGTCATCCTTGGAATATGGGGATTCAGGCAAAGATGTAATCAGAGATATATTAGTAGGGTAACAAATTAAAAGACTTGGGATTTCTGTCCCAGAACGTGCCTTGCATGCAATGTTGCTCGGAACTTGCTTATGTTTTGGTGTTTTAATATATATATATATATATGGACCACATGGTCTTAAAGCCAAGGCACATTAATTAATTTTTAAAGAGATGATGTCTATTGCATGTAGAAATAATAAAAATTAAACAAAACAATAAGAACTGAATGAATGAATATATATATATATATATAATTTTTTAATAATTATTTAATTTTATGTTAAAAATAATAATATTTCAATTAAAGTAAAATAATTTTAATTTTTTTATATAATATAGAAAAGTTTAAATCACTAGATGATGATGATTTTTAAAAAAATTTAACTAGAGATTTTGTATTTTAAAAAGTAAGAAAAAAATTTAAATAATTATAGTATTTATATATTATATTAAAAAAATTGCATAGGGTCTCAGACATCCTTGAGCCGCTCTCATATATATATATATTATTTAATAATTATATAAATTATGATTATATTAAATTCGCGTTGGGATAAATCTCATAGAGAAAATACAACATTTCTAGTGGCTATTTCTAATATTGATTTTATGCTTATATTTAGCACATTACATTTGAGGAGGTGCAACTATATGTTACACAAAGGCTAGCTTGACCACTAGGCTCCAAGTTCTCGTGGCTGGCTAATTGTTCAATATGGCATGCAAATATTTTTATTTTATTTTTTTACTATTATTATGAAGAGAAAAATTGATTCCAAATGAAATTAACCCTTTGTTTAGTCAATTTTATTAAAAAATTAATTTTATTATCAAATAAATTTCAAATAAAATTAATTTCCAAATTCATTTGAATGTGTTTGGTTCAAATGAATTTCACAAAATTTTATAAAATTTATTTACAAATTTAAGTGAGTGTGTTTGGTTTAAATGAAAATTTTGTAAAATTCATTTTGAATTTCAACTTTTTGATTTTGTGAAATTATTTGAAATAAAATTAATTTTTATTAATGAAATATATTTGGTTTAAATCCTTGTTTAGTTCAATTCCACCAAAAAATTTATTTAATTTGGAAATAAATTTTTATTAATAAAGTGTAAATGGTTCAAATGAATGGTTTGTAAAATTTATTTCAAATAAATTTCATATTTTGTTATATTATGTTTGGTATAACTCTATAATTCAAGTTAATTTTAATTTTGATCAAAAATATCCTTCTTAATAGATTATGTTTTCACCTTTTTTTTTTTAATTTCATATTACATTATTAAAAGTGTAATTACTTAACATTCAAATTAATATTTAACTTTTTTAAAATATTTATTTTTAATTGTATTTTTAAATTAATCTTTCCATTTATAAATGTTTTATTTTTAATTTAAAATTCATTAAAAAATAAAATTATGATTATATGAAAAATTATATTTGTGAAGTTAAGACAATATGTATAACATAAAACATGGCATTTTCAGAATATCAGGAGACTTTGTTTTATGTTCTGATGATAAATTCCAAAACATTAAAAATATCATCTATAGAGAAACCAACCCCAAGAGTAAAAGAATAAGAAAAAAAGAAAAATCAAATGTTCAAACCTTATGTGTGACAGTGCCTCTAGAAGTTGATGGCTGACGAAAAGTCACAACAGAGACAGCACCATGCATCAAGAGGTGAAAGATAAGTTTTTTTTTTTTTTTTTAAATAAAAATAATGAAGATATTTTAATCATGTGAAATTTATTTATAAATTTTAATTATTTCATTAGAATTTCATCTAATTATAATAAATTTAACAAATTTAAAATATGAAATTGCAATTGAATTCTATAAGTTATTCATTTAAACCAAATACAAAATATTTAGAATTTCAAATGATTTCTATAAAATTTTATGAAATTTATTTATACCAAATAAGTCCTAAATAAATTTTATTTGGAATTTATTTGAAAATTAAATGAATTTTGTAGTGAAATAAAACTAAATAAAGGGTTAAATCAAACATACTTTATTAGTAAGAATTGATTTAGTTTCAAACAATTATACAAAATTAAAAAATTAAAATTTAAAATAAATTTTATAAAATATTCATTTAAACCAAATATATTTACTTAAATTTGTAAATAAATTTTATAAAATTTTATAAAATTTATTTGAATTAAATAAATTTTAAATATCTTATGATATTTTATCATAAGACCAATAACATGTAGCGTTAGAAATAATATAATTTATAATTTAAATATTCAAAATTCATTATTAAATGAAACCACCACACATATAGAATAATATCCAAAATTCAAATTGAGAGTTATCAACGTTAATTTAATTTTGACCAAAAACGTTAATTCAATTTGGATATATTAATATTGACAAAAAACGTTCATATCACATGAGTTTATATATATAAATATATAAACATATTATTTAATGCCTTGTTTGTCCAAACTCATAAGCTATAATCCAATTGGCTGATAGAAATTCATACGCTATAAACCAATTGGTTGATATAGATGTATCTCTTGGTATATATGGAAACAGAGAAAGCTAAAGATGGAAAAAAAAAATACGGCAAGTTAAAACCTGCTCCTGACTTGGTACTTCAATTTAAATTCATTGAATATTGAAGTTAATGACTTCTGGTTTTTGCTTATTATATGGTGAAAATGCAGCTTCAATTGATAATTGAAGGATTTGGACATCCTGTTTTTTCTAAAAAAAAAAAAGTCAAAAGCTTATGTTTAATTAGATGTGAAATTCTGTATTTTATTACTAATTATTTGTTGGTAGAATAGTATAATTTTATTTGTTGTACAATGTTAGTTGAATTATTAAAAATGTTGCGTAAAACGACATTTACAGTATATTATGAATTTATGTATTATATACGTAATTTTTTTGCCTATTTAATAGATCATCAAAGAAGTCGATAGGTAAATGAAAAAAGTAACAATTTTTTTTATCTTCTAATGTGTTTGTGGCACATTGTAGATATCGTTACACAAATTATAAATGAAATATATTATATATGGAAGTGTGTGTATATATATATATATATATATGTGATGAGGAGTTTATAAAATTATAAAAGAGTCTTCAGTTATTATTATACAAAAATTGAATAATTTAATTATTTAATAATAAAAGTAACATTAAATTAATTAAAATATAATTTTAATTTGATTGAAAGTTTATTTTCCATTTTAATTATGTTAACTTCTATTTTATAGAATTTCTATTTAAATTAGGATTAATGTTTAGATATATTAAATACATTTGTATTTAGATTATGAATTCCTATTTGAATTAGAATTAACGGTTAAATAAAGTTTATAAAAGGTAAGTACTTTGTTTTACAATTGTATCACTTGAAAATATTTTCAAAAAGAGTTTATAATTTTATATTTAATGAAATATACTTAATGCATGTCTTGATTTATCGTAATTGTATGTAGGTATGTTTATATGACAATAAAATTGACAAAAATATTATGTGATGAATTTTACTATATTTTTTTTGTAATTTTTATATATCATTTTTATTATAATTTAATGTGGTGACCCTCCAATATTAATGCATGTTTTTTTTTCTTATTGAGCTTGCAAATTTTGATTACTAATAGAATTTGGAAACATATGTTGTTTAATTTCTTCTCATGATCTATCTGTAGCTTTAACTATAAACACATATTTATTTCATAATTTTTTTATTTTTTAAAACGTACTAATCACCAATTTTAGGATTATTTTATAGTTTTTTTTTTTTTGAATTTAAAGTTTATTTTTTATGTATAAATAGAGTTCATAATCAAAGAAATGCTTAAATTATTTGAATATTTTTTCAGAAAAAAATTAAATTAATTATTTATTTAGAGATATATTTTTTAATAATAAAAAAATTAAGATTATAACTTACTTTTATTTAATAATAATAATAATAATAATAATATGCTTAATTGTTTATAGACTATATATCACAAGTCAAATAAATTTTTCATTCTTGTGGTTGTTTACTAGTATATATAAATAAAAATTGGATAATTTAGTTATTTTCTAATAAAAATAAAATATAATTTTAATTTGATAGAAAGTTTATTTTCTATTTTAATTAGGTTAACTTCTATTTTATCTCTAATAAAAATTAAATTAACTAAAATATAGAGATTTAATTAAAAGTATGTTTACTATTTTATTTAAGTTAACTTCTATTTTATTTCTAGCAAAAATTCTAATTTAATTGAAATTATATATTTTATTATAATTAGGTGAACTTGATAAAAATTAATTATAAGAAATATTGAAGTAATATCATATAATTATTCAAATAAAATATTTATAAAAATTATAATGAATTATAGCTATATTAAGTTAATATTAAATTGTTATATAAATAAATAACACTATTATTATTTTTAAAACTTTCATGTAATAATAATAATAATAATATATTTTAATTATTTATTTATTATATATCATGAGTTAAATAAATTATATATTCACGTATAAAATATATAGTTATTTACTAGTATATATATATATACACAAGATAAAGTTGCATGTTGTGGGTCGTCGCTTGCGCGTGACAATTATCAAAATAGTTCATATTTTTAATTTTTTAAATTTCATTTGATTATTAAAAAAAATTATAGACTACGGGTGTTTACATTCTTATATAACAAGTTTATCCGTTTGTAATTTAAATTTTAGATTTTAAAAAAAATTTACAAATAACGGTTGTTTAAATTTTTATATGACAGATTTACTCGTATGCAACTTAGATTTTAAATTCTAAAAAAATAAAAAAAAATTACATTTTCAAGAAAAAAATTCAAAAAATCATAAAAGCCCACTTTAATAATTTATCATAAATCAATCACGCACTATAATATCGCTGTCCGCGAAATGTATCATTTTATATATATATATATATATATATTGGACTAAGCTCACCTTTGGATAAGCACTTCATTAATAAATATGAAAAAATTCTCAGAGAAACTGTTCGTTGAAAAAGAAGAGATAATGACGATTTAATCATGGACAGCAGGATTTTAAAGTTTATCATAAGCCTGTTGGCCACACAACTTTCTTATTCTGTAAGAATATTTTCGTAACTTAGCAGCCTCACTTCCACATTAATATCATTTTCTGACATCATTTTTAACAATCAAAGAATCAATTTCTAGCATCAGAATGTTCATTGGTGGCTGAAATCTAAAGAAGATTTGTTTCTTCAGTTGTTGCTAGTGCTACAATGATAGTATTATACAACAGTTAGTTTCATATGGAAAGAGAGTTTTGGTACATCATATAATGTCCTAAATTCACATGTTAAATTGAGAACCTAAACTATAATTGATTTCAAGTACTAACAAAAGCACAACAATGAACAACATGATTACTGAGCTCGAGTTCTCTTTCTTCCTTTTTGTCGATTTTCAGGCTGTTGGGAAGCACTTCCACCTCCGGCTTTTCTTTTTCGTCCAGAACCTTTCTTTGGCATAGTCAAGGATTCTGCTGATACAGGAGAATGCACATTACTTGGTTTTTTACTTGCATTTGAAGTTTTTGTAGAAGAGTTCCCAACTTTTGAGACCTTTCGGGTCTGCTTATATTGGGGGTAGGGAGGGGAAGAAAAGGTGAGTGAAGGAAAGGGACACACTTACTTTTATTTGGGAGGAAAATTGGATTTTTTAATGAAGAGAAGGGAAGGGGATAATGTCCCCTTATGTACACCAATTTTACCATTTAGCTTACACTCTATTTTGGGTGTAATAAAGGGAAGGAAAGAGATAATGTTGTATCTTTTTTTATATTAATTTTATTGTAATGTAAAATATTAATGTCATGTATAAATTGTATGGATAAGAAATGATATTTTTATAATTTTATTATTTAACCTTCTTTATCTTCTCTTAATTATTTTTCCTCCCCTTGTTTCATTTTCAAACAAAAAAAGGGTAACTATAGACACTTGTCTCTCCTTCTTCTCCCTTTTCATACCTTTTAATACCTTACTTTAATTACCCTTCTCTTACACTCTATCTAAGCAGACACTTCCTGCAATTTGCGATTAGCAAGGCGTGCAATACGTGGTTTCACAGGAGGATGAAGTATTTGGGGAGTGGTTGAGAGGAGTGTAATGGTAGTCTTGCTGACATAGTCCTTCAAATGCTACCGCAAACTTTTTGTGACTGTATCTCTGAGTAGTAGTGCGGACTTGTATTCACGAGTAGTCTTGAAATAAAAGACCAATGAGTTATTAGCAAGTAGCAGCAGGTCTCTAAAGACTTCTTTTTAAGTTTCGTGATGGAGTGACCGGAAATTCTTGACCTCAACGTATCAAAATCCATGTGATTGGAAGGAAATTAATTTTATTTGGAATTCATTTAAAAATAAAATGATTTTTTAGTGAAATTAAATTAAACGGGTTAAATCAAATATATTTTATAAATAAAAATTATTTTTTGTTTTAAACAATTTCAGAATTAAAAAATTTTAATTCAAAATAAATTTTATAAAATATTTATTTAAATCAAATATATTTACTTAAATTTATAAATAAATTTCATAAAATTTTATAAAATTTATTTAAACTATATCTTATGATATTTTACCATCAGATCAATAACGCATAGAGTTAAAAATAATATAATTTATAATTTAATATTCAAAATTAATTATTAAATGAAACCACCACACACATATAGAATAATATCATAAAGAAAATACAACTCTTCTATTGGCTATTTCTAATATTGATTTTATGCTTATGTTTAGCACATTACATTTGAGGAGGAGGTGCGACTGTATGTTACACAAAGGCTAGCTTGACCAGGCTCCGAGTTCTCGTGCCTGGCTAATTGTTCAATAGAACCCATGCAAATATTTTTATTTTACTTTCTACTATTATTATAAAGAGAAAAATTGATTCCAAATGAGATTAACCCTTTGTTTGGTTTAATTTCATCAAAAAATTCATTTTATTATCAAATGAATTCTAAATAGAACTCATTTTTAAATGAATTTCAAATTCATTTAAGTGTGTTTGTTTCAAATGAATTTCAAATTCATTTAAGTGTGTTTGCTTCAAATAAATTTCATAAAATTTTATAGAATTTATTACAAATCTAAGTAAGCGTGTTTGGTTTAAATGAAAATTTTATAAAATTCATTTTGAATTTCAACTTTTTTATTTTGTGAAATTATTGGAAACTAAATCAATTCTTATTAATAAAGTATATTTAGTTTAACCCCTTGTTTAGTTCAATTCCACTAGAAATTCATTTAATTTGGAAATGAACTTCAAATAGAATTTATTTGCAAATAAATTTTTATTAATGAAATATATTTGGTTCAAATGAATAGTTTATGAAATTCATTTCAAATGAATTTTATATTTTGTTTTATTATGTTTGATATAAGTTTATAATTCAAGTTAATTTTGATTTTGGTCAAAAATATCCTTCTGAATAGATTATGTTTTTTATTTTTTTTTAAATTTTATATTACATTATTAAAAGTGTGATTATTTAACATTCAAATTAATATTTAACTTCTTTTTAAATATTTATTTTTAATTGTATTTTTAAATTAATCTTCCAATTTATAATTTTTTTTATTTTTAATTTAAAATTCATAAAAAAATAAAATTTTGATTATATGAAAAATCATATTTGTGAAGTTAAGACAATATGTATAACCTAAAACATGGCATTTTCTGAATATCAAGAGACTTTGTTTTATGTTCTAATGATAAATCCCAAAAAATTAAAAATATCATCTACAATAGAGAAACAACCCCAAGATAAAAGAATAAGAAAAAAAGGAAAAATCAAATGTTCAAACCTTATACGTGACAGAGCCTCTACAAGTTGATGGCTGACGAATAGTCACAAAAATAATGAGGATATTTTAGTTATTTTAAATATATAGCATTAAAAATTATGAAATTTATTTATAAATTTTAACTATTTTATTAGAATTTCATATAATTATAATGAATTTTACAAATTTAAAAATATAGAATTGCAATTGAATCTATAAGTTATTCATTTAAATAAAACACAAAATACTTGAAATTTTAAATGAATTTCATAAAATTTCATGAAATTTATTTATATCGAACAAGTTCTAAATAAATTTAAAATTCATTTGAAAATAAATTTGAAAATGAATTTTATTTGAAATTCATTTAAAAATAAAATGAATTTTTTTGGTACAATTGAACCAAATAAGGAGTTAAATCAAACATATTTTATTAATAAAAATTGATTTAATTTTAAATGATTTTATAAAATTAAAAAGTTAAAATTTAAAATGAATTTTATAAAATATTTATTTAAACCAAACACATTTACTTAAATTTACAAATAAATTTTACAAAATTTTATAAAATTCATTTAAATCAAACAAACTTTAAATATCTTATGATATTTTATCGTCAAGCCAATAACAACATGTAGCGTTAGAAACAATATAATTTATAATTTAAATATTCAAAATTCATTATTAAATGAAACCACCACACATATATAGAATAATATCCAAAATTAAAATTGAGAGTTATCAACGTTAATTTAATTTTGACAAAAAACGTTAATTTAATTTGGATATATTAATATTGACAAAAAACGTTCATATCACATGAGTTTATATATAAATATCTAAATATATGATTTAATGTCTTGTTTGTCCAAATTCATAAGCTGTAATCCAATTAATTGATAGAAATTCATACGCTATAAACCAATTGGCTGTTGATATAGATATATCTCTTGGTATGTATGGAAACAGAGAAGGCTAAAGATGGAAAAAAAATACTGCAAGTTAAAACCTGCTCCTGACTCGGTACTTGAATTTGGATTCGTTGAATATTGAAGCTAATCACTTCTGGTTATTGCTTATTATATGGTGAAAGTGCATTGTCAATTGATAATTGAAGGATTTGGCCATCCTTTTTTTTCTCAAAAAAAAAAAAAAAGTCAAAAACTTTTGTTTAATTAGATGTGAAATTGTGTATTTTACTACTAATTATTTGTTGGTAGAATAGTATAATTTTATTTGTTGGTACAATGTTAGCTTAATTATTAAAAATGTTGCATATAACGACATTTACAATATATCATGAATTTAAATATTATATATTTGAATTTTTTGCCCTATTTAATAGGCAAATAAGTTGATAGATAAATTTTTTTTATCTTCTAATGTATCTGTGGCACATTGTAAATGTCGCTACACTGAATAAAGTACCATTTGATGTATAAATGAAATATTTTATATATATATATATACAGAATAAAGTTACATGTCCCAAGTCATCGCTGGCCTGCGATAATTATCAAAATTATCCTTAATTTTAATTTTTTTAATTTCATTTAATTATTAAAAAAATTACAGATTATGAGTATTTAAATTTTTGCATGACAAGTTCACATGTGTGCAACTTAAGTTTTAGATTTAAAAAAAATTATAAATTTTTTTGAATGTTTAAATCTTTGCACAATAAATTCACTCGTGTGCAATATAGTTTTTAGATTTCAAAAAAAAATTGTATTTTCAAGAAAAAAATTCAAAATATCATAATGAGTCATTTTAATAATTTGTTGCGGGCTAGCAATGCATTAGAGCATCGTTGCCCGTGACATATATTATTACCCATATATGTTGGACTTTGCTCGCCTTTGGATAAGCACTTCATTAAAAAATATGAAAAAATTCTCAAAGAAACCGCTCATTGAAAAAGACAATCTAAGAGACAATGACGATTTAATCATTTTTTTTTGTCAATAAGAAATTTATTTATAGAATATAAGAAGTTCATAAGGAGGATTACATAACCAGTTTACAGGAAGCTTACTATCTTTAGCAGCTTGTGCTAACCAATCTACTGCAAAATTCGCTTCCCTAGGTATCCATTTAAAAGAGCTATTTACAAATTGTTGAGTCAAGTTTAAAATAGTATTAACAACATTACAAATACTCTAACATGACTACTCGGGAGAAGACAAATCTTGGAAGACCATTAAAAAGTCCATTTAAAAAATCTAGCATTGAAAACCAACATTGATGGCTAACTTTACCACTAAGAGCACTACTTCAACTTCAGCTACAAGCACCAAGGGAACCTTCTTCTTCATCACCACTCCATGAACAATAACTCCATAAGAATTTCGAGCGATGACTACTAGTCATGTGATGCATAATTCGCAAGTATATAGAATCATACAAGTAGTAAATATTGATTCCACAAAGATTTCAAATTAAGTATTGTAATACTAATTGTGCTTTGTTTGTTTAAACAATGGAAAATAATGTTTTGAAATTAACTAAAATCAAATAAAGGAAATATGTAATAATTAACAATCAATTTAAAAGGCTAAGGTTCTTATTGTCAATTTAACCTTTTCTAAAGATCAATTAGTACCAAAGTCATACCTAACCTTAATCCAATTTGAAGGCCTCTAAGGAATCCTAGGTTTTCTTCTCAGACAAACCTACAATTAACTAAGTAAATTAACATCTTAGATTTATAGCTCTCACTTACTAAGTGTTGGTTAACCTAGTTTAAAGCTTAAGCCCTTAATCAATATTAGTTGCTTTAATGTCTCCTAACTAAGAAAGCATCTAATAGATTATTGTTTGTATCAAATGGAACCTATCTCTCAATCAAGTTTCATTGTACATATTCAATCAAAGGGTGATTAATCTTATAAAGACATTAAGTTTAATAACAACCAATGGATTGAGATTAATGGCTTAGGTTTAATTGCAATTGTTACATGGTTGAATTGATATAAGAACCCTAATAAGAACTTAGCTACTCATGTTGGTAATAAAAGACAAAGAAAAGGAATAAAAGAAAATAAACATTATCATTAATCAAAATAGAAATGAATAATAACAAGCATTTAGAAAAACCCCTTGATAGTAGAAGGCTATTGTTCTTCAATCCTTGTTCCTTAATCTCCAAAAACCAATATAAACAAGCCTAGTCTTTTGTGATAAAAAGAAAGATAAAAACTTGTAAAAAAAAATATGTAGAATAAGAAAAATAGAGTCTAATGTTTTATTCCTGGAGGCTACACATACATAAAAACTTAGCCTCCAGCCTCTTCATATGTTTCCTTTTTTGAAAATCTATTAAATCCCTCTTTCACTACTTCAAAATTCAAATTTCAAAAAGATGCCAGTAGGGTACATGACCATGCATGTTTAGGCACATGGTCGTATGCCTGTCTTCAGAAGAATTCAGTAATTAAGCATGGTCAAGTGTGTGGGTGCGTATGACTATATGTCTGACTTTTAAATAGGCATGGCCATGTGCAAAATATACACGGCTATGCGTATCTTCTAAGCCTCAAACTTGCTAGATTTTGCCTTGAATGTTCCTTGGACACTTTCATAGCCTTCAGAATCCTATGCCTCATTCCATCACTATTCATTGAACACCTAAATTCATAAAAATAACCAAAAGTAAACACAAACTCAAAATCATGCAATACAAACATTTAAACTAAAGAATAACTTAACAAAAGATAATAAATGCAACTAGAATGACACCTAATTCTAACATAATGAGTGCTCAAAATAATACATTTCTCACACTTATCAAATTTTCCCACACTTGAATGTTTGATTGTCCTCAAGTAAAGCTCGAATACACCATATTACCTAAAGAATCATGCTCATTAATTAGTTTTAACTTAACTAACTACCTCAATGTTCCTTTAATAAAAAGTTTAAAAACTCAAAATTAAAATCATAATCTGAGGTCAAGAATGCATTGTTACCAGGTGAAGAGCATACTTTTATATTGAAATCATGAAAGCAAATAATTGATATTCAAGAAAAATGAAAGCAAGTAGGAATCACTCTAAAACTTAGGAAGTTAAAAATTCAGCACATATAAGGTTTTAAAACTTTTATTCAATCAAAGTTTTCCTAATCTCGGTATCCTCCACCTTTCATGCACTAATCAGTGTGGATACCTCTAAAAAGGGTCCTTTGGATACTCTTAGTCTAAAAAGAGCATTATAGTAGAAAGAGCATTTAAAGAGATTTTTTTTAAAATTTCACTCCTAATGAGTGCATTTTATGCTCCATCTCATTTTTTTAAAAAAAAAAAGAAAATAAAACAAAATACATGAGAACTTAACCATACTAAGGTTAGACTCAAATTCCAACTTACAAACATTTTTCTCAAGCACCTAAATTCATTTATTTAGTAGAAAAGTAAGCATTAATGATACCCCATATGCATATTTCTATTTAATTAAGGTCTTTATTTTCCTATACATGGTTGCTTACAGAAGAAGGACACCTAAGATAAGTAGGAAAAGATTCCCAATTAAAGAGACTCCTAAATAGGAAGAAGCACTCTCCTAGTAGGCATAGGACTTTCATCAAAGAGGAAACTTATTCCTCTTAAGTTTGAGCATCACTATCCCTATAAATAGGACCTCATATCCCTCATTCTTATTCATTTTATTCTCTTATACTCATTACTCTGTTTATCTCTCTAACCTCTCTCTCTATATTTTCTAACTTAGGCATCGGAGGGTTTGTAGGGATTCTCCCCACCTCTCACCTTGCTTTTCTTTGATCCCTTGTAAGGTTCCAACTTAAGAGTTCTAGAAATAAGTTATTAAGTAGCATCGTCTATGGGAATCTCTTAAGTTAAAAGCCATTCGAGCATCTACCAATTGAGACCTTAGCGTTATGACTTCTAGTCCACTACCAATCTCAACTCCCAACACACACATCAACCCATCTGTTCCCATTCCTCTAATCAACTTGTCAACACCTACTAAGATGATAATTCCATCAACCCCCTTTTAAAATATTGGACCCTCATCTTAGGTTTCAATTGGTACATACATACCACTTGGAAATACTTAAGCGTGGCCGACTTTTGGCACCAACCTCACTTATTATGCCTCTTTTTAACATCATAATAGACCCACACCTTCTGAACCTATCAGAAACACCTACCATAAGCACACCTAACCTTAACATAGTAACCCAAACACTTAACCTATCCTTAATAAGCAAAGAAGTAATGATTCAAAATATTCAAACTTAAATGACCTTGATGCAACAACAGTTGAATGCCCTAATTCAAAATGGCAATCCCAGAATAACTCACATAGGAAATAATATGATGCCACTAGCTGCAGCTCCAGAGGTATCTGGAGGAAATAGAGGAAAATATAAAACTCTTAAAGGAGAATCTAGTTCAACAATCCTAGCCCTTGATGATTCAAAGATAGCCCAAAAGATTGAGGAGGTCATGCATAAAGCTTGTAATGGGCTAAGGAAAAAAGATGAATGCATTATGAAAAGGAAGACGTCCTTTGTAAGCAGAATAATCCGAATGGAAATTTCAACCAAATTTAGAATGTCGTAGTTAGATCAATTTGATGGAATTGGAGATCCAATCAACCACATATCCTCATTCAGAACCAGAATATTACTCTAGAATGTGAATGATGAAATCATGTACAAAATCTTTCAATACACTCACCAAGAATGCTCAGAAGTGGTTCTATTAACTCTTTGAGAATTCTATCTCCTCCTTCAAAGAGTTAGCTAAGAAATTCCGAACTCGATTCATCACAAATGTCCCTCCAGCTAAAAATATCAATGATCTCTGGATGTGCCGACAGGAGGTCACTGAATCACTGTGAAGCTATTTGGATCGATTCAATAAAGTAGCCATACAAATAAAAAATCTAGTAGACGAGGTAGCCATAGAGGCTTTGAAGAATAGGACTTGACTCGGAAAGCTTAAAGATAAGATAATGACAAAAGAACCTAGCACCTTTACTAAGGTAATGGCAATGGTAAAAAGATGATAAAAATGGACAAAGACAAGAGGATGCAAAAGGATAACAAGAAAGCACCTGCTAGGAGAGATGAAAGGTCAAGACCTAGAAGGCTGAGCTTTCAATGGTCAAACTTTAGAAACCTAATAGAAGGATTTGAGAAGGAGGCTGAGAAATATACGCCACTAAACACCTCTAGATCTAAGATCCTCATGTGGGTTAGGAAAAATGGTATGGGAATTACTCTAGCTAGAAGATTGAGTAGGAGAGCCATGTAAGATAAAAGGTACTACTATTAATATGATCAAGATTACATGCATGAAAATGAGGCATACTAAGAATTAAAAAATGCCATAGAAAGATTAATATAGAATGGTAAACTCGACAACTTCACCGACACATCTAAAGGGAGCAGAGATCCAGATGGTCATGACAGGGATAGGCTGAAACCAAAGAAAGCCCAAAGTGACCTAGTTGGCATTATTAACATAAGTATCGGAGGAGAAGTCACGGAGAAGAGGCCTAAGAGATTCTGTAGAGAAGAAGGGTCTACCCTTAGGAAAAAGAAGACTATCATCTTTAGTTCGGAAGATGGAAAACATGTTCAGCACCCTCACAATGATGCACTGGTAGTAAGCGCTTTCATCAATAATTACTTGGTAAAAAGATTATTGATTGATGATGGGAGCACCGTCAACGCACTCTTTTAGAATGCTTAATGGGAGGTTCTATTACTGATTTGAAAGCCATTCAAAATCCCATTACAAGCTTTTATGAAGGAACCACATAATCAATGGGACTAATAAAGCTGAGTCTAGAATTCAGAGATCGAGATACTGGAGAAGTGAAAGTGGTTAAGGGTCAATTCAATATGGTGGATATCCAGTTCGCATAAAATGACATCATAGACTGACCAATACTTTATGAGATAGATGCAGTCATAAGTATCCAGTGTCTAACCATGAAGATTCCTATTGAAGGTTGAGTCCTATAGCACATGGCCAAACAATGCTACCAGATGGCAATTAAACCTCAGATGGAGGCATTCCCTCTGGAATCTTAGGAAATGGAGAAATAAAGAGCCAACCCTAAGCCAGTTGACGAGGTTCAAACATTATAGATCACTGATGGAAAGACAGTAAGGATCAACAATAAGCTTGATAGTAAGGTTAAGCATGGAATAAGTGAGGTCCTTATTAAACATTCAGACAGCTTTGCCTCTCAAGCATCTGAAATCATTAGAGTAGATCCTCAGATTTCCTCATATAGTCTGAATATCAAACCAAGACTAAAACTAGTCATTTAAAAAAAGAGGACCTTTGGGTATGAAAGACAGAAGATAATCGCTAAAGAAATAAAAAAGTTGCTAGAAGTTGACTTTATCAAATAAGTTATACACTTAGAATGGGTGGCTAATGTGGTGCTGGTGAAAAAGTCTAATGGCAAATATAGGATGTGTGTGGATTATACCGACCTTAATAAAGCATGCCTCGAAGATAGCTATCTATTGCCAATGATAGATTAACTGGTATACTCCATTGTTGGTCACTATCTATATAGCTTTATGGATGTTGCACAAGGGTACCATCAGATACCAATGAAGAAAGAAGATCAGGATCACCCATGAAGGTCTTTATTACTATAAAGTTATACCCTTTGGGCTGAAGAACACTGGAGGAACATATTAAAGGCTAATGAACCATATGTTTCAGGATCAAATTGGAAAGAACATGGAGGTATATATGGACAACTTCATCATTAAGAGCCAACATGCAGAGCAACATTCCAATGACCTTGACTAAATCCTTCGAACACTAAACCAATACCAGATCAAGCTAAATCTAGAGAAGTGTGTTTTTGGAGTAAAGGCAAGCAAATTCTTGGGATTCATGATATCCCATAAAGGAATCGAAGTTAACCTAAAGAAGATAGAGATCATGCTTAAAATGAAAGCTCCGATAATAATTAATGAGCTGCAAAAGCTAAATAGCAGAATAACAGCCTTAGGGCATTTAATCTCTTATACAGTGAAGTGGTGTCTACTTCTGTTTTGAGCCATGAAAAATTCCAACAAGTTTATATGGAATGAAGAATGTCAGGTAGCTTTTAAAGACATCAAAAAATTTCTATCCTTAGCACCTCTACTCAACAGGCTAATTCTCAGAGAAACACTGTACCTATACCTCTCTATTAGTCAAGAGTCAATCACTTCGCTACTAGTGAAGGAAGAAGGAAGTTAACAAAATCTAGTATACTACATCAGCAAGATACTTAAAGATTCAAAAATTCAGTATCCCAAACTGGATAAATTGGTTATGGCTATTGTCCACCCACAAACTTCGACACCATTTTCAAGCCCATTCAATCATTGTAAGATCCAATTTTCCTTTAAAAAAAATCTTACAAATACTTGAAACATCTGGTAGACTAATTAAATGGTCAATATTACTTGAAGAATTTAACATCAGCTAAGAAAGTTGGCAATAGATAAAAGCTTAAACCTTAGCAGAATTCATACAAAAATGACAGTAGGAGATCTCGCTCCTTCTGAATGTCGTGAATGGAAGCTCTATATTGATAGAGCTTCATCCATCCAAGGATCTGGTGTTAGAATTATTCTTAAAGGGTCACATAAAGTCATTATTAGATATACAGTCCAGATAAAGTAGAACGCCACTAATAATATACTCGAGTATGAAGCACTCATCATAGGGTTAAAGTTGGCTACCGAGGTCAAAGTCAAGTATCTCAAGATATACTCGAATTCATAACTGGTGGTAAACTAGGCTAAAGGGACATTCTAGATTAAGGACCCGAGTATTGCCAAGTATATCGAGAAAGTCAAACAGCTTTTAAAGAAGCTCGAGTAGGAGGGGGGACAATGAAAGATCAGCCAAATCCCTAAAAGCAAAAATTTTGAAGCTGATTTACTAGCCAAATCAGTAATTAAAGATAGTCAGAAATTTAAAGAACTCGAGCTCACTGAAGCACTAATAAAGCCAAGCACCGAGGACCCAGAGATCATAGACATACAAGAAGTATCAGAATGCATGAAACCAATCATTCATTATCTTAAACATGAGGTACTTCCAAAAGAAAAGTTAAAAGCTCAAAAGTTGAAGATAAAGGCTGTGCACTACTCTATCTACCACAGGGAACTCTATAAAAGGTCTCTTTCACACTCATAGTCTAAATGTGTATCACCAGAAGAAGAAAATTACATGCTTAAGGAAATCCATGAAGGAATTTATGGAGAACATGAATCTTATCATTCATTAATTAAAAATGCATTGCTATAGGGATACTATTGGCCTACCATGCCCTGAGATGCTCAAAAATTGACTCAAGAATGCCATAAATGTCAGCAATTTACCCGCTTTAGCCATAAACCTTCAAATCCCTAACATCCGATTAAGAGCCCTTAGCCTTTCGCAGTATAAGGGATGGACATCCTAGGTACTTTCCTACCTTAACCTCTCAGAATAAGTTCCTAATCATGACTATAGACCACTTCACCAAGTGGATAGAAGTTGAAGTTGTACCAACCATCACTAAAGCCCGAATTCAGCACTTTTTCTGGAAAGAAATCATCTATAGATTTGGAATACCACATACCTTAATAACAAACAATAGGAAGTAGTTCGATAATGAGAAGTTCAGAAAATTTTATTCAAATCTCATAATAAAGCTTTCGTTTACTTTAATAGCTCATCATCAAATAAGTGGACAGATAAAGGTTACCAACAAAACCATCATGCAAGGGCTAAAGAAAAGACTTGATGAAAAGAAGGGGAACTGGGTTGATGAACTCAACAACATTGTCTAGGCCTATAAGACCACACCCAGAACCTCCACTAGAGAAACACCTTTCAAACTAACTTATGGGATGGATGCAGTAATCTCAGTAGAGATTGGATCAGTAAGTTACCAGATAAAAAAGAATCTAGATCATTAATTTAATAACATCAATGCTTGGATATGTCTGGACTTAGTTGAAGAGAGGAGAGAGCAGGCATCTATTGTTGTAGAAGCCCAGAGGCAGAGGGTCATCAAATATCACAATCAACACATCCGGTCAAAACACTTTAAAGTCAAAGACTAGGTACTTAGAAGAGTTGACATTGGTAAAGGTAGCTCTGGCACAAGCAAGCTCGGACCTAACTAGGAAGGTCCCTATCAAGTCATCGAGAAGACAACCAAAGGGGCGTACAAGATCAAAACTAGACAGGGAAAAGAGTTACAATGATATTGGAACTCGGATAGTCTCTGGAGATATTATCAATAAATGTACTCAGAATTTTGAGAAATAGAATACTTCATTTATCAATGGAAATGTTGTATTACAAAGTATTCTAAAAATAAAGAAAAATTATCAACTAAGTAATTTACAATTGAATATCGGGAAGCTTAGAAAAAGGGAGACTCGTATCACGAGACTCAAACACAAAGATAGGATCAAGTCTAGCGGAGACAACACTATCAGACATCTCCCCAGTAGGCCTCGAATCCTTTGGTTGCTTAGCAGATGATTTATCGATGGTAGTCTTCATTGATTTCTTAGGATTCTTCGACCGCTTGGAAGAACTCTTGCTTCGAGCATCCTCTTTAGTAGCTATCCTGGCCAGATCGACGAACATTATTTTATCCAAGTCTGTGAAGTCCAGATTTGAGTTTTTGGCAAGCAAGACTCTCTAAAATTTGGACTTATAGGCTTTAAGAAACCTCACAACCATGTTCTGGTAGCTTCTTTTGTCTCAGCTTTAGCTAGCTTCTCCTCCAAAGCCATAATCTAGGAATCTTGCCCTTTAATTTTTATTATAAGTTAAGCTTGGTTGTGCTCTAACTCCTCCACCCTCTTTCGGCTTGCCTCAGCCTCACATCTTGCCTCTGTATGCTTGGTTTAGTAGAGCTCCAATGCTACCTTTGCCTTCTCAAATTTCTTTTTAAAATCGATGGCTATGGTGCCAACCTCTATCTCCTTCAAGCTATACTGGCTCCTGAGATAATACTAGTTGTCCTTCACTAACAACAAAGCTTGAGTCATCTAAAAAAGAAAAGAGACATGAGCATTATCAACATAGGAATTTATAAACATAAATTAAACAGAATGGAAGATGGTTACCTCTAACAAGTGCCCGATCATGGCATTGTACAGCTCCTGCTTATCCATATCCATCCAGCGCTAGATGTCTTCATAAAGCTGTAGAGACTTGGCATACTGATCCCTCACTTGTGCATTCAGGATGCTCGAAGGATTCATCTTTTTCAAGATCCAGGACCTCATGTCCAAACACCCAATTAGCTTTAGTCACTTAATAAAGATCTCCTCGCATAACTCTTTGATGTCCAAGTCTTTATTCAGAGCCCTCTTCTTTCAACCCTCAAGCTTCTCCACCTGAGAAGTTTCTACCATAACTTTTCTTTTTCGAATGCGTGCAACCTAAGAGGAGACCTCCGAAGTAGGAGGCTAAAAAATAGGAGAAGAGATCTATACATCTTCTTGAGTCTCCAACTCGTCATCTACAAGTTGAATCCCTCCACAAAGGCAAAAAAGTTAGCATCTACAAATAAAAAAGACAAAACAAAAGTCAAAATGATATATTCTAAATCGTAAAACTTACTATTAAGTTGTATGCAGTTAGGACAGACTCTCCAAAAGTATATTCTAGATAAATTTTTAGCGTGGGTCTTGCATTAGCTATGCCATGAAGATGAAGCCTTATAACCATCTCCATATCCTTGTCAAATAGCCTTACGGGTCGCTTCTGTAATAACCTAAGTTTTTTTTTAAATATTTTTATATTGTATCGGGATATGCAGTATTAATAATTTTAATATATATATTTGACTATTTAATTATTTTGTTAATAATTAATGTTATTTTAAGTTATTTAAAGTTTTCTACGTAAAATTTTTTCAAAACCTATTAGTTTAGAAAATAATATTTAAATAATATGTTATTGATTAATGTTAGTTTATTTTATTAAAATGCATGGTTTCATGCATAATTAATACCTTGTATATTAATATATACATATACATGCATATATATATTATTATAATATTAGGGTTATTATATATATATGTGTGTGTGTATATATATATATATATATATATATATATATATATATAAAATAATAATGTGTGGTGTGTGTTTATTGTATATTATAAGTTTATTATATTTTAATATAAAGTTTTATTAATATATATATATATATATATATATATATATATATATATATATAAACACAAAATAAAATAAAAATTTATCAAAAACACCCCTCCCCCATCTTCCTCACGCCCGACGCCCCTCACCCCCTCCCACCGTCTGATACGCCAGCCAACTATCGTCAGAGTGCCTCCCGACTTGCCACCATCATCCCCAGCCAGCTCCACCGCTAGCAGCGCCCATTTCTAGTAGCTTTGAAGCGTGATTTGGCCGGAAAACCAAAAACCATCACCACCGTCGTTCAAGCCGATTTTGGCCACCTCCATCGACACCGTCGGTCTCATTCTCTTCCTTGAGCTTCAATGAGTGTATTTCTAAGTTTGGTTTCACTTGATTTGGTTTAGATTTTGGTGGTGAGCTTGATTTCTAATTCGGCCATTTTAATTTCTTGATTTTTTTGAATTTTGATCTTTGATATTCAAGCTTAATTCCTTCATAAAAGTTGATTCTACTAGCTCAATCTACATCTTGGAATTTTTTTGGAATTTTTGGAATTTATTTTGATTTTTGTGAATTTTTTATTATTTTCTAATTTTTGTAAATTAATTAAATAAATTGTGAAATTATGATTTTTGGAGTTTATAATGGTTGAAATTAATTTTAGAATTTAATTTATAAATTTTGTGATTTTTGTGTGATTAATATAATTTTTTTTAGTTTATGTGAATTTTGGAAATTTAGGTTAAATGTGTATTTTGTTAAAATTAATTGGTTAATTGAGTATAATTATTAATTTTATTAAATTATATATTGAGAAAATAATTTTTGAGTAATTATATAATTTTTAGTGAATTTTTGAATAATTATTGTATATTATGTGAATTATTATATATTAGGACTCTTTTGGTAATTTGGTAGTAATATTAGTTGAATATTAAGTTTAATTGGTTTTAATAATTATTTAAGGTATAAAAATGATTTTTACAAATTATTTACTATTTTTAACTAATTAAAACTATTTTTTCAAAATTTATTTTCAAGTTATATATAATATACTATTTTTGTAAATAAATGAGTTTTTAGTGATTTTTAATATGTTTTTGGGCTAATTAAGTAATTTAGATTATAAAATGAATTTTTTTTAATATTTGTGAATTTATCGAGAATTATTGATTTTTAATAATATTATATTAATATTAAGGTTTTTAACTAAATATCGGTGAAATAATTATTTTTAGTGTTTAAATATTTAAATTTGCTATATTTTGGTATATAAAGGGTATTTTTAGTATTTATGGAATTTAAATATATTTTGTGAATTGTGAACCTCGGTCAGTAGAATTGTAGTTTGGGAATCAGACCAAGGGGTGGTGTGGATATCTGTATTCGAAGTGTGTTTTTTTGCAGGACCGACTCTACTTTTTTAAGTGGAGAGATGTCCGTTTTACAGAGGAGGTTCTGCCGAATTTTAGATAGAATTCTCGTAAAACGTGACATTCGATCAAATTCTTATTCCTTGTCTATGTCTAGAATTCTAGATCGAGTTTGTAGAAATTAAGTTAGATTTATTCTAATTTCGTGTTAATATTTTATTTATTAGTTGCGCCGAGTCGGACTCGTCTCGTGGAACGCACAACTGTAAGTTGTTATTTTATATATACGTGTATTAGCTTGCATGTTTTAGAAATATATGTTTAATTGCATGATTTCTGCATAAATTGCTTTAGTAAATGACTAGTATATTTTTAGTACATTTTTTGTATACTTTGAAATAAATGTATGTTTTATTCTTGATTTATACCTAAATTGTTTTAAGTATATATATGGTTTATTTTATAACTGAATTGAATTTATTTGACATATATATACTCGAAATATACTTTATTTATTTTTGGTATATTGTGGTATATTTGTAGTATATATATGGTTTATATTGCCATTTAAATTAATATCATGCATCATTTATTTCACGAATGTATGAGTTTATTTTAATGAAGGATATCAATAGAACGTGCTACCTAGTGGGCAGCACTAGGACCGAATACGTACCGGTACAACGATAGAATTTAGGTAAATTACTAACCTATTAGTGGATTATGACTTGTTAATTGATCTTATTGATTTGAGACGTGATTTGAGAGTGTGATTGTTGGAGCTCGGTTGACCAAGTGTCTCGAGGCCAATCACACTGACAGTCAGACTGCTGGAGCTCGGTTGACTTAGTGTCTCAAGGCCAGTCTACTGTCCAAATGGAATAAGTGAATTTATTTGGAATACGTGAGCCTGTATGGCTAGAATGTTGTCTATTACTATTTAAGATTGTGATCATTTAGGGTTCTATTTGATCCTTTATAAATTGATATTTTTTAATATTATATATAAAGTGATTTCAGCATATGTGTGTATTTTCTTGTATATATATTTATTATATATATACTATTGAGTGTCTGCATTTGACATTTAGTTATGAATGTATATATATTATAACAATTCACTCAGTGAGGTCTAACTCCTCTCTATTGATATTTTTCAGGAGAGTCTTCGGCCTCAGACCTCAGTAACAGGCCTATACGCAGGATTTCTTCTGCCCCGACCTTATTGTGTAAACTGTTTACTTGAGTTTATTTTGTATTCTAGACACTGCAGTAGTTGTTGTAGTGAGCTGTATTTATAATATGTATGTATGAGATTTAAATTTCAGAAGTTTAAACTGAAAATTTATACTTAAAGATTTTGTCATATATATATATAAGATGGATTTTATGTTATTTAAATGAGTTGAAAAATTATTACTTTTATATTTGAGATTAAATTTCTACTGCATAATATTTTATTTATTTTAATATATTGCATGCTTTTATTTTTAAGGCTTGCTATGGGTTCCAGATTCAAAAGAATTCCTATTCCCTAGCGCCGGTCATGGCCCCCTGTTTTGGGTCGTGATAGCTTCACCTTGTGGCAGTCATTAGACCACATCTGTTTAACATGGACGAAGTCCAAATGGTATTCAATAATAAAAAATCTATTCCTCCATTTCTTATGGAGGTCCAGAAGCTTTAAGAAGAGGCCCTGGTTCAAAATAGTTGATAGAGAGAACATTAACTCTCCCTTTTTCTTATTCAGGCTGTAAAGATATCTCAGGACATCTAGGTCCAGCTCTCTACCCTCCTTGTGCTTTAATTCTATGAAATCGAGCAAGATTCGATATCTATTGGGATAGAGTTTCCCAAGAGCTAGTTTGTATCTATTCAAGAAACTCCTAACAAAGGGATCTACAGGGAATTTCAATCCCATTTCTAATTGATCAAAGTACATAACTAATCTATCAAAATCCAATATAGGGGTATGGGCTTTGAAGTTCTTATCTACAGTGTGCAAAGCAAAGTCTGCTAGAATGCTAAAACATCTTCAGTACCACTTTAGCATTTCCTCATTTATCCTAAAGATAAACGAGTTAGAACTAACTTGCTCTCATGGAGCCATAAATCCTATTCAACAAATAAGAATGAGAAGAATATGAAGGAGAGAAGAAGTTTCACCTGGAAAAGAAGGATGCAGGTTTATTAAGAAAGGCTCTGGAACACACGAAGAGAGAATTTAGCAAGAAAAGAAGACAGCAAACAAAGCAAAAAGTACAAAATGAAAGGTTTTGGAATGACCATCATTGCCCTCATGAACATTTTTATCTCTCTCATAGCAATGAGGGTAATTTCGAGTGAGAGAAAAGCCCAATAATCAAGTAGTTATTATTATGGTAACTGAAACGTCTCATCTTTTAACACACGAACAAACCTGACGGTTACACAATTTAAAATTCAAAGAAAATGAAAAGACATGGTGGTTGTTAATCCCGCTCCTCTTGCTGCCATCTGTCTCCTCTACTTGCACTCGGACTTTGCTTTTAATGCACTAAGATTCTAAGTCCAGTGACTGAAGTTGTCACCCTTAAGTCATTTTTATAGTGCTGAGGTTCCGAGCATATAAGCCTCGAGTCATAGCACTGAACATCTAATCCTTGATCATCTAAGTCCAGTCATTAAAGCTATGACCCTTAGGTTGCTTCTATAGTATTGAGGTTTCAAGTATGTAAGCCTCAAGTCATAGCACCGAGTATCTAAGCCTTGAGTTATAGCATTGAGCATCTAAGCCTCAAGTTATAGCACCGAGCATATAAGCCTTGATTATCTAAATCTAGTAACTGAAGCTGGTACACTCATGTCGCTTCGATAGTATTGAGGTTTTGTACTCAGGCCACACTTTTAATGCACCAAGACTATATGGCACTCGGGCCTCGCTTTTAATGCACCAAGCATCAAAACTCCAGTGACGGCTAGTTCTGCCATGTTGTCCCTATATGGGCGAGTTAATCCCTTGTACCAAGCATTTTTATTGCAGCACACTTAAGTCCAACTAGCATTTCAATAATATTCTTATACAATGATCTCATGACTCGGTATTAAGCTTCATCTTTTCCTATACTGAGGCTGGCCACCTCAGCTCACTCTTCCATGTTAGATGCAATGATGTTTTTCCTTACCTTATAAACCCAAACACATCAGACATAAAAATCCGAACATACTTTCAAAGCAGACTCTTAATACCCCATATGCATATTCCTATTTAATTAAGGTTTTTATTTTCCTATACAAGGTTACTTGAAGAAGAATGACACCCAAGATAAATAGAAAAATATCCCAATTAAGAAGACTCTCAGATAGGAAAAAACACTATCCTAGCAGGCATAAGACTTTCATCAAAGAGGAATCCTATTCCTCTCAGGTTTGAGCATCAGTATCCCTATAAATAGGACCCCATATCTCTTATTCTCATTGTCATTTATTCTATTCTTTTATACTTATTGCTCTCTTTATCTCTCTAAACTCTCTCTCTATATTTTCTGACTTAGGCATCATAGGGTTTATGGGGATCCTTCCCACCTCTCACTTTGCTTTTCTTTAATCCCTTGTAGGGTTCCAGTTTAAGAGTTCTAGAAATAAGTTATCAGTTAAGTTCATTAAAATGTAAAAATTCCTAACTATAAATTACTATCCTAATTTAAAAAGTCCGAAATAAATCATTAAAGGAAGTTTAAAGCATTTCTTCAAGAAAACTAAACTTTAATGAATAAGACTTTATATATGAATAGATTGCAATAATCCAAGTGTGAGAGTAATGCATGAACAACATAAAAATTAAACCAAAACATGCATGACTCTTAAAGTGAAATAAACACACAAACATAGAAAGAAAATAAAAATAAATAAACACTAAAGAACAATGTACTTCCCTCATTTTGATGCACTTAGTGGGGATGTGAATGAAATGACAATGAGATCTCTTACTGCCTCATTAATCATTTTAGACCTTTTGCTTTGGGGAAGTATTCAAAAGATTTAATCAATTTGGGTGTGCAATATTTCAGCCCTCACTTCGTAACGTCTCTTAAATTTCTCCATCTCAACATACAAGTCTATAATCATATTCCCAATCCTATTGTCAGAGATATCCATATGCTCCTTAATTTTTTCCATGATTCCTTCACTCCATCCTTTAATGCTCCCTCTTTTCCTTGCTTAGCTTTCACTTCCATTAGCTTCTTCCTCTAGAGTGCTAGGAGGCAAAGGGGACTTCACCATGTTGCATTGTCGTTTGGCCTAACAAGTAGCATCTCTTTAAAGTGACATCATGAAGCTCATTGAATTCTATAATAATTTCATCTTAAATAAGGTAGTTTTCGTCAAGGAATTTAGATTCTAAGGGCTTCAATTGATGTTTGGCAAATTCATATAGAGCAAAATACAATGCAAACCCATGATAATATACCCCAATAGCAATAATGCTTTCCTAGCCTGCATAACACACCATATAGAACACTAAACAAAGTATGTGCTACACACTTTTGCATTAGTTTTCAAGCACCACAACATAAATAACTCATCTGGAGAAACCTTAGTGCTGTCCTTTCTATAAAAATAGTGTGTGACTTAAACTTGTGCAAAATTAAATATGAGTGATCTTTAATCTAACCATTGGTCATTACTTAGCCTTCACAAACTCTATCACTCCTAATGATTTCATGTCAAAAACTACTTATGTTATAATCTAATAAAGGTTAACAAACACCTTCTTTAGGAAACCAAAGATATTAGACATGATTTTATAGTCAAAATAGTATTCTTTTCTAAAAAACCTACATGAAAAGACCTCTTAATTTTCATCGAGAATCTTAAATATAGTGTAAAATTCTATTGTGAGCTTAAAAAACAAGTCATGTTGGGCTATATCTAGTTTAGACCACCCCAATTTCTTACAAAACACGTCTATGGTTCCTTTAATCCCTATGTTCAAAAGTACCTCATCATCAAAATATTTCGGCTTGCTAAAATTCTTTTAACTAAGGAGCATAATCTCTTACCTTTGTCTTCCAAATAAATTGCAAAGAAAGCTTCATAATCTGTAATATATAATGAGATATGCAATGTTAATATATAAATTATTTTAATATAATGAGATATGCAATGTTAATATATATAAAAGTTAGATTTAATTATTTTACTATCTTGTGATTAATTACTATTATTTTATGTTTAATTAAATTTTCTACGTAAATATATAATTTTGAAACTTATTATTTTGGACATGTAATTTGCGTTATTTATATTTACTATTTTCGGATAGTATTATTTAAAAAAAATTAATTTAGTGCATTGTTATTTTAATATTATTAATTCTATTATTGTTTTATCAAATTTTATTATTTATTTTATTAGAATTATCATTATTATTTAGTGTTATTTTATGTGAGTTTAAATGTATGTGTACATGTATGTGTTATATATATATATATATATATATATATATATATATATATATATATATATATATATATATATATATATATATATATAAAGATATTTGTGTGGTGGAGATTTAACGTTATATTGTATAATACTATAATATAAAGTTATATTATATTATATTATATTATATTATAAAGTTTAATATATACATATATACATACAAAACCAAAAGAAAGAAAGAAACAAGTTACAAAAACTTACCTCCCTCTTCCCGCTCTCTCGATCCTTGCCTGTCGGTGTGCCTCTCACCACTCTGATGCCGGACAGCCAACCTCCTCCCTTCAGCCTTCATCGTCCTCGCTTGCTCTTCCCTCTTCGGTCACCGATTTTGCAAAAATGGCAGCAGCAACAATGGATAGCTCCCACGCCATCGATCGAATTCTAGCCACCATTTCGAGTACCGCCGATCTCTATCAACTCTTTGAGCTCCGGTGATCTCAATTCCAAGCTCCGTTTGAGCTTAAACTCGATCGTTTGTGAGTTTTCTCGATTTTTCGATTTTGAGCTATTTTATTTTTTTAAGTTGATTTTTGGTTGATTTATGCAAACTCCTTTAACAAATGTTGATCTTGGTAGCTTGAAAATCATGAAAATATTTTTCTTTTAATTTTTAGAATTTATTACAAATTTAATTTTCATAAATTAATTTGTTTAATTATAAAATTAGTTGATTTAGTGTTATATTAGGTTGATATTAATTTTAGTGTTGAGAAATTAATTTTTGTGAATATTATATAATTTTTAGTAATATTTATAGTTTATGTAAATATTGGATTATTAGGTTAAATTAGTATTTTTGGTAAAATTATTAGTTAAATATGTATTTTAGTTGATATTAGTATTATATATGTTGAGAACATAATTTTAATGATTTATTATGATTTTTATAGAATTTTTGAGTAATATTAGTATTATTATGGATATTTTGAATTATTATGGTAATCGTGTAATTTTGTGATAATTATAGTTAAATATTATATTTTAATTGGTTTTAGAATTATTTAAGGTATTAAAATGATTTTTACAAATTATTTACTATTTTTAACTAATTAATACCAATTTTGAAAATTATTTTCAAATAATATATTATATATTATTTTGGTAATAAAATGCATTTTTTTATAACTTTTTAATATATATTTAGAATAATTATGTTATTTGAATATATAAAGTGAAATTTTATTAATTTATATTGAATTATCAAGAAATTTGATTTTTAATAATATTATATTATTATTTTAGGATTTTTACGTAATTATTGTGAAAATAATTATTTTGAGTATTTTAATGATTAAAAAAATTATATTTTGATATTTTAAGGATAATTGTGGAATTTATTGATTTTTAATATATTTATTATTTCATTTATATTTACGGTGGATTTATGAACCTCGGTTGGGGAATTGTGTAGTTCGGGGTCCCAACCGAGGGTTGTGTGAATTAAGGTTTTAAAAGTGTGTTGCAATGACTCTAGTTTTTAAATTATTTTAATAATTATCAGGATATGCAATGTTAATAAATTTTTAAATAATATTTAATTATTTTACTATTTTATGAATAATTATTATTACTTTTACGTTTAATTATAATTTTCTATGTGTGCATTAATATTTTAATATTATTATTTTAATAAATTACATTATTGAATTGTATTTGTGAGTTAATATATATATATATATATATATATATATATATATATATATATATATATATTTTTAGGGTTTAGTATTAATATTATATGTGTATACTTTAGTGATTTGCTGAATTTATTGAATCATTTGCTCAATCTTCTTTGTTTTTGAAGGGCAATTTTTTGCAAAATGGCCCTTTTTTCCACAGATGTAGCATCTGTCAGTTTTCTTCTTGCCACGGAACTTTTTCTTCTTGTAATACTTCCACTTCTTAGACTTAGATCTTTTCCCTTTCTTCTTCAATTTGAAAAAGTGTTTCTTCTTCTTTGATGGACAAACACAAACATCAACATCTTTGCATTTGATCTGCAAATCAGGCCTATCACATGAAAGTTTTCCTAAAGGATTCTTCCTACTGCCCAGATACAGTTTAATCATCTTCCTTTGATCGCATAACTGGGTATGAGCCTGAATCATAATCTGATACAAATGTCCTATTGGCACATCTCCAACTTTATAATTTGATTGTTGAAGGATTGAAAACATTCGAGAGGTAAGGATCTCAGGAATAGAAGCCAAAAAGGCTTCCTTTAAATCAGGATTAGCAGTCCCTCCTAACAGGTAAAATCTAGTAGACATATTTTGGAAATGTCTTTGTAGATCTTTTCTCTATAGTGAATAACATCTGGTAATACTCCTTTTGTGCAACCTTAAGATCATCATCCCATTTTCCTAAGAACTCATAATGCAACAATCCTAGAAAATCTTCTGGTGAAATGGCATCCATCAATTGGATTCTAGCATAAGCATTCAGAGAAGCATACCAGTTTGCTAGCTTTCCCACCATTTTTACAAGAAATGTTTCAATAACAACCTTGATTTCTGCTCCAGGAATAAGCATTTGTCCGGCTATCCATGCTTTAAACTCCAGAAATCTATTCATGTATTGTGAAGGAGGAACATCATCTAGGGTAAAGTAATTTCCAGTATTTTTTTGGAAATTTATCTGTGGATCTGGCTGTGGTGTTATGGGCTGTTCAAATTCTTCTTTTGGATCATTAACTTCTTTAACTTGAGGTCCTCTAGAAGATGTAGCATCATCAGCCATCAATTGGTAAGGTATTTCATAATCTGAATCAGAGTCGCTTTCTGAAGATTCAGAAGATGAACTTTCCTTTGAAACATATCCAATTGAAAAGCTGGGCATGACATTTTTAGCACACTTTTCCAAAAAGGAAGAGATGGGATTCATCATCATTTGAGGGTGTTCTGACTCTTTTGGTGATGAGGTTGGTGAGGTATTTTTGGGTAATGATTCAGAGGGTGTTTTTTTAGGTTTCTCAATTTGAAAGAAATGAACTGTTTTTCCATTTTTTGTTGTTCTTTCAACAGAGGCCTGTGTTTGAGAGGGGGTTTTTAATGAGGATTTAAATCCTTGAAAATTTAGAGGAATATTCAAGGGAGCTGTTGGTACAGGAAATAAAGGTTAAGTGGAAGAGGTTGTGTATAGTGAACTGGAATTGAATAAGGGCTGTACAAAAGACCCAAAGGATCTGGAGAGAAATATTTTGAAGAGGTTTGCGAGGACAACTCTTCTTTCTTTCTTTCTTTTAAGATCTTTTTCAAGTTGGTCAACCTGGGCTTTCAAGTTTAAAATTTTCATTTCTTTCATTTGAATGTTATTCAATGTGCCTTTGTTGCTGATAATTCGCATAAGTTCCTAGTGCTTCATCTCTTTTTGCCTTTATAATTCTACATGAACTGCTGCCATTCATTTTTTAAAGGCCGGGAACTTTTTTTCTGCTAAATTCATATGTTTAGCAACTCCATCAATCTTTTCTTCAATAAGCTTTAGTTTTTGATTTTGAGCACAAGCATTCTGTGTCTGCTAGTTGACTACTACTTTAGCTAGAGTTATTTGTCTAGGTCTACCATCTGTATCAACAATGTTTGATTCCAGGATAAAAGGCTGCATGGTAATTTGGTTTTTTGTTTCTTTGGATAAAGGAGGAAAGTCTGTGGGTTGGAACATACAGATTTGGGGTAAAGACTTTGGCTTTTGAATCTCGGTTGAATTTTCTTTTCTTACCCATTTCAAAGCTTGTCTGTAACATGGGAGAGGAGTTGACTTAGGCTTTGGCTGGGAAGGAGGTATTTGAGGCTTGCAAGGTTGAGGAGGAATATTTTGAGTAGCTGGTGGTTTGTACCAAGCAGGAGGAGAATATGATACAAGATAATCATATTTTCTTGAAGGTTGTCCCAGAGTGTAGATGCTTGAATCTCCATCTTTATATCTTCTTTTGAATTCCTTTTCATTATGTTTTCTTGGAGATTTCTTCTTTTTCTTTTTCGTCTCATTATCATCAAAGTAGGATTCAGCGTAGCAATCATCAGAATCACAATAATCAAAATAACAGTGACCATCACGCTTAAAAGCATAGATTGGTCTTCCAGAATTATCAAAAGAGGCTATAGGAATGTTATCTTCTGGATCCCAAGGATTGATCATGAACTGTGTATTAAAAACTATAGGAGTCTCTTATTTTCGCCTAAAGATCATATCAACTGATCCATCAGATCTTTTGATATGCACTGGGTCTGTACCTTGAATTGGCTCTACTATCTCATAAAACTTCTCATAATTGGTGATCCATTTTTCTGGGAATAATTTTAACAAATCATTCCTAGAAAGTTGTTTAGGAGTGTGGATACATGTGGGAGTATTATGAGAGTCTGCTTTTATGAACAAAGCATCATTTTGGACACAGGGTGGTGACAAGTTGATAGCATGGTTTTGGAGACGGTAGACAATTTGGTAGTGAAGGGCGACTACTTTGGATGTGGAGATTTGTTCAGTACCAAGGATCTGGAGTTAGACTTTTAAAGCTGTCAAGGTATGGGGATCAGAAAGGGCAAAATTATAATTTGGAAAAAATGTAAAGAATACTGAGCCAGCATTTAAGGATGTCTCTACAGTCCCAATTACAGCATGTTGGTACTGTTCATATCTAGAATCCAAAAGAGTGATCCTAGAGAAAATAGGTTGCCCTGCTCTGCCATGGTAGGAGAGTCCTAACCTTATAACTCCAAAGTAAATGTCAGTGTATCCCTGGTTAAGCCAAGTTCTTAGAAATTGTAGAGGAATTTCTAAGGTTACGAACTGTTCTGTCAACCCAATAAAGGCAACTCATCCAAGAATGACTCCTTTTGATCTTAAATTAGGAATTAAAGAATGCAACCAATTGGAAGACCAAGGTCTAATTATTTCCATAAAATCAGAATAAGCATGCTAAGCTTTTTATGTAAACAAAAGATTAGAACAAGTTCGTGGAAAGAAAAGATTGGTGATTGACTATCAGCCTTTGAATTTCTTCCTCAGAGATGACAAATTCCCTCTGCCAAAAATTTTCTCATTATTTACATTTTTGGTGGGAGCTAAAATCTTTTCAAATTTTGATTTAAAGGCTGGATTTTGGCAACTTGGAATCAAAGAAAAAGACAGATACAAAACTGGCTTTTGTATTCCAAACAGACATTATCAATGGAATGTCTTGCCATTTAGACTCAAAGTAGCCCCATCACTATTCCAACGGACTATGATCAAAATCTTTGAGCCCATCCTCTCCAGTGCTCTTGTTTATATTGACGATATTCTTTTATTTTTTGCAGATATAAAAGCCCATGAGAAACTACTCTAACAGTTTGCTAATCTTGTACAACATTATGGTGTTATGCTTTCACCCACCAAGATGTTCATTGGCCAAACAGAGATAGATTTTCTTGGAATGAGATTCAAAGAAGGGAAGTATCTTCCAGGTCCTCATGTTGTAATAGAACTAGATAAATTTCCAAAAGAAAATCTTTCTGTCAAGTAAATCAGACAAGTTCTTGGCATTTTCAATTATCTCAGAGATTTTATTCCTCACTTGACAAAGAAGACAGCTCCTCTCAGAGCTCTTCTAACAAAGAATCCTCCACCATGGTCCTCAGAACAAACAGAAGCTCTTGAACAACTCAGAATTTGCATAAAAAATCTTCCTGATCTCCAAATTTCCTCTATAGGAAAAAAAATCCTTCAAACAGATGCAAGTGATCAATTTTGGGGAGCTATTCTTTTAGAAGAAGATGACAACAAGAAAAGATGAATTTGTGCTCATGCTAGTGGAAAGTTCACAGATAGAGAATGCCATTATCACTCAACCTTCAAATAGGTCTTAGCAGTTAAATATGGCATAAAAAAGTTTGAATTCCATATAATTGGTCATCATTTCAAAGTTGTGATGGACTGCTCATCATTTCCAAAAATGCTTGAATTCAAAGGAAAGACTCTGCTCATCCTCGAGTTCTCAAAATGAAAGAATGGTTCAGTAAGTATGACTTTGAAGTAGAACACATCAAAGGAGAAGATAACCTGCTACCAGATCTTTTAAGCAGACCACCTGTCTCTTGTGAAAAACCTTTTCAGCTAAAAGTCCTTCCCATGCTATACATGTATCAAACCATTAATGCCAACTTTCATGAAAAAGGTATTCCTCCATCCTTACCATCACACATTTCCATGACCACCCTTAATCAAAAAGCTAAAACTCAAATTTTTGAACTTCAATCCAGACTAATAAAAAATTATGGGTCAGATTTCTTTCATAAATTAGGCTTTCATCCTATTTATCCTTTCACCTTTATTTTCAGCTTCCTAAACCAAAGTCCTGAAAACCAGTTTTATTAGCCTCTTAAATTGTTAATCCTGTTTTGGTATCTTTGTCATTTATACTAGATTTCATTTGATCTTCAACCATTAAAGCTTGCAAGGTATATCAGTCTGCTTGAGAAAAATGAAGGTCAGAATCCACATTTATCAACATTTCTCAAATGGTTCCAGAATTTGTCAAGATGGAAATCCTATTTGACAAATGAAGCTTAGACTTAACAGGTGGCACCTCCTCTCGAATGTCATACTATCATCACCCTCAAAAGAACTTTCTTCAAAGCTAAAGGTGTTTTTACTGATGTACCATACTTTAATATCTATGGGACCTATAGACACTCAATGATGCACTATATTACCATAGATACCACAAATCCTTTACCATGGAGAGAGTTTCAAAGACACATGTTCAAGAAAAATGGTATTATTCCAAAAGAGATATGGCCAAAGATATCTGATGATGCCCCATGGGAAATATTTCCTTCTAATTATAGGAAACAACTGTTAGCAGACAAGGAATATTAGGAAAAGACACAAAGGACTACATCCATCCCATCTCACATGCAAATTGATGATCCTTATCAAGCCAGCTCATCTGATCCTTATCAAGCCAGCTCATCTACAGAACAGATATGGTTAAACTCTTTTAAATTAAATAATTTAGAGGACCCACGTATACCACTAGCAGGACACTCATAGGATCTTGATGAAGACAACCTCTTTTATCATAGTGATGATAGTGCTGAAGTAAGAATCTATCTCCAAGTCAGGAGCCAATTTGTCACAAGTGGTTATAATTTAAAGTTATTACTTTTATCAGTGGATGTCTATCCACATTTGTCTGTTTTTCTGTGGTTGTTTGTTTATTTATGTTTAGGCCTCCTTGTATCTCAACTCCTTCTTTATATAAGGAGCTTTCTGTCTCAGTTGTGAGGCAGACCCCTCTTGTAAAAAATTTTAGAAGCTAAATAAACAATGACCTTCTAAAAAAATAATATTTCTTCTTCTCTAGTAGTTAGATTATGAATTATAATCATTCCACCTATATAAATTAAGGAGTATGCTCTGTACTTGCCTCTATAAAGGATCTGGTACATCAGAAACTTAATTAAGAAAATGATCCAATTACCAACTCTATTAAGATTGTAATTTATAGTTATATAGATTATAAAAAAGGGACAGGCTGTCTGGTTGGAAATTGGTTGTGTGGTGCTATAAATATGGCTTTGGCTAGTCCATGATATAATCTGTATAGCTATGTATAATATATATACAAAAACTAAAAACCTTTTCCCCATTTTCTTCTTCCTCGATCCTTACTATCACCTCTCGTTGCCATCCCATTTTCTGATCGTCAGAGTGCTTCCTGCTTCTTTGCTGGACCACCCACCTTCTTCCTGCCAGCTCCATCGCCTTCTTCTTCCTCTTCGGTCATCGTTTTGAGCTCCGGTAGTGAGTTGGTTTCTCACCATTATTCCACCTCCGGACACTAAATCGAGCTTTTCCAGTGCCGTTGGACTCCTGGAGCTTCAAGGAGGTTGAATCCAAGCTCCATTTAGCTTGAAAATGTGATTTGGTGAGGTGTTTTGCTTGTTTTTAATTTCGATCACTTTAGGGTTTTTTATTTTTTTGGGAATTTTTGCTTGATTCATGGAAAATGTCTTTACAAAAGTTGATCCCCGTAGCTCAAGCTACATCCCTAAATTTTTGTGCGACTTTTGAGAATTATTATGATTTTTGTGAAAATTTTTGAATGTTTTATTATTATGAAAATTTTTGAATATTATATAAATTATGAAATTGTGATTTTTCGTGTTATTGGTGGTTGTTATTAATTTTAGAATTTAGTTTATAATTTTTGAGAATTTTGTGTAATTTTTATAATTATTTTTAGTTTATGTCAATTATGAAAATATAGGTTAAATATCTATATTGTTAGAAATAATTAGCTAATTATATGTTTTTGTTAATATTATTTAAAAATATGTTGAGAAAATAATTTTTGTGTATTTATATAAATTTTATCGAATTTTTTAGTATTATTAGTATTTTATGTGTATTTTTAAATATTAGGGGTAATTTGGTGGTAATTTTAGTTAAATATTAAGTTTAATTGGTTTTAATATTATTTGAGGTATAAAAATGATTTTTATAAATTATTTCCTAATTTTAACAAATTAGAACTAATTTTCAAAAAATATATAATATACTATTTTTGAAATAAAATGGATTTTTAGTAATTTTTAATATGTGTTTGGACTAATTAAGTAATTTGGATTTATAAAATGAATTTTTATAAATATTTATGGAATTATCGAGAAAATGGATTTTTAATAATATTATATTATTAATTAGGGTTTTTAACTAATTATTAGGAAAATAATTATTTTTGGTGTTTTAATGCTAAATATGTTATATTTTGATATTTAGAGGGCATTTATGGTATTTTTTGGATTTTAATATATTTTATTATAGTATTTGAATTTGTGGTGAATTGTGGATCTCGGTTGGGGAAATTTAGTAGTTCGGGATCCCAACCGAGGGTTGTGAAAATTTTTATACTCGAAGTGTATTTTCCTTGCAGGACCGGCTTTACTTTTTAGTAGAGAGATGTCTGTTTTATAGAGGACGTTCTGTCGAATTTTTGATAGAATTCTCGTAAAATGTGACATCGGGTTTAATTCTAATTTCATGTCTATTTGTGTTTAGAATTCTAGATCAAGTCTCTAAAAGTCTAAGTTAGATTTATTCTAATTTCGTGATCACTTTCATTGCTTAGTTGCGCCGAGACCAAAACTTAACAGACTAGGCCCGTCGAACTAGTCTCAAGGAGCGCATCCCTGTGAGTTATTATTATATATATACATTGCTTTAGGTTGCATGTTTTAAAATTATATGTTTTAAATGTAAAGTTTTGCATAATTGTTTTATTAAATGCTTAAGTATAATTTAGGTATATTTTTAGTATATTATTGGTATATTTTTAAATAAATGCATGATTTCCAGTTTATTTATGTTCAAATTATGTTTAAGTATATTATTGGTTGATTTTGAGTATATTTCATGATTTAATTGAATTTATTTTACGTATATATACCTGAAATATACTTAGTTTATTTTAGGTATATTTCTGGTATATATATGGTTTATTTGATCATTTTCAATGCCATTGTATTTATTATTATTCATTTCCGAATGTATGTTTTATTTTAAAATGAAGGATATCGATAAAACGTGCTTCCTAATGGGTAGCACTAGGATTGAGTACGTATCGGTGCGATAGATTGTAGGTTGAATTACTAACATATTTGTGGAAATTATGACTTGATTGATTTGATTGATGTGAGATGTGATTGATGGTGTGATTGCTGGAGCTCGGTTAACTAAGTGTCTCGGGGCCAATCACATTAACAGTTAGACTGCTGGAGCTCGGTTGACTTAGTGTCTTGGGGCCAGTCTACTGTCCAGTTGGATTAAGTGAATTTACTTGGAATTAAATGAGCCAGTATGGCTAGAGCGCTTCCTATTGATATTTAAGGTTGCGATAACTTAGGGTTCTATTTGATCCTTCATAAACTGATGTTTTTCATAATTAATTATAAAGTGATTTTTAGCAACTGTGTGTACATGCCTGTATATTTATATTTATTATATATACTTGAGTATTTGCATTTGTCATTTAGTAATGCATGTATATATATTATAATAATTCACTCAATAAGGTCTGACTCCCCTTAGTTGATGTTTTTACAAGAGAGTCCTCTTCTTCAAACCTTAGCAGTAGGCCTATTCGTCGAATTTCCTCTGCCCTGGCTTTATTATGTAAATTACTTACTTAATTATTTATTATTATACTCTAGAAAATTGCAATAGTTTTATTTGTAACAATAGTGAGTTTTAATTATTTTGTTGTATGAGACTTTAATTCAGATGTTTAATCTGAATATTGTATCAAATTATTTCGTGATATGAAGGAGATTATTTTATTATATTAAATTGAAAGTTTTATTTATGGTATATTTATTTTAATTTTATTATTATATATTTTATTATTTTAAGGCTTATTACGGATTTCGGATTCAAGAGAATTCCCGTTCCCCAACACCGATCATGGCCCCGGTTTTAAGTCGTGACATGTGTTTTCTTGCAAGACCGACTTTATTTTTTAGTAGAGAGACGTTTGTTTTATAGAGGAGGTTCTACCAAATTTTCAATAGAATTCTTGTAAAATGTGACGTCAGGTCGATACTGAATTCTGTATTTATGTCTGATTTTTGTAATCTTAGATCGAGTTTCTTTAGAAAATAAGATAGATTGATTCTGATTATCATCGTTATTTTATTTTTTAGTTACATTGAGACCGAGGTCTAGTGGACCAGGTCAGTCGAGCCGGTCTCGTGGAGCCCAACATTGTGAGTTATTATATTATATATATATATGCCTTGCATTAGAACGCATGATTTTAGGGTTTTACATTTTAATATGTGTTTTCAATGATTTAATTCATCAAATTATTTAGTATACTTTGGGTTTATTTCTGGTATATTTTTGGATATATGCATGTTGTATACTTTTAGTATATTTTTATTATATCCCTGTACATTGAATGCTACTTTATTTTAAGTGATGCATTTAATTATCTTTAATATATTAATGATTTTATTTGAAGGATTTTGATAGTATGTGCTACCTAGTGGGCAGCACTAAGACCGAGTATGTACCAGTGTGATAGATTTTAGGGTTGATATTCTAACTTATTTGAGGTGTCATTTGACTAAATATCTTTTGATATTGATGTGATTAAGGAGTGTGATTATGGGAGCTCGGTTGACCTAGTGTCTCGGGACCAATTACACTAACAATCATACTGCTGGAGCTCGGTTGAATTAGTATCTCGGGGCCAGTCTACTGTCCAAAATGGAATAAGTGATCCATTTAGAATTAAATGAGCCTATATGACTAGATGTATATTTGATTAAGGTTTATGTTTTAATTAGGGTTCTATTGATCCTTCATAAATAATTAAATGATTTTCTGTATATATGTATAAAGTGATTTCAACATCTGTGTAACTATGCCTGTATATATATTTATTATATATATTGTTGACTATTTGCATTTGATATTAGGATGCATGTATACGCACTATAATAATTCACTCTGTGAGGTCTGACTCCCCTCAGTTGATATTTTTATAGTAGAGTCTTTTTCCTTAGACCTTAGTAGTAGGTCAATTCACCAGACTTCTTCCGCCCGGTTTCTTTATGAAAACTACTTACTTGATCTTTATTATACTTTAGAAAACTGTAGTAGTCATATTTTGTATCGGTAGTGGTTGTATTTATATATCAGTTGCATGTATCTTGTATCAGAAGCCTGTCTTTAAATATTATATTAAATATTTTGCTATGATATGACAGAAGGATTTATTTTTTTTTACATATAATGATTGAAGATTTTAATTCTATCATATTTATATTTATTTATTTTATTCTATTGCATGTTTTATTCTTTTAAGGCTTGTTACGGGTTCCGGATTCAAAAGAATTATTGTTCCCTAGCGCCGGTTATGGCCCCTGGTTTGGGTCGTGACATAATCATCCCTTATGTCTTTGGACTTACCTTTGCTATTATTACTAAGCCTTTTTCCTTGATATAACATTTTTATTCTAGCCATCACAACAATGTTAATGTCTCTAAAAAAAATAAAACAGTAAAAGAGAAAAATAACAAGAACAAAAACAAAATACAAGAATAATAAGGTTTAAGTAAGAAAAAGGGTTATAAAGAATTCCATTCCTAAAACAAAAAGGAAAGGAACTAATATGTAATTTTTACAAAAAAGGAAAAATAAAGATTATCAAGTCAAAGTTTCCTTTATCAAAAAGGAATTAGGAATTAAATTGGAAATTAGGCTCTCCTAGAATCCTTAAATAACAAGGAAAATAAAATAAAATAAAAAATTAACAAACAAAATTAAAAATTTAAAAATTTCAATCTCTCCCCCACATTAAAATGTGCAATGTCTTCATTTCATGAGCATATGACAAGGAATGTGAGAAATAAAAATTGAATGGCCATGTTCATCAGGGCGCACGACTATGTGTGTCGAGTCGCACGACCATGTGCCATTTTTGATAATTTTAAGCTTATCCAGTGTCATGGGTGTGCATTTGGAGGTGCACATCCATGCCTAGTTCATAAATTTAGAGTTTTGAAGGTTCACGATTGTGTGCCAAATATGCACGATCATGCCTGAAACATGATCTGAATATGAGAAACTGGCTTATTTAACTCTTAACAATCTGATTGCCATCAATTTTTATAGAACAAGTGTCCTAAACTCATGTCATCCATATGAGAGAAAAATTGAACATGAAACAAAGAAAAATTAACATTAATAAAATAAAATCCTGAAACAATTTAAACTAAAACAAAATAAACTTCAACAATTCAAACAAACATAATAAAACTTAACAAATAAAACTTAAACACATTGGTCCACAAAAAATAAAAACAAAAACAACTTAAAGAAACGTTATTCAAGCTAGAATGAAACAATAATTTGAAACAAATTCTTCACTTTTCTCCTTTATTTCAGGTTCATCATGAATGGGCGAATAAAGTGGAGGAACATAATTTTGGGCATTGAAGAATGCCATGAGATTGTGGTTGATCAAATTCACATTTTGATTCATTCCCATCATTGTAAGGTCCAATCGGTGTGCAATGTATTCAACTCACCACCATTTGAATCAACTACTCCCACTTGAGGTTCCAAGTTGTCCAACCTTTCCATGACTGCATTAAGGGTATCTTCTTAATCTTCCTCCTCCTCCTCTTTTTGTGGTTCCTCCGACGGAGCAGGTTGGGTAAGGAATGCTCTTCCTCTTTGGTCAACATAGACTAAACCCATAGCTTCCATCATGTTAATGTTAATAAAGAAATGGCCTTTGACCCTCTCAAATGGCATATGTTTAGTGTTAAAGCCTAGGTGAGTAGCTATGGTGGTCACTAATCCTCCTACTTTGATAGCCCCGGTTACTTTTGTAGCTACATCCCTTAATTTTTCGGCTAAAGCATGACAAATATCAAGTTTCTTATCATTGACCATAAAATACATAATGTTTAACTCGATGGTGGTAACCACGGAATCCCCTTCTTTCCTTAGAAATAAGGAATGGGCCATAAGCCTATGCAAATAATTCAAAGTGGGCGATCGAATGCAAATAATACCCTATATTTTAATTTAAATAAAATAATTTTTGAATTTGTAGTACTAATAAATAAGTTTAAATTATATTATATAATTGTTAATTATCTAGGTATTTTATTGAGATAGATTTATTTTATTATTATTTTAGGGAATTATATTTTCTATAATAATATTAAATATCATATAGCTATTTTATAAGTATGATTATTCTATATTCCCCTTGCTATTTTCAAGCTTATAATATGTAATATATAAATATATATATAGGTGTGTATTTGTATGTGTATATATATATATATATATATATATATATATATATATATATACACATATATATATACATGCATGTGTGTGAATATACGTATATAGTATATACAATTAGGTAAATATACATACCTATATATATATATATATATATATGTGTGTGTGTGTATGAATGTATACAAACTCACACCCAAAAATACAAACCCGCAGCCCCTCCTCCCTCTCCTGTTACCATCTCCGTCACACTCCCTTTCCCTTCGGCGTGCCTCAACCGCCTGAGCCACCATCTTCGCTGTAGCAAGCCACCAACCACCTCTTCTTCTTCTTTCCTTTCATTTCTGGTGTGCCTTGCTCTCCCTCTCTCTTGGTCTGAGCTTTCCCCGCCACTGTCGGAGCTAGATCGGCGCCGTCGTTGCTCCTTCAGCTTACCTTGCCTTCTCAAGCGACAGTCGATGCCTGGCCTCGCCGCTGCAACCCCTTTCTAGCATTGGAAATCAAGGTAGACAGCTAGTTGCTCTGGGTTGTTTTTAGGTCATGTTTTGGTTGTCTAGGTTGATTTAAGGGCTAAACTTTAATTATTTCAAGTTAAATGGTTAATTATGCTAGTTAGTTGTTTAAATCTAATTTTGGTATATTATTTTGATTTTTTTTATTTTACAGAATTTTATTTCATTTTTGTTTTATTTTATTTGAGTTTAATTAGTAATTAGAGTAATTATTGTTAATTATTTTTAGTATATTGATTTTATTTAAGATTATAGAAAAAATTTTGTGTTAATTGTGAATTTTGGATATTTTATTAATATTTTATGAATTTCCAAAAATTAATGGTTAAAAATTATGAAATTTTTGATAATTGGTATTATTATTAAATATTATTAATTCTAGAACTTAATTTATAGTTTTTGTGATATTTTTATACTATTTTTATAATTATTTTAAGTTTATGTCAAATGTGGATAATTAGCTTAAATTTATATTTTGGAAGAAATTATTAGTTAATTATATGTTTTTATTGATATTAAGAAATTTGATGTTGAGAAAATAATTTTTAGGCATTTGTAAAATTTTTAGGGAATTTCTGAGTAATAATAGTATATTATGTAAATTTATGTATTATAGGGTTAAAAACGTAATTTTATGTAAAAATGTAATTTTGTGCTAATTATAGCTAAATAATAGATTGTGGTTGGTTTTCATAATATTTAAGGAATTAAAAGGATTTTTACAAATTATTTACTATTTTTTATTAGTTAACACTAATTTTCGAAAATTAATTTCAAATAATATATTAGGTATTATTTTTGAATATTATGTGAGATTTGGATATTTTGGTATTAAATTATGAATTTGATAGTAAATATATTTATCATAGAGATTTATTAATATGAGTAATTAATTTTAGGTTATATTTATATTTTGATAATGAAATGTAAGTTGAGTTATTTAATTGTTGAATAATTGATATTTTATATTAGTATATATTTTGGTATATATGTTTGTGAAATTTTGTTTTTAAACTTTAATGAGAAATGATTTTCTAAGTTATGGATATATATATATATATATATATATATATATATATATATATATATATATATATATATATTAGGAATTAAATGATTTAATTATTAAATCAAGTTTATTATAAAGAAAATTTAAGTATTTAATTTGATTTAATTTCTATAAAATTAATTTGCCTGTTTTCACATTCTTTTAAAATAAGTTTTGCGATGGTTGAGTTGTGATCTCAGTCAGGGCTAAGTGTAGTTTTGGGAGCCTGACTCGAGTGTGAATATCTGTGAATACTATAAGTGCGTTTTTCTATGCAGGATGGCTCTACTTATGGTAGAGAGATGTCCGTTTTACAAAGGAAACTCTGTCAAAATTTCGATAGATTTTCTCGTAAAACGTGACATCTTCCCTAAATTTCTAGTGATAATTAGGGTTTTTCCCTCTCTATCGAGTCTTATCCGGTCTTCCTCGAATCAGTCTAAAATTTCACTATTTTTGTTGATTTTTTATTTTAGTTCCATAGACATGTTTTTAAAATAGGTATGTTATTTTTTTTCTAGAGAATACCGGAGCAGGAGCTGTTGGATTAGAGGTAGACGTGCGGTCATCAGCCTTCTTGCTCATCCCGTAAGTTGATAAATTGATCTGTGCATGTGTTTTATTTAAAAATTCATGAACTCATATTTTTAGTATTTATTATATGAATTATTTAATTCAAATGCTGTTATTTAAGATTTAAGTGCATTTTATTTATTTAAAATTAGTTTTGAGAAATTTTGGTAGAACAGGCTACCTGGTGGGTTTCACCAGGATCGTGTGCACATGGTAGAGATTAAGAGATGGTTCCAATATATGTATGACTTGTGGATATAAACTGGGACAGGTGCCTCAGTGGAAGCTTTTGCTCTCGGTGACTACCAGTGATTAGAAAGTTAATAATGGACTAGGATGGGTGCCTCGGTGGGTGCCTTAGCTCTCGGGGACCGCCAGTGCCATGTATTTGGATTAAGTGGATGACTGCGGCTTAGTGCCTCGGTTGATGCCTTTGCTCTCGGGAATCGACAATCTATGTGGATTAAGTAGGCCCAGTTGGCCATTTAGAAATTTTGGTTTAGGGTTCTACCGAGATTTTTCAAAGGCTATATACATATATACGTTATAAATTATTTTTACTATAACTATATGGTTTTCAAAAAGGTTTTTAAACCGTACAACTCTTTTTATTAACTTACTCAATGAGGTCTGATTCTCTTTAATCTATTTTTTTTTCAAGAGCTTGGGAGTTCGACCTCAGACCACCTTTACGCCAGATTTCTTCATCACTGGCTATATTATGTAGGTCATTATTAGTTGTATTGTAGTAGTAACTCTAGAATACTGCAGTAGTGTTTGTACTATGAGTTTGTAAAATTTAAGTATACTTATGTATTGCATTTTAATGAACCATGCTTATGTATAATGTTTAAGATTGACTTATGATATTCGATGATGAAGAATATTTATGTTGCACACGATTATGTTTATTTTTAGAAAAATTAGTTTGATAATATGTTCTTTCATGAAATAAAGTTTTAAATTTGAAGGTTTTATTTTTCTTTTCTTTAAGGCTTACTACGGGTTTCAGCGACCTTATGCCTACCCATTCCCTAGTGCCGGCCACGTGCCCTCGGGTTCAGAACATGACAGAAACTCACAAGTAGGCCTATCATAATTGGGACTTTGCATCATGACAAATTCACCCTAACCTATCTGTAGACGATGGGATTTAGTGCGCGTACAAGATTTTAGCAACTACGACACTGTTTGAGCTCAGGGCTCTAGAGAACACACTAACCACTATCACAAAGACATGGCGTGGAGAAGAGGAGTCACCACCCAGGGTAATAACTGGGACAAATAGAAAATGGTGGTACTCGATTCCCTAAAAGAAAGCTAGTACCAAAACCAAGAGATTCTAGGTATGGAATACTAACTTCTTTCAGTCTCATGTTCTTTTAAAATTACTTTATGAATTACTATCTTACTCTCTATTTACATGCAATTTCATAAAAACCCTTATCAAAATAATCAACTTCAGGCAAACTAGTCATGAAAAATACAAGTAAATAATGCATTCATCAAAATCCCTAAGTTAGTTTAATCTACTTTGATTTTAATTAAATGGTCTAAATCTACATGTTTTAATTTGCAAGTGAGTCTAAAGACTAATGGACCTAATTCCTTTTAATTTTAATTGAATGATCCTAAGTCTATTTATTTTAATTCTAAAATGGGCCTAGATCTACAAATTATAAATTATTTAAATTAGTGAGCTTAATTTTACATGTTTTAATTCTAGAATAATCTTAAATCTACATATTATGAAAAAAAATTTAAATTAAATGGGCTAAGTCTAAATTAATTAAATTAAATTAGGTGGGACAATGTCTAATTAACTAAATGAGCCTATGTTATCTCTACCCTAAATCTAATTAATTATGGACCTAAAATGCATTTTAATTAATTAAACCTAAAAATACATAAATTTAAATGGGTTAAAGTCTAATGTGGGTTTAGGGCCTAAAACACATAAATATAAACAAACAAGCCCCAAAAACAATTAAAAAAAATATCAAAACAAAAAAATAAAAGGTCAAACAATTAATTTAACTTTTCTAAAAACCCTAATTTAATTAAAGTGACCATAAATAAACAAATAAATAATTAACAAACAACCCCAATTCTAACCGCTTAAATCTAATCCAATTTCAACCTAATGATTTCTATAACCATTAATTTTAATTAATTACCCAATTAAAATCCTAATTTTACTAATTGATTAATTAAAACAAGACATCCAATTACACACACATAAAATTTCAGTATTCCCACTATTTAGACTATTACAACCAACTATTGAGGATAATAAAAAAGAAGAAGAATTAATACAATCCTATAAATGAATAAAAATAAGATAATTAAATAAATAAATAAAACCTAGAAACTACATCTAGCTAAAAAGTTTCATCCATGGCATTCTATGGATCTCTATGGATTTGGTTCTCCAAGTATAATTATCATATAATCTCCTCCATAATCACTATCACAAAAGGATAAAACAATGATTAGTAAATTAAATTATAATAAAATTATAATAAAATTAAAATTTAATGAAATCAAAATAATAATAAAATAAGAAAAATAAAAGAGAGTAGAAAAAAGATAATGCTTTATGGATGTTGAATGAATTGGTCCTCGAACTAGTAAGATCACTGTTGTTTTTAGTAGGCCTTTAAAAATTGTTATTCTTCTTCTAAAAAATCTCCGAATTAATAAATCATCAAGATTTTTTTTTTTGTATTGCCTAAAGAAAAGTTTAGAGATACCTAGGAAGAAGAAAGCAAAAATTGCAGAAAAGAATGCAGAAAATTGAGAATTGAGTCCCCTCTCCAAGAGCCTAAGCTCTTCTTTTAAAGGGAAAAAACCAAAAAACCCTAAGTTTTATGTACCAAGAGTTCCAATTTTAAAAGGACTTTATTTCTTGAAGAATTAAATAAATTCCAAAAATAAATTTAAGAAAATTTTTTAACAAATCAAAACTCAAGAAAAAGTATTTTAAATTTCTTTAAAAATACAAAAAATAGATGGAAAACATGTAATTCCGACCGGAATTGCATAATTCCAATATATATATATATATATATATATATATTGTTAACTTTTAATTACAAAAATACCTTTGAAAAAAATTAAATTCTTCAATTAAATCTTAAAAAGTATTACAATTAAGTCTTTAAAAAACCAATGAAACTCTTTTTGAAAACTTATTCAAACTTTTAAGGTTTCAAACTTTAAGTGTTGAAGACCTACTTATAACATTTTTATCATTAGAGTCATTTGTCACATCCATATTTTATTATCCCGAAATTGGGTGTTTACACCATTCTATTGACATGCATCATTACCTCATCAAACAACCTGATTTCCTTTAAAGCTGAAGCACTAGCATATCTATTTGGGACAATCTTCCTATTCATCACTTGTGTTATAACTCGAGTTTTTAAATTATTTTAATATAAAATAGGACATGCAGTGTTAATAATTTTGAAATTATATTTGATTATTTTACTATTTGTGAATTATTATTGTTATTATTTTATGTTTAATTAATATATTTTACGTAAGTATACGTCATTAAATTATCATTTCGAGAAATAGTATTTTATTTAACCTTTAAATTAGAGCATTTATATTTTAATATTATTATTTAAATAAATTACATTATTGACCTAAATTTTTATAAATAATACATTATTTTTGCATGCATGAATAATATTAGGGTTTAATGATTATATTATGTGTATATATTGTATTTTATTTGTGTTATATATATATATATGTGTGTTTGTGTGTGTGTGTAATTAAATTGTGTGGTGTGTGTTTTTGTGGAATTAAATATTAAAGTTTATCATATTAAAGTATAAAGTTATGTTAATATATATATATATATATATATATATATATATATATATATATATATATATATATATATCAAAAACTAAACCTATTTTTCCTCTCTTCTTCATCCCGTTCTTCATCCTCACCATCCCCCTCACCATTGCACCTCTGGCCGACTACCATTGGTGTGCCTCCCGGATGTCCACCTCCTCCTCCAGCAGCTCCGTCGCCTCCAGTCACCATCTCCGGCGCCGGTGGAGCTTGAAGAACCCATTTTGGCCGAAAGTCACTCCCTTCGTCATTCCTCACCATTCCGACCACCAAAACCGATAATTCTGGTGCCGTTGGACTTCTGAGACTCCATAGAGGATGATTCCAAGCTTCCTTTTGTCTGAAAATTCAATTTGGTAAAGGTGTTAAGCTAGTTTCCATTTTCGGCCATTTTTGGTTCTTGATTTTTTTGAACATCATTCTTTATGATTCAAGCTTAATTCCTTCACAAATATTGTTTCCCTTAGCTTAATCTACATCCTGGAATTTTTGTGTAATTTTTGGAATTTATTTTGATTTTTTTATTATTTTTTTATTATTTTATAATTTTCGTAAATTAATTAAATAAATTGTGAAATTGTGATTTTTAGTGTTTTTGGTGTTTTTGTGATTTTTGTGTAATTTTTGTAATTATATTTAGTTTATGTTATTTAGGATATTTAGGTTAAATATCGATTTTGTTAGTAATTATTGGTTAATTAAGTGTATTTGTTGATTTTATTGAATTATATGTTGAGAAAATAATTTTAGAGTATTTATATAATTTTTATTGAATTTTGGATTATTTTTAGTATATTATGTGAATTTTTATATACTAGGGGTATTTTGGTAATTTCATAGTAATTATGGTTAAATATTAAATTTAATTGGTTTTAATAATTATTTGAGGTATAAAAATGATTTTCATGAATTATTTACTAATTTCAACTAATTAATACTATTTTTCAAAAATTATTTTCAAATTATAAATAATATACTATTTTTGTAAATAAATGGATTTTTAGTAATTTTTAATATTTTTTTGGACTAATTAAGTAATTTGGATTTATAAAATGAATTTTTATTTATATTTGTGAATTTACCGAGAAATATTGATTTTTATTAATATTATAATAATATTAGGGTTTTTAAGCAATTACGGGTAAAATAATTACTTTCGGTGTTTTAATATTTAAATTTCTATATTTTTGTACTTAAAGGGCATTTTTGGTATTTATCAAATTTTTGATATATTTATTGTATTTGCTGTGAATTGTGGACCTTGGTCGGTGGAATTTGCAGTTTGGGATCCTGACCGAGGGTTGTGAGAATATTTTGTCAATTCTATTCGAAGTGTATTTTTCTTGCAAGACTGGCTCTACTTTTTTAAGCAAAGAGATATCCGTTTTACAGAGGAGGTTCTACCGAATTTTTGGTAGAATTCTCGTAAAATGTGACATTTGGTCAAATTCCTATTCTCTGTCTGTGTTTAGAATTCTAGATCGAGTCTCTAGAAATTAAGTTAGATTCATTCTAATTTTCGTATTGTTATTTTATTTTTAGTTGAGCCTAGACCGAGGCCTAGTGGACCAGGCCCGTCGAACCCGTCTTGAGGAGCGTACAACTGTGAGTTATTATGATATATATGCATTGCTTGGGTTGCATGTTTTAGACTTTTATGTTTTAAATATAAATTCTTGCATAATTGCCTATTTGAATGTTTGAGTATATTTTATGTATACTTTTAGTATATTTTTTGTATATTATGAAATAAATGCATGTTTTCCTTTTTAATTAAATCTAGCTTGTTTTCAAATATATTATTGGGTTAATTTAATATATTCCATGATTTATTTGAGTTGATTATACGTATATATACCTGAAATATACTTAGTTTATTTTAGGTATATTTCTGATATATATATGGTTTATTTGTTTATTTTATATCATTATGCGTCATTTATTTTTCTGAATGTATGTTTTAATATAAATGAAGGATATCGATAAAATGTGCTTCATAGTGTGCAGCACTAGGACCGAGTATGTACCGGTGCAATAGATGATAGTTTGAATTACTAACTTATTTGTGAAAATTATGACTTGATTGATTTGATTGATGTGAGATGTGATTGAGAGTGTGATTGCTGGAGCTCGATTGAATAAGTGTCTCGAGGCCAATCACACTGACAGTCAGACTGCTGGAGCTCGGTTGACTTAATGTCTCAGGGCCAATCTACTGTCCAGTTGGACTAAGTGAATTATTTGGAACTAAGTGGGCCTGTTTGGCTAAAGCAAGTTCTATTGATATTTAAGGTTGCGAAAATATAGGGTTCTATTTGATCCTTCATAAACTGATAGTTTTCATTATAAAAATGATTTTCTTTACATCTATGTGTATTTGCCTGTATATATATTTATTATATATACTTTTGAGTGTCTGCATTTGACATTTAGTTATGCGTGTATATATATTATAATAATTCACTCAGTGAGGTCTGACTCCCCTCCGTTGATATTTTTACAAGAGAGTTTTCATCTTCAGACTTCAGCAGTAGACCTGTACGCCGGATTTCTTCCACTCTGGCTTTATTATGTAAATCGCTTACTTGAGTTTTATTTTGTACTTTAGACACTGCAATAGTAGTTATATTTAAATATGTTGAGAGTTGTATTTATCTGTATGCATGTAAAAGGATTTTACCTCAGAGTGTTTCTCTGAAGGTTGTATTAAAAGATTTCTATTTATGATATATATGATGTGATTTTATATTATCAAAAGGAAGTTGAGAATTTATTTTTATTATTTAAGATTTAATTTCTGCTACATAAATATTTCATTTATTTTATTTTACTGCATGCTTTTCTTTTAAGGCTTGCTACGAGTTCCGGATTCGGAAGAATTTTCGTTCCCTAGCGCCGGTCATGGCCCACGATTTGGATCGTGACAATTTGCTCAAATTTCTTCTTATGCCCCTTATGCCTAAAATGAATTTGATTAGGAAAGAATTTTACCATCCGTTCTTCATTAGCGCCACCCGAATTATTGGAGCTTCCACTAAGCCTTGCTGTTTTAGGAGGAAGAGCATATTTCTTCTTTGTAATGCTCTTCTTCCTTTTCTCTCTTTCCATGGTGATATGAAGGAGATTTAAGGTTGAGAGAGTGTTAATAGAGAAGAATGAGTGAATAATAAGAAGATTTGAGGAATTTAAAGAGTGATGAGTGTTTAAATAGAAGAGGTAAGGTGGTGGGAATTAGAAAAGGTAGTCAAAATCTAGGAGTTTTAGAGTTTGGGAAGTGGGAAAGGTTGTGGGAATTGATGAATGCTAGGGTTTAGGAAGTGGGAAAGGTGGTCAAAGTTAAAAACCTTAGGTTTTTTAGAAGTGGGGAATGTTAGGAAAATGAAGAGGCTCCACTTAAAAGTGAGTGCACATCATGCGCAGCAAAGGATGCGCGGCCATACGTGTCGAGGTGCACAACCATACAACCTGCTGGCACATTATTTATTAATGACAAGCATATGGCCATGCGTATTTTGCATATAGCCATGCTTAGTTACAAATTTTTGGCTTCAACATAGGCATGGTTGTGCGCAAAATGCATATGGCCATGCTTGAATGCAATTTTTAACAGTAAAGAACAACAATCATATCACATGGTTGTGCCACAGGGTGCGTAACTTGACTAATTCACCAATCAAAGTATCAATCATAAATTTCCATATAATGTATCACATAAATGATTTGCACATCATTCAACTAATATTCCATATAAATTTAACTTACAAAACCTCTTCTAAAGTTCCTCCTTTCCTCACCTCCTGAAATCATAAAAGAAAATAAATATTAAGAGTTCAGTTTAAAATAAACATGCAAAAACATAAATGAAATCACTTAAACAAAATAAAGTAAAAAAAATTCTTGGTTAAGCCCCCAAGAAGCACACTTTTAAAGGTCCATGAGCTAGACCGCCATGTTGATCATGTAGTTGACTCCCTCAAGTACACAACTTAATAAAAATTCTCCAATATGCCTCTATAGTAAAACTTCAATCTCTACCCATTCACTTTGAATTTGTCTCCTCTAGTGTTGCATAATTCTACAGCTCCATTAGGGTATGATCGAGTCACTGTAAATGGTCCTGACCATTTACTCTTCAAATTTTCAAGAAATAATATGAGCCTCAAATTGAAAAGCAACATTTCATCACCTTCCTTGAACTTTTTGACCCTTACTTTTGCTTCATGCCATCTCTTTATGTGTTCCTTGTAAATTCTTGAATTCTTATAGGCAACTTCTCTAATCTCTTCAAGCTCACTTAGTTGTAACAATCTCTTTTCAGCTGCTTACTTGAAGTCAAAATTCAAGTATTTCACCACTTAATAGGCCTTGTGTTCAAGTTCAATAGGAAGATGACATACTTTTCCATAAACTAACCTAAAAGGAGACACCCCAATAGGTGTTTTATAGGTTGTTCTATATGCCAACAAAGCATCGACAAACTTTCTTGCCCATTCTTTTTTTTACTTACTCATTATTCTTTCTAAAATTTTCTTTAACTCCCTATTGCTCACTTTAACTTATCCACTCATTTGAGGGTGATAAGGTTATGCTTCACTCTATAATGAGCCAATAAGGTTTCCATATTTTTATTGCAAAAATGTGTTTCCTCATCACTTATGATTACTCTAGGCAAACTAAATCGAGAGAAAAACTTCTTTAAAAACTTACAAATAACTTTTGCATCATTTAGTGAGCATGCTTGGGCCTCTACCATTTGGAAACATAGTCCACATAAATAAGAATGTACTTATTACCCTCTCACAAAAGAAATGGCCCCACAAAGTCAATGTCCCATACATCAAATATTTTAACTTTTAAAATTCTAGATTGAAGCATTTCATCCTTCTTTGAAATGTTGCCAGTCCTTTTGACATGCATCACAGTGAATCATAAAGTCTCTTGCATCTTAAAAAAGTGTAAGCCAACAAAACCCTGCTTCAAGAACCTTAATAGCTATTCTCTGTAGTCTAAAATGTCCATCATTAACCATTCCATGACAATGTTGCAATGCTGACCCAACTTCTTCATTTGCTACACATCTCCTTACCATACCATCATTACATAATTTCCATAAAAATGGTTCATCCTAAATGTAAAATTTGGAATCATGAATTAGCTTCTTCTTTTGTTAAGGAGTGAACTCTTATAGCATTTCTCCACTTGACAAAAAATTTGCTATATTAGCAAACTAAGGAGCACCCATAATCCATATGGAAAAAAAGCATTTCATCTAGAAATAGTTCCTCGATAGGTTCTTAACTATTCCCTTCCTCTTGCTCTTTGTCCAACCTCGATAGATGATCAGCTACTCAGCTACAACATTTTCAGATCCCTTCTTGTCTCTAATCTCAATGTCAAACTCTTATAACAATAACACTTATCTAATGAGCCTTGGTTTAGAATCTTTCTTGTTCATTAAGTACTTTAAAGCTGCATGATTTATGTATACAATAACCTTAGAGCTAAGGAGATATGATATAAACTTCAAAAGTAAAAATGATTGCCAACATCTTTTTCTTTATAGTAGCATAGTTCAACTGTGTATCAATCAATGTTTGGCTTGCATAGTATATCACATGTAGTTTGTTCTCCTTTCTTTGACCAAGCACAACTCCTACTATATGATTACTTGAATCACACATCAACTTGAATGGTAGACTCCAACCTGGTCCCATCACTATTGGAGCTAAGACAAGGGCTTCCTTTAACCTATCAAAGTCAATTTACAATCATTAGTAAAATCAAAAGGTGAATCTTTCTCAAGTAACTTATAAAGGGGTTTAGAGATTTTTGAAAAATCCTTGATGAACCACCTATAGAAGCCTGCATGGCCAAAAAAATCCTGACCCCCTTCATATTTGAGGGGTAATGTAGTTTCTCAATTGTCTCCACCTTTGCTTTATCAACCTCAATCCCTTGAGCTAAAATTTTGTGTCCTAGAATGATTCCTTCATCTACCATGAAATGACACTTTTCCCAATTCAGCACCAAGTTAGTTTCTTCACATTGTGAAAGAACTTGCTTCAAATTATTTAGACATCCTTCAGATGAGTTTCCATAGATTGAAAAATCATCCATGAAAACATCCATGATCTCCTCTACTAAATATGCAAATATAGCCATTATACATCTCTAGAATGTCACAGGAGTATTACATAATCCAAATGGCATCCTCCTATATGCAAATGTGCCATAAGGACATATAAAAGTGGTTTTCTCTTAATCTTCTAGAGCTATTGCAATCTGATTGTACCCTGAGTACCTATCCAAAAAATAATAGAATGCATGTCTTGCTATTCGCTCCAACATTTTATTAATGAAAGGTAATGGGAAGTGGTCTTTTCTTGCAAATGAATTCAACTTTCTGTAATTAATGCACACCCTCCATTTACTTATAACTCTTATAGGAATCAACTCCCCTTCCTCATTTTTCACAATTGTAATTCCACCCTTCTTTGGTACATACTGAATCGAGCTCACCCAAGAACTATCTAAGATCGGGTAAATCATCCCTTCATCAAAAAGCTTGACTACTTCTTTTTTTCACTACTTCTTGCATGTTTGGATTGAGCCTTCTCTGCCTTTCAATGGTTGGCTTATGTCCTTCCTCCATCAAGACCTTGTGCATGCAATAAGATGGACTTATGCCCCTAATGTTAGAAATTTTCCAACCAATTACTTTTACTCTCCTCTTTAGCATGTCCACTAGCAAATCCTCTTAATCTTTTTTCAATTTAGAGGATATTATCACAGGTAGTGTTTGATCTTCTCCTAGAAAAGTGTAACTTAAATATTAGGATAAAGGTTTCAAGTCTAATTTTGGTGGTTTAATGGTTGAGGGTGGTGTGGGTTTAGTGTTTAGTATTTTATGTATGGTATGTGGGGTTGGTGTTTGAGGTGTATTTCATCTTAAGAGGATTGTATCTGAAAACACTTCTTAATATTTTAATCTTTATAAATTTTGCCAACCTCCGTCGTTGGACTTCATTCACACATTCATTAATAACATCTACTCTCATACAAAAATCCTCATCATAAGGGTATTTAATGCTTTGATAGATGTTAAACTTAAAATTTTTATCTCCTACTCTCAATGTGAGAGTTCCATCATAAACATCAATGATTGCTCTTACAGTGTAAAGAAAAGGCATACTAAGGATTAATGGAACCTTCTCATTCTCTTCAAATTCAAGGACTACAAAATCAACTGGAAAAATGAAATTTTTAGCCCTTACTAACACATCTTCCACTGTGCCTTCTGGTTCTTTCACTACCATGTCTACAAGTTATAATTTGATATTTATGGATTTTGCTTCTCCTAGCCCTAATTTTCTGTAAATAGGCAAAGGCATAATATTAATTGAAGCTCCTGAATCATATAAAGCTCTTTGAAAATTTAAATTTCCAATAGACATGTAATAGTGAGACTCCTTGGATGCTTCCTTTTTAAAGGAAGTTTATTTTAGATGATTACACTACACTCCTTTATGAGTATAATTGCCTTAAACTCTTATAACTTCTTTTTGTTGGAAATTAGCTCTTTTAGAAATTTGGCATATTTTGGCATCTGAGAAAGATATTCCACAAGAGGTATATTAATGTAGAGTGCCTTAAACCTCTCCAAGAATTTTGTAAATTATTGATCATGCTTATATTTCTTCAACCTTTAAGGATATGGGACTAGAGGTTTATAAGACTTTACTGGTAGCGGTGTTGGTTTCTCCATATTTTTATCCTCAAGTTTTTATTCTTTTTCCACTGGCACTTTAGCCCACTCATTTTCTTGTTCCTTCTCATCTTCCTTCATCTTCTCCTTCTTATATTCTACAATTGCTTTTGGGGTTTGAATCTCTATTCCACTTCTCAAGGTAATAGCCTTCAACTACTCTTTTGGATTCTTTTCAGTGTTGCTTGGTAAGGAACCTTAATTTCTCATTGATAAAGTCTATGCTAATTACCCCATTTGTATCATTAAATTATGGATAGAGGAAGAATAATTTTTAAATATAAGTTGAGTGTCTTGATACATTTGCTCAAATCTCCCCTCCAACCTCTTTGTAGCTTTATCTTGTTGGTTCATTTTTATAGACATGGAATTTAAGAACTTCTCCAACTTGCTCTCCGAAGAAGTCCCTAAAGATGAACCTTTTTCATGCTGAAAATTAGGTTAGTGATGTTGTGCATTATGCCCTCCGCCTCCACTAGTTATTTTCTTGATTCTTCCAAGAGAAATTAGGATGATTTCTTCATCTGGAATTGTAAGTGTTCCCTTGCACTTCGTTATGTTGCCCCTTGAAGTTGTTTATCTAGCTTACATTCTCCATTAACAGTCCTTGTATCATTTGACATTCAATAGTTGGATGACCACCTTGACATAATTCACAAGAAAGTTAGAAATTGCATTAATACTCATTTTATCCATTCTTTTGGATAAAGTGTCCAATTTTGCATTTAGCATTATCAAGTTATCAACTTCAACTGCTCCCTCTCTCTTCGAAATAGCCCTCTCATTAGACTAAAGACTTTATGTATTGGTCATCTCCTCAAAAATCTCCAAAGCATCTTTAGGTGTATTTAACATAATAATTCCTCCAATAGATACATCTATGTTTACTCTAACTGCTAGATTGACTCCTTTATAGAAAGATTGCACCAAATCCCATGAAGGAATTAACTATGGTGGACATTGTCTCTAAAGATCTTTGAATATGTCCTAACATTCATAGAAGCTCTCATAATTTCTTTAATAAAAAGAGCTGATTTTATTCTTGATTTTCAATACTTTAGCTGGTGGGAAATACTTATTGAAGAAAGTTATATCCCAACATTCATAGAAAGCTCTTGCCATATGGTTATGGAGTTTGGTGGCAAGCTTATGAACCACCTCTTGGCCTTATACATAAATGAAAATGGAAAAAAAATACCCAAATTGCTTCAGGTTACAGTCCATTCATCTTAAAGTTTGAGCAATAATCCAAGAACTGAGTCATGTGACCAATTGGATCCTTATGTGCAATCCACTGAATTATGAGCTCTGAATCATTTAGATCATGGCAGGCTTGATTTTGAAGTTATTTGCTACAATCGTTGGCCTTACAATTGGTGTTTGGTTACCTTGGACATTTAGACTCATAAATTCTCACATTGTCCTTAGTCCATTTTGCCCATTCCGACCATTTTAGGTTGTTTATAGGAAGATTTCTTTCTTCTTCCCCTCCATCCATCCTACTAACACAAATCCTTACAATAACACAAACACACTTAAATCAAAATAAAAATTAAAAAGAATGTCTAAAATAAACAACATAATTTTCTTAACAATATCAATTTTGGCAATCCCCAGCAACGACGCCAAAAACTTGATGCATAATCTGCAAGTATACAGAATCGTACAAGTAGTAATTAAAAATCAATCTAATTACAAATTGAGTATTGTAATACTAATTGTGCTTTGTTTGTTTAAATGACAAAAAATTATATTTTAAAATTAATTAAAATCAAACAAAAGAAATATGTAATAATTAACAATCAATTTAAAAAGCTAGGATTCTTGTTATCAATTTAACCTTTTATAAAGATTAATTGGTACCTAAGTTATACTTAACCTTAATCCAATTTGAAGGCCTCTAAGGAATCCTAGGTTTTCCTCTTAGAAAAACCTATTATTAACCAAGTAAATTAACATCTTAGATTTATAGCTCTTACTTACTAAGTGTTGGTTAACCTGATCTAAAGCTCCAGCCTTTAATTAATATTAGTTGCTTTAATGTCTCTTAACTAAGAAATCATCTAATAGGTTATTGTTTGTATCCAATGGAACCTATCTCTCAATCAAGTTTCATTGTATAGATTCAATCAAAGGGTGATCAATCCTATGAAGACATTAAGTTCAACAACAACCAATGGATTAAGATTAATCACTTAGGTTTAATTGTAATTGTTACACGGTTGAATTGATATAAGAACCCTAATAGGAACTTAGCTACTCATATTGGTAATAAAAGACAAAGAAAAGGAATAAAAGAAAATAAACATCATCATTAATCAAAATAGAATTGAATAATAACAAATATTAAGAAAACCCCCCTTGATAATAGAAGGCTATTGTTCTTTAATCCTTGTTCTTTAATCTCCAAAAACCAATATAAACAAGCCTAGTTTTTTATGATAAAAAAATGAAAACTTATAAAAAATATATGTAGAATAAGAAAAATGGAGTCTAATATTTTGTTCCTAAAAGCTACACATACATAAAACCCTAGCCTCCAGCCTCTTCATATATTTCCTTTTTTGAAAATCTATCAAATCCCTCTTTTCAGCGCTTTAAAATTCAAATTTCAAAAGCTACTAGCATGGCACATGACCATGCATATTTAGGCACACATCCATGTGCCTATCTTTATAAGAATTCAATAATCAGTCATAGACATAAGCACCGTCCAACTTTCAATCAAGCATGGCCATGTGCAAAATGCACATGGCCATGCATCTCTTCTAAGCCTCAAACTTGCTAGATTTTGCTTTGAATGTTATTTGGACACTTCCATAGCCTTCAGAAGCCCTATGCCTCATTCTATGACTATTATTTGAACACCTAAATGCATAAAAATAACCCAAAGTAACCCGAAATATTAAAAGTAAACATAAACTCAAATCACACAGCACAAGCATTTAAACTAAATAAAAACTTAACAAAAGATAACAAATGCAACTAGATCGACACCTAATTCTAACACATTCAGTGCTCAAAATAATACATTTCTCATACTCATCATCCTGTAATTCCATTAGATTGATTATAAGATACATTAACATTAAGCATAATAAATGGATATGGAGGAGGTTCCTAAGCATGAATGGATCTATCTTGATTTGCATATCTATTAGCTTCTCAATTACTGATGAAATCTCTTTGGATTTCCTCAAATAGCTTATAAGCTTTTTTATTAGTCAATAATGGTTAAGGAATAACCTTTTCAAATACATAAGCATTACGAGCTTTCCAAATAAACCATCTGATGATTAAAAGAAGCATAAAATTATCATTATAGTGATTAAACATGGAAATGATAAAGAGCCACCATTGTTGCATTGAAGATAAATTCTACATATTAGGAATGTAAGCTAAGCCCGATGCAAACCAAATGGTGCGAGCATAATAAGAATAAAAAAGAACATGTTGCACAGTTTCAGACTGCATATTACACAATTTGCATAAGTTAAATGCCACTATTCCTCTATGAAACAAAGCATCTTGTATGGGTAAAAGATGATGAATCACCTCTCACCAAAACATTTTAATTTTAGGAATGATTTTACAATGCCACAGTCTCTTCCAAACACTAGGAGGTAAATCATTATGACTGTCCATAGGATTCCTTTATTGTTGATAGAAGAAAATATAGGCAAACCTAACAGAAATAGACCCTCGTTTATCCAAATGCCAAATAATGGAATCTTCTTGATTTGAGTTCCCTAAGAAAATGTTTCTTAATATAGTTGGTATGCTCTAGAGGCCAATCACATATTTTGACTTTGTAAATTATCCCAAATGGCAATAAAATATTTATTTAAATAATGTGTTTACTTAATTGAATATTTATACATTGCATTATGTTAAATAAATTTATTATCAAGAGTTGATAATATGAGTTACAAATTTATTTAGTACATATGCTATAAAATTATCCATGGTTGATTAATTAATATTTGGGTAATATTAATTAGACTATCACCTCTATCAATTTTCCTTGATTAGTATGTGATACTAATAGTAGGAAGTAGTGAGTCCCATACTACTTGATATGATATATTAAAATAGACATGTGGATACTCATGTGATGGGTGGATTGAACAGTGAAGCTTAGATTTGTGATTGCGTGGATATTCACTTATAGTCAACAATCCCAATCTAGGTCATAATGGTGCATATAGTCCTTTGACCTGAGGTGACATAGTCATCCATATTTAAGTGGTTAAAGTTTGTTACCACTTACATACTTGTGTTATTCACATATGAGTATATGGCATGTGGTGGCTCTAATTGGTTAAATGTAGGGATGAGTGTTCAACCAAGATAGGATTCATTGCCTGGAGTGAACCAAGATAAAATCCTATACTATCTAAGTTTGTTCTTGATGAATAAGCTCCTCGCTAAGACACACACGACACAGTTTGAAAGAGTTTCAATATATGTTATGTTTTATCAAGAATAAAACTTGAGATGAGGTCATATGATACAACTATTAGAGTTTGACTAAACCATGACTTTAGACTATATCGAGATCTTCTAATAAAGGGATTTTAGTGCACGGTAATTATGACTAAAAGGGTTCATATGAATCAATACATGCATTCAGTTCTAATTTGGTAGTTGTGATATCGATGTTAATGGTCACTCACAACTTATGAGAACTAAATGTGTATAATTGCAATTTTCACATTTAGACTTGAAAGGAGTTTCAAATAATATCAAGTGTTGATATTATCTTCTCATTGCCAATTAGACATGAACCTAGTAAGTCACACCTAAAAGAGTTTCACCAAATCACCATTAATATTAGTTTAATTATTGATTAAAAAGTTTAATCAATCAATTAAGATTAATAGAATTGGATTTATGTTTTAAGCAATGATTCTAGCATATCATGAAACCTAATTCAAGCAAGGGTTTAATTATTGATTAATACTTAATTAATATGAGGTATTAATTAAAGTATTAAATTAATAATATATGTTATTTCTATTTAGTCTTGGATTAATGATCCAAGTTGTTTGGGTCTAAACCCAAAAGGGTTTTGGACCAAAGATTAATTCAAGATATTAAGAAAGCCTATGAACTTAATATAGACCCATTTGATTTTATGGATTAGGCTTGGGCCAAGTGTTGGGTCAATGACTAAGCCCAAGTCCATAAGATAAAATGATAAGGATAAGTTTGGCTTATTAAGCTTGGCATATTAGGCATACATTATCTCTTAAGTGTATAATGTTAACCTTGGCTAAATCAAAATTAGGTTTTATTGATTTATGTAAAGAATGTATGCAAACATAATACATGAGTTGTATTAATTCTCTACACACTTCTTGGTACACTTATGATATATACAACTTGTATACTTATCATGATGAGTTGCACACATGTGATGAATGACATGATGTCATCTTTAATTAAACTTAAAACCTTTAATAGTACAGTCCACAAAAGCCTTGGCAAGAGCCAATGAAAGCACATTAAAGACTAAAATAAATAGATAAAGAGATGGTCGATCTCTTTTACTTAAACCCCTTGAAGGATGGAAATAAAGAGAAGGAATTGCCATTAATCAAAATAGAATAAAAGCTTGTGAAGACACACTATATAATTAAATGAGTAAAATGAGGGTGAAAACCCATTTTATATAACAAGTTCTCTAAAAAAGACCATTCCACTTGGTCATAAGCCTTGCACATCTCTAATTTCAAAGCAAAATGAAAGTTCTTTTCACTTGGAGAACTACGGAAAGCATGAAAGACTTCATGAGCTAATAAAAGATTGTCATGAATTTGACGCCTAGGGAAAAAGGCAGCCTGACAGTTATGTATCCATTGGTACAATAAAGGCTTAATTCTATTAACTAATATCTTAAAAATAATTTTATAAATAAAATTGCATAAACTGATAGGGCAAAATTGCCTAATATAAATAGGATTTAGGACTTTTGGAATCAAGACTATAAGAGTCTTATTCCAATCTTTAAGAAGAAAACCATTCGAGAAGAACCTCCTGACAAAATTACAAATTGAAGGACCAATTAAGTGCCAAAATTTGTGATAAAAGATTCCAAAAAAATCATCCGGCCCAGGAGCTTGGCTCCTAAATCAAAAATAGCTCTTTTCAACTCCTCATCCAAAGCAGGCCATAAGAGTTATGCATTGGGATTTTAATATAAATGCCCAAAAAGGAACTTCATTTATCAAAATATACTCACTTTTTATTATTTATTAAAATACCTTAAAATCCTAAAAATAATTACATCCGTATCTCCTCCTGTTTCTGTCCTTATTTACGTAAATGACGTAAAAAAAAACTCACGCTGCTCTCTTCCGTCTCTCTGTGGAAAATCAAAACCGTGGATTTATCTTCTCCTTTGGTCGTAGTCGTCGTCCTCCTCTTCTTCTATTATCATTTTTTTATCCTCTTCTATTATCTTCTTCTCCTCTCTGTTTTGTCAAATCTTGATAAGCTAGCCGTTATCCACTGATCTCTGCCATAAATTCACTGCTGAGGATATTATGCAGAGCATAAATTGATTTTGATGGTGGTGAAGTGAAGTCGGGTTTTGTTATCTTTAATTAATTGAAGATTTTGTGGTATTTAAGAGGATTATTGTTGTTATTATTGTTAGTTTTATCTATGTTTTTAGTATGTTGCCATTGAGCATTGATTCAGATAAATCAATGAATCAGAGTTACATAAGGCAATTGAAAATGCTTCGTCACTGTAATGTGGATTCAATACTAGTGAAATAAAAAGAGCAGAATTTACACTCGAGACAGGGAGGTTGATAGAAGAATCATAGTAAGCAGCTCTAATCGAGGATTCTTTTGCATCTAAGAAGTAAAGATTGTTTGGCATGAATAAGAAGATTATCAGAGTATTGATTTTGGTAGTTATGAATAGAAAGATTTTTTTTTTTTTTGCTGCAAAATCTTTCTTTGGATGTATATTTGCATTTTATAATCAAACTGCTTTTGATCATGAAAAGTTCTGTTTTTCCCATTTTGAGGATTATTTTATCAAGTAAGAGTTCCAAATAGAAAAATTTTTGCATGTTGGACTCTAACTTGCCATGGAAATATAACATATTCATGTAATATAACAAATTGTATCAACTTAATTTGTCAATGAGGATGGACCATTTACATGTATGTATGTATGTATATTTTTTCTTTTTTTTAAAGTAAAAAATACTGATATGAATATATTGCAATAAGAAATATATACGTGTATGTACACATCAAATTCAAATGTATTAAGCCAAATGGTTTTTGGTTAATTAGTCACATAGGAATTTAATAATACAAAGGCCTTGTTCAACAAGCTGCTTTTACAAGAAAAAATTTTCAATTTTGCATATATTTTTTACAATTAGTATACTCTAGGTATATTTTATGTTTCTGATACAATATATACTTAATAATAATAAATTTTTCAATAAATTTTTTATATCAAAAAATGTTTGCACTCAATAATTTTGTTAATTTTTTATATATTATATATTTAAAAATTAAATATCATACTTTCAAAAAAAAATAATTACAATGAAAAATAAAATATTTTCTATATATAGTTAATAATTACAAAAGAGAATGAAGCATTTTCCGTGTATGATTAGTATAATTATTATTATTATTATTATTATTATTATTATTATTATTATTATTATTATTATTATTATTATTATTATTATTATTATTAAAATTGTATAATTTGAAATTTAAATTCTTAACATTTGGTGTAATACAATGAATATTTTCTCATTGAATAAATTAAATTAGTAATGATTTTTCCATTTTTATTAATTACAACTTATAGGTAAAGATTTGAGTAAATTAGTAATGAATGTTTTGTAATAAATACATAATATTGTAGAATAAAACAAAAAATTTCATATACATTCTTCAAAACCAAAAAAAAAAAAACTAATTTGGAAGAAATGAATCGGAAACTAAAAGGATACAAAAATAAATCTCATATACATTCTTAACTTTTAATTATGCTGATACCCCATTAAAACAAGCTCCTTTTTTTTTATTGAATGCTTCATTACAATAAAGAATAAAGTATCTTCTATTTATGGATAATCATTACAATAGAGAATGAAGTATTTTTCGTATATGATCCGAATCAGAAACTAAAAAGAAATAAAAAAGATACAAAAATAATAAAACAAAACATATCTCAACATAATCCTTTAACTCATCACTACCACCAACAACTTCAATAAAATTTTGAATCATAAGCTTCTTTATTCTCACCATCCCCTCCACCTTCACTACCTTTACATTCACTTGTCTTATCTTCAACACTTTTTTAAGAACTAGCAACATCTACTAAACTTGATTAATAACTACAATAGAAAATGAAGTATTTTTTATATATGATCCGTATCAGAAACTAAAAGGAAACCAATATTAGTATATAATCCGTATCAAAACTAAAAGGAAACAAAAAAGATACAAAAATAATAAAACATAACATACCCCAACAAAATCCTTTAACTCATCACAGAATCTTTTAACTCATCACCACCACTAATAACTTCAATAAAACTTTAAATCATAAGCTTCTTTATTCTCACCATCCCCTCCACCTTCACTACTTTTACATTCACTTTTCTTATTTTCAATACCCTTTTTAGAACCAACAACATCTACTAAACTTGGTTAATAATTACAATAGAGAATGAAGTACTTTTCGTATATGATCCATATCCGAAACTAAAAGGAAACCAAAATTAGTATATGATCCGTATCAAAAACTAAAAGGAAACAAAAAAGATACAAAAATAATAAAACAAAACATACCCCAACAGAATCCTTTAACTCATTATCACCACCAACAATTTTAATAAAACTTTGAATTATAAACTTCTTTATTCTCACCATCCCCTTCACCTTCATTGCTTTTACATTCACTTTTCTTATTTTCAACACCTTTTTCAGAACCAACAACAGTTACTACGTTAGAACTATAAGCACAAAAAGCACCTCCATCTTTCCCTGTACAATGAAAATAAGATCAGAAATAAAAAGTAAATGAAAAAATAACAAAATTAAATATAGGCTACCTAATAATAGAATGAAGATGTGGGATATCAATTCTTATACCTCTTAAAAGAAATTAATTTAAAAAGAAAAGGAAAAAGAAAAAGAAAAACAAGAATTAAAATTAAAAATTAAAAAAAGAAAAGAAAAAAGTACAAAAAATAAAAAAATAAGAGGAAAAATGTTAAAATAAAAATTTATAAAAAAAAAGGAAAAGAAAAAGTAAGAGAAAATAAAAAAAAAAGTGTAATAACCCTTATTTTTAAATTATTTTTATATAAATTGAGATATGTAGTGTTAATAAAATTTAAAAGTTATATTTATTTATTTTATTATTTGAGATAAATAATTACTATTTTTATGTTAAATTATATTTTCTACGTAAATATGTAATTTTAAAAGTTTTATTATTTTGGATATTAGGGTTAGCATTATTGATTGATATTTTTTGGATAGTATTATTTTAATAATATTAATTTTAGTGCATTATTATTTCTATTATTATTTTTATTAACTTACATTATTTATTTTATTATTAAATTATTTCATTAGTATTATTAATAATATTATTATTCATTGTTAATTTTATGTTATGTATTATATTAATATATGTGTGTGTGTGTGTGTGTGTGTGTGTGTGTATATATATATATATATATATATATAATAAACAAACAAAAAAAAAAAAAGAAACTTACCTCCTTCCCTCCCGCACTGTCTCGTTCCCTTACCTTCACTGTGCCTCCCCTTCCAGTTCACTGGACCACTTCTCACCACCGCCATGGACCCTTCCTTCTCCTGCCATCGCCGTCATCTGTTATTCTTTCTCTCCGGTCGCCGATTTCTACAGAAACTGTAGCAGTAAGAAGTTTTCTAGTCGTTCTTCCATTTTCGACCACCATTTCGAGTGTTGCCAATGCCGTTCAACTCCTGGAGCTTCAAGGAGGCCAAAGCCAAGCTCCTTTCAAGCTCTAATCTGATCGTTTGTGAGTTTTACTTGAGTTTTGGTTTTGAGCTATTAGGGTTTTTATTTTTTTAGGTTAATTTTTGGTTGATTTAAGTAACTCCCTTTACAAACTTTGATCCTTGTAGCTTAATCTTCATGAATATATTTTTTCTTGAATTTTGGTGAATTTTTTATTATTTTTTTATTATTTATTGAATTTTCGTAAATTAATTATTTAAATTATAAATTTGGTTGATTTGGTGTTATTATAAGTTGCTATTAATTTTAGTGTTGAGAAAATAATTTTTGAGAATATTATATAATTTTTAATAATATTTTTATATTATGTGAATATTGGAATTTTATGTTAAATGTATATTTTTGTTGAAATTATTGTTTAATTATGTGTTTTAGTTGATATTAGAATAATGTATGTTGATAAAATAATTTTAATGATTTTATATAATTTTTGAGGAAATTATTTAGTATTATGTGTATTTTGAATTATTGGGTTAATTGTGAGTTTTTATTAAAATTATAGTTAAATATTATGTTTTAATTGGTTTTAGTATTATTTAAGGTAATAAAATGATTTTTATAACTTATTTACTATTTTAATTAATTAATACTAATTTTTGAAAATTATTTTTAAATAATATATTATTTACTAAATTGGTAATTAAATGGGTTTTTAATAACTTTTAATATATATATATATATATATATATATATATATATATATAAATAGGCTATTTAAGTTATTTGAATATATAAAAGTGAATTTTTACTATTTATTATTGAATTATTGAGGAATTTGATTTTTAATAATATTATATTATTATTTTGGGATTTTTATTTACTTATTGCGAAAATAATTATATTGAGTGTTTTAATGTTTAAATATATTATATTTTGATATTTTGAGGATATTTGTGGAATTTATTGATTTTTAATATATTTATTATATTAAATGTATTTTTGGTGAAATTGTGAACTTCGGTTGGAAAATTGTATAGTTCGGGGTCCTAACCAAAGGTGTTGTATATTCTATTGTTAGAAGTGTGTTTTTCTTACGGGATCGGCTCTACTTTTAGTAGAGAGATGTCCATTTTACAAAGGAAGTTCTGCAAATTTTTGGTAGAATTATTGTAAAACATGACATTACGTTGATCTTGAGTTTTCGGATTTGTCTGAGTTCTGTAATCCTAGATCGAGTCTCTTTAGAAGTATAAGTTAGAATTATTCTGATTGTTATTATTATTTTATTGTCTAGTTGTGCCGAGACCGAGACCTAGTGAACTGGGCCCGTCGAACCAGTCTCAAGGAGTACAAACTTATGAGTTATTATTTTATATATACATCGCATTTAGAAAGCATGTTTTAGAATATATATGTTTTGATTTGTATTTATTCATAAATTATTTCATTAAAATGTTTAGTATATGTTAGGTATATTTTTTATATATTTCAAATAAATGCATGTTTTATTTTATATATATATTTAAAATGTTTTTAGTATATTATTAGCTTTTATTTGGCATATTTTATGATTGATTTCGAATTTATTTAATATATATATACTTGAAATATAGTTATTTTATTTTAGGTATATTTTTTGCATATATATGGTTTATTTTGTTATTATGAATGTTATTATGCATTATTTATTTTTCTATATGAATGTTTTATTTAAATGAAGGATATCAGTAGAACGTGCTATCTAGTGGATAGCACTAGGACCGTATACGTATCGGTGCAATAGATTTAGGATTGAGTGAGAATCACTTGTGGTGAAATATGATTTGATTGATTGATTGAGATTTGATGTGATTGAGTAGTGTGATTGCTGGAGCTTGGTTGACCAAGTGTCTCGGGGCTAATCACACTAACAGTCAGATTACTGGAGCTCGGTTGACTTAGTGTCTCTAGCCTAGTCTATTGTCCATATAAAATAAGTAAATTAATTTAGAATTAAGTGAGCATATATGGCTAGAGAGTTATTGTTGATTGAGGTTGCGATTTGTTAGGGTTCTATTTAATCCTTCAACAAATAATGTTTTTCAGCATTTATATATATAAAGTGATTTTAGCATCTGTGTGAAATATTTTTATATATATTTATTATATACGAATGTTTGATTGCATATGATATTAGGAGATGCATGTATATATAATATAACAATTCACTCAATGACGTCTGACTCCCCTCAGTTGTGATTTTTCAAGAGATTCTTCTTCCTCAAACCGTAGTAGTGGGCCCATCCGTTGGATTTCTTCAACCCCGGCTATGTTGTGTAAATTACTTATATGATTTTATTGTACTTTAGAAAACTGTAGTAATAATCATATTTTGTATTTATAGATTGCTAGTTGTAATTTCAGTGACTTTTCTCTAAATATTGTATTATATATTTTATTTTATGATATAACAGAAGTTATTTTTTATTATATTGATTTAAGATTTTAAATATGGTGCATATTTGGTTTAATTATTGCATACTTTTATTTTTTAAGGCTTGTTACGGGTTCCAAATTCAAAAAAGAATTTTCATTTTCTAGTGCCAGTCATGACTCTCGGTTTGGGTCGTGACAAAAAGAAAAGGAGAAAAAAATAAAAAATAAAAAAGATGAATATAAAAATTTAAATTAATGAAAAAGAACATAATAATAATAATAATAATAATAATAATAATAATAATAATAATAATATTGTCTAATTCCCCATTTATTTAAAAAAAGAGAAAAAAATGAAAAATTAAAAAGAAAATAAAAATTTTAAAAATAAAGAAGAAAAAATGAAATAAAAATAAGAATAAAATAAAAAGAGAAAAAGGAAAAAAGAAGGAAAAAATAAAAATACAATAAGAAGAAAAAAAGAGAAAAGTCAGCATTTAACTGGTATTTAATATAAAAAAATTGAAAATTTTAACAAAATAAAAATAAAAACTAAAACTAATAGAAAATTAATGAAATAGAAAAATAAAAAATAATAATGATATTGTCTCAATTTTCATTAATTAAAAAAGGAGAAAAAATCATATGAGAATGAAAAATAAATAAATAAGAAAGATAATACTATGAAATAAAAATTAAAATTAAAAAAGAAAAAAGCTGAGATGGAGAAAAAAAAAAAGAAAATAAAGGATATGAAAATAAAAATATTAAGGTAAAAGTATAATAAATAAATATTAGATGTATTTTAGTAAATAAGTCTAAAATTTGGACATTTTTAGTAAATTTCTCTTGTGCATTTACTGAGTCATCAACCAGAGGAGGAACAGTGCCTAGAGCGTCTTCAACAGAAGAGACATCCGCGGCACAAAACAAGTTATGATAGAAATTCAAGATTTCTTGTTTAATGGAAGATTGACCATAAAGCCAATTCCCATTGCTATTTTGAAGCTTAATGATCTTGTTTATTTGACGCCTCTGAATACAGGAAGCATGAAAGAATATCGAATTCTTATCACTTTCCTGCAGCCAGGAGATTCGCGATCTCTGAAACCAGAAAGCTTCCTCTTGTTTGTAACACTCAAGCAATTGTTGATTAAGATCATCCAAAATATGCTTATCAGAGTGAGCCCGACCATTCATTAAAATAGAATTTATATGTTGCTTAGTGGTTTTTAGTTTGACAGCAGCATTCCCCACTCGACTTTTACTCCAAGATTTTAAAAACTCTCTCTATATCTGTTCAATTTTTGATGGACTCGGAACATATCTAACCCTCTCACGGTATGCCACCAATTTTGTTGAATTATATTAGCACATTCATTAAAAAACAACCATTTATACTCAAAGTGAAACATAGGAATTTTACTCAAAAAGAGAGAATAATGGGTTTATGATCAGAGCCTACTAATTTTTCATGAATGAGCACTGCATTAGGATACAAGGACAAACAAGAAAAATTAGCATATGATCTGTCTAGTCTTTGAGCAATAAAACCCCTCCCACTTTGTTTATTAGTCCAGGTGAACAGCTCACCCTTAAAATCAATCACAGCATTCTCATTCCGAAAGATAAACTGCCGGAAACTTAGATCATGTGACGGATCAACAGATAAGCCACCCACTTTATCAAAGCTATAAAGGACATTGTTAAAATCACCTATCCTAAACCAAGGTTTACTAGTAGGAGGAGCAAAAGTATTGGCAGCATGCCAAAATTCTTCCCTCTCCGACAGTTCAGGTGGGCCATAAAATAAAGTTAAAAACACCTCCCCCCCGCGAAGATCAGAAAAAAGAGAGATGAACAAAATTCTTAAGAGGAGTACAGAATATGATAAGCCTGCTGGCCACACAGCTTTCTTATTCTGTAAGAATATTTTCGTAACTTAGCAGCCTCACTTCCACAGTAAAATCCTTCTCTGACATCATTTTTAACGAAGATTTGTTTCTTCAATTGTTGCTAGTGTTACAATGATAGTATTATACAACAGTTAGTTTCATATGAAAAGAGAGTTTTTGTACATCATATAATGTCCTAATTCACATGTTAAACTGAGAACCTAAACTATAATTGATTTTCAAGTACCAACAAAAGCACAACAATGTACAACATGATTACCAAGCTCGAGTTCTCTTTCTTCCTTTTTGTCGATTTTCAGGCTGTTGGGAAGCACTTCCACCTCCGGCTTTTCTTTGCCATCCAGAACCTTTCTTTGGCATAGTCAAGGATTCTGCAGATGCAGGAGAATGCACATTACTTGGTTTTCTACCTGCATTTGAAGTTTTTGTAGAAGAGTTCCCAACTTTTGAGACCTTTCCTGGCAATTTGCGATTAGCAGGGCGTGCAGTGCGTGGTTTCACAGGAGGATGAAGTATTTGTGGAGTGGTTGAGAGGAGTGTAATGGTAGTCTTGCTGATATAGTCCTTCAAATGCTGCTGCAAACTTTTTGTGACTATATCTCTGAGTAGTAGTGCGGACTTGTATTCACGAGTAGTCTTGGAATAAAAGACCAGTGAGTTATTAGCAAGTAGCAGCAGGTCTCTAAAGACTTCTTTAAGTGACGTGATGGAGTGACAGGAAATTCTTGACCTCAACGTATCAAAATCCACATGCTGCAATATCATTTTCTTGTACCTTCCTCTCTTCTGTTACATAAAATTATAAACCAGCACATGTTAGCTCATTCCATAAAGTGGCGAAGCCTGCTTTTGTAGAGACCAAAACTAAATGCCAAGGCATAGCTAAGCAGCAGTACGAAAGGGGATAAAAGAAACAGCAACACAATGAACTGTTTTATTCTCATCCAATCAAATAAGTCCAGCAGTCTCACCATTAGAATGTTGAAAAGAATTCAAATTTATCGTTAATTATATAGCCCAGACCAGGCGCAATGTACATAAAGTTTTGGACAAAAAGAACCTATATACCTGTAACAATGACAAGCCAAACTTCAAAAGGAGAGCAGTGTCTATATACCTGGCTATCAAGCCTCCGGCGAAAAACAGCGGCACATGCATTCTCTGCAATAGAATCAAAAATTCCCACAAGATCAGCATGTTCATCCTTGCTTGAACCTCTGCTTTTATCATCAATAACAGAACCTCTGCCAGTTTGACCAGAAGTGCTGGTTGAGGTGTTGTCTTTGCATTGTGTAGCTGATAAAACATCAGTTGACCCCCAAAAATCGCTCTCTCCAACACTCCCTTCTTTCATATCCCTACAACAATCTTTCCTCTTCCTCTTCCCTCTCCTCCTCCTTATACTCACTCCCTGTCCCACGCAAAAGGTCTCTGCCAGATTCCCTATACCTAAAACTTTGTCTTGTTTGGGAGACACTGAAACTTCTGGCTTGGTCTCAATATCTTCCATTGAAAAAGAAGTTGGAACCTGACATTTAGGTGACCAATTTGTCGTAGTTTCCTGAGTGAAACTCCCAGCTGACAGTCCATCTTTTGATGTCTCCTTACTGGAAGATTCAATACCATCAGATTTCTGAAACGGTACAACTGATTCAGTCTGACTAGAGTCACATCCAATATTGCTATCACCTCTTCTCTCAGCCTTAAGAGTTTCAAGCTTTGTTTCCAGGGAACTGAAAGAGAACAAATCTATAAACTGCAAGAACAATTATTCTCAATGGAGACTGAAAGACTCTCACAGCAGTGATAAAGTGAAGTAAATATCCATATTAGCAAGGTATAGTGAAAGACATCCATAAAATCTTATCATAAACGAAACGAGCTCAATACTATGAGAAAGGATTTAAAGTTAGATATTCATCATAAACTGCTAACTTCTCGTGATTTCTACCTATAATTTGTCATCTTCACCAAATGCCATTACTATTACTTTAAGCGACTTAAGAAAACTATCATTAAGTCATTTGTTAGTGCCATTTTCACACTGAAGCCCTTGAAAACTCCATATATTAACATTTTAAGTACCTCCGCAAAGAAGTTTTAGGTATCGATCTTTTTACTTAGAAGATTGATAGAATGGTTTTGATTTTGATTTCTACACGGAATTGTGAATCCATAAAAAGTCTAGATTGGACAGGGACTGACCCAATTGAATCTTCAGATTTTTCTAAAGCTTGCTTTAACTCTGCCATTCGCTGCTTTCGTAGCTCTTCAAGCAAAGCTCTGAGGAGTACATAACATGAAATAATTAAGAAACAAGTTCCACATCTATGAATAATCATCAATGCTGAGATTTGTTTCACATAAAACATCTACATACGTGCATCCAGAATAACGCTGTTGTAAGTCCTCGTACTTGGCTCTACATACCTGTAAATGAAATAGAACCCCATTATATAAATAACGTGAAAATGATTTGGTCATTGTGCAGTTCCATTTAAATGTTCATATTATTGGCCCAATACTCTTGGTGAACTGATCATTATAGTCATGTACTATATTCAACAACGACATAACTAACCAATCAATCAAGGTTTACTTTTCCACATTGATCACTGACCCTAGACCAAAACCATGCTCACAAATCAACTGCATGACCAGAATATTCTAATTCTAACTTAGCTTGCAGATTACATTATAGACGATGGTAATTAAGTCAGAGTCAAGAACATTTTTTATGACCAGTCCAACCTATTCATGTCACTATCATGTTTTGTTTCCAACCAAAACAAAAAAAAAAAACAACTGACTTGTGTCTCTGTGTTTTTGTTATGAATAGTGTCATTTTGACCCAACATTTTTGTACTAACTTCTCATACCATCTATTTGGCATTATATAATTGATTAATATTATTTTTATAAATAATGGAGGATAATTTGGAAACCAATTATAAAAAATAATACATAAAATCCAAATCCAGTGTCCTGCGGTAAAGTTAATTAAATTAATAACAGAAGATAATTAACGACATTAAAACTAAAATTAACGAATGAGCATAATTAACAAGAATAGTTAGATAAAATCTAAAATTAAAAAAAAAATAACCTGAGGCGTGAAAGTAAACGGGCAAATGGATCGGGCTCGGAGTTCCGCGGATACCAAATCCCAATCACGGGTACCGTGGCGGAGAACGGCCCCACCTAACAACAATTCTTCCCATGTCCCCCACCGCACTGCCACAGCCTCCGTACTCATCTAAGTATATATATCTCTCGCCGTCCACGTGTACGCCCCGAATTAAATACCGCAGCACAACCTCCTCCTAATCCTACGCACCCCTGGCGCAACTTAGCCTTTACCGCTTCAAAAAAGAAAGAAAAGAAAAGAAAAGAAAAGAAAAGAACGAAACTTTGGACGAAACCAAACGGAATGAAAATGAAAATGAAAAAAATATGCAGAGAGAAATTCAAAGAAAGAATTGAGAAGAGACCCAGATGGGATTGTACAGAGTAGAAGATGAAAAACACCCACCTCCCACCTTCTAGGTTATCGAGAAACAGAACAAATAAGAAAAAGAAAGGCGGTTTTAAAAGAGAAGAAGGCGGTTTTTTCTGTTTATTATTGGGTGTGTATTATATATATATATATGTGTGTGTGTGTGTGTATAGGTTGTGTAAATTGTTGTTTGTATTTCGATGGGTTGGAGAGGAGAGAATTTAAAAAAAAAAAAAAGGCAATATAAATTGCGTGAGAAACGGGGTTGACAGATTCTCAATAAATAATAATACAATGATACAACAATGAAGAGATGTGTTTGTTTTTGTGTTTGTGTAGTGTTGAGTTGAAAGCATTCATGAAAAGATCAAAAAAAAAAAAAAAGAGAAAAGATGGGTGAGGAATGTTTGTTTTGTGAGAAAAACATGGGCTTTTTTATCAAGCAAATATTTTTTATTTTTTATTTTCACTGTGAATACACTTTATTTTGTGAAATGACATTTGTGCCTTTTCCTATTGTTGGATTGGAACATCTGTAATTTTTTTGGAAAATAATTTTAGTTTTGCTATTTTGAAGGAGAAAATAAGACTTTTGCTACTTTGGTCATTCGGCTTGAATTTCAAATTAGATTGAATTTAAATAATTATTGAATATTAAAAATGTCAAATAAAAAAAATCATCCAAAACAACAACAGATTAAAAATTTAATTGTTATCTTTTCCTTTCCTTTCTTCTGTCCCTTTTCAAAACAAAAAAGAACAAGTCATTATGAAAAAGTAATTATTTTTTTAAAAAATAATTTGGACAAAAAAATTATCTAATGAGGAAAAAAAAAAGGGAATTTTTGTGCTTGAATGAGGATATAAATGTCATTGCGAACAAAAAATTGAATAATTGAATCTTTAACCGCTTTTGGTTTTTGATTTATGCTTGTCTTGGTCTTTAATAAAATAATATAATAATTTAACAACCGCTTTACCATGATGCTCTTTCGAGGTAACTATGGTCTCCTTCATTGTTATCACATTATAGGGGAATAAATCCATAGAGTGGCACCTTTCCAACTTTCCCCTTGGTTGCTTCACTTCTTTTTACCCTAAGTGCAAGCTTGTCATGACATGTAAAATATTTATAGAAATAGAATTAAGTTTTTCTTTTTCCTTTATCAAATATTAAAGACATTTTTTTCAATAGTTTAATGGGGCTATATAATAAAGATGTAAATATCAATGGCAAAATAAAATTTTTATTTATTTTAGATATATTATATTTAATAATTATATAAATAAATATAATAATCTTTATAAACTCTTAGAATTTACCAAAATTAATCATGTATAATGAACTTTACACACCCTTATTTAAGAAGGTAGGGTTGAGAGAAAGTTCTTGGCAAATTTCATAACTTTTCTATGAAGTTAAGAAATTAAATGGGAAATTGATGGTTTGACTTGGGGGAATTTGCTTGCCCATCAATATGGATTTTTCTCATAAGCCACCAAGAAAATGTCTCGCTTCTATAAAAACAAAAAAACAAAAAAAACCACATCATTGACTTAACAAACACCACGGTTTGTTTCTTCTAATTTTAATGAGAAAGATTTCAGATTATTTTATAATAAAATAGTGAAATGGAAGTTCTAGTTTAAGGTTAAATGATTGGGTGGTTATGAGATTGAGAGGAGAGAAATAAAGGTGGACTGATCCTGCTGGCCGATCAGGCGATCATAGAGCAAAGATGCTGGCATGGAAAAGATGAACTTTATTATCAACAAAAGAATAATTAAGTGGAGGAAAAAGTGCCGAATTTGCCACATGTCTTCTTGGATGCCACATGTTATGTGTATAACCTCCAAAGCATTGGCCTACCATGACTTGGCGAATTGATGCTGTATGCTTCCCGCCATTTATTAATTTAGTGGCAATGAGGAATGAGGGATGGATCTTCTATTGTTTTCTATTGAATTAAACTAATTTGATGTCCATTATGATGCGGACCGCTTAATTGATTATGATTTATGATTCCTATGTAACTGAATTCTTATCCGTATTTTCTTATCAACCTAAACCACACTTCGAGGTTCATCCAATTGAAGAAAAGTATGTTACCTTTGGCATCTGAGTCATTTTATAAGAAAATTAGGAGAAAAGAAAAAGGTTCAAATGCCCCACGCTGAATTTTGATTTTTGACAATCCTTGTTCTGTAATTCAGAAGACACTACGTCACTCTCTTGAAGAATTTTGTATTGGACCGGTCTTCCAGGAAATCTATGCATTTCATTGAATTTGATTAATGTAGTATACATAAAAATTGCCACATAATTACATTCATTTGAATATTAAACTAAAATTATAGCCAACAGTGCCTAGAATCAAAACTTACAATGAAAATCTTTCTGGCAGCGCCAGGACGACCATGGTTTGAAAGATGGCCATCTTCCATCATTATGCATCGATAGTGGCGCGGAATGTTGCTGCTATTCTTTTTAATATTTGCATCAATATACTATCAAGCTGTGTTCTCAAAAACCAGTATCAATATTGACACCAAAACGCATGAAGCAACAAGGCAAAATTGTGAGATACACAAATCATTTGAAATTGGCACCTTTTTGCATATGTTTCTGTTAGGGTATCAGCCAATACCTGAAGCGGAAATTGGCTTTGGATGACACCATCGGCTAGGATTCTTGAAGAACTAGATTTAATTCCATAGCAGATTTTGCCAACACACCACCTTTCCTGCATCAAAATTTACAGCGAGCATTCTGGTTGTTAGATCATTTTTGAGACTAGGCTTAAGCAACAGACTTCTAGATTACACAGAAGAACAGATACTGAAAACAGAACGCTGACTAAACTTATCACCTCTGCTGGAATTGTTATAAATTTTAGAATGAGATCTTTGAAAGTGCTGTTATAGGCAGAAAACAAAGGATGACATGTATGTCACATGGTGTATGGAAAAATATGCTACAACAATACAAAGCTAATTGAGAAGGAAGCAAGAATTCCACAAGGACATCCTTCATTTGATTGCTACGATTTATTTCAACAGGATTTGGCAATACTGAAGCATAGAGTCCTTTTCTTGTAACATTATTGGTTTTAGTTTAATCAAGCGGAGAAAACAAAAAAAAGAGCACTCAAGATAATTGCTTGCCTGATGAGCGCTGGAAGAATTTGCTGGATCTTTTGCAGCTGGGCAAAGCACTGCTTGCAGCTTTCTAGCCTGCAGCCAAAATAGAAACACAAGTAAGCCACACCAAATAACTTGGGTTAGACCATATCATTTAGGAAACTGTTGAGCAAGCATCAATTGAAATGTTGATTCAAACTTAAAAAACCACCTTTGCTCTGCATGTAAATCAACACCAACAACTGGAGGACCTGAAACAGTTGAGCGTACTACTGAGCCAAAAACTGCTACAAGCTTCAGTAGCATCTCCAATGAGACAGTTATGTGCCTGTGCATTAACAATGTAAATTAAGTTACAGTTCAACATTCCAACAATCAAGACCAGTTCTGGATAAAGTCCACTATATGGCTGATATTTGGTAAGGGCGAAGTAAGTTGGTGCAGTATCTTAGGGTAAATAACATCCCAACTCTAGCAATGAAAGCTTGCTAACCATGTGCAAATAAACTTACCTTTCCATTTTGCTATCTAGTATGCCCACCAGCACAGGGAGTAAGCACGAAAATAGGTCTAAGGTAAGAATCTCCATTTTTTCCATGAGAACACTGATTACATCTGCTTGCACCTGCAGCAGGATTTAATTGTTATAATAAAATATCAAATCCAAGATAAACCGCTGGTCACAAGTTGCTGTAAACAAAAACAGAATAAGCAACAGATAAGAAATATTCTCATAAATACTCACAGAATGATCGGGCAATTTCCTCAAGGCACTGATAGCACCCTTGATGTCATTCCTTTCCCAAAAATGTCGAACGACCTGTTTGACATTAGAGTTAATACCTAATTATTCTCATCCAAGATAAGCAAAAAGATGAAGAGAAGTAAGAAAAAAAAAGACTTTAATATGCAATAAAAAAACTCAAGAGTCTTTGGAGATAGCTATAATGTTAAAAACACTACAATTATAATATGTCAACATTGCTACTCAGATGAATTTCTGGCAAGTCAGGTGAGTCACACTTCTAGAGGTCATCTTTAATTGACAGTTTGGACAAAACTTGCAGGAAAAACATAATGAAAATGCACCAATATACTTTTTTAAAAAATATATCTGATACTGTTCAAATTTACCTGTAATTTTGTCAAGCGGGATTTGATGGTATTTAGAAATACATCATGAGTTTGCATCAATTCTTCAACAATATCCCCATAATTAGAAGAAATTGGGTCCCTTCCAGAAATCTGAGGCTCCTCCTTCTGTCATTATTAAAAGAGAATGCTTGCATGAGTCTAGTTGATCAAAGGGGAAGACATAAGCACATGCAACTTCATTAAATTAAGTACAAAGGTTAGCCGAAAATTCCATAAATAACTAGAATTTGTTTAGATATACAAATCTTCCACTAGAGTGGGCAGAAAACATACCATCATAGGGGTGATCCTACCCATCTCACGTGTCACATTAGTAACTGTGGGAGGTGATCTGTCTCTTTTAGGTATAACTTGAGAATTCACATTAGTTACTGTGATAGGTGTTCTATCTCTTTCACGTATAACTCTAGGAATCATATTAGCTGCTGTAATGGGTGTAGTATCTAGCACTGGTATAACACAAGGCGGGGTCATATCAATTGACCTAACCAGTGTTTTATCCATTTCAGGCACAACACAGGGGGTCACAATAGTTGGTACTGTGGGTGTTCTATCCGGATCAGGCAGAATTTGGGGAGTCATATTACTTGCCATCTTGGATCTTGTTTTGGTCTCAGGTATAGCGCGAGGGGTCATATTAGTTGCTACCGGAGGTTTTCTACCTGCTTCAGGTATAGAAAGAAGGGAGATACTATTTGATATCGTAGGTGTGCTATTTGTTTCACCTATGGGTCGAGATTCCATAGTTGTTAACTGATCACTGCTAAATCTCTCTTGTCTCTCAAACCTCTCAACCAGAGAGCGTGTCCTGCCTTCTACAACAGCAACTGCCAGAATAAAAGTGTTAACATGACCAATTTTCATTTATCCAAGTATTTTTGAAAATCATAAGTTCCAAAGTACTGACAAACCTCCATTGACAATTTTAACAGAAGGGATCCCTCTACTGCTGTTGACCAATTCATGACCTGAAACAAGAAAATTAATCACACTACCATTAGCCAGTGACTGTGTGCATTACAAACCATAAAATGAGAGGAAACCAAATTTAGAAACATACAAGCAGCAGAATGGGAGATAAAGGCTGATAGAAAACATGATATGAAGTTAAGATGAGACAGCTCAATAATCCACATGGGGTTATAATGAATCAGGAAGATATCTTTGATTTTTATCAACATGCTAGGCAAGTGATGGTGATGATGAGATTACAAACAATATTTTTAAGCTTGAAGTAACAATATTTCTTAAATGCATCAGAAAATTACTTTTCCTACTAGCATTGAAGCAAATGAACAATGGTCCATGAATTTAAATGCTAGCAAAATGAATAACATAAGCATGGCAAAAGTGAAGGTATCCAAATTGAAGGCCAGATGAGATAACATATGAACAGAAAGAATGGAATAGGTGGCCGAGTAAATTACAGCAAGAAGTACAGCAAGATTGTTTGACCAAATACATGAAGAATTGTGGGAAAATAAATCATAGCAAGAATTACAAGTAGTTGGATTGACAAAATCTACTAAAATATTGGCTCATACTTTATGTGAATGTGCTCAGAGAGAATTTGGTCAGACATTCAAAATTAGATAAAGACTGAAATTGCTAGGAAATGGCATCGCTGATGCATTTGAAGTCCAAGGCTAAAAAATGCATAATCAGGGATAAGATCTGGGAAAGAGAAAAAAGAAATATGAGGTGGGAAAAAAGAGTGATTAAAAGAAGGGATTTTGAGCATAGAACAAGAACTGAATCATAACATACGATGCTGTTATAAAAGAATAAGAACTTACAATTTTTCTGACTAGAGAGTGTTTCTGGGGAAAAATCTTTTTCAATTTTCTCAGCAACATTCTTGATACTATTATTTTTGTCTTCACAGGATTTCTGTGCTCCCTTTTCTGATATATTTAGAGTTTCCAACTTCAGATCTATTGCACTTTCTTTCTCACTTGGCATAGCACTAAAAGTTTCATCCTGGAGAGCTACCGACAGCTTATCGACATCATTCTTGCTATTTGAAAGCCTCCGTGTGTGAGCTGGCCTGAGCAGCATCCCTGGTTTGGTCCGTGAAAAGGTAATTGTTTCCCTCCCAGAATTGGGTGAGTTCTTCTCAATGGGACTATCCCGAGGTACAACTGTCGGCACAACAAAAGATTTATTAAATGCTTCTTCGCCAGCTTTTGCATTAATTCCTGTCATGGGAATCTTCTTTTCTGATTGTGGATTGCTCATTTCTTTTGAATCCAGTGGCAGAACCATTTTTGGTTGATTCAAAGACCCAACTTTTTGTGAAGAAACTGGTTTTCCACCAGTACCTAAGAAAAGATGAAACAACACATTAGACAATGTGGACAATAAAACAGAAGATGAAGGCGCATACCACATTCTGCAGACATGCTCAAGCATAGTACATATTCCCATGGTAGTTTCTATTTGTCTACCTGCAAGTCAACACTATCAAGCTCTAAACCTGTACCTATTCCTATTCATGCATATTTACAACAAAACCAAGATGAGACCTAATTTTGGAAGACCTAACTCAGTTTGAACTGAAAAAGCCAACTACCAGCCTAAACATACTCCACCAGAATAGACGTTGGCGAAGGTTCCATTTTTTTCAGAGTCCAGCGTTTTAACAGTGTCACTCCCTCAACAAGCCATCATGGAAGACTTAGAATAACACATAGAAGCTAAGAGAAAACCATGACATTCTATTTTGATCAAATATTTTCTTCTAACTCCTATTTTCTTTCAAATTTTTAAAATCTTTTAACAGAATTTACATTTAAACATTTTTTCTATTTAGGTCAGTGTAAGCACTAAATGACAAAAACATATAGACCAGTTTCTAAATCAAAATTTAATTTTGACAGGACTGAACTCAAAGAATAGTGGCCAGTCAGTTTCTTAAATGTTAATAAGAAAGCACTAACAGGAAAATGGAAAATGTGGAAACTAGGAAGCATAGATGATTTTGCCAATAAAACTACAAAAATCAACAACTTACAATCTATATATATGTTCTTTATCTCTTTGGTCTCATAATCAGGAGACATAGAGCGCAAGTCTGAAGTTGACCTTACTCCACTCCTTACTTTGTCTGAAGAATCTTTTTTGGGGATGCTAATTGTTTTTTCTGTGCAGTCACTTTCTTCAGGTACAAAGCCAACTCCGTATGGCTCAATAAGCTGAGCATAACAAGGCAAAGTTTAATGGCATAGTTAATGTGGACGACTTAGGTGATCAAATAAAAAAGTTCAAAATTAGGGAAGGGGAAAAAAGGAGGACATGATACAGCTTAGAAAATATCTAGGGAAGGGAAAACAAAAAGGAACTGCTTGATAGAGAAAGATTACCGAAACATCAGCTACCCAAACTGCCACAGAATTTCGATAGTATGAGCAACCCACAAGTTTTCCCTCTTGAATGCAGAGGTCGCCAAGTGTAGACCATCCAATATCGACAGCATCATGGCAAATTACAGGCTCCCAAGAAAACAACTGCAGTTTAAATACAATCTAGATCTCATGTTCTATCACAGATATAAATGACAAGCTTTCAATATGGCAACAATCCAAACCTTCAGACTATCATCTAATCCACAAAAAAGTGTCCTGCCGTCAGGATGAAAGGACATTGCCCGTACACCAGTGGCCTGGAAAACAAAAATGAAACCATTTTAGTAATGAAGTTAAAGCTACCAACAATAAACACAGAAATTAATCAAAAGAAGAACAAAAGATGCAACAAAGCTCACATTAAAGCTTAATTGAGAGAGAACAAAAACTGGTTTTGAGAATAGGGACAAATGAAAGCTATCATATATGACAAACAAATCTGTTCTTATGACAGTTCTAACCAGGGAATATGAACCTTGCAACAGATGGAAGCACATCCCAATCTGTTTAACGTATGGGCATGATGCAGATCCAGTTTTTTAGAGGGGAAAGGATGGGGAAAATGGAAAAAGAAGAAGAGAGAAAGGAAAGAATGGCCATTTCTATTTGATTTAATTGTAAGCACAAAATGCTGATATTATCAGACTCAAGTTTTTGCCATGGGAAAGAAATATAAAGGCCTGAACTACTTGTCTATAAACTTAAGTGACAAATCTGTCACCATTAGACTGTTCTAAAAAAAAAGGCCTTGGTTGACAAACTGGGTCACCGCAGTGTGCCCCATTTCCACACAATTCATATTGAATGACCGGCACCCCAAAAAAATATAAAATAAAATAAAAATATTGGAAAGTAACAGCCCGTGATGCTTGTGCTTCTTGCAAGGCAAACAAGTTATTGATAAAATGAAATGTGAGCTATGTAGAAGAGCAAGTACAAAAATATGTTGTGACCTGGAATTTACAGCAACATTTTTTACATCTTATTCAGGCAAGCAAATGAGCAGATAATCATTCATAGAAATCTAAAGCTTTCACAAGTGAAACTAAAACTTAATGCTGCTTGAAAGCTTAATTGGTTTCGTTTAAGTAATGCTCACATACCTCAGGTCTGGTAGATCCAATCAATTCAAAAGTTTCCAAATCCCAGAATTTCACAGTTCTATCTGCTGAACCTGCAAAATGGAGTTACATGTTGCAACAATTTCATAGTCAAGTCAATGAGAAGTTATTGAAAGAGGCAGCAATAAGAATTACTTGCACAGACATAAGCTTCCAAATGAGGCATATGTACAAAATATGTACAAAAACTTAAAAAGATAAGTAAACACTCACAGAATGGCAGAACAGTAACAAAGAACCAATAATGGCCATCACACAATTAACGTCATTCAAATAAAAAATGCAAATGGTTGTCATCAGAACTAAGCCATGTAGAAATCTAGGGCTTACCTGTGGCCAGGAGAAATTCAAGGGGATGGAAATCTAGGGATCGAATATGTCCTTCATGGAAATTAAAATCATGTAAAAGTTTTCCAGCAGTAAGATCCCACACCTGCTTAACAATGGGCCAACAAAATGAGGGATAGAAATAAAACTTTATGCATGTTCTGCCACTATAGTGAGATCAATTAATACCTTTACAACATTATCAAATCCACCAGAAACTACCCAACGACCATCAGGAGTGAATCTGATAGTACTGATGCCTCGTGTATGACCCTTGTAAGTATGAATGCATCCCTTCTTTCTGATATCCCAGATCTTCAAATTTGTATCTGCGGAACCAGATGCAAAGAACTCGCCAAATGGATGAAATTCAACAGCGGTGCAGTTCGATCTATGTCCAGCAAGAGTGCGAACCACTACACTTCATGAACAATAACAAGTACATTAGAATTTTTCTGTAGCAACTTTGTTACAATACAAAATGATGGTTTGCTAGAAAATACAACAAAATGTAAAAAGGAGAATTGTGCCTCTAGATTTTCTTATTATAGTGAGTTCCACTAGATCACTTAAAATAAAAACTTAAATCAAATTTAGAGGCACTAATGCAAACTTTTCTGGTACATTTTCTGATGTCAGACGGGTAAAGCAAGATATAACAGATTTTTGAAATTATAACTCCAGTTATGATCAAGAAAGTGCAACTCAATCAAACTAATCAACATACTTTTTGCTTCTTCCAAGTCCCAGAGCTTTATTACCCCCGTAGAAGCACCACCGAGAACCAAAACTTCTGCTGTGTCAAAAGCTAAAGATTCAACGGGACTTGTATGACCACACAAGCTCTGCACATTAACAATGAAAACAAAATGAACTTATTCTCTGAATGGTGGTATTGCTGCAATATATCTGGTCCATGCCCTGACTATATTCCAAAAAAGGTAACACAATCCCATTAAGATACTGAATATAGTAACCAGTTTCAGAAATAGCAAATCAGGTTAAATAAAAGCAAATGATAATTAAAGCTCGATGATCACACGTGAAACAATGATCTGATCAATAAGCATCATTAACTGTATTTTATTGCATTTGCTATATAAGATTAAAAAAAAATCTCTAAAACATAATGCAAAAAAAAAAATGAGAGAAGCTAAGAGCCTCCAAATTAACAAAAGACTAAACAAGTCCAAAAAATTAAACTGACCATTAAAGAAGTTGGTTTGCCAATTGCCCATAGATTGACTTTGTAATCATCACCGCCTGTGATAAACATTCTACATGCTTTCTTCCCTATATTTAGGCAGTTTACATTGGCTGAATGAGCCACAAATTCCTCTATTTTCATGTAAGTCAAGGAAACTATGCATAGATGTCAATATAATCATAACTGGAAAAAAAAAAAAAAAAAAAGATCATTAGATTCATTTTTTTTTTCCAAATATTCCATCCTTAGATTTCAGAGTCTTAATTCTCAGTTCAACATAAAAAGCTCTACTGATTCAATTCACGTAAACTCGGCTTCAATAATATCCAGACTCATTTTAAGAAAATTATATAATCAGTTAATCAAATAAAAAAAAGCTAAAATAATCTAATAAGTCTTAACTCCAAAAAAAATGAACAACAGAAGTCACAATCCATAAAATAACCAGACAAGCAAAAGGAGAAGCTGAAATAAGCAAGCAACATTCAACTTCAAGCGTGTGATTTCAAGAACCTCCCACGACAAAACAAAAACTCAGCAATCAGTAAAACCTTACTTTGCAAAACAACGCTCTAAATCAAAGCATAAAAAAACCAAAAATTCAAGCAATACATCAAATGCTTCAAAATCTAAGCTGATTTCAGCTCAGCATTATCAACATCAACCAAAAAAAAAAAAAACAAAGGATACGCAGCTTATATCCACGCTTCGCCATTTCATCCACCTCAAAAAAAAAAAAAAAAAAAAAAAAACCGCAGCTAAAAGAAAAAAAATTAGATCAGAAATTAGCTAAGAATATTTCAGCTTAAGCTGAAACTTGAGATAGCTTTTTTTTTTTTCTCTTCCTCCTTGGAACAACACAAAAGTGAAAATCCAGAAGAATAGAATTCGATTCAGCTAAAAGAGCAAACAGAGAGAATTCAATTCTCCATTCTGCAGGTGAAATTGTTTTGTGGTAACTGTAAAGAGAAGAAGAGAGGGGAAGAAAAAAAAATAGAAAAATTACGAACAGTTGAATTCAGATTTGAGCGAACTATTAGTCTAGTCGTCTGTTCTACTGTTGTCCGCTTCTTTACTTTTTTTTATTCCTAATCTACCCCTTCGTTCTTTTATTAACGAGGAAGCTAAACACAATTATCATATAATTAATTCGGTTTAAATCGCAACCGTATATGCCATGATTTATATTTAAATTGTTCTTTCAGCATTTATTGATATTAATTTTTTAAATTTTTAATAAAATAATATAACTTTTATATTATTTATTTTTTTTATTATTGATGTAAAGTATTTATTAAATTATAATTAATTTAATATTATAAAAATATAAAATAAATTTAACAACTAATTTAAAACAATTATATATATATGTAACTTAAATCCGAATACCAGCTAATTTAACAGTTACGGTTTTTTTTAAAGGAAAGCAGTGCTATTATAAAAGAACATTAATTTATTACATCAGCATAAATAATATAAAAAAGAAAGGCAGGCTTTTTTAATTTCATGAACGAATTTTGTGTTTTATCAATTAAACAATTTTTGTGGACATAAAAGCCCCTCGTCTTGTAATAAAGAAGCTTTTTTTTAGTGGGTCTTGATTTTTCTCATTTTTCATTTTTTTAATATCCATAATTGCACGTTGTGGTCGAAATTATTACCAATAAATCGTACCAAAATTTGCTGTTCTTTTCTTGCCCTTTTTTTTTTATTTTTTAATATTTTTATTTTCTTTGCTTCAAAAAAACATATAGTTTATTTTTTACCTTTTGTATTGTATATTCTAATATGTAGTGATTTTAACGTATATTTTAATGATGTTGGGGTGGATGAATCATATGAAATAATTAATATTTGATGTTGATACAAGGGACACTTAAAGGGTTTTTTTTTTTTTTTTGAAGTTTTGAAATCTACCTACCGAAATGATTAAATATGTAATTTGACGTGTAAATGGGATGTTGATTAAACTGGGGAAAAAATAATTATATTAGCAAATGACAGAAAAAAGAGATTCCTTTAAAAACAAGTCTCTCTCTCTCTCTCTCTCTATAGATATATATTTCCGTTAATAATACTTACATTTGTTGTTTCTCGTATGCTACAAAAAAAAATTAACTAATAATGTTCAAATGATTGAGACATTTGCTTAAGAATTTAGCTAAACCTTCAAGACTTGGGTTCTGGTATAACTAATTCTCATGAGCTATGCTATTTTATTTTTTTATTTATATTCAGTAATTATATAAATTTTAATTATTTTAAAATTTAGATTGAATGAATTGTGTAATGAGAAATAATTTTTTTATATTTATTTTTTATAAATAAAATTTAAATTTAAATTTTTTTTAACACAATTCAATTTTCTCATATTATCATATATTAATTAGAGTTGTGCTAATTTATTATTAATTATTTTTTCAACTCTTTTTTTTATCAATTTAAACTAAGAAAATGAAAGAAAAAGAAATTCTCGATATCAGATTTCCTCACTATGCTTATAAAAATTTGACCGTCAAACCAAAATAACTCTTGCAACCTCGCATGAATAGCACTTTTATAGCTAAATAAAATAAAAGAACATTTACATTTATAATAACCTTTAGGATTTTTGGTGATAGATTTGGTGTAGGCTGTTCAATAATGAAACAATATGATAAAAATTGTAAACAACGCGTATATATAATGAATCCAATTATCCAATATGATGATGATTTTTTTTAATTGAGAGTTCAAATTTTTTTTTAATAAATAATGGTAGAAATTGAATTCTTCCCCTCATAATAATATTAGAGAAAAATTACCATTCCACTATGGTGTATTTCTTTTAATATATAAATTTAACCAAGTTCCTTTATTATTCTTTCCATTAATTTGTGAAGATGACAACAATTATTTGCTTGCTCTAAAAGTAAGAAATGTAAATTTTTACTTATTTCACACATATTGTATATTATATATTCAACAGTTTTTTTTGGACATTTGTCATTAGTTAATACCCTGTAAAGTCACGATTGTTAATTAGTAGTATGTTAGTTTTTCTTTTTAAAGGGAGGGGGGCATGAGATTTGAATCCACACAGGAAGCACTACTTAGATAAGTGTTTACCATCTAAATTAAGAGGTTTGGGCATGTTATATTTTTAGTAATTAAGCATAAAATATTCAGAATATAAGTCATTTGCAACATTTAATTGTAATACTCTAAATGTAGATAAAAATTTTTGTTGTAACTTAGAAAAAAAGGAAGATAGAGTTAGTCAAAAGGTTAAGGAAATTGATCAAGAGAAAAAGGGAAATTGAGAGAACAAACTCAAAGGCAAAAAGCAGGAGCCTGGATACAAAGACCTTTTTAGGGGATGTGGGGTCGGAAGTTGGAACAGCAATTGGATTCTGAGGCAAAGGGGAATAATGTACTACCACAACAAAACATGTATCATGTATTAAAAAGACCACTGCCCTAAAAAGAGAAGTACCACATGACCATACTATTTCCTTACAGTTTACCAAGCCCATAAATCATAACAAACATATCCCCACATAGGAAAGATAGATGGATAGGGCCATGGCTATGCAAGTTAACCAAGAATCCAAGGTTTGATTGAGATTGCACCTCAGAACCAATAATTCAGGATTTTTTGGCAACGGTGTTCGGTAGATCACGTTACATTCAGCTGCATGCAATGTGGTAGAATAGATGTCCCCATCCACCCATTTTGCGTAGAGAAAATGAAATCTTGCCAGACCCAAAAATGGCTATTATCATCAGGAAATTTCTTGATGGGTTCAACTACAGTTACCAGCATTTACAGCAGTGGATGAGGGCTTTGGAGTTATGATCAAATGGGTTAAAAATGGTTCTGTCTGGTCCCTGTATCCCCTTGCAATGGGTATTTAATAGTATAACATGCCAATCTTCTAAGTTCATTCATCCAAATGAATTCAACTAGAACATGGGCGTCCATATTATATTGATATTTTTTTAATGACCAATTTTTGAGATAGAGGAAAGAGAATAATCTGTCCTCCACCTTTAAATAAGATCAATCCCGTGATTGGAACGAATCAGCTCTAGATAATTAGTTTTAAAATTTTTTTTTTCTAAGAATGTCGTCTCATATTAATTGTAAGGATGGAATAGTAACTGCTATGCGGTTGAAAAAATTAAATAAAAAGATGAAATTATTAGAGAAAATGAAACTTCAAATCACCAAAAAGTTAAAGTGCATAAACTATTCAATCTACAGATTCAAAACGCATGCCACCAAGAATTTATTTTTTAATTAAAGTAAAAAAAAAGAATTTATATTTTAATTTACCATAAATAGGATTCACTGTTATGGTATTTCATATTTATAATATTATAGCTACAAACAGTCTGATCATATAACTTGTTAACACTACAAAAAAGTTTGGTTTGTACTCCAAAATTGAAATTATAATGAAAAGGAATGAGAAATTGAATGAAAACTTAAAAGAAGATATCTGGTTTTACTAAGTAATAGTAATGTAAATAACAATTAAATATTATTTAACAATTAAAATTTCTTATGAAAAAATATATTTGTAATTATTTTTTATATATTAAAAATTAACAATATAATTATTTTAATATATTAAAAATTAATATTATAATTATGTATTATAAAATATTATTATAATTTTTAAAAAATTATAAAAATTGTTTACTTTTGATAAATATTTTTATTCAAACATTTAATGCATATTATTATTAATTTTATATATTTTATTTATAAATTTTAAAAAATAAATATTAATATTTAAATATTAGATTAATTTATAATTGATTTGATTTAATTTTTAAAGGAATCAAAAGTTATTCATTAAAAGGAATAAGGAAATGATGATTTTCTTTAATAGGGAAATCACATTCTTATTCTTATATTAATTTTAGTCCACTAAATACTAAAAATCATAATCGTCTATTTTTATTTCCATTTCGATTCCATCTTTATTTTTTACCAAACAAACCTAGCAATTAATAATAGTTGATTGTACAGAGTATTAACAAGTTACCCTGCAAAAAAAATTACCATGCACATATTTTCAATTGTTGGGTTAATATGTTTTTGATAAACCAAGAACTATAAATTAATGTACATGTTTTGAACATTGTGGCTATCGTATACACTATATTGCAATTTTTTATTGGCTTGGCATTAAACAGCTAATTGTTCTGGAGTGCAAAAAAAAAAAACACAGCTAATTGTTGTCACGTTAGAATCATTGTTTGAAGTGATACAAGAAAAGAATAGTATTTGACTGTCAGGAGGCTAGCCGACATCTCAGACTTTGGGTAGCATCTTAGCTCCCATGAAATCCAAGAATTTGTGTCTCCAACTTTGCTTCTTTCCAATTTTTTTAATTATCACAGAAAAAAATATCTTTGTTTCACATGATCTGTGATTGTTCAATAGACATACTCTTCCTAAACACTATAAAATTGTGGCACTACATGATGCATCAGCAAGTAACTTGCATATTTTTCCAGAAAAAAAAAAAGAAGAAGATTTTCAAGAGTAGATTTTTAATTTAATTTCTTACAGTTACAAGACAAATAATCCACAATCTATAGTCTAATGGCATGAGCTATAAGTCTCACACCAATGGTTGTGATGGTAAGACCTCTACGAGGCTTGTATGACTGATCAAGTTGGATTTCTCACACCCTGCAATTGAATATGATTCTCAGAGTAATTTAAAGAGAGTGATGAAATATCTATATGAACCAAATTTTTCACTGTAATTTAAAATGAGCGACGCTCGAAGTCTACCTCAAGTGGCAATAGCTTTTGCTATTAGGAGAAAGAAATCTCGTTCCAGTGACACTCAAACCCGTATTACAAGTGAAAATAAATAAATAAATAAAGAGAGTTATGAAAATATCTACACACAATGTACACGAACAAAATAAGGGCATGATCCAGATGAGACCAATATGGAGACCCACATACATGGACGGCGCAAATTCCTATGGTGCACATGCAAAGCCCCAACGACCATGACATAAAACAAACATATATATATATATACGCAATAAACTGCTTCAGGTAATTAGCCTTCTAAATGCTTTAGCTGAAGCAGTTGATATTCCTGACAAAATTGTTAAGTGATATATAAAATCAAACATTAAACACTTAAGAGGTGTCCTTTGGCTCATTTGTAGAGGTAATTGGAGTGGCAAACTACAAACATTTTACAAACATATCTCAACAATGCATGACGCAGGCCAGCCTAAGATTTAAGGCATCGATAAAATCAATAATTACATTAGCAAGTCATATTCACACAAAACAGACAATAATTATATTAACACATCTCCAAAGAATATAAAGAACAAGGAATAGGTTATCCCTAGTAATACTTTTAGCTACTCTTTTACCTCTAATTTTCCTATCCTGACATGCCCTCATTATAAAAGAGTGAAATTTCTGATGTTTGACACTGATAATTTTATAAATACTATTTGTTCGATGAGTTCCTACTTGATCAGAATCTTGAGTTTCGGTTGATTGAGCACTGACATTCTCCAGCTACATCATGCGTAAAAGGTCCTGGACGATTTCGGACATTGGAGGCCTGAACTCTGGCTCCCACTGCACTCATAAATGATGAAACAAATGGACATAAGGTAAGATACTCTCAGTTTAAGTACTACAGCCTTTTAGGGCTGACTTGGTATGAATATGATGCACAAGAGGTTGAGAAATGGATTTTAAACAAAATTAGGAAAAGAAAACTCGCCTGCACACATCTTGCTATTATATCAGCAAAACGTGATAGAGACTTCGCAGGATATGCTCCATTTAAAGATGGGTCAACCATCCCAGATAGCGAATCTATATCATGAAGGCGAGGTATTGCCCATCTAACCAGAGATTGCTCCCCTCTACTACGAGACCTACATATATTTTTAATTTAGAACAAAATATCGGCTGAAGAAATGATGGTTGGCTTTACTTATGCATTATATATAATATAGAGTATAAAAATTAAAGACAATCAGCACAAGATTTTCTTTCAAGGAGTCACCTGTCATAAGACTTCCTCCCTGTAAGGAGTTCTAGCATCACTACTCCAAAGCTATATACATCACTCTTGCAAGTATAATTTCCCAATTCATACTCTGGAGCACCATAACCATAAGCATTGAGGAGGCGTCCTGATAACTGAAAAAAAACATATCATAAAATCAGCAACCAAATAACAATAGCCTTCAGTAGAAGCCAAACCTTGTAGTTCAAGGTGGACATTTCATTCTAGTTGCATTTAATCAAAAGAAGCTAACAAGCTTGGCGATTGACAGATCGATTACAGTTTTCATACTAAGCACCAAACAACCTATTCAAGACTGCATAATGAAAGAAATTAAGAGCCTTTTTGCTACCATTTTCATTTGTGAGTTGTGAAAACCTCTTTTTTCTGTTCTAAGAAATAAAGTGACAAAAAATAAATAGAACAACATAATTTGATTGGAAAACAGAACAACAAAACCAAAATCAGGCCCTTAGCATTTCATAGACAGTACCATATATGAAATGCAACACAACCTAGAGCATTTTTTCCCGTAAAAGGTTCTCAAATCCAAGCAGGTTTTTCCAAACATTGGCAATCGATATATTCAAAACTCAGACTTGCTTGTTAGACCTTAGGCTAAAGGATTACCTCACTTGCAGAGCCAGATGATTGTAGAGGAGCCAAACCACAATCTGAGACAGAAGCTGATAGTTTTTCATCAAGGAGAATATTGCCAGATCTGAAGTTCTGGTGTACAATGGGTGGCTCACAGACTTCATGCAGATACCTTACCACACACAAAATGATGGATGTTGCAGGACTTGAGAAATCCCTTTGGTTGGCCATTAAAAGATATTCACAAAAGAAGATAGTCCAAACATGTGCACTAAAAAAGTGTTATATTGGGGCTTTTGAGAGTTGATTGCACTACTTACTGCAGGGCTCTAGCAGCTCCTAATGCCAGTCGGATGCGTGCGTTCCATGAAAGTTTCCTATGGATATCGTCATATATTTGCAGTGCATCATGAAGTGTGCCTGATTCGAAATACTCATAAACAAGTAGCCGTTGGCCATGCTCATTACAGTAACCCACAAGTTCCACAATATTTGGATGTCGTATTTTAGAGAGAGTACAAACTAGGTCAAGGAATTCATTGTCAGTCTGTTGCCTAGTAGCCATACTGTTTAGTTTCTTCACTGCCAGCAGCTATTAAAAAAAAAAAATCAGAGAAGATTAATATATGGAAGTCAAAAGTGAAGCTTTCAACAATCATGAGCAAAATGATACAGAAGCCTGCCTATGAAAATCGAGGATGAAGATTGGTCATGCCATAGACATTTTATTTGGCAATAATTTGAAAGTAATAGAAGCAATAACCAACAACAAATTCCCCTAAATATTTGTATCTAATTCCTATTAGACTTTCAATTATTGCAACTATACCATTAGACTTTCAATTATTGCAACTATACCATTAGACTTTCAATTATTGCAACTATCTTTAGTGTATTGGTTGGCTGCAAAAGAATATTGCAACAAGTAATACAACACAAATTCTGACAACGAGGAAGGAAAAACAGAGGAAACTGGGGTCAGGGACAATGTTTCTGTAACTGGAAAATAGAAGCAACAAGCACCAGATACTGCATACTCATAATGTTCATAGCAGGCATAACCAAGAACAACAAAATATTTGTATAATGGTAAATAATCTTCTTAGTAAAGTAGTTCGCATTAGAAAAAGAACCTTGCCTTTCCATTAGGAAGCTCAGCTTTGTAAACACTGCTAAGTGTGCCTTCTCCAACAAAGTTTTCTTCTGAAAAACTATTTGTACACTGCTGAAGTGTTGCAATGGTGAAAACCCTTACAGAACTTAAAGATTTCAGACTCTCAGTTGAACTACTCCTTGTATATACTTCAGCAGGCACAGCAGGATTAACAATGACCTTGTCAACAGGAAGGCATGGAGGTGGGGGTGGTGGTGGCTGCAGTGGCATAAAATTCATATCTATTTCATGATCCATTTTATTCCCTGGCCATGCAGACTTTCTTGTTGAATCTATCCCCCGTTCATCCTGCAGCTTTGGATTTCTTTCCATTTTTCTATTATCTAGTTGAAACTGATCTTGTAATTTTATTACTGAGTTTGTAGGAACTGCTCAAAAGGCCATTTATTAAGGCAAATAGATATATAAAATACAAAAGCAAAAGGATATGTTTGAATGAATGATAGGCATTGATAAAGATTACCTTTCTCCTGATTATGCTGCTGCAATGAAGCTTTATTATCAGGCTTTTCTAAGCGGCCTCTGTAGGAACCAACATCATGCTCTTCAGCATCTTCCTTCTCTTTCCTTCTTTTAGAGCATGCTGACATAAAAACACACAACACTAGTATGATAACTATCACCACCACTGCAACAGCAACCAATATGACTCTCTTAGCCGTAAAAAATGTCCTTGAATGTTCAGCCTCAGCCTTTGGGGTTTGTGAGATAGATGACCAGTTTCCATGCTTCTCAGGTGCTTCAGGAGAAGAAGGTGGCATGGCAGAAGATGGTGGCATGGCAACAGATGGCGGGAGTGCCAGTGGAGGAGAAGCAATAATGGTTGTATTGAAAGGGTTGCCATCTTTTCTGCAAAGTACAAGCAATTATAACTAAGGCAGACAGAAAAAAAAGAGTAATACAAAACATCATGGAATTCCAAAGAAAATGAGTTTTAGACCTCAAAACTATGGCTATCATGTCAAATAAAGGAATCAGCAGTTACTATCACATGTGAAATTCAGAAATGGAATACACTGTTTCCTCATTTCTTATAGCAATCCTTGATTGATCTTTTGTGATGTTTGCCCATAATATCGAGCACAGATCTCAAAATTTGTGAACAAATAAAAAGCATAACCAATCAACAGGGGAGTTTAGCGGTTCACCTAAAATTTGGAATACTCAACAGCTTTGCAGGTATAGGCCCTGAAAATAAATTGTTCTCAATATTCCTGGGCAAAAAGAATTCAACAAGGCATCAGTTATTGAAGGCAGTATTTGGGACAAAACAACTATAAAATTCCTAACCCAACCATTTCTCCCCACCAAAAAAATTATAAAAATAAACTGGGAGCTTAACATCAGAACTTCCAAGAAAGGTTTCACTAATAGAAAAGAGACACAGAAGTCAAAAAAAAGTGGCCAGAGAGTTACAGATCCTGCAGGGGAAGATCCTGTAAAACATCAAGGACTCCACCAAGTTTATTATTCTGAAAATGCCTGCAACATAATAAATCATATACAGCACAAGTAAATATTATATCAATGGAAGTCTGCATATAGAAATCCAGTTCACATCCTTACAGTGTGCTAAGAGATGACAAACTTCCCAATGATGGAGGAAGCTGACCACTTAAATTATTACCCGAGAGATTCCTACAACACCATGATATATGATTACAAGTGAAATTAATAAAGACAGAGAGTATTTAACTAAAAGATTAAGTTAAATATCTACAAATCTGTCAAACTTGTCATCCGTTGAAAGGCATCTGGTATTTCTCCGTTTAGATGATTATCATTTAACGACCTGGGAAGGAAAAATATAGATTTAAAACAAAAATACATAAATTAACAACTCTTTTTTTTTTTTTTGGTGAGTAGTAAACAACTTTTTATTCCTGATGCTACTACAACAAATTTTGTTTTGAACTCACAAGTGTGACAATTGAGTTATTGTGGATAACGTATCTGGGATGCTTCCATTGAACTGATTATTGGCAAGAGAACTACAAAAAACAATAAAACACAGAATTTAGGCAAAGAGTCTACACAAGGATTGATAGAATAATGAGAATTTTGCTTGAATTAGTTTGACAAACTATGCAAGCAAGGTTAAGCATTACGTACAAGCTTGTCAAGGTAACAGGTAAACTGGATGGAATGCTCCCTCCAATATGATTGTTGCTCATATCTCTGCATTAGAATATGCCAACATGATTGTTGCTCAGTTTCACATAAGGGGCTTTAAAAGCATGCAACTCATTACTGAGAGCTAAAACAAACTTCAATTGATGAAGAATCACAATGTCCAAAACCATCCTTAATGACTATTATCACTAACCGCTGGAACTTTCAAAATGGTTTACAGAGTGATAAGCAATAGCTCGCTGATATTTTATATCTATAACTTCAAGAAATCAAACACTAAAATTGACAAACTAATGGTCTGAAAACCGGTTCAAATAATTGAGACATGGTGACTATCAACAGATTGGCAATTCAGTTCTGTGCATGACCAACACATTAAGATGAACTGCCACTTACATTTCTATGATAGATACAAACAGAGCCAAGTCATCTGCCAAGGTCCCACCTAAATTCATCCCATTTAATTTCCTGCAATAAACATGAAAAATGCATATTGCAAAAAGCTCACCTATCAAGATCAAGCAAACAAAAGAGAAACAAAAAAGATAAATTAAACATACAGTGCAGTTATGTTGGAGAAGACGCAGCTGACACCTTGCCATTCCTCTCCACAAGGGTCACCTCCAGGTATCCATCCAATCAAGGGCGGGAACTCCAGTGAAACCCACAAGGAATTCATTGCCACAACTATGAAGAAATAACATGCATTAATTTACCATTTTATTAAAAAAAAAAAGTGTTCAGAACTTAAAATCCAGTGAAATCAAAAGAAACAAAAAAAGAAAACTTTACCATCACGAGGGTCAGTCAGAGCAAAACAAACCGACGACGTGAAAGCCACCAACACCAACCCAGAAAACAATCCCCACCTTGTACAGTCAACCATTGTTAACCCACCTGAAAAGGTCCAAACTTTGGACCGTTTTCTCTTCTGAACTTGAGAGTATTTTCTCACAAAACAAACTGAAACAAGTGAAAGACAGGAGCCTTTTTTGGCGTTCGTACGTAAAGGCAAAATACAGAACTTGACAAGAATCAATTGAGGAGGTAAGGGAACTGAATCAATGAAAAAAAGGAAAGAAATCTAATAGTTGTGACAGAATATTAGCATAAAAAATAATCAAAATCAGTAGGAAAAAAAAATGTAGAGAAAAAACAGAGAGTTGGATATTGCTTAAGTGTCTAAAAAGAGTTAAGGAAGAGCTATAGACAACGGCATTATTGAAGGGGAAAGAAAAGGAGAGTGGGAGCGAGAGTTCTGTGAGGGACTGTGATATAATGTTCTTCTTCTTCTTGCGCTCTGTGCATACATACTTTTTTATGTTATGTTTTGTTTTTGTCTTCTTTTTGAAAGCGAAATTGCTTTGAATTTGATTTTTTTTTTTTTTTTTTATTAAAAGCATAATTTGCCTGGGGTCTCCTTTGTCTGTTACCTTTTTATTTGTTTATTTTTAATTAATGAAAATTAAATAACTTAGAAAAATAAATTATATAATAATTTTAATTATTTTTAATTAGAGATAAATTAATTTCTTAAATAAATTTTAATTTAGTAGTTGATAAGATTTTTTTTTTGCTGGTGAATTTGATAAGTTCAACCTCAATCTCTTATTGAGATTGAGAATTTATCCATTAGATTTTGTCATATTTGTTAATAAATAAGAATAAATTTAATAAAAGTACATCAAAAATTAAATTTATCCATTACAAAATAAATTTTATTTTATTAATAACTATTACATACAATTCCATCCAATTATGATAAATATAAAGTGAAAATAAACTAAATAAAAATTAAATTCGACCTTAAATTTTCTTTTGATTGATTTTTTTTTAATTTGAAAAAATAAATAATTTAATACTATAACTCATTTCAATGCAATTTTTTTATGAGGAATAATTTTTTTTTTTAAATTTGGAGAAAAATAGTTTAGCGGTAGAATTTACTTTTTTATTAAAAAATAGGTTATAAAATTTATGGATTACATAATTAGAAATTTATTATATATTTTAAAATATTTGTAAAAAATAATTACTAATCGACTAATCTTTCACAGGGCATAAACTTACTTTAACCATAAAAAGAAAAAGAATCTAATTCCTATTCTATAAAGGAATATATACCTTGATATTCAATATTTGTAAAAGCAAAATTGCATTTTTTTTTAATTAATTATATACATGAATTTGAAATCACGCTAATGTAGGGAATGCGTATATTTCTAATGATTTCACCGCAGAAATGGATTATATGTGGGCAAGCCAATTATGAGGTGCATTTTATCCTTCGATGGAAAATAATTAATTAACATAAATACTAAAGTGAATGCAAAGAAAAATAAATAAATTGATGTAATGTTCGATAAGGGCTAATCAAGGGCATGACTTTGTCCCCAAATAAAGAGATTGAGTGGGATCTGTGTGTTCTCAATTTTCTTCCCATTTGCACGTTCATTGGGCATCCACCCCACTTTATTTCCTATTACTTTGAATATATTCCCAATTTGGTTTTTGATGCGTAAATCCTTATCCCTCATCAAATTATGCTGTAAAACAATATGAAAAAGATAAATGATAAAGTTACTGAGAGAGTTTTATCTGTATTATAAGATTAACTTGAATTCTCAAATAATTAGAAATTATATAAAAAAAAAACATCAAATATATATGGTTCAAATTTCATACATATGTGTTGTAAGTGTTAATTAAATTTTAATTTTATTGTCCTTATTCATTTAATTGTTTTTCTTTTTTTTTTTTCTAAGTGAACGTTAAAAATAGGTGTGAAGAGATTATTTTTGTCAAATATGATTTTAGTTCATCTGGCTGCGCCACTATTTCTAATATAGACTCTTTCTTATATAGCCGTTAACTTTAGCTTTAAAAAATTTGAACTGATTTTAGGTAGACGCACATATAATAAGATAGTGGCTGCTTCTACATTATAATACATATATTCAATATACACCTCTCCCTGGTCTCTACTAATAAGTTATGTTGGTTTTTTTTTTTTTTTTTTTTTTATCAATCCAACCGAATTAAATTAAATTATAAATTTAAGCGAGCTGAAAAATTGAAAATTTTTAAAATGAAATTTGAAATGCCATTTTTTTTACATATATAAATTATTTTAATAATTTTTATTATAATATTTTAAATTTCAAAATATATATTAAATTTTAGTTTATTCAGTTAATCCAATTTTATTCAAAAAATAAAAATTAACCAAATAAACTCAATCAAAATGGGTCGGTTTGATTTGCTCTGAAGGCTTGCACACTCTTAGTCTCTACAATGTGAACATAATCAGATTAAATTTTGGAAATTTTTATAAAATAGTTATTGAACAGTTCATACAAATAAAATTTTTTTTGAACTATCTCTAAAATTCATTAAATTTTAATTGATTCAATTTGATTAATGTAGAATTATAAAAACAATAAACATTTATTACCAATTAATTTAGCATAATTATATACATTATAACTTAAATTTAATATGGTATTTAAATAAAAATAATACGGTATTTATGTCTTCTTTTTGAATGCACAATTGAACATGACAGGGGGAAAAAACAAGAACTAATGGAGGAATAACGTTACTGTACGATGATGGTGTGCCAACCATTAATTATGTAAAAAGTAAATTCACTATTTATTTATTTATCAGTGGTGTAATAGAATTGTGTCAAGTCTAACTTTAACTAATTCATATTTAATTCGTTTATAAACGAATCGAATTTGAATTGAACTCACTATCTTTTATAATATTGATAAACTGTTCATGAGATTTAATGAGTCTACAAAAATTTAAAAAAATATAAATTATACATTAAAAAAATATATTAAATAAATTATAATATATTTAATAAAAATTATAATTTTATTCTAATAATATATTTTTTATAATATGTTTTTATATATTATATTTAAAATTAAATTTCTAAATATTAAAATTACGAGTCAGCTTATAAGTTTTTATTTGAGTTTGTTCACGAATTTCTATTCAAACTTGTTTGTAAACTTATGAACTGAATTGTATATATTTTGAGCTCGACACATTTATTAAATAAATTTAATATACAAATTTAAATAAATTTTTATCGAACTAAACACTAAACCCGTCGTGAGGGGCTTTGTTGGTTTACACTAATGCCAGAAAATCATTGACCAACAAAAAATGCCAAAAATCTATGCAAGTGCGGCGCTTCTTGATTTATTAAAGTGAACTGCATATTTCTTTCTTTCAGACCTAAATTTAATTTTTTTTCTACTAGTGAAATGTGTTGATATCAAATTGAGAAAATTAGGGTTGAAACTCCAACCCTCCTTTTCTCCATCTTATGAAAATTTAACTAGTGGTTCAAAATTTATGTAGAAAATGATCAGATACTTACATAGCTTTTCAGGTAATAAAGAGGGTAGGTTTAGTGTAAGACCAAAAACCTTAAACCAACATGCACACGAAAAACATTGGAATGTATCTATCAAAGAAAGAACAAAACTTTAAATGTTGGATTTTATGAAACACAGTGACAGGCAGCAGCAGCACTTATTATATATATATATATCCAGCTTTGTCATGTAATAATGCACGTCCATATCCCAAATGTCTTCGCAAATGTTGGGCAAAGTAAGCCTTTCACATATAAATTGTGACATTTTAGTGAAAACACCTAAGAAAAATAACAATTCTTTTTTAACAATTTGTTAAAAAAACTTACCATGCTAAACAACCCCTTAATTTGTCTTCCTTCTTTTTCGCCAAGAATTGATTTCATATACAACTTGCTTTTGTTATACACTATAAAAATTATTATCATTATTTTTTTCTAAACCACCGGTATTCAAAATTCACTAAACTTTAACTAATTCAATTTGACTCAAATAGGACCAAAAGGATAGTAAAAATCTCCCAATAACTAATTTAATATGACTGTATACATCAAAATTCAAACTCAATACTCATTTAAGTGGAAACAACTTCTACCAGTTGATCTTAATAGTTATTGGTACTATAAAATTATTAATATAACCACTGTTGGTTCATATAATAAGAAGATTGAATCTTTTTAAATAAGGTTTTGAATTCAAATTTAGATTCAAATTTTATATATAGAAAAATAGATATAAAGAACTTTATATTTGTCAGAATTTATGTCGCTACCAAATATCAGTAAAAATGATATATATATACATATCACAATAAAAATAATAAAATTTTCAAATGCAATCCTCCATCCATCATTGGAAATTAACTTTTTATTTTTTCTGGTTATGTATAAAATTATTATCTAATAGACAATCGTATACAGTTGAGCAATGAGATCTCACCCATGTTATCCTCCATTTCGTAATCTCACCTACTAAAATTTGAGCTAAACACGAACATGCATGCCCATCTCATGATGAAGAAAACTTGGCACTCTCCAAGCAACTAAACAATAAAACAATGTTTCAAGTAAAAAGGCAGTAGGGGTCTCTTCCAATAGAAGGAAACTATGTATGATGTAGAGACTAATCTCCATGATGTTATTACAATTAAAGAATGGATTTCCATGGTGGGTAAGCGTATTTTGTTATAATTTAGTGATCAATATGGTTGGTGAATCTCAATAATTACTCTATAACGTGTATAGCCAAAATTTCCACCCATATACTCCACCATGAAATAGTTGAAAAGTAATTTTTGATTGTGTAAAAACCAATCCTTATTTAGTTTCAAGAGACTTCTTCACCTCCGTTTCTATGCACAAATCGGCTTCAAATTTTTCTTTAATGATTTGTCACTCTTCTCAAACTGGAATTTGCTAAAGACAGCCCACTTCAGCTTCTTGGGCTTATTTTTTTATGAGGTTCTTCTTCTGTTTCTTATGAAGTTCCCAATCTATTTTACACTTTGGGCTTAAGGATGTTGAAATGATTATTGGCCTTTTTGAAATTAAATTTCACAAAAGTGTGAAAAATAAATATCAAGCAACGCACATCCAAAACCAATTTATGTTGATAAAATTGTTGATTTAAGCATAAAAATTTTTGAATTTTTTAAAGTAAAATAGTTCTGAGTTCCAGTTTTTTATATAATGAAACAGACCATGAAAAAGTTTTAGATGAGACAATTGATTAAAAAATGTTAAAAAAATAAAAAAACCAACAACCATTGGTAAGGGTGTGCAACCCTTTTGATCAAACAGAACTGAAAATCAAACTAATTCAATTTGGTTTGGTTAAATTTTCAATTTCTTTTGAACTGAATCTAACCGAATTTTAGGTTCAGTTAGGTTTTTAAAGTCAAAAAATTAATTAATCGAATAAACCAAAATAAAATTTATTTTTTATTTTTAAATGTTATAATAATATAATAAAAAATAAAAATAATTGATATTTATAAAAAAAATTGGTTTGTTCGGTCAATTTGGTTTTCATTTTAAAAAATGTGATTATTTTGGTCAGTTCAATTTTATGGATTGGTTTGGTTCGATTAAAAAATGGCCTAAAACCAATTGAATGCACACATATATCTCTTAGATGAATCGGTAACAAGTTATTTTCTTTTAATGTTTTAAAATTGAGTTTGAGTATGTGATCATGTTAAATAGTTATTAAAAAATTTTAACCGTATTTATAATTCTATTCAGATGAAATTGGATAAGTCATGGAACAATTAGATCATACAAAAAAATAATAATAAAAAGTTTCCTTTAAGACTGAACTTACATATTCAACTCTAGTTGAAATCCGATTAATTAAAAAAAAGTAGTTAAATGTGATGATAAGCTAAATTTTGTGTTATTTAAAATACACGGTACTGCAGCTTTCAGGTTCAGCCGGGATCAAGGTGCAAATCCATGCAAAAATATTTATTGAATGTGCTTATACAAGGTCATTTTCTTGGTATGTTTTCATTGAACAGAGTCTGAAGCCTCACAGACCAAACTCATGAGCTGCAACACCATCTTATTTTACAGATAAACACAGGGATTCTTGTACAACTTCGTGAAAGAATAATGAGAAGTATCCATTGATCTGCCTGCTTCTTTGTCTAGGGCAAAAGACTAATGTTGGAATGGTCAGTATCAACACTTATATATCTAAAATCTAACAATAGATCATGTTCCCTGGTGAAGCTCATTTCGCGCTTAGCTCTATGTTTTGTCCACTTTTAGCTGCACCAGATGCATACTGCAATGTTGTACCTAACAAATTCGGTCAGCCCAATTCTTGCTATGAAAATAACTTCACTCTATACATATGTAGCTTTCCATTCTGGACCCATGGACTCAATTTTACGAGCTATGGCTAAGATGGTGCGAGTAACTTCATTTCATTTTGCATGCATGACTGATGCAGATTAAACCACATCACCCACTAGGTACTTCATGTACGTCCGTGATTTAAGTACACATAGTTACAGGTCAAACCACATCTCTCCAGCCTCTCTCTTTCACTTCCATGTCCATGTTCAGCACATTTAAGGAAAAAAATAATCGCCATCACCCTCCCCCTCTGTTATAGCAGATTATTTATCAGCTTAATCACTCATTTATCTCTTATTTTAACAGTTTGTAATAATAGATCATCTCTAGCATTAACTTAATTGGTATATGAAAATGAGTATATTGAATATAATGCTGTCAGCATTGTATTCCTTGTTGCGGCTCTCTACAATGTTATGGCCCTCATAATAATGATGCTCCCTCCAATTATTAAGGATGATCCTAAATACTACTGCTACTCCTATAATTATTTTTATATACGATAAACATGCACTTATGACGGGTCAATTCTATAAAACTGTTCTGCTATTTTGTTGCTGTGTTATTTTACAATTGTTGTATTGTATACTATTTATTGGTGGGAATCTTTGTTAACGAGGAGGAGCTATGATGAATAAGTTCATCATGTTCACCCATGACAGGGGATTTACAACAAATACAATACTTCTTAAATTAACTATTATAAACACTAATACTATAATATATCGACATCCATAGACTGTGTTAGGTAAGAATATTTAATTCAACTTATTTTTATATTTTTAGAAATTGAACTCAATACTTTTTTGTCTTAATTATCTCTTTTTACACTATAGGATCTAAGTCTTATTAGCACTCTTTCTCTCTAAATATATATATATATATATATATATATATATTATGCACAATAGGAAGTGAATATAATTAAGGAAAATATTAGCAACAAGAAACCGTGTATCATAAGGAAAATTTTTTTAAAATAGACAATCTCTATGTATCAAAAGGTAAAAATAAAAAGAAATTATAAAAACTTAGATGGTAATTTAAAAAAAATTAAAATAAATATTTATCGTAATTCGTAACATTTATTATTATTTATTAAATATCATTACCCATTAAAGGAAATGTTCCTATAATTAATGAGAGTTATCTCTAGACATCAATTAGATGTTTATGGTTAAAAAATTTGAATTAAAGATGATTTTGATGATTGCTATTGGTAGATGAGCTCATAATAGCATTAGTTGTCAGCTGTAGTTTTTTTTTTTAAATTTAAATTATCCTAAAAAAAGTTTAAATTGAGTTTATTTTTCTGCCAAGGACCTTAATTCAACCATTTAGATCATCATCTATGAAAATAATTTTTGTTTAAATATATAAAACCAATATAAACATGAGTCTTTAATATCACCAGAAAAAAAAAATAGTCAAAAGAAATAATTTAATGAATAGAACTTCAATTAAAACTGAGGTTACCACCAGCCGGTGAATGTGATATCCGTGCATGCAATATGTACTAATAGCGTCTGGTTTTCAAGAATGTCAGATAGTATGATCCTTCTAATCTATATAGCCTTATAGGTTTCTAACTTCTCTCCTGCCTTCCCCCAATGGTTTAGTCAAGATTTTCACATATTCTTCTCCGGTGGATGGGAACCCACCCACGTTATAGATAGAAGATGATCAACTTGAACCAAATCCTGCGGAGTGTGGAGTATATATTTCATGATACGTCATCATTTTCAAACGACATCATCAAAATCACAATAAACCTTGCTTACGGGTCCCGTTGGCTACTGTCCTCACCGTTGGATTGCTTACTCCATGCACCCTCTACCAAATAAAATACAACATGATAGGCCGCACGATCACATGTGTAACGAAAAGAACAAACGCCGTTTGGTTAAAATACATTTACAGATCACGAGACAATCATCACAAAAAACCCAACTTAAAGAAGACATTTTACTATAAAGAAAATGAAAATTGAAAGGTGATTAGGCTGTTCTTGTACGAAAAAGAGGGGGTTTAAATTTTTGGTCACTGTGTGTAGCTGTTGAGGGGACCTTAACAATAGTAATAAATACACCTGCATGGCATAGACAGAGTCACAGATTCAGTCTTAACCAACCATTACTGCTCTTTGCTCCTGATTTTCTTTAAAGAATTCTTCACTGTTGCTATGTGAAGGAAAAAAACAAGAAAGCTAAAATCTTGATTCTTGAATCTCTCAAGATGGGTTGCTGTGTGAGCACCAATGTGAATTCAAGAAAGAATCAGAATTTGCAAGTGGGATCTGCTGATCGAGCTGTCAATCCTAAGCTTTCTTCACTTCAAGAAAGTAGAGCTCCACCTCCTTCTGCTGATGAAGAAACAGTGAAAGAAGTACTCTCTGAAATTCCTAAATTCAAACCCATCAGCAGCAACCCTTTGCAAGAGCGCTGTGTTCAAGAAACTAGCAAGAAGAAAATCCACATTGATCAAAAGCCATTTCTTGATGATGCAAAGATCAAGAATCAGATGATGATTTTTCAAGAAGAAGATATCGTCGTTTCCGAACAAGAAGTTTCAGAGGTTTGTAGTTTGAGCATGAGCGAAACTGTATCAACTACAACTTTCAATAATGACAAGAGAGATGACGATGATGATTATGATAAGGACGATCCAGAAGAAGTCAAGCAGAGAGTAAAGAGATCTCCCGTATCAAGATTTTCAAGAAACCGAGCAGTGTACGGTGATTTTGCTCCAAGAAAAGACAGGGTTGTGGGTATGTCGCCGACCAGGAGAACAGAGCAGTCGCCGGATAAAAGAAGCAACGTTGTTGGTCGTGGACATGGAGGTGGAGGTGGAGGTGCAGTGAGGTTGGTTCAAAGTAAAGAATCAGCTAATTATCAAGCTGGAAGGAGAGGGTTGAGGTCCGACCCAAATAGAAAGGACCCGGGTGAAGGATCCGGAAGGAGGTCCAGGTCACCTGCCACTAATAGATCTATAATGGGTCGTAGCCCGTCAACAAGGAAAGCAAACGGGTCTCCGGGCCGGTTTAAATCGGATCCGCCGGAGAATGGTGGTAGAGTGGGAAGTGGCATGGAGGGTAAGTGGCCAAGTAATTCGAGTAATGTTGGTGGCACTAATTCAACAAATGAGTCACTCGAGAATCCACTAGTGTCGCTTGAATGTTTCATCTTTCTTTAAGGATAATATTCCCGGTTAGAATAGTCTCGCCGGGAACACTCTTTTTCCGATGAGAATTCATCGGTTTGTTGGCTCATTGTTGTCATTTTTCTTTTATTGAAGTTGAAGGGGTTGTTTATTTTCCTTTCCTTCGTCATTTCATGTGAAGACAAGTCAAGGTCAATTGATAAAAAAATGGTCTGCCATGTGCATATGCAATGCTATTAGTTTTCTTCTCTTATTTTCATGTGCAAAACAAAAAAGATGAAGCCAATTGAGTCCTTAAAAATTCAGGAAAAAGGCATAATATATATCAAGATGCATGAATTGTCAAAAGATCTGCCTTTTTCTGCTTATTGGGCCATAATATTGTGAGCAAAATTTTGATTCTTTACTCCACAATGTTACCTTTAAGTTACAAAAGTCGCCTTTTACTGTATGGAGCTTTAGATCTAAAACGTTGTCCGCATTGACGCCAGTAAATGCCCTTTTAGAATTTGTGTTGCAACTTGTCCCAGTCGATCTTGGAAGTCATCTGGCTTGTAAGGTTATTTACTTCCTAGCCATGGCAATTTGACATCAAGCTTAGGATTTAGAGTTCTCTATACATGGGGTTGAAATAAGAAACGAGAGCTAGTGCACTTGTTTTCAACACATTAGTGAAAGTGAAACTCTTAAAATTGAAACATTTGTTGGTATAAGCGGATAGATTTCTTTACTTAAAATTTTGGATTCGAATTTTACATATGAAGAAAACAAATGCTACGAGAGTTTTGTTTGTTTTTGTGAGTCAACCCGACTTAACTTCAGAATAATCGGAGTTCTTGTAAAGCTAACTCCAATGGTGACAGCAATTTGCTGTTTTGCAAAAAATTTGTCTGTCTAATGCAAAATTTGATATTCAACATTAACAATAAAGTTACTGTTCAATTTTGCTGTTTTGAACAATATGCAACAACTTATCACAACAAATACTATTCATTTTTTAATATAATAATTCTATACTTTTACATGTCTAATATTTTAGATTAATTTCATTCTAATTTTTTTTATTTCCTTTTACATTATATTTATTTTGTTAACTTTTTAATTAACAAACTATAAAATTAGTTTAATGTCTTATTATTTATATTTTTGTTATTTACATAATTTTATATTAATTGCATATATTATTAATTATATTCACATGAATATATAATAATACTGAACAAATTTTATTAACATTACCTAACAATACATAAATATTAAAACCTTACACAATTACTAAAAAATACATAATAACATATTTTTTTATATTTTAATAATAATTAATAGAAAATATTTATTTAACTATTAGCTTTACAAAATTGTAGTTGCACTTATATTGCAATTTGAATTAAGATAATTAATTATTAAACTAAATTATGACTAAAATGAATATAATATTTAATTATAGATTATTTATAAATAACTATTAAAAACATTTCATTTGGATGAAAATGTAAAAAATAAAAAGTATGGATGCAACTTATAAAAATAACAAAACGTAAAAAAGTAATAAATAATAATAGATATAAAATAATATTTAGATAATATTTCTTTTAGTGTAAAAATTGATATTATATGTTGGAAATAAAATACTATAGATATGTGGGTTGTACTGGCGTTGGAATTGAAAATTTAAGGTGGAATGGAGGGAAATATAAACAATTTTACACTTTGTAGCCGTTGAGGATTTAGGACCATCTAGCATAGAAATGGTCCTAATTTTCAAAAATATGAAGCACCAATGGAGTGGAGTCTTTATCTTGGGCTTTTCTGTAGAGTAAGCATAATGGGCAAAATATCGGTTATTTTGGACTGTTTTTCTTGTACCCTATTTGTGAAGAGACAAAGCAAATAACATTTCCAACATAGTTATGTGATTAAAGAATGTTCCAAGGCTCAAAGTTTAAAAAAAAAAAAAAAATTAAGATTTTGTTTTTTGTGGGGAGAAAAGATAAAAGAATTGAAGGAAATAATGTATGCTGTTTTAGCTGTCTGTTCAGTTGGTTTTGAATTTTGGATGGGAGATAGAGTGGCTCACATTTGATGGCAAAGTGGTCCATCTAGTATAGCAGTTATGGTCCATCCATGTATGGCAGTCAATGGATTGGGCCACTTTTGGTGGTTTCTGGATTCTAGTGAACGCATTTTGGTTGAAAAGTGAAGTGAACGAAGGAAAACTGGTTTTGGGGTTGGATTTGCAGTAATTAGAAGCCCATCTTCATCCAAGAGCTTCATGTACCACAGTGGAAAGAGTTAGGGCTTCATCGCTTGTATCCATCTAAATGGATTCGATTAGGCTCTGGGTACTCAAATTGAAAACAGGCTTGTGGATTCAATAGTATTCAATGAAGGCTGATGAATCACGAACCATACTGATTAGATGATAGGGCGATGATATATGCCCTGGTGGATGATAAAGCTATGAAGATTCAAACTTTGAAATTTCCATAACAATTTGTCAATCATAATACCTTGATTGACATAATATTGTGCGTTATTTTTTTAATAGGAAGTCATATAACCTATATTTCGACAAACACACAATAGAGTAATCATTCCTTTTTAAATTGATAATAGTAGAAATTAAACCATGTACCTTAGGTACCATCGGAAAAAAATTATCATTTAACATTGTGCATTATTGATGGTTCACTTGATTTATTTTATAATGACATTAGGAAAATCCTGCCAGAAAATCCAATTTCTTATCCATGGAAGCAGAAATGTTTGCATCACTGGTGAAAATGGTAGTGGCATTCATGAACATAGAATTGGTCTGCGGGCGCATGATGCTCTGTAGCATTACAAGCATCACAAGAAAATACACATTCTTTGGAATTCAGTCTGCACAAAGGCTCTTGAACATCTTCTCCCCATTCTCAACAATACTTACATTCCACCATCTCTTACAGCTGATCAAATTTGATGGCCAAAACAAATCCATTTTCAAGGATACAAATCCTATCTAGAAATTTTTGAACACTGAAACAATGCAAATATGAAGTACCATGATTCTGGGAGGAAACTTGGCCTGCTGTTTGAAATGACTCTGAATGCTCAAGCCATCCGGCCCGTGAAAACAAAACAAATGGTATATATACACAACATATTATGGGTAAGAAGCAATAAAAAAAGAGCGACTTCTATTCCAGAATTCAGAAAAACGTGTTTCCTTGTGTGCCTTAAACTTGTAACGAAGCTCGAAAATGTGATTCTTTTTCTTTTTGTTGCAGCAGACTTTTCACATACTAGTTTTCTTGATTTGAGCTTCAGCTTAACCTTGAGTTTGCATTAGCATTGGAGATTTCTGTGGGGTTTGAAAATGAATCAATGTGAAGTTGGTGAGGGTAACAAATACGCTCAGGAGGACAAGGAACAGGTACAGGATGTGCTATAAAAGTAGGAATATTATCTCCAGGCATCAACACTGAAACTCCATTGGCATATACAGTCATCTGCATACGTTGAACAGAAAGATTAATTAAGACCATGAAACATTCAGTCGAGAGGAGGGAGAGGTGTATGAAACACAATGTCAAAGTCCACAAAATAAATGCAAATGTGCCCATGCATAGGCTCATCAACTCAATGAGATAAGCATGTGAAACAAGAACATAATGCCAACGAGAAAGATTGCAGATTGAGACTAGCACAAGCATGTAAAGTGGAATCTGAACAGTTCTTCCAACCGAAGTACATGAATCAGGCATACATGCTGCCGTTTGTATCACATTCTGTAATCAAACAAATGAATGAAATGTCACTACAAGAACAATGTCTTTGATAGATGACAAGAACAACATTTTGTTCTTTTGGCAAAAATGTTATCAACAGCATCCTGTTTCTAGGCATACATTGTTGATAAAATTTAACCTAATTCTGTGCAAGTAAAGAACAATATAAATTTTTTATGACCTTTGAAAGACTATAGCCAGTGACATCAGTTAACAGAAACAAATAATAAATAAACAAGTCTTACTCAGAAGGAAAAATTGCAGTGTCGATAACATATCATCCGTCATAAATGCATCATTCCTAGACATACTAGCCGCAAGACTGACAAATTCATGCACTAACTAGGTGTTTATCAATGACATTAAGTACATTAAATTTTGTATCCTCCTAACAAGGCATTGAACAAAACAGGACTTAGGATCATCTCATGAGCATACTTGGAGAATGGATTATTAAATAAAAGAACAACGGAATGACAAGGAAAAACATCAAACCAACAAATTAAATGTTCACAAGGCCATTATCACATGGTAATGTTTCTGATAGTGCATTATTATTTTAACAATCTATCATTTCTGAGATAAGGTAATGACATTATCCCAACAGCTGACGTGCATTTGACTTTTGCCCCTTTCTTTATAAAATGGTTGAGTATAATTTGTGAATTCTTCAAGACAAAACAAAATATTTTATGATGATGTTCAACAATAAAAAACAATTCCAAAAGATGCAAAATTTATGAATTGTATCCACATGCCAGCTGGATTTTGTGACTAACACCTACATGTGGGGGAAGGCTCCATGGTGAAGTACTCTATAACTCTTATCATGATTTTGTATGTTGCTGGTCTATTGAGATATTAATATTGTGATCTGAATCTTCATGTTCGTTTGTGATCTGTGAACACCTTTGAAAACATGCTTCATGCCAAGGTTACATCTTTTACTATGCTTTTTCTTGGACTTTTCCTAATTCCCATCAAGCTTGATTACATAATCAAACATCACATCAAAACATAGATTAAGATCTTATATATATATGTGGAGCCAACGTGTTCAATAAGAATCAGCCCCCCAAACAAGAATAACTGTTTACTCTAACCCTGGACCCCTTTAAATGCAATGTCTCCCCAACTAATAATCTGAAAGCACTTTAGTGACCACCCTGTCTAAGTTGATAAGAATGTATAGATATGGGTCCTAAACAATCATATCATAATAGGTTCAAATGATCTAGAATTCTAGACTTAGCATCCATATGTGAAAATCCTTATATTATGTAATGGTAGATATCCTCTAAACAGGATAATTTTCTCTAAACCCCCATATTATCATTTTTTACAGCATAGTGATATCTAGTTCGCATTTGATCATTTTGAAAAGCAGAGACAGCCTCCTTTGTAGGCCATGCCCCTTATAAGACTAAGGTTATAGATCGAAAGGTGGGCCTTGTATGTTTCTCAAAAGGTATGGCACCGAGTAGACCATAGATGTGATGCGTAGTCCAGGACCCCTTATAGGACACTCCAAAATAAAATATCAGTCTAACTCAGATGGCTTCCATCTCCCATCATAATAGCACATAACCACAGGATTTAATGTCAGTAGTTGGATTGGACACACAGATAGATTTGATAATAAGATGATAAACTAAGACTTGTCCACAGAGAGAACCTGTCTCCGACCATGGCATTGGACATGCGGGGCAGCAAAAAAGATTGTTACTATTGAGCATAATAACCAACCAACATGTACTAATATACAAGTGGGTCTAAACAACAAGAAGTACATCTACTCTTGTTAGCCTTTGGCTTGGGACCAGCCATTCATTCAATAGGCAACTTCTTGGATGGGCCATTGCCAACGATCGTAATTAGGAGACAAGACAGTTTTAAATGATGAAATTCTGACAAAATAATGCCAATGCAGATGAGCTAATTCTAGTTTTATCAGCTTCAAACTTTAGGACTGCACCGCACAAGCTTGTAGGGAAAGTTCTACATGTTTTTGGATTTAGCTGTAAAGCCTTTAATGATTTAAATCGCAGCTAATTATGTACAAACAACAAGCTGGTTCATTTTTAGACTGCGTACACATTTTAAATGTAATACAGGATTAATGCTGCAACCAATGATCATGGCCTGAACAGATGGGGGATAGGATTAGAAGGTTGAGTCAAAATTGCATGATATTGATGAAGTAAACCAACACACTAAATGGCCAATGTAATGAGAATTTTCCCATGTTTAGGGAGGTTTCAGATGTGGAATTGACAATTAGCAATATTGCTAATAACACAAAGAAGAAAGGAAAAGAAAGTCTATTAATGAACTAGATGATAAAATTCATAGAAGCAGAGAGAATAAACAAAGAGAAATGGAGTTATAAAACAGATGCTAAACTGATGAGGAAAAAATCCATTGATATCTTCAAAAAAAAAAAAAATCTCCTAAATCCCTTGAGGGAAAATAAATTCGGTTCTGACAAGCATAATTATGAAACAACCAAGAACAAAAACCACAGTTAGAAAAAAAAAAATTTAGGAAGCAAGACTTTATGTCAGACCAGCAATCATCAGTCTTCAGTATTTGCAAAAATCAAAATAACCACCCAAACTGACCAATATCAAAACCAAGAACAAAATAGAAAGGAATAAAGAAACAACATTTCCCCTAGAGAAAACCAAACATTATCAACAAATCAGTAAGCAAATTATGTACAGAAAAACCCATCAAATGAAAAGAAAAATCATCAAAATGCAATTGAAAACATAATAGAATGAAAAGGTAACTCACTTTTGGTGATGGGTGGCCAAGCTTAGCATTAATTCCCAACTGGGACTCAATGTCACCGTGCGTTCTACCAGAAGTGGGTCTGAGAAACCTTTCAAAAATGGCCATAACCAAGAACATAGAAATAAGAATAGCAGTAGCTACAAAACCAAAGGACACTGCATTGACAGAATTATCAAAGTGCTGTTGTTTCCAGTGCTCATCATCTCTTTGTAAATTCAATAATGGAGATCCTATAGGTGGCCAGGCATTATAGCCACCATCTAGTTCAACCATTTTGGGAAGAAAAATTCAAACTTTACTCATAAAGAACCACCCTTTTCCCCTTTTGTTATCATTTACATTAATTCAAGAAACACAAACAGAAAGACGGAAAAAAAGAAGAAAAGAAAGGTTGATGGAGTGTAGTGTACTTCAGACTTTTTTTCTTGAACGCATGAATCAAAGCTTGAACCTTTAAAGACTACTACTACTACTAACAAAAAAGAAAGAAAGAAAGAAACTGGTTATTCCAAGGTCTCAAAAGGAGAAGAAACCAAGAGAACAAGGGAGGGGCATGTGGGCTACCTGCACAGGGAGATGACTTGAGAAAAAGAGAGTGAGAGAGTGAGAGCTTTGGAATTTGGATAGCTCTGCTTTAAGTCATTTGAGTAAATAATACAGAAAATGGTGGGGAAATGGTTTGTTTTGGCAGTTGAAATTGACTTTTCAGTTTATTTTCAAGACTTTGGTGGTAAAAACATTAGGGGTCTTTCTTTTTAATCTTTTTTACTGTCATGGTCTTAAATTTAAGCATATGCATATGGTATGAGACTGTTAAGTTCTTTCTCCACATCATTGCTCATGAGTGAAAGCTACTTCCTTTTTTCTTAAAAATTAATTAATTAAGGACCAATGGCCAAGATTTTGAGATGCACATTGGGATGGTATTTCTTTTTAGACAACGAGCCTATTTTTATGTGAATTTGGTCAAGAACATATTCATTTTAGTTAACAATTATTTTAATGTAGAGTCAATCTTAGATGGTGATGGAAGTTTTTTTTTTTTAACTAGTGTTTCATTCTTAGTATCTTATAGTGTGGGACACCAATCCCCTTGTAGACATAATGGAAGGTTATACTGCAAAAATTTAATTATATGATTTTAAAGTAATGCTGTCTCAATCTGCAAATTTCATTAGCACTATGGGCATTTGATGGTTTATGCTTAAGAAACTTTTGGCCAAGCATTAGGATCCAAAATTTAGTCGGATTTAGTGTAAAAAAAAGGGCCAATTGTTTGTGTTCTTCTTTGTTTTTGCCAACAATTTTGCATGAAAAAGGACATGAACATGAGTGTTATTGATAATATTGCAATTCAATTATTTTAAACTTTTCCTTTTGATCTAATCGCATAGCAATTCGACCAACAAACTTTATGCAACTTTATATGACCAATTTCACAATCATGGCTAACATCCACCGCCCAAAATCTCCATAAGAATAGCTTTAAGAATATATATACATATAAAGAAGAAACAAAACATGCAAAAGTTTAAACAAGTGAACTCATATCTCTCTCTATCTCCAAGCAATCTAGGCCCAAATTATAACTTTTGTGCTTTCCTTTCAACAACATGCACCAGATAAATTGATAAAAAGGTTTTTTATTTTTATATTTTTCACTAGAAGAAAATGGATCTAGTTTTGGTCCATAAAACAAACATTACTTTTTCTTTTTGCTCTACTTTATTATTATTTTTAAATTATTCACAATCTTTTATTTATCTAATTAATTAAACTACGTGGTGCTTCTTCTTTTTTTGTTGAAAATGCTTGTGGATCTTAACATTTTTTGACTCATTATTGGATGGCAAATTTACTGCTTAATGTATATGTTTTCATCACAAAATCATTGAAATCTTTAATATTTGATTATTGGGGTGTCCACTTGAGAGCGATGCGAGAAATGGTTGGCAGGTTAGACGAGTGGCTAGGATTGGCCATAAGATGTTTGGAAGTGCAACCTAAATTAATTATGGATTGATAATTACTATAAATTAAGAACCCCATTTACTTAAATATATAGTTACTAGATTTATGACTCAAACAACTATTTTGTTTTTTTTTCCTTTTTGGGAACCCATTTAGCGAATTATTTATGATTAGTTTTTTTTAATGATTATTCATGATTAGTTAGACTTTGAAAAATTGTAAAATCTTAACTCTTTATAAGCAATATTTCACTAATAGTTGCAGATCCCTTGAACTTGAAAGGGGTCTTCTTCATTATTATACTCATAGTAATCTCCTATTTATAATTATAAAAAAGTGTGTATATATATATACATTAACAATTGGTGGGATAAATCATGAGCATATATCATGTGATTTCACAATTTTTTTTAAATGATATTTTAAATTTAAATTGTAATACGTTAAGTTAATTATTTAATGAACTTTGATACTTTTGTGATAGTGTACAAATCAAATCAGACTAGTGAAAATTTTGTAGATTTAAAATAATATAAATATAGATATTTGTTAGTATAAAATTAATTAATAAATCATAAAATAGATAATTGTAATTGAGGTTGCTACAAACATTTTTGCAATAGAAATGAAAAAAAAAAAGAAAAAAGAAAAAGCTACCAACAACAAACATAGCAAGCCCCATAAAATTAAAAGAAACATCAACCTTTATAAATGTTGAATTGGCGAAGATTTTATGCAATGGCCAAACACACACAACTAATACAAACTGCACCCTCTCTTCCACATGCACCATGTCGATTTATGTGCCCATGGCCTCCTACCCCTATGGTCCCCTCGTCCTCCTCTGCTTTTTTTTTTAAAAAGAAAAAAAAAACCCACTTGGCACCCTGCCCACGTGTCACTATTGTCATTAGTTAAATTAGCAAATTAAGAACCCATTAATCTCTTTTTCCTAAAATTAAACCGACATGTCAGCTTCATCTGTCGGGCTTTCAAGGTTCTTGCCAACATGTGGACATCCAAAGTCTCGGGATTGTCTCCTCCATCAACGGCCCATGTTACTTCTCACGCATGATTAATTTTCAGCCGTTTGATATCGGGATTAGTAAACGCTCATGATTGTGGAATATCAGAGGAGGGTCAAAACATGAAAACTGTAGTATCCCATGCGGGAAACCGTACGGTTCGCACGTGCGGTTTAACGTGTGAAGAGGAAAAAAAATAAAAATCGACCCACTCCACTGTAAAAGAAAATGTGTAAGGGTCAGGGTCAGGTGAGGACCATATTGGTCAGCTTTTGTGGGGTCAATGAGTCAGGATGGCTCGTGCTTGGGTCTGAGCTCATGGGCTCACGTGAAAGGATCTTTTACTTGGCTATGCAATGCATTGCAGGGTTATCAATTTTGTACATATGGGTATTTCACTTTCTCTTCTTTTGATGGTGTGTTGAAATTTGCTTTTTGGAACCAAAATCCTTGACCATGAGACAGTCCTTCAAAATGGGCTTGCAAGCCTATACCTCTATTCAGTGCCTAGAAATAGAACACAGATTGGGTGGGTTGGGACTTGGCAGAGGCATATGAAGGTGGGGGTGGGTCAGATGGGGTTTTCTGCCTCTGTTGCTTCATGGGGAAGATCTTAATATTTAATCCATTTGGGCTTTTTTTATCATGGGCAAAACAGAAGAACTTTTTATAAGGTTACTTGATGATAATTAAGTAACACGATCGTTCTTAGTTTGATGTAAAAACAAGTTATAACCAACCACGTGATAATTCTTTTTCACAAATCATCCTCAGTTCGAATTTTGTTGCCATCAATTTATCTATTAATCTGTTATAAACATACGATTTCACTTAGAATTCATCCCCTCTCTTCCTGCCTAATATTGATCCTTTTTTTGGAGTGGGATTGTAACAGTGGATTAAAAAAATATATAACTAACCCAGATTTTATCATCATTTCCTGCTAAATTTGGAAACACAGTAGATGTTGTTTTTTTTTTTAAAAAAAAATTAAGCAACCAGTTTCATTTCTAAATTTTAATGAAAACTTGCAGAGGAGCATGTAATCATCACTAAGGTCAATAGGTTATTGCTATTTTTGGATAAACATATGATCCAAACTGCCACAGACAGCAATCTTGATCGCTTAACAAGCCAAGCGTACTACGTTCCATGGGACCTGAAGCTATAATCATGCAGTTTCCTTACCACCCAATTCGAGCACCAAACTTAGAAATGGTAACAGCAAACAGGCAGCACTGGCCCTGTTGTGTGCAGGCAACAGACCATTCTCATGTCCAGAAACAACAACAACTACTAATGATTAAGAAAAAAGTAGACAATAATTATTAATTTATCAGAAGATATAGGAATTGATTACTAGCAACTAATTAACTTTTAAGTATTTTACATAATACAATCTTATTCAGTAAAAACAAAAATGCAAAATCCCTGAATCCAAACAGCTTCAAGGACATCAATAAAAGTAAAACAAAACCTTAAAAATACTACAATTCTATCATATGATAACAATAATTAATGGTATAAAATTAAGGTATTAATTAGGAAATTTGAACAACACAACAATGGCTACAGAGCATTTTCTCGCCCTCCTCTTCCACAGGCTCAGTGCTTCTCCATGCATGACTCTTTGCTGAGGTGTCAAAAATATGGACCGTCGAGAGCGTACGTGGCAGCTCCCCAGGCGTCCGATGACCTGCCAAGAAATACAAATAAGTCCCTATTGGTGCCATAGTCAGGTATAACCTGTCGTTTGGCGGCCAATTTTCTGAGCTGGCATCTGATGTGGAAATTGGAGAATTCAGAGTTTGTAAATGAGATCCATCAACCACATCCCACATGTTAAGCCTCCCATCATATGCTTCAATATGACCTTTCCATGCTTTTAGGCAATCTCCTGAGCTGAATAGCCTTCCACCCGCAACCACAATTTGATAAGGTGGCACATCTAATTGCCACATGCCTGCCACCAGATCCCACCTTCCTGCTCGCGTGTCGTACACCTCAGCCGAGCTACGTTCCATTACATACGGCTGATCCATTATATCTGAATCCACTCTCGCTGCAAACCCCCCAACCACATAAATCTTACCTTGGTATGTTACACCCACACATTTGTACCTTAATGTGCTCATGCTAGGCAAAGGAGTCCACACATCCAAAATTGGATCGTACACCTCTGCATTTGAAGTTCCTCTACCACATATCAAGTTAGACTTGCCTCCCGCTACATAAATTTTATTTTCACATACGTTACAAGCAAATTCGTAACGCGGTACTTTTAATGATGCACATTCAAACCATTTATTTAATAAAATATCATATTGTAAAACTGTAGATCGCACCTCAATTTCAATTGTATTAATTTCATCAGATTCATGAGATATTCTTTTCTTGTAACATAACCTTCCTCCAATTATGTAAATTGAGCTGCCTAATGAAACCATGACAAAATCTTTCAAGATAATGTTCTCATTTAGGCCTGGAATAGAGCTAAGATGACTCCAAGTGTTGGAAGATGGATCAAAGCTCTGAATCCAATTGGAAGTATTCTTGTGACAAAATGATGCACAGACTCTATACTTTGATAAAGAAAATTCCGGGGATGGAGAAGGCGGTGGTGTTGACAGTCGCGGTGGAGAAGCTAGGGCATCCATTGGAGTGGTGGGGGGAGGTAGCACGATACAAAAAGTTTCCTTGTATATAGTTCAGTGCTTTCTAGTCCAAGATCAAAGAGGACATGAGACATAAAAGCTGCACAATATATAAGAGATGCATAGCGGAGAAAACAACTAAAATGTTGTTTTTGGTTGTGGTCATAGACTAAGAACTAAGCATGGAGGGTGTGTAGCTTCTAAAATTGGAGATTATAACTAGAATTTTCCTTGTTGATCATTGCTGCATGGCACAATTAAAAAGGTACATTTTGATGGTTCATTGTCTCTAGCATTGTCGTCTTTAGTTACACTATCAAGAAAGTTCTTCGGAGAATTCAAGGCCAAATAAGTGAGGATATCATTTTTAACAATGAACGCTGTCAGTAAGCACTATTCTTTGGTCAGGGTCTATATATATTGAGATGAAAAGGGCATTAATTTATAGAACTCTCCAAGTTTTTCAAATGACCAAAAAAAAAATGAAAGATTTTAGATTTTTTTTGTTAATAAAAAGATTATATGATCTAAATTTAGATAGAATATATAGCATGAGCAATTCTCTTTAAAGGCAATACGGCATGAATCGAATTTTACACCAATATCTTTAAAAAAAAATTATCACTTAACTACTTATTTTAGTTTTGACTGCTAAATTGTCATTGACTAGTAACTAACTACTCATCAACCTTGTAATTGTCAACCAGCATCTAACTCGCTGATTATGTGTATGCAAAAATAAAACTGAACGACGCTGAACATGTTGAAATATCAATATGTAGTTTACGCTTATAGGCACTGAAATCGTTTTCTCTCGAATCTGAGACAAATGGACAAAAAAAATAATCCAATATTTTAACTTCATATAGCAGCAATATCATCATAACACATAACTTTCACAGGGAGAGAAGAATAAAAAATGGAAGCAATATGAAAAAGTTGCATGTGAAAAGCACACTATAAGCAAGCAGTCTGGAAAAAAAAAAGAAAAAGGGAGCAAATCCAAATGAGATACTACACCATCATACCAGACATCTATAGAATCTCTTTTTAACACTTTTGCTCTCATTAAGCACAACACAAGTTCGGCTCCTTAGAGCATTCAGGTTCCCCTATCAAGAAATGTGTCTCCATTTGCTCCTGTCTATAAAAAGTTCACCATTTTATATCCATCAACATGTCACAGCTTCTGGGATCTTCTCTTTTTCTGCTTTCTCTTTCTTTTTAGGTTTTTCTTTTGTGTACGTTAACTTGTAAATTGTTAATGTTTTTCTTTGGGAACATGCAGAAACCAGACCATGTGACAAGAACAATCAATCAAGTTGCTTGAGAAATATATTTTTGTTATTAATAAAAAGTCAGACTCCTTGAACATTAATTAACTTAGCAACAGAAATAATTATTTTAAAATAAGTTGAAAATTGAATTTACCGAAAATTAAATAATTTAATAGTATAATTTTGTTTAAAATATTTATATATTAAGCGTTCCATCTTTACTTGATAAGATAGAATAGAATGACTATTTAGATAGTATAGATATTGATACAAGGATATAGATATAGGAAAACGGTTTGTGATTAAAGTATTGACCTTTTAAACTGAAGTATTTATATAATATAGATATGAAGAAATGAGCATCCGGACACACAAAAATATTTATTAATTAAAATATCCGTACAATTGACTACCAGACCACCTATTAGCTGCTTGAAAAGTATTTGATTAAATGAAAATGGACGGGTTTCATGTTAAAGAATGGGCTGTGTCGTCTTAATGGTCTACATATTTTAGCTAAAATTCAAGTAACCAAGAGAAAGCATTTTAAAAGTTAGGCAGTTTTGCATGTTTTTGCCTTTCTGATCGACTTGGATTTGTACGTCCAAATGAAAATACTTCACTATGGGTATGGGTTGATAGTTGTACAGAGCTGAACTTACACTGAAGTGAAGATTTTGATTCTCGAATATGAATTATGTTCAACTTAGCTACCAGAAACCAAAATCCAAAAAAAAAAAGTTTAAAATGCCCATAAAAAGATGAGGTTTCAGAACAGAAAGGCTGGTAGCAGAGTAACCTGAAAAAGGCATATTGAATAGGCAACATCAACATACAAATACGAACAAAAAAAGAAACCTGCACGGATTCATTTGTGTGTGTGATCCAGCTGATTCTGAGAGGGACTGGAAATTATTAAACTGACAAAAATGAACGTTTTCTTGAATCTAACATGAACATTATTATTATTATTCTCTATGCATATATGTTTAAGTCTTGTTTTCCACCACTTCCCTGTAGACCCTTCACTCATCAGGACAGGTCCATAAAACCCCAGCTGATGCTCATCTAAACCGATATGATAAATAGGGGTCCAATTCAAGAAAAAATGCCATGTGGCAGAATCTAACTCAACAAAATTTATGGTAAAATTTTTTATCTTAAACAGTAAAATCGCTTTATTTTAAAGAAAACACTTTACAAATTTAAATTAATTGTAATATTTATGAAGTTATTATAATTATAAAAATTCAAAATTATAAATAAATATTATATAAAGCTATTATTCACCCGTCTTGATTTGAATTAGTTTGAAATATTTACAATTGTTAAATATCAAAAATAATTAAGGAAAAGTACCATTAACATAAAAATTCAAAACTAGAGACAAACATCATGGTAGAGTTGCAATTTGCCAAGGTTTAAGACAATGTTAGGTGGTGACAATTCATAAGTGAAATGGGTCCACAATCTCTATAAGGCTTAAGGTTGAGGGTGTGCACCGCAGTAAAGAACAACCGGTGGAGATTTTTGAGTTTTGAGGAAAAAGGAATTGGGAGCGGGACAAAAGGGCATTTAATGAAAAGGCAAAATGGCTTTGGAGATGAAGACAAAAAAAAGATAGAAGCTTTAAAGTCCACAATGTAATCAATGGAGCCACCATCTTTTCCCTCATTTGTCTTGTGTTTGTGACAATCGCAGTTAGGTCCTAAAACAGAATTCTGATTTGATATTTCACTCTTTTTATTCCCACTCCCATTCTTGTCATGGACTATAATCTTTTTTATTGGAATTTTATTAATGAAATTTTATAGAACCGATTGCTATAAAACCTAAACTAATTGGTTCGAGATTCTATTTTTCAACCGCCTTATTTATCACCATTATATTTCTTGAAATTGAAACAATCATACATTTAAAAAAAAAAAAACTATATTTAAATATGTCTCCAAGGGCACAACTCAAAACTTAATCCTTATTTATCATCACTATGTCCATTCAATAACAATGGGTACATCATATCTAAGTTAGAATTTTTTTTATTATGCGGGTATGTGAAAGTGAATCTTTTAAGTATGATCAATAGCAATGCAGTTTAATAAAAATTGAATTAACAATTCAAATAATAATATTAATAATCATAATTTTTTTTGTCAGATTCACCCTTGATAGAGATTACAATAGTTACAATATATTTTGATTAGCCATTACAAACTAACATTAACATATACATCAACAACTACTGTCATAATTATCATTGACGATCATAAATTTAGCAGTGGAAACTCTTGTATTATTATTTTCATCAGAATTACAGCAAATATACATGTATATTTGGGTGGTTTAAATTTTGAAGTTGGATGAAATTCAAAGTATAATGATTTAGTTTAAAAAAGAATCGCAAGATTTTAGGGGTGTGAAAAAGATTTTGGAATACTCAGTCCAACCTAAACCAAGCTAACTGCTTAACCCTTTTTGTTAGATCAAATATGGAGTTAGTGATATGATAGCACCCACTAAATACATGCACCCAAAACAAAAGACCTTAAACAGAACATACCTAAAAAAGAGAAAGCTAGGAATTCAATGTGAAGTGCTCAAAGAACAACAGGTCGCTGTATCACTCCCACTACAGCAGCAGCAGCATCACCAACTATCTGATAGTGATAGGACCATAGATATAGAGAAAGAAAGAGAGGCTCTCTGCCCACTGCAAACATCTGTTTTTACTGTTTTTTCTTTTTGTTTTTGGTTTCTCTCATTATTATTTTCTTTGTATTAGTTGATGGAATTTGAGCATCCCAATGTAATGCCAAAAAGAGCACATGGCTGTTGAACACTGCCAACTGAAACTTTAGCAGCTTCTTTGAAAGGCCCAAAAGATTTGCTTTTTCTTTCTTTCTTTCCCCATCCATTCTTGTTTTCCTCTTCTCTTCTAAATTTTAGGCCTTTTTGGGTGTTTTTTTTGTTTTTGTTTCTGTAGTCTTACTTCTTCTTCTTCTTCGACTATCTTGTTCTTTCTAGTGTGTTTTCAAGATATCTGCTTCTGGGTTGTTGATTTTGCAGTAGAAAGGTTAGATTTTTATGCTTGTGATTATGGGTTTCATTGGGAGATTGGAATGGGTGAATAGTTTCAGCAAGAAGCAATGCAAGAGCTTATTTTGGAGAGTGAGAGCAGCAGTGAAGAAAACTGTGAAGAAGAATGGAGGCAAGCGACAGGTCAAGTTCCAGTATGATCCTTCAAGTTATGCTCTCAATTTTGATGATGGTGGCTGCTGTCAGTTGGGCGGAGGAGAAGGACCTGGAAAGTATCTCAATGCCAGTACTAATAATCAAACTATTTGGGTTTATGTTGTGTGGGTAGAATCTTGAGTGCACGATGATCTTTTGTCGAGGAAGAGAAGGGAAGGGACAGGAATATTTGTTCATTAAATTGCTATTTATGTTTTGTTCGGTAGATTTTGGACCTATTTTGTTGCATTAATTGCTACATATTTTTAATGTTGGTTTTGTTTTTCACTTTGGCAAAGAAGTGGAGCAGTTTGTCCGGAACATAGATTTGCACCCCCTTTTTCTTAAATATATTTCACTTATATTTCTTGGGTTGTTTATCTTTAATTGAGCGGTTAGCATAGATGGGGTAACAGGCTCCCCAACTCCTCAGCTCCAGCTCGCAGCTGTGACGTGAAAAATGATATATAGTTGAAGAAGCCTGGAGTCATGGATAATGACACCATTGCTCATAAATGTGCCTGCAGTAAGGTCATTGCAAGAAGTTGGCAACACTGCCTGTTGCAATCCAATAATATAACTACTGTTTGGCAGATTCTAGGGGACTCTCCCTTCTCTCCAGTGCTTCAAATTTTCCAAGGCTGCTCAAATATTCAGAGTTTCATGCCTTCCTCAATCAAGATTGTATCTTCTGGCCTGTCTTGCTACCCTGTTGAATGTTTGCTCCAGTTAGAGATACAGATATGGAATGCATTCGCAAATTTGACAAGCCAGCAATTTCTCCAGGAGAAAATATCACCCTACACTTCCTTTGATTCCACAATTCCAGTAAGGATTCAATAATTGGACCACACTTCTAAGATACAGTGATGCTTACGCACGTCCATAGATACATTTGTTAATTGAATGTGTAAAATCATTAACTAAAGCAAACAAAACAAACAAATCATTTTCACAAAGGGCTTAGGCCATGAATAATCTCAGAAGAAGAGAATAAGCACCGTCCAAATTCCATCATCATCCAATAACTAACTGCCTAAAGTCATTATATGACAACAGTACACAAATTTGATGATTCCATCAAACTCTCCTTTTCCAATCTTAAGACAATTTTCATCTTCCACAAGACCTAGCCTTCAAACTGCTGGGTCTTCAAGCATGGCCGTAGATAGATCATTTATCCGAGGATAAGCAGCTTTCTCATCAAGTTGGTTCTGAGCCCATACCAGCATTTTTAACAAACTTGGAAGCTTCGGGTCTGTGGTAATGCCAAATCATAAAAACATGAGTAACCATTTAGATGAAATGAACAAATGATACAAATAACATAGAGAAAAGCAACATAATAACACAGCGCTGGAGGATGGTAGATACAAATGGTTAGACATCATATGCAGTGAGGAGTTTGCATTGCTATAAATCGTCAAAAACAACACCAAAAAGGCCTAGTTAGCAACTTGTTTTCTAGAAAACTGTTTTCCCCTCCACATTTAAAGTTCATCAACAATTCCCAAAATAGATGCAGAAGGATTTCTTTCTTCAAGCTACATAACTAAAATCATAAAATCATTAATGACCATTTTAAGTGAGACAGTTCCTAATTAGTTCACTATTGAAAAATAGTAAAACTGAAATCAAAATTCCACTTCAGAAAAAAATAAAAAATAAAATCTTACTGGCCTTGGGTAAACTCATATTGCAAAATTCATGCAACTTTAAGATAAAGTTCATGGTACAAAATACCCATGAGGATGGTATTGTCCAAGAAATTTGCAAACAGCAACAATGACTAGTTAGGATTCATAAACATCAAGCACCCTAACCTTTCTCATGACTCTGGCTGGTTAGAATGGCTGCATTTACTTCACTTGCAGTCTTCAGGCGCTGTGAAATATCGAGAAGTTCTCCAACAGGACAGTTGGCAACATCTTCAAAAGCTAGCAGGGCAACCGTCTTCTCTAACTCTTCCAAGAAGCTTTGCTGCAAAAAATTTCAGCTTTTCAGACTCAAATGTTGTTATTAAGAGGTATGAAGTTTGATGCTGTAGCATGGTCACATGAATCACTCCATTAAATCAACATTGCTCTTAGAATCACATCAAGACTTAATTTTAAGAAACCAGTAATATTTTGAACTTTACTCGCATTGAGAAAACAATCAACCAGGGAGAACATCAATTAAGCAAACTTAAAAATGCAATACATGCATAGAAAATTTATGAACAATCTGAAATTACATTTTCTTCTCCCCTGGGTGCAAGCTCCTCCTGAGCAAACTCCAAGGCTTCTTCTACTTTTCCATTCCGTATCAATTCTATCAACCGTTGCTGTTGGAGATGGAAAAATAGTTGGGGATTTGTATCCAATATCTGCATTTAAAATTTTACGTGAGAAAAAATCCAAAGCAAAATAATCTTACCATGGGATTGTCAATAACACCATTAGAAAACAATAAACAACACACAAAGACTACATGAGCTAGCCAATCATGACTTAAAAAACATTTCACACTTTGAAACTATTTATGACTTTACACTCGCTTCCACAACCTCACAAAGTTTCTTTTTCCTGTTTTTATTCATTGTTCAGTTTTTTTCTAGCAGGTGATAACCTAGCAGTACTTCAATGACCATCTATAGCAATACTTCAAGAATAATCCCATAAGAATTATGAGACTTAAGTTTGCAAAATTCACTGTAGATTAAGAAGATAACATGACTACTAAGTGAGTTAAAAGGAACATATCTTCACATAGATGGATGCTTAGAATAGCTTCCCAAATCCTATAGGAAAACAAAAGCTTCCAAATATACCCATAATCATGAATGGAAAAAGCAAACTCTACAGCACCTTAAAACAGTGAAATTAACAAAACAAAGAAACTAGCAAATCATATAAGCATTATGGCAAAAGAATTCAAATAAGCAAAACTAACCAAAGACATAATAGTGATGTTGCCACATAATAAAGCGTCCTACCTCGGGATTTAAATCATTAACTTTCTCAATTGCATCCTCAACATTTCCACTCTGTACTGCCTTCTTAACAGCCATGCGATCGGTGATTGTTGCAAGATCTATATCTGCTTTCTCTCAATAAGAAAATACAACAGAATTTATACAATCAATGCATCTTGTCACCAAGACTCATCAACCACAAAAGATAACAATCTCTGCTAATAAAACTAAAAGGATACGTTCAGTTCCAGATTCCTTCCGAAACTTCTCAGCAGCATCAACATAACCTTCAGTGACAAGAAAATTCATCACCAATTTATTCATATCTTCTTTCCTAATTTTTACATCATTTAGCTTCTTTTCCCACTCCTCTCTTGTAATCACCTTTTTCGACGTAGCCTGTTTCGCAGTCAAAAACAAACATTCAGCATCCTAGCACAGAATACATCAACACATATTTCAATTTTAGACCAATTCTGCATTTCCAGTCAGTAAAATCCAATCAAATTGAAAATGCACCGCCACACAACTTGCATCACTTCACAAGTTATCAACTAAAGTAAAACACAGAATCCTAAACCCTAGACAATCAGCTCCATTCTCTTCACTAACACATAAATAAAAATTAACCAATTGAACTAATCTTCCACAGTGAAACCGTCAAGCAAACTAAAATCAACGCAGATAAACATTAATTACCATTGCCTCGATCTCTGCAAGCTGACGAATCCAGAACATTGGCATCAGAACACGAACACCATGATATCCCCGCAAAAGTCGGATTCCGCCTACCTCTGTGACCAAACAAACCATCAAAATTCAAAATTCAGCAAATGAAAATCTTGAAATCACATCAAAAATTGCATTAAACCAGATCTTAGACATTTATTAGTGACGCTCACCGGAGGGGAAAAACAGTAAAGGATGAAAAAAAAAAAACCTAATTATACTGAAACTGAGTTGCGAAGTGAAGATATAGAGTTGTAGTTTGCCGCGAAAACTATTTGGCAAGAGGCGCAGAGGATAAAAAGTCGGATATTTATAGGATTGCGACGTCGTTAAATCGGCGTCGCCAATTTTATTTGATGCGATGCTTGTTTCACTTGATGATTGCTGCCAGCTCCTTCCTTCTCTAGTTCTGTGTTTCTGGAGTTGGGTTATTGTTTTCGGGTTTGGATTCGGCAGGGATTGAATATTGGGCTTTTGGATAATACTTTGGGCTTTTTGTTAGGTTCTTGATTTCTCTGTTTCATTCACCTTTAAAACCTTTAAGAAAATGCTTTTTTTTTTTTTTTTTTTAAAAAGGTAAAAGTACACCACATACTTTTTTTTTCTTTACCAAAGTTATCAATATTACAGTTACTTTTTTTCAATTTAACTTTCACGTGTTTAATTTTCATTGGTTTTTATCTTTTTTATTTTCATTTTTATGTTATTGTGTAGTTTTAGTTGAATTGCAGAGTTTTTTTTTTTTTTTTTAATGTTGTTGTGTAGTTTTAGTTGAATTGCAGAATTTTTTTTATTGCTCTTAAAAGTAAAAAGAATGTAAATTTTTAGTAGTAACAAAAATTGTGTGTTTTATTAATTTTGAAAAGGACCGTATTAAAAAATTAATTTAAAAAAAAAATCAACAATAAAATCAATTTTTTTCTGATTTTCGGTTAATTTTGAAAAATTCCTAAAAAAAATAAGATAGACAAATTATTTATTATATCAAAATAACTAAGAAAATCTACCAAAAATAAATAAATACATAAATAAGAAACACACTGGATATTTACTTCAAAGTCATCCCATAATTATCTTTTTTTCTTCGATCATGGCTCCAATTTATGAATTGATATCTATCGGTTTTATGGTCATGTTTCTACGAGACATGTTAAAAAACGCTAGTTCCATTTGCTCCTCTTCCGCTTTCATACCGTAAATTTTTTTAATTAATTTTAATAATTTATCAAAATTATAATAATTTATTATTATATTTCTCTTTAAAATGTTAATAAATTAAAAATTCCATCTCGATTTATAAAAAAATAAATTTACAAAAATTTTATTAAGTTCTAAGGATAAGGTTATAATTAAAAAAAATGTGATTGTCATTATAATAAAAAAAAAATACACATTATCGTAACTGGAAGCTAAAAACCAAATGATTGATTCGATTTTTATTTTTTTTTTAAAAAAAACATTGCAGAAAATTCGCCCTCATGCGTGAGTTTTGCAATTTGCATGCATGTATCACGAATAAGCTTTGGAAAATGTATTTAGATGCCCTTACGCACGAAACTTCCAGTTACTTCTACCCAACGATTATTCCCTTATTTACAACTTTATATGAAACTCGTCGTATAAGTCAAAAGTTTTTGAAACTACGAGGAAGATCATTGTGTGAACCGAAACACTACCACTAATCAATATTGTATTTTTGTTTTTTTGTTTTCTAACTTTATCTTTTTTTTTAAAAAAAAAAAAATATACACTTTTACCATTTTAGTATTTAAATAATTTTTTAACAATTAGAAGCTTTTGTGTGGTAAAAAGTGAAAATGAGGATGAAAATCGTAATTGAAATGAACGACTTTGATTTTTAGTATTTTATTGATTAAAATTAATGTGAGAATGAGAATGTGATTATCCCATTAATGAGAATCAATATTTCTTTTTTATTTTTAAGAAATAACTTTTGATTCCTTTTATAATCAAGTTAAATCAATTGTAAATTGGTCAAATATTTAAATATTAATATTTATTTTTAAAATGTATAAATGAAACATATAAATTAATAAAAATCTATATTAAATGTTTAAATAAAAAATATTTATCAAAAGTAAATATTTTTTATATTTTTTTAAAAATTATAATAATATTTTATAAATAAATATCAAAAATAATTTTTTATAAAATAAATTTTAGCTGTTAAATAATATTTGATTTTTTCATAACTATTCATAATGGACCAAATATTTTTTTAAAATTTTCATTTACTTTCTCATTTTTTTCCATTCCAATTTTTATGTTGATTCTAATTTTAATTTTAGAGTACGAATCAAACATTCCTTTAGATATTTGAATTTATAATTTTTTTTTAAATTGTGGAAATGAAAAAATTTAGACACCATATATATATATATATTCAAAAATATCAATATTAATAAAAATATAACTTAAATTATGAGATTATTTAGACGATAACAGCTTCTATTACCGAATCTTACTAACTGATGTATATTATAGTATAAAAATATATTTAAAAATATGATAGAGAAGAATAGAGCAAATTTTTATTTTTACTCGTATTTGACATGCAAAAACTTAATAATGGTAGACTCTTCTGCTACCAAACAATAACAGCTAGCTTTCGCATTGCTTTTGCGTTCGGCTTAGGCTTAATGCCCCTACTCTTACTACTACGACTACAGGTCAACTTTTTAAACCTCATGGCATCTACTTGCCATTTTTTATTTTATTTATTTATTTTTCTGGTGGAGGCTTGTGTCGACTATAAATGTATTGATTAGTTATTAGATCACAGATATTTTTTGGTTTTACATTCTATCTTTCCCTTTCCGTTAGTTGTTAAAAAGTCTATATTTATTAATTTAAATAATTAAAATTTAGTTAATTTTAATTATTGATAATTTAAATTAAAAAATTTACAAGTGGATTAAATTTGTATACATAAATTCAATTTAAGATTTTATTTAAAAAAAATAAACTGGAAATTTTATTGTTATAATAGAAAAGATACATGAAGTTTGGAAATTTTTATTGCTATAAAACAAATACCCGAATCTATATATATTTTATCGCCATTCATGGACCTTTATATGTTATTGGACATTTCCTAATTAAATGGGATTTAATAAAAAAATTAATTGTTGGATTATTTTTGTTTAAGTGATTCTTGAATTCGAGTTCAAGTTACATTTACATACCTGTGATAAGTCATTAAATGATTATTAAAAATTTTTTACTCTTTAAAAAATAGTGATTTGGAAAAAAAGAAAATTATAAAATTTCAGTCAATCATGAAATGTGTGGGAAATCAACGGTTAATATTAACTTATCTAGTGCAAAATAATACCAACAGACCTTAACGTGCAGCCTCTCGAAGCCCTTCTCTTCTTATCGTACTGCAGATAGTGTAACGCACGCCTATTTAGGCCTGCACCGCCCGCATTCTTCACGGTTCTTGACTTTTCTTTCTATTTTATTATTATTATTATTATTTGTATATATAAAACGAAAAAACTTGACATTACATATGCAAATCAATTAACATCGTTTTTGGAAATTAATTTTTTATTATTATTTACATAATTCCTTAATTCTCCAGCAAGAAAAAGTCCGCATCCGGAGCAAAAACGCCGAACTTTCTTCGCTATTTCGCTCTTTCAAGATTGTTTTATTGTACGTGCGGTGCCGGATATGTGGATCGAGCAATTCGGGTTTGAATTTTTTCGGCAGCAGCAGTGATTTTTGGTTAGGGTTTGGGAAGGTTTTGAATTGAAGTGGAGGGAGGTTCTTTTTGATGATTTTAATGGCGAATGGTGGTTTTGGTTTTGGTTTGGAGTCTTCTTGGCCGGGTGCTGGAATTCAGGGCGTTGAGGACCTTAATATAGTAGATGGAGGAGACGGTTTGACGATGGATGTTGATGAGTTATATGGCATTCTTGCTGAGTCTGACGATCCTTCTCAGGTAGATTTTTTTTTTCTCGAATTTTTGGGAGAATTGTTTACGGTTCAGCTCTTGCCCTTTGTAAATAGTATAATTCTAAGGTTTGTTTTTTTGGGTGGTTCCATAAACTGGTTTTGATGTGTTACTTCACTTTAGTTAGAAAATGTGAACTTTGGAATCTGGACCGAGGTTCTGTAGATCGATTAGGCCAGCTTCAACTGGTTATTGAAACTCTACCTTCCCAATTTTGCATTTTTTTAGTGCAAATTCGATTATCTGTTTGAATTGTCTTATGGGATTTCATTCTTCTATTCTTTGTCTAATCAAATTGTACAAAATAGAGAAAATGCCGTTTTTTTTCCCTGTTTTTTTTATTTTCAATTGACTACACATTTTCTAACTTTCACTTATCATATATAGATATCTGCTTTAGTTAATAATTATTTTTTTTTTGTAAATACTTATTATTTGGATATGTGTAAGTGCAGAGTAGTCCTGAAGATTTTGCATATCAGAATTTTAATGTTGACTCTGTTGAGGCTGCTACAGATGTTGGCAATCAGAAGAACATTCAGCTTCAAAGTGGTAATGAATTACTTTATGCTAAATTCTATTTTATGATAGTTGTAGTTGAGATAAATGATGAAATAGTGTTGTTTTCTTAAGTTTGTGGGGGTTGTAGATGGACAATGATGTGTTTATAATTGTTTTCGATGTTATTCTGTTTAGAGTTTCAGAGGTCAGATGGAGCACATGCATCAAAATTTGAGTCTATAGATACTGCTAGATTTTTCCCGTCACACAGTCCAGATGCTAGAATTGGGCTTTCTGTTACTTTCTTTGATAAGGCAGGGAGCTCTTCCTCGGGCATGGGCTTTCATGACACAAAACTGGAACCCTCATCACAAGTTGGCTCTCCTATGCAAAGCTATTCTGGATGTTTCAAAGATTGTTCTCTTCCAGCTAACAGGGTTCAAGGAGAAGAGAGGGTTGGTGTATTACAATCTGAGATTCCCAGTTGCAGTACAGCATCTAGCTTTGCTGAAGGACAATTAAATCATGTTCCTAATCTTTCTGGTGATTTAGACACAGGTACTTTTTTAAGTGAAACTGGAACTCAGTTTGGGCATGCAGGAGGGAACATGGATTCTAAAGGTTTGCAAACTATTCATATACTTTTTTATTGGCTAATTAGGCTAACAATTTGGAATTGTGCTCTGCATTTGATAGTCTGATATAGATCGTGATAAAATATTGTGGGTACCTACTTTTCTCTTCTGCCTGAAAATTGCAGTTGCTTCAAGTGGCCTTTATATGGACTGTTTGGATGGCAAGTTTGGGCATGGGGATACTTTGATTGAGAACAGCTTATGGAGTTCAGGACATAAAAATGATTTTTGTATATCCCCAGATATGTCTGTTGATGACGCAGATGTTTCTTTGTATAATTTAGATAGTACTCAATCTACCTTTTGTCATAATTTGGATGTCAATACTGAATCCACTAAAAATCAATCAACTGCACAATTTGACATGAATTCTGATAGCACATACATTGATGACCCATCAGCTTATTATATGGGTGGAGGTTTTGAGTTTGAATTTTTTCCTAGCAATGGAATAGGGGAGTTTCAATCTGAGAGTAGATGTTCTGCATCAGAAGTTTCAATAATTGATCACTGTGATGATAAGGGACTGAATTTTAGAAGTGAGGGTATTAACGGTATGTCTCCTATGAGCAGATTTTTTTTGTCTCATGCTGATGATAGACTTGTTGACAATGAGTCCCTTGGAATGCCATTTGGTAGTATCCAGTCAGCCATCAGCAAGAAGCAATTGGTTGCAATAGAAAAAAAAGCTGTGGAAGTGGGTGCATGTAGAAGCATGATGTGCGATTCTGGTGAAATGACTGATGAAGTTGTCAATAGGAAATTGTCATATAGTGATGAAAATAGTACTTTTATTGAGGAAGATTTGAAACAATCATCTTCTGGACTTTCGTATTCTCTGCCAAGTCAGAAAAATCTTGTTTACATGGAGGATGAGAAAGGAGACATGGATTTTGCAATTACAAGACCTCACATTGATGGAATTGCTGGAAAATTTCCTTTTGGTGGTGTTCACTTCCATTCAAATGATTCAGAACATTATTTTTCATGTGCTGAGGAATCAATTGTAAACAAGCAGCCTAGTTGCATCAAGCAGGAAAGAGATGGTAAACTGATTCAACTGAAGCGCTCGGGCCATCTTTCAAGTATCAGCCATGAGTCACTTCAGAGGAATTTTTCCTGCAGTAATTCTCATGCTGATGATGATTCTGACATTTGTATTCTTGAAGACATCAGTCAACCAGCTCGCTCACACCAATTTGCTGCTTTTGGAAAGACCAATGCACCCTTGCAACATTCTGCAAATGGTGATTCCATTCATTACACTGGAGTTGGAAGTACAAGGCCTAAGGCTAATGATGAACGATTCATATTTCATGCTGCATTGCAGGTTAGATCTTGTTCTGGTTGGCATTGCACTTGCTCTTTAATGGTAAATTCCTTTGAAGTAGAAGGTGTGACAATAAAAGTTCCTAGAGGATTTGGAATGTTTTGCACCCAGATGATTATAATTTATGGGCTGGGAGTATCATATTGATATGATAAACTTTTCCTGGATAAATTCTAGAAACATTTTTTAGGATGCTTTCACGCTTTCTTGAGATATTTAAGAGCATGTAGCATTATATGATGGTGTGGATCATTTTTGTTTAAGGCCCTTGTGCATGGTAAGGTCTTGGACTTGCATGAGAATTGGAGGTTCAAGGCTTTAGAGTAGTCATTTCTGGCAGTAATTGCTAAAGGGAAAAAACGGTTTGTGGATTTTTCTTCACAAGACCTTATTTGATGGATCCATAAATGGTGCTTTAGTTTTATTTTATTTGCGGTGGAGTTTGTTTCTTTTTGTTATTTTCTAAAAGGCAATTTGGCTACCAAAAACCAACTATTTTGACATTTTTAATTTTTTTTTTTGAATTTTCTTTCATTTTATTCAATTGAGGGTATGGTGTTAATTTTTTTTTTAAATTAATCAATTTATAGAAGATTTGATGTTAATCTCTTGTACGACATATTTGGCACATTGGTAGGAGAACCTTTGATCTTTTTGGTGAGAGATAGTACGCAAAGCTAGTACAATGCAAAGTCTGTTTTATTCTTTTTTTTTTCAGTTAAAGCAATTTAAAATTTTCCTGTTCTACTGGGATCATGCCCTTACTCAGCATCTCTGTTATAGCAGTTTTTTTAATTGCTATAACTATAATGTGACTAAAGTTGTGACATGTATAACAGGATCTTTCTCAGCCAAAGTCTGAAGCTAGTCCTCCAGAAGGTGTTCTGGCTGTACCTCTTTTGAGACACCAGGTTTTGAATTTTTGCTGAATCCGTGCTTCCTTTTTGCCTTGTTTTATTATAATCTCATGTGGTGTTAAGTTGATAAAATGTATCTTGCCTGGCAACAATAAACTCTGATGAGCTGTCTCCTGAAAGATATTTTGCAAGATCTAAAGAATTTTTTTTGTTGGGTTGAGTTGGAGATACCTCAATAAATCGTTATAGGAGTCTCACTTGTTTTGACAGACCTGTTTATTGTTCTGGTAATCCTGTTTACTGATTACTGTCTTTACTCCCTATAGTTTAGAAACAAGATTCTGTTTGATTTTAAGTCATATAATAAAATCTACTTCCAGCCATTGTCTCCAAGAAAAAAAAATTATACAGTGAACTGCAGTATCCCATTCCAATGGCTGGAAATGTTACCTAGAGCACTGCCTCTAAGTTGCACATATTCAAGTTACAATATGTTATCTTATTTATTTATGTCTTATTACCTTTTTTTTTTTTCCAATTTCTATTTAACTTTTTTCCATGTCAAGTTAAATTAGAATTTATTCCAGGGTTAGGTCAAATCAGAAGTTGGTTTTCCTCAACAAATTTGTGCTAGATTTATGTCTTTTTTCTTTTTATGAATGTCCGACAATCCAATTTAATTGATACCAGCATATCTGATCTCCTTTTGTTTTTCTGTTTTCCCTTTAAATATAATAATAAATATCCTGGATGTGAGGCTAAATTGGGTGTTTCCTCATTACTTCTGATGACTCTTTGTGTGCTTTGGCTTCATAAATGGGTTTTCCAACTGATTTTGAATATTTCATTGGACAGCGAATTGCTTTGTCCTGGATGGTTCAGAAAGAGACATCTAGCTTGTACTGTTCAGGAGGAATTCTTGCTGATGATCAGGTGGCTTTTGTTTTCTTAAACTCAAAGAAACTTTAGTTAAACTTTGGGCTTATCCAATGAGCTCTTGCAGGGATTAGGAAAGACTGTATCTACAATTGCTCTTATACTAAAGGAACGACCTCCATCTGTTAAACCGGATCTACAAGTTGTTAAGAAAAAAGAGTTTGAAACCCTTAATTTGGATGAGGATGATGATGAAGTTGCCGAAGTTGGTCGAATAAAAGAAGATGCTGACAGTTGTCAACGTATGTCAAATTGGATTCCTAAAAAGAGCACAAATAATTTTGAGCAGTCCAAGGGAAGGCCTGCAGCTGGAACTCTCGTTGTTTGTCCCACAAGTGTTCTACGACAATGGGCTGAAGAGTTGCATAAGAAGGTAACCAGTAAAGCTAATCTCTCTGTTCTTGTATACCATGGAAGTAATCGAACAAAGGATCCTTGTGAGGTAGCAAAGTATGATGTTGTTCTAACAACATATTCGATTGTTAGTATGGAGGTCCCAAAGCAGCCTCTTGTTGATGAAGATGATGATGAGAAAGGAAAAGTGGAAGGTGATGATGTTGCATCGCTGGGGCTTTCATCTGGTAAGAAAAGGAAATATCCTCCTAGTTCTGGCAAAAAAGGTCCCAGGAATAAGAAAGGAATGGATGTTGGATTACTTGAGTCTGCTGCTCGACCTCTTGCAAAAGTGGCTTGGTTTAGAGTTGTCCTTGACGAAGCTCAGAGTATCAAGAATCACAGAACTCAAGTAGCTAGGGCCTGTTGGGGTCTTCGTGCAAAGCGCAGATGGTGTTTGTCTGGGACTCCTATCCAGAATGCAATAGACGATCTTTATAGCTACTTCAGATTCCTCAGATATGAACCATATGCTATCTACAATTCATTTTGCTCTACGATAAAGACTCCAATTCAAAAGAGTCCAACAAAAGGATACAAAAAGTTGCAAGCTGTTTTAAAAACAATAATGCTTCGTCGCACCAAAGGTGAGAGTTCATATGAATTTTATGGGCATTAAGTTTTTTATATGTGCCTGTTTTCTGTATATATTCTGCATTTGATGCTTGTTAATATTCCTAAATTTATTTTGACTTCTTAAACTATTATGACATATCCCCTTTTGTTGAATAACATTATTGTTGCTAAGGAAGTGTTATATGTATGCTTGTTAAGGCTGAATGTGTGTCTTTTAAATTATTGTACTGACATGGATTTTTGAGGTAAGTTTTTCTCTGGTCAAATTACGATATGCATTTTTTTCCTCATTGAAAAATTAATTACTGATTTGTTCATTGGAAGGATTGATTTAAATCAGTGATATTGGTTGTTTTGCATTATGATTTTTTTGCGTTTTTTTTCATTATTTTTTTATGAAATCTTCTGGAGTCATCCATACCCTTCTCAACTATTTTGATGGATTTTAACTGCAAGAAAAATGTCTTCTGTACCATAATTCCATAGCCTATGGTTGCCCACTAGTGCTCTACTTTTTTAAAATATGGTGTTGATGCACATGCAGTAATATTCCATAATCAGTTACTAGAAGATCTTGGTTGCAAATGTTCCATTCAGGATCATGCTTTTGTATATGCTTATTTCTAATTTGATCTGTATTTATTTGATGCAATATTCTGGATACAATATCTGCCTGTGGTTAATTTATGCTCGTCTTACTGTTGTCTGATGCAGGGACACATATTGATGGAAAACCGATTATAAACCTACCACCCAAAGTAGTAGAAATGAAAAAAGTGGATTTTACTGACGAAGAGCGTGATTTTTACACACGACTAGAGAGTGATTCACGTGCACAATTCAGAGTATGCATCTCCTAGATAAATAATATGGACAGTGGTTTTGTCAAATGCCTTTCTATTTTATTTTTTCCTCATTTTTTATGTTGTGACCAGGCTTAGTTCCTTCACATATTTTTGGTTATAAAATCTTTTTTAAACATCTCAACTTGTTTTTACTTGTCAGGAGTATGCAGCTGCTGGAACAGTCAAGCAAAATTATGTGAACATCTTGTTGATGCTGTTACGTCTTCGCCAAGCTTGTGATCACCCTCTTCTTGTTAGGGGTGTAGATTCAAATTCTTTCGGGAGATCCTCAATGGAGATGGCAAAAAAGCTTCCGAGGGAAAAACAGACGTGCCTTTTAAATTGCTTAGAAGCATCTCTGGCAATCTGTAGCATCTGCAATGTATGTGCCTATCCTTTTGTCTCGTACAGATTTTTTAGTGCTCTTATTTTCCTTCTTCTACTATTTAGCCCTCATTCAGATGATAAGCACTGTAGGGGTTTAAGAGCTTTCTTTTAGCAACTCAAATCTTTTAGGGTTTTTGCTCGAATTCAGAGAAGAAATTTTGACAAACAAGAGTTGAAAATAGTGATGCTATACTTTTAGGCAGCCGTGCATAGAACTATATTCACACTGTCTAAATAATGTCAGGTAACTACAGGACTCATATTTCTGTTCTAGATGTTTAGAATTAGGAACCTGGTTATTTTGACTAGTAAGATAATTATTAATTCTGCTTAGAAAATAACATTCAAAACAAACCATGGGCTTCTACCACAGTTGATTCTAAAAATTCTGGAATTCACCAAAACCCTGGAATTTGAAACTTTAATAAGTTAAAGGAACATTTATCACAGCTAGAGAAGTAAAATTAAAACCTCATTCCATGTAAAATCTCTTTATTTGAGGTCCTTCTAGGTGCCATAAGTCTAATATGTGCAAATCAAAACTACACCAGAATGTTTTCCTGCCTTATTATATTTGTTAGAATGGCTGCTGTTAGTATTGATTTCCAATTGGGGGTGTGCACTCTTATTTTGATGACTTGGTAAGGTGTTAAAAATGCTATGTAAAGTATGTCTGCGGTTGGTTATAATTTCTTCCCCTTCAAGCGCTTAATCTTTATGTTCATATTTTTAGTTGTTAAAGGTGATGTGTTTTCGGATGCCATCACTGATAACTTAAGCAAGTTAACATTTTTGCTAAAGAATAGGTGGGTAATGATTTTGTAATGGTAGGCAAGCCATCCTTTAGTTGAGGTTGTTCTGAGCTTTTCCCAGCTGTTTAGGAGTGTGTGGATTCAATTTCTATGAGATTTGCATATAATACGCTAATATCCCTGCCTTACATACTGGTTTCTATGTGGATGTGTTCGTATCAATGCTGAAAATGGCTTTATGAAATTTTAAATTGTTTTCGATTTCTGTAGGATCCACCAGAAGATGCTGTTGTTTCAATTTGTGGTCATGTTTTCTGCAATCAGTGCATATGTGAACATCTGACCGGTGATGACAACCTATGTCCCACTTCAAAATGCAAAGTTCGACTGAATGCATCATTGGTGTTTTCTAAAGCCATATTGAACAGTTGTATTTCTGATCAGCTGCCTGCTCAAGATTGTTCTGGCTCCGAACTTGCGGTGGCAGCTCCTTATTCTGAGGGTCTTCCATACGATTCTTCAAAAATTAGGGCTGCGCTTGAAGTACTACAATCACTGAACAAACCACAGGACTGTAGACCTACAAATGGTTCCTTAGAGAAATCTTTTGATGAAAATGCTGCCTGTCCTGAAAATTTGTGCAATCCTGGCAATTCTGTCAATGAAAATACTGATAACAGAAATGTACCCATGGGTGAAAATGCTAATGGTTCAGTTAAGTTCATTGGTGAGAAAGCCATAGTGTTTTCCCAGTGGACAAGGATGTTAGATTTGCTTGAAGCTTGTCTCAAAAGTTCCTCTGTTCAATACAGAAGACTTGATGGAACAATGTCAGTTGCTGCCAGAGATAAAGCTGTGAAGGATTTCAATACACTTCCTGAGGTTTGAGGGAGACTACTACTAGACTTTCTAAGTTAAAATGAGTTTTGTAAAAATTTAATATTGTTACGTGTTTTGGGTTGATTATATCATTTCTGAAGTTTGGTCTCTTTTGCTTTGTAGGTTACAGTTATGATTATGTCTTTGAAAGCTGCTAGCCTTGGACTGAACATGGTTGCAGCTTGCCATGTTCTACTTCTGGACTTGTGGTGGAATCCCACTACTGAAGATCAAGCAATTGATAGAGCACATCGCATAGGACAGACTCGTCCTGTTACTGTTTTGCGTTTAACTGTAAAAGATACTGTTGAAGATCGTATTTTAGCCCTGCAGGTAACACAATTCTTATGCTTTATTTTATTTGTTATGGGAAATTTTCCTTATTTGATATTGGAAGGTATTAGGTAGTGATGCATGAATATGGGCATAAGGGATGGTTTATGGTAATATTTAGTTCTAGTTGCCATTGTTAGTTCTCAGGCGTGTAGTTATTTTAGGAGTAGAGCTCCTATACTTGAGTTGGACTTTTTTTTGTCTCATCATTGATCATTGGCTGCTTTGTTTGGAGGCATTTACTTGGTCAAAATCATTAGCCTATTGTGAAGTTAATTGACTTGTTTATTTGATTATAATGGTGACTGAGCTTATTGATTCATTGCACTCTTATTTTATATAGTGTTTTTCCTTTTTTTTTTTTCAAATGACTTGAGGGAGTTATAATAAAGGTCTGAATCTGGGAATTAGGCCAATGTGGTCCAACTGTTCCAAGTGACTAACATAACATAGGTGTAGAACAAGTTGAGTTAGCAAATTTTGCAAATTCTGTTGCATTTTATGTAAATGCAGATGCAGTGTTTTGGTATCTTTTATTTAATGTTATTTGTTGCTTGTGAGATTGACAATTTCCACTTGATTTGATTCTTTCTTATTAGAAGGTTATTTTTTGTAGTATTTAAGAACTCATTAGTGTTAAGATAATGTCATTCCTTGTGGGTCCTCTATTTTGAGGAATTTAGTTTCTTCATCTATTTGTTTATTATTTATTTTTGTGGTGGTATGAATAGTCATTGTGTTCTTGCAGCAAAAGAAGAGGGAGATGGTTGCATCTGCATTTGGAGAGGATGAAACCGGTGGTCGTCAGACTCGCTTAACTGTGGATGACTTGAGATACCTGTTTATGGTGTGATGATAGAGTTTACTATATCTGGCAGCCATTTCGTTGCTAACTCAGAAGATGTGAAGGTTCTCAGCAGCCTAGATATATAGATAGATTCGTAGCTGTCTGCTGCTGCAGCTATATAATTGACAAAATTCAGCATTGGTAACTCCAGGAAATTGCGGTCTTCTTTAATTTTTTTTTTCCTGACAAGAAGATGTGCATAGATGGTGATGAAAATGACCCATTCTTTATCCATTTTTTTCTGTGGGTTTAACAGTTGTTCTTTTCCTTCTGTTACCGAACACATTGATAGGATATTGACTCTCAATAGTCTTACAGAAAGTAGAGATAAAAGAGTTTAATAGGTAAAACATACAGATAGCTATTTGTTTTTGATTCTCAATTTTTCCCAGTTGTAAATGATAGGGTTTTCCTTTTCCTGTTCTTTTTGTTTTTCACTTTTATGTCTTCGGTTTTGATTATATTGTTAGATTGTTTTCTTCATTATACAGAGGTTATGAAATTGTGGCTTTCTTGGGTAGTTTATTGTGCTGTTTTTCCCTCCTCATCCTCAATAAATGTATAGATGGAGTGCTCCAAATCTCTCTTTCCATCTAGCCATTATGGCGTGCATTGTTGTTATGTTGAGTTTTGTTGAATGTTGGCCTGGTGACAAATGGGGTTCCATGGTCTAGCGGTTAGGACGTTGGACTCTGAATCCAGTAACCCCATTCGAATCTGGTGCAACCTTTTTGAAGTTGTATTATTTTTACTTACTGCTATCATACTTCCAGACCTACGAGTTCTTTGTATCATAGCCATAAATAAATCAAATTTGGACAAATATTTGCAGAGGAAGGATCGATTGTGGCAGAACAATTGGGAGACAGACGTCTAACAAATCCAAATGGGATTCTTCTCCTTCTTCCGCTTAATCCTTGGCTAACTAAATCACTGCAGAGACGCCTCCTCACTCGGACGCGTCCGTAGTTCCCATTAGCACACTGGCACGTCTACTGCTTGCACGTTTGCTCTGATTCTTTTCTGTCTTACTGAGTCATGAGGCTCATGAGGGTGGTCAGTAGAGCCTGTGTATGTTTTTAGTGTCCCGGCGTTTATGACACTGCTTTATTGGATCGTTTTTGCTATAATAACGTCAGAAGAGAACTGGTTGCTTGCTCTGCTGTATTTGAAATCAGCCGAGGAAGTTTTATGCAAAATAAGGTGAGCAGGGACAAAATTCTCATCATTTTCCGCACAATACAAAACAGAAATTTGACAGGAAACACAATTACAGATACATATAAATTCACCATAGCCCAAAAAAAAAAATTAAAAATAAAAAACTAAAATCAATATGATTAGTTTTGGAATTGAACTCTCGAATGGAGCTGCTCTGACAGGAAACACAATTTAAGAACCAACACAACAATTCAAGAACCAACACAACAATTCAAGAACCAAAATCAAATGATCAGAAATCAAGAAGTTACCGGCTGATAACTTCCTTTACATCTATCATTCAACCAAGACAATATATCACTGCGAACAATTTCAATATTCTCATCAGTCTCACCAAACAGCAAAGAATGCATCATCCCATCATAAATCTTGATTGTTTTATCTTTGCTCTTTGCCTCTTCATACAAAGCTCTGCTCACATTTGGATCAGTAACAACATCAGCACTGCCATGTAATACAATAAAAGGAATGCTAATATCATATAATCTTTTACTCAAATAATCAGTCACTCTCAATAGCTCAACCACAGTACCCAATCTTGGTTTACCTTTATATCTCAATGGATTCATTTGTCCAATTTTCATTTTTTCCTCAACTTTGATAGACTTTGATAAAACATCTGCAGTTGGCACAATGGCTAAAGTTGGCAAGAATTTTGCAACAATTGATAAAACTTCAGGAATTGGCCATCTGGGTTTAATATTATCAGAGATTTTGCACATGGGTGCCACCAAGACTGCCCCATCAAAGCCATTAGGGTCTGCAAGATGAATCAGAAGACAAATAGCACCACCCATTGACTCACCGTACAAAAAGGACGGCAACCCTTGAAGCTGTGGATTTTGCTTTATCAAATTAAAGAAAGAAATGCAATCTTGAACAACAAGATCAACATTGGGTACATAAGCTTTGAGCCCTTGAGATCTGCCATGTCCTTCAATGTCAATTCCAAAGCATGCAAAACCCTTCTGGGCAAGAAAGACTGCTGTAGACTGAAAAGTCCAGCTGATGTCATTGCCATATCCATGGACCATACAGAGTATGCCACGAGGAGGGGAAGAGGAAGGTGGAAGCCAAGATCTGGTGAAGAGGGAGAGGCCTCTTGGTGAGGTGTACAGTGAATGGGATGCGTTGATTCCCTGTTGTTTGTAGTACTCTTCTTCTGAGGTTTTGCCCCAGTAGTGAAGTTCTGTTTCAGTCGAGAGATTTTCTTGGTTGCTCATTTTTTGGACAAAGAGAAATTGAGATAATGGAGATTTCTAAGTTACAGTAATTTTGTGGTTGATTGTTTGGCTGCTTGGCTAATTTGACTTTTCTTGTTGAGGCGGGCAGCTAAACTCCTTTTCCAACTCTGTTACCATTTAACATTTAATTTGTTGTCCGCTCCCCTTCACTACAAATCAAGGTTAGTGCCCTGATTCCCTTTGCCTCATGCTACTTTGCAAGTATGTCTTTAGTTGTGAACAGAATTATTCACATGGCGATGTTTTTCTGTTTGTGATATTTTTTTTTTAAATTCTTGTATAAATTTGCTTAAGGGTAATTACATCCATCGGTAATCTATAGGAAATTGATGGACATATGCCAAAAGATTCAATGTGCCAGTTTTGGTTGAAGCATAAAGGTATATGCTTTTCTCACAAAATATATGCTTGATCAATTTACACTATATCTATTGCGTTTGATTGAGGCTTTTTGTGTGCATATAAGCATAATTTAAAGTTGAATGTGATTCTTACATTTTTATTGAATTTTGAGGTTGTTGAATACTGTTCATAAATGGAGATGATTTCAATGTTTTCAGATGTCCTCAGTGTCAAGTTTTTTTCACTTTCCACTAAGTCATTCTGATGCAGAAAACCTATTGTTGATGCTGTGAAATTTTTTATGAAGTTAGACTTGAACCACAACAATATTAGGACCTACCACTGCCTCAGACTGCTATCTGCAGCCATGGTTATGAATCATAACACATAAAATCATTTATTTCCGTGCCCACATTCGTCAATGACAAGCAGGAAAAATAGAAGGAAGTCAATAAACATCTATATATCAGTAGAAAGTAGTCATCCATTGCATATACTCTCAAATATTGCAGAACTTTTTCTTTTTTTTTTTATAACTGGATTTTTGGTTCTGCTAGAAATATATGCAAGATGCGACATGTTATTGCCACACACCCTGTTCTCAACTTTTTGTAGTGCTCTTAGACCGGGGCACTTGTTGCAAAATTCAAATATTAGTGATTATTATTTCTGCACAACTAAGCCAGACCAACTCACGTCAAAATGATTGTCATAAGGTGGATCGATTTCATTAAATAGCAAGTTCCTGTTCATGCACATTTGCCTGGTCAAGTGCATGTTTTTTGCCTGCACTAATAAAGCCTTCTGCAGAGGGTTGGGCACTGCTTTACCAAAAACACAAACACAACTTTAAGGTCTTGCACATCTACTAAGCTGTGAACTTACTTAAGTCTTAATTTAAGTAACCCAACAGAACAGGTCCCTTGCAACAAGTGGTAGAAATAGAAATGCTTAGCAGTAAATTAAGTTGCTTACACAAGCTTAGACCAAAGTGATGCCCAATGACAAGTGTTCATGGAGTTGCTTGCAACAATAGAAGGGAAAAAGATAATCCAGAGGACAAAAGGAGCATGGAACTCAATGAAGAAATTCCACATGAAAGTCCCATTGAATTAAGTAGAGTAAGTTTAGTATTTATTCTAATAGGGCTCTAATCTCTCTCTTAGGAGACAAAATCAAATATAAATATTGCACTAGCAAATTGTAAGAGCTGCTTCAACTTTTTTTTTTTTTTGATGAAAGGGAATATTCAAATTGTAAGATGTTAACTTTTATTTATTTACTTATCAAAGTAATGATGCCAAAGTTTGGTAGGTCAAAACTAAGTAGCCAACACTTCTAAAAGTGCATTGCAAACTTTTGAAAAGCTTACAAGCAGAACGAATATGATTAGGCTCAAATATGGAAGAATTTAGATACACATTTAGTCCTAAAGGTTGGCTCCTTTGTAAAGCATATGAAGGTAGATAGGATACAACTATGTCAAGAATAGAGGGCTTCAAACAGTGATTTTTTTTTTTTTTTAATGGTAGAACTACTGAAAAACTTTCTAGTAGATCATTTAACCAGTACAATTTTTTTTTTTCCAAAAAAAAAAAAAAAACTGTAACTTTACATATTTAAACAGATCCAATTGGACCAAATTCATCTTCTTCTCATACACAACGTCCTCTTTTTCCTAAAATTTTTGGTTGTCATTGTGAAGTTAACGATTTTGTTGACCACCTAAAGGGTAAGGAAATCCAATATGTTTCCTCTTTACATCAACTCTTTCTGGTCATAGGCCCAGTCATCATTTCCTGCTACAAAGAAGCATGAATTGCAAGTATATCTAAATTTGCCAGAAGGGTCAATGTGGGACTTTGGACACAGTTTGTTCCGTATGTTATTTTGCCTTCTCATGCTCCAGAAGGGTCAATCAGTCACTCAGAACCAGGGGTAAGTCATTAAGATAAATGGCCTAAGCACTAATTAATTTTATAAGCTTTAATGCAACAATTTGCCAAATCTTTGACTGAGAAACTTAAAACTAATCAGTTATTGCTAGAATTGAAGTTAGGTTTCAGATAAATATAGGTGAATGGGTAAGCTTAAAATGCTAGGATAGGATCTTCCAGTGGTTTTGAGTCTTTTGACACATCATTTTTGTTTTTGAATGAGTAAAAGCTACACATGGGGTTTTCGTAGGGTTAGATGTAAATGATGAGCAATTGTCTTTTCCTATTCCCCTCTTAGAGGTCCTATGAGAATTTTTCTCATTTCAAGGATAGAGCAGAATTACTATAGTGGTTACTTTGTTGATTGAAATTGGAAAGTGAAAGTGGGCTGAATAATGGAGGCAGATCCCCAGGAGATAACGTGATAATGGATGGGTCTATCTCTTCTTACTTTTACCTCATTGACCTGACATGGAAGGAAATGCTATTTTATTCTGCATCATTTAGTTGTGTGAACTGATGAAAAGTGTATTTGTCTTACTGCTGCAGTAGGAACAGTGGGCTGGTTTTACCTGGCCTCTGCTACATTTTTCTTTTAGATGTAGGTCTTGGCTTCTGAGTGCAAATTCTACATCAGTTACACACATTTGCAGCAAACGGCATGTTTGTGGATGTGGCATTTCTCTGTTTGTTCTGCATGGCAATTAACTACTTAAGGATGTTTTGTAAATGAGATGTTGAATTTCTATGCTGGAGCTTTGTCATTAGCTTGATCATTCCTCATCCACTAAAGAGAAAAATTAGGAAAAAAAGGGGAGATGTGGAAGCTGGACATAATTTTAGAATTGTCCCTTATTAAAAAAAGCTACTGCTGAAGCTTTGAGAAAAACTTGTCATATATGCTAACGTGTCTCCTTGTGGTTCATATTGGTTTGGCCAACAATCAAATTGGAGCACCGGACCAGAAGTCACACTCACACATCACGTACACATGGGTGTTTTTAAGTCGATGTTGTGATGCATGTATTCTGTTATTTAAGAATAATCTAACACTATTTGCTATTGAGATTAGACAGATTGCACCTATCTCGCTTAGTGGCTTGTGACATAAACTAAAAAAAATTAATTAACTTATACTAAGTTTGCTGTGTGAATGCGTAACATCCATTGGCCAATTTAGAGCTTGTTCTGTTTTTATGTGGTGTTTGAAGTTGATATACCAAATCTCTTGCTGGTTGCCATTTCTTGGTGCCAAAGAGATGATGGGTATATTGTAGTAGATAATAAAATAGTGTTGGATAATAATTTTCTGATATCTTAGGTGCAATAGAAAGAGCTTGGATTATTCTCGTTCAATATAGTCTTATGGTTGTAGGTATGAGATCATACTGTATGACAACTTTATTCCTAAAAGTGTCACTCTTCCTAAACAAAGATTATGCCAATTCTTTGTATCCAATTGAAGATTGACTAGCATCATCACTAGCTACAGATAAAATAGGAAATGAGAATAGGATTGTTATTTAATGTCTTAGATTTGGTTAACAATCATATTCTCATTTCATTTCATAAATAAAAGTTATTTATGAACATAAAGAGAAATTTGATGGAAGAATAGTATCTTTTCAAGCATATATATATATATATATAGATATATTGTGGTGTTGATGATAAAAGATGTAAGTATATCTTTGAATTGAAAATAGGGAGAAATATGCAAATAAACAATGAAATGAATATCTAAGAGATGATTTCCATCTCATTATTCAACTAAATAAAGTTGGAATCCAGGTCATTGTTCAACAACCAACTTAGTTATTCCCTTCATACCTTTCACCACCAAGAGTTCATCATCAGATTCAAGAGTCATAGATGACAAGGTTCGCCACAAAACTCCATCTTTCAACTTTGTGATAATTAGATTCTTCAAAATAGTTGCCTTTTTGTCTATTTTAGAGGTACCACCAATTTAGAATAGGAATATATGCCACTGTCTTTTCCACTTTGGCACTTTCCTGACATGATTACTGACGAGCTAGAACATGGTCAATCTGAACAAGGCTATCCCCACGTGCTGTAACTTCATTTATCCTTTTTCATAATCATCAAAGTTGACATCCAGTACTGTTTTGTTGACTCTTTAACAGTACTCTAACATTCAAAAAGATGCCATGATTCTCAATTTAGGATAGTGACGATATGCCCCTTGGTTTATTTAGTATTCTGAGATTTTCCCACCGGGTAATGCTTTGTAGAAACCTGTCACTTCTGGATAAGCTTTAGAGCAATTAGCAGCATTATTTTTAGTTACAGATGACTCTCAATTATCAACATTATTTTTAGCAGATGACTCTTAACTGGATTTTCCTTGATTCTTCCGTTGTGGAATTTCCTCATTTTTTAAATTATCATACATTCCAATCACCAACTCATTCATGATTTTCTTGTTGCCTATCTTATTCATTCAGTTTTTTTCTTTCTTTAATGCTTTTAAGTGTACTTGCTTTAGTTTCTTGCATCTTGGGTTATCCTGGTTATGATATATAAGAATCATTTAAACGACAAATTATTGAGAAAATGGATAGCATTTAGTGCTTGCCTATTGATAACCATGATATGCTGTAAGTGTATTAGCAGCATAACTGCTGAGAAGATCATAGATGAGAATCCCAGAATAGAGACAACAGCTGAGGATTTTGTCGTCATTATTTTGCCAGTTTCTTGCAATGTGCAGAGACAAGTAATTTACTGAACTTTCCAAACTTTTCATGTATAGGTGCTCATTGATGAATACTCTATTTAACTTTTCAAGTTTCTTTATTTTATAAACAGCTTTTCAAAGTTCATTCAGGAAGCAAAAGACAAATAGTTATCTTTTGAAATCACAATTAGAGCACCTTTAGACCATTAATACAATTAAATAAGACTGAGAGATAGAATATACGATGAAAGTAAGATAAAATAAGTGAGGAACACAAAAAATCATAGTTTATATCAAATCAAAAAATCTTTGCATATTTTATAAATTCTCACCCTTATCTTGTAATTTACTTCTTGTCATGATTTTTCTGTTGATAAATTTTTACAGCAAAAATTCTTAAACCACAGAAAAAATGTGGAAAAAAAGGAACTTTGACCAGTTTTTCTAAACTATAGCAGCACATTAGTTAATTACTCAAGAACATGCCTATCTACTGCTACTGCTTCTAAGTAGTGATGTAATCTTTAGTTGATGATTCTAAAAATAATTTGATATGATTTTGTTCAAAATTTCACTTTCATGACATAGTGCTCTATCAAGTCACACATCAAATGGAAGCTCCACTGAGCCATGGCCCATGCTCATGCAAGAATGCTCTGGAAGTTGTCTAAAAATCCATGTCAGATAATGTAAGGTTGCACACCTAATAAAAATCACCATGCCATGTAGGACTGCCCTTATTTTCTTTTTTTCAAAATATTCTATGCCTGTAAAGTACTCCCAAAGAGATATAAATAGATATGCAAGTTCTTCTATTGTCATTCGGTTCTCTAGAAGCCATTTCCAAGTTAGTTCTTTGTTTGCAATATGGACTTGGTATATATGACAACACTGTTCCTTGCCTTGGTTCTTGTTGTTGTGATGCTCGTGGAGCCTGTCGTTAGTGTTAGGCACTCTCCATTCATTGATGACAAGCGATGGAACTCACTGGACAATAACCATCTTGTAACTAACTTGCCTGGGCAACCAGATGTGAGCTTTAGGCATTATGCTGGTTATGTTACAGTGAATGAAAAGAATGGAAGGGCACTCTTTTATTGGTTCTATGAGGCCACCAGTAACTCGGATGAAAAACCACTTGTTCTGTGGCTCAATGGAGGTAAGCACATCAACACAGTATTCTACTCTTTCTACTTCTTACCTCCTGGCAGAAATATCCTGATGGATGATTACTGCTGGCATTACTATAAACATATGCCATTTAAATTGTTGTTTCTGAATAACTAGGAAGATAAAGGTGAAGAAAAAAAGTGAACCTTTATTTTACCCATTTCTGCATCCTGTTCTGGTGACGTAGCTATATTGGCTGGTCTTCTGCTAGAAGGAAATAGTGAACGTTGGATCTAGTTTTGAGACCGGCTGCAATATTTAGTGGAGGAAAATTTATCCAGATATTATCTAGGCGTATAGATTTCAATGCTAATCTTTTGACCAAATATATTAATTCACATGTGCTGTTGGAGACTACAGGTTATATTTTTTTCAATGTTTTCATGTTGCTTGGCCCTTGGACAGAACCCCACACCACATTAACAATCTTCTGTTGGTAAACAGTTGCCTAAAATTCCCTACAAGGGATATAAATTAACATTTTTTGTCAAAAAAATCAGAGTGGTGCATTCTTATTTTCTTCGTTTTTCAACTCATCATGACAGAGTTTCTTTTTCAGTCACTCACTCTTCTTATGGTTTTTATTCTATGTTCTCAAATAAGGTGACAAGACAAGATTCTTCATCTTTCAGGTCCTGGATGCTCTTCTGTGGGATATGGAGCAACACAAGAGATAGGCCCTTTCCTAGTGGACAATGATGGGCATGGACTTAAATATAATCCCTACTCATGGAATAGAGGTATATGGGGTCCCACAGTTTTGAGCACACTATCCAATACTTTTCAATAATTTATGACATATGCTATTGTGGAAGGACTTGCATAATGTTCCATAATAATAATAATTATTATTACAAATACAACTCAAAATTCTTTATTTCAATGATGACACAGAGGCCAACATGTTATTCTTGGAATCTCCCGTTGGAGTTGGTTTTTCACACTCGAACACAACAAGTGATTACAATGCTTTGGGAGACGACTTTACTGGTTAGTCACATGCTAACAGTGAATTTTCTATGCATATATTCTAATAACTTTCACCATGTCTGGATCTGATAATTACTACTTCTGTTGTTCACACCTGTTTTGTTTCTTTGCATTCATTTGGTTCGGACTATCTTACAATGAATAGAAAATTCTGAAACTAATTACTTCATATATCTCTTTTGTTTAGCAAATGATGCTTATACTTTCCTGCATAAGTGGTTTCTCAACTTTCCATCATACAGAATGAGGGCCTTTTATATTGCAGGAGAGAGCTATGCAGGTATATATTTCACCACTGCAACCGTTTTCTGCACTGTACCAGTCTTGTTTTCGATCTCATGTAATAGCGACGTTGCTTCTTCTTCTTCTTCTTTTTTTAATTATTATTTTTAATTTTTTAAAACATGAATTTATAGGAAAATATGTTCCAGAACTTGCTGAGCTGATACATGACAAGAACAAAGATCCTTTGCTTCAGATTGATCTCAGGGGTATTTTGGTATGATCCTTTACATAAATTAGTTCGACACATTTCCTGATTAAATTCGTCTAAGAAACTGCTTTTAAACGTTACAGATGGGTAATCCTGAAACGAGTGATGCTGAGGACTGGGCTGGCATGGTAGATTATGCTTGGAGCCATGCTATCATATCAGATGAAACTCACAGGATAATTGGAAAAAGCTGCAATTTCAATAGTACTGATACATGGAGTAACGATGACTGTAATCAATCTGTTGATGAATTATTTAGACAGTATAAGGAGATAGATATTTACAGCATCTACACATCCGTTTGTATTGGTGATTCAGCAAGTTCTGATGACAAATCTATGCAAGTAAAGTTCATGCGGAAATCAACAATGGTAATTACCATTTTCTGGATCTAAGAAGATGATCATTTAAAACACTTAGATTTACACAATGTGAGTGTCTGTTGTATACATTTAACATGACAGAAAGATATCCTTTTGTCAGATGCCAAGGATCATGGGCGGTTATGATCCATGCCTGGATGAATATGCAAGAGCCTTCTACAATAGACCTGACGTTCAAAAGGCCCTCCATGTCAGCGATGGTCGCCAGCTCAAGAACTGGAGCATTTGCAAGTAATTAAAGCTCTGCCCTCTCTGCTTCTTTGCAATAGCTGTAGTGCTAAACAGTCTACCAGGAATTATATTGATTAAATTCACTGGTCCATGGTAGAATTTTATCAACATTATGTTGAATTCATGCATTGATCTGAACTGTTTGTTATTCTAACTTGGATTCAGTGAAAAGATATTTAATGAGTGGTCAGATTCAAAGCAATCTGTTCTTCCTATATACAAGAAGTTGATTTCAGCTAGGCTTAGAATATGGGTCTACAGGTTTGTGTTCCCTGCCTTGACAAATTTTGATGGAATCTGCATTACCTCATTTTTGTGTTCTTGGAAACTAAAAAAATTGAATTTATCCTGTATTAACCTCATGAGGTCATATCTTTTTTGGTGTTTCAGTGGAGATACAGATGGAAGAGTTCCTGTACTATCCACAAGATACAGCTTAGGTGCTCTGGGGCTGCCTATCACTAAGCCCTGGAGGCCCTGGTACCACCAAAAGCAGGTAATTAAGAACTGAACTAAACCTTGTTTAATTAGTTCTTAGTTGATAATCTTTTTAGAGTCTTTGTTAAATTTTTCTCATTCTTGCTATCCATCAGCTACAGCTAATCAAGGCAGACTAATCACCTGCTTTTTATTATCAGGTTAGTGGTTGGTTTCAAGAATATGATGGTCTTATGTTCGCAACATTTAGAGGAGCTGGGCATGCTGTGCCTATCTTCAAACCAAGTGAATCACTAGCATTCTTCTCAGCCTTTCTTCAAGGGGAATCTCCTCCTTCCGCCCGATAACTCATCGATGCTAAATAATGAATTGGCTGCCTTGTTCGCCAGAGATTTTGCTCTGAGTAAACTAGGTTGCTGTAAGTAGCAGAAAACAGTCAAAAAATAGTGAAAAATGTTATAAGAAAAAAGAAAGTAACAAGGTAATGCCAATTATTGTTGTTACTAGACCACAAGATAAGCAAGGAACTTTTTATCTTCTCTCTTTTTGTGTCCATTTTGTTGCTTGTCTGCATGGAGATGGAGAATAATTATATTTTGGACCTTGTCTTCAAGAACAAGAACAAGAACAAAACAAATGGATGAGTACCCAGTTTTCAAATAACAAAGCAGCATATGCATATAAAAATAGAAGCTCTTTTAGATTTTGTGATCTAACTTTTTTGTTCTTACATCGATCCATAATCAATCAACACATCTCAACTATCTTGGCTTCAAACACCAAGAATTCTTAACTAAGCAGATAAGACGACCTGTAAATTTTAACTAATGGCATGTTACAGGCATGTAATCTGATGGTTATTTTTCATATATACTACGATTTAATCGCCGAAGTTTAAGTAGTCTGGTGACAAAAGATTCGGTTTATAATATTAAAAGATCATAAATTTAATTCATGCGTTCATCCTTTATTCCGAATAAGAAAAAAAAAAAGGTAAGGAAACAATTAGATGGACATGAGGATGTTGTAACTGACTTGCCTGGCCAGCCTGCTACAGATTTCGAGCATTATTATGAGGCACTTGTAAATGGTTACCACCCGCCAATGAGACTAGACCAATTGATTAAAGACGAAGGCCCTAAAACCTTTTAGTTTTAAGTTCAATCTTTAGCAACATCAGAATTAAATTCTCTTTTTCCGCTTACACTAACAGCCATTACTTCGTAAAATGTTAACAAATAATACTGTTTAAATAAAAAAAGGTTACCACCGAGGTAAAACCTTCAGTTTTATGGCGTAATGGGGGCAGTGGATATGGTTAACTTGCACTAACGTTTTTCAAAAAATTAGCATAGTCCTGGGTGGGTGGTTACGTATCACATTAGTCTTACAGTGCATAAGATATAACAGGAAATAGGCACATGTCTGCGTATTGGCAGTCCACAACCTACAATTAAATACACTTTATGTGAATAAACAATTTGCTCCTGAAAAATATATTATTCTAATTCTCATGCTTAATTTTTTTCTTCTTTTTTTAATCCATACCAATTTATCCCAACGAAATGCCTTCCAATTAATAAATGTTTCTTATTAATCTGTGTTTTTTTATACAAATGTTCTCTAATAAGGTGACACCATGCTCGTTTGTCAGGTCCTCGATGTTCTTCTATGTTTTATGGAGCACCAACAAAAGAGATAGGCCCATCCACGGTGACTAAAGATGAACAACAACTTACGACATTATCCATTGTCTCGGACTTCAAAATAAAATATTTATATGGTTTCACTTGTGTATATGTAGTCCTCCATTACAATAGTACTAAAATATTTTTAAGTTCTTTATTTTTTTAATATGATGTTGTTGATATGTAGTAGTTACAAAGATTTAAATTAATTTAAAGCTGGATAAATTTATAAGAGAAATAAAAATTTTTTAATGTCTAATTTCTTCATTTATATATATATAAAAGATTTGAATTCAAAACTTTTTTTTAAAAAAAAATCTAAACTTTTACTATTTGAATGATTTTAACTTCTTGATTTCCTAGTGCTTGAATGCTACAAATACTTGTAGTTGCTAGCATTTACTATCAACCTATTTGTTAGCTATTGATGCTTATGCTTTCCTGCACAAGTGGTATATCAGGTTTCCAAAGTAAAGAAGTCAGGCATTTTATATTGCAAATTTCATATGCTAATCCCTTATATTTTATTAGGATTCCATTTTCTTAATAGGGTCTACTGAAATAAAAAATCTAAATGTTTGTGTTATTTTATAATTCTATTCTAATTTTTTAATTTTAACAAAAATATTCCAATTTCATTAATTTTTGACCATTTTAGCACAAATAAACATTTTGTTAAAATCAAACAAAAGGCGCTAACCTGACATTCATAAAATGTCAATTTTATTTTTTATATTGTAAAATCTATAAAGGTTTATTAACATATAAAATTCAAATGTTTGTAACTTTTGATAGTTTTATCCCATTTTTAATTAAAAAAAATCAATTTAAAATCATTTGATCAAAATTAAATAACAGGTGTTGATATGATAATTAAAAAACTAAATTTACATATTATTGACTTTTATAAATTGATTATTATTGTAATAATCAATTTATATTTTGAAACTAGATATTATAACTACTTTCAAATATATAATTATGAAACAATTAAATATTTTAAATTATCTAATATGTTAATTTTTATATTAAAAATTTCAATTTTAAAATTATTATAATGAAAATTATTTATCAATTTAACAATCTCTTAATATTAAATTAAATTCTTTTTTAAATAAATAATTATTTATCTTAATAAATTGGCTAAATTAAAATATTTAATCAAATTTTAAAAGTTGGAATAAAAATGTCAAAATTTTTGAACGTTTTAGATTTTTTATACCAATAAAATATCATAGATTTAGAAAATAAAAAATAGTAAATTTGAGATTTTATAAGATACTGTAGGTGGCGGGGTTTAGCACGCGCCCAAGTATTTGACGACTACAGTATTGTGTGGGCTCGAAGCCCACTTGAAAATATGATATAGGTCTTGGGCTTATTCGGAGATGAAGTCGCCATCTGGATAAAAGCCATGACACACTGTATAGCAACTGGATCCCACGGAAGTTCCTAGAAGTCGTCATCAGATATCGGGTTCGGAAACTGGGTATGTGCATTTGAATGCTCACCCAACCTTGTGGTTGGCCTCCATTTGTGTTTTGTATTTTATTACCATTTAATTATTTAATCATTTCCTCGTTTACATTCAAAGTTGAACTTGCCTTCATTTGCTTTCCAAATTTTATAATTAAATCCAAGTTTGCATATTAATCCAATTTCATGATTTTGAGTCCCATTGCTCAATAAAAATAAAATAAATAATAATTTACAACCATACATTCAAATCAAATGGGGAAGAGGATTAAGGATTACAATATTTTTAGGCAAAATAATAGAATAATATACAGAAAATAAACCAAACATATACTAAAAGTAAACCGATAACAAACATAAGCACAATGATATAAAAAGGGGAGCTAACGAAGGCGACTACTTAATGATGAAAATCATCAAGTAATTCTTGCAATAAACACATAGTTAGTCCTTCTTTCAAAACACGAAATCAGGTGACACAATACTTACAAAGAAATGTTCCAAAAAAGGGCTTGCATATTACAGACTAAATAAATCATTGAATAATCTAAGTGAACATCATTATGCAATGAAAAACTATGCTTGGAGTCAGAAAGAACATGTTAAGTAAACATCACGACAAGCATTAAAAGAAAAAGCAAAACTGGAGGTGGGCTATCCTGTTAATGTGGCGATCGCCTCTATCCTGTTAATGTGGCGATCACCTCATTGGCAAGAGGCGACGCCTCTATGATGAGGTGTCGCCTCATCAACAGACCTCCTTGATAATTTTAAGGTAAAGAAACATATAAAGTGTATAAACAAAAAAGACAAACTCCTTGGAGGCCTCACAGAGGCGATCGCTTCATTGACAAGAGGCGACGCTTGATTAACAGGCTGATTTCAACTCTCAAAATGATTAGACTCCTACTTTAAGCAAACGAAACATGCATAAATACATTCAACAAGCACCAAATCACAATTACATGCAAAAGTCTTCGAGGGTCACATCAATGAAATGAGGTATCAAGCAAAGTAAACTAAAAATATACCTAGAATATACTAATGACTTAGTTAGCACAAGCAAGAAGACACAAAATGATGAACATGTTGAGTTTAAGTGCAAGTTTTTACCAAAATGAGAGGCCCTCAAAGATGTATCCTTGATTATAATCTTCATTAAGATGTGATTTCTACCTTGACACAAGCTTCCTCTTTCTTCTCCTAAGAAATGTGGACTTCCTTTAGCTTGGATTTACCTTTCCTTTCAGGACGTTTTTTTTTGCTTTTTCTTCCTTTTTTTTTTTCAGAGCTCCCTTCCTTTTCTTTTCTTTTTTTAATAATGGTCTCTCTCCCTCTGGTTTTTTCTCCCCCTTTTTTCTCTCTCTCTTTCCTTTTATTCCTTATCTTTCCCATGCCCTTAAGCCCTCTAGCTTATCATGAGCCTCCATAGTCTTTTTCTCTTCCCTAAAAATCTCTTCCTCACGCGAACTCAGGTTTGGGGTGTAGAGCCCACACCACTTGGCCACCATGATTGTAGCTGTGTTAAATGTAGCTGCAAGTCGTCTGCCATAGAGGTGGTGCCTCTTCGATGAGGTGATCGCCTCATTGGCAATTGCCAAAGAGGTGATTGCCTCATTGCACTGAGGCGACGCCCCTTAACCCGGGCCTGTGTTGGGCCAAGCGGGCTTGGGCCGATTCTAGATAATTGGGCTAATTCTTGGGCTTTAGGTTTTTAAGTCCATTTTCCATTAGAGATTCAAGTTTCATTCTTATGTCTAAGCTTCACATTCTCATTATTGGGCTTGACAATGGGCTAGTCAAACCGAGCGCCCTTAATTTATCCCCTAACACGGGCTGATCGAATTGAGTGTCTACAGTTTACCCCTTGATTTTTTAAAAAATCAAATGCATGTAATGACCATTTTTTAAAAAATCACATGCACAACAACAAATAAACATTAAGATAAGCAACATACCTGACTCTTGGGTTTCACTCGAGAGATGAATCCTTCAACTCTGAAATGTGACCATGATCCTTGAGTTTTCCTGGCCCAATCAGCCACTCATTAATATTTGATAAAGGTATTTAAAGACTGTTAACCTCGGGTTTTCCTAGCTTGATTATTGTTTTACTGGGGACCTAGACTTATGGGTTTTTCTGGACCAATCATCAGTCACCTGAAACATGATTCTTAGGTTTTCCTGGCCCAAACCATCACCACACCTAAAACATGATTCACAGGTTTTCCTGGCCCTATCATCACTATAATGAAACTTGATTCTCGAGTTTTCCTGGCCTGATCATCACTTAACCTTGAATTTAGTTCTCGAGTTTTCCTGTCTTGATCACCATTGGAGATGTGGTTTTCGAATTTTCCTGGTCCAATTATCACTTCTCCAGGGATGTAGACTTCTGAGTTTTCCTAGCTCATCCGTCGTTTTCTCTTGACTTCGGGGATACTACCCGAAAAGTCATCTCGATCTTTGAGCTTCGGGGATTCATACCCGAATAGCCCTTCCTTTGAGCTCCAAGGATTCAAACCCGAACAGCCTTATTTTTGAGCCTCAAGGATTCAAACCTGAACAACCTTATCTTTGAGCCTTGGGGATTCAAACCCGAATAGCCCTGTCTTTGAGCTTCGGGGATTCAAACCCAAACAGCCATGTCTTTCTCTAGCGTGGGTTTTCCTGGCCCACTCTTCTTGAAACTTTATTTAGACAACCTCTATCCCTGAATTTCATCTTCTTAGCATATGATAATAACCCTCAGCCTTTTTTTTTTTAAAAATCATAAACTTCTATCCACTATAAAAAGTAACCTCTCTTTTATCTTCCTCCCCTTTCGCTTTTGTAACTTTTCTTTTTTCTTCTCTTTTTTTTCTTTTCTTGCACTCTCTGCACTCTCTGTACTTATCTTCTTTTCAAAGATAATGGAGAATGAGAGAACACCTCCTGCGTCTGAGTGGGATCACATCCCACCTTTTGTTAGTGCTGCTAGGAGTATGGGACTGACACGAGGGGGCTCGATTCCCTTCCTGGCAGATTTAGGGTCCTATATCTATTTATCTGCATCTGGAGAGGTTTGTACCCCAAATTTTCATATAAAATCGTATTGGGTCAGTGATTATTCTTGCACATATATCATTCTAGAACATTATTTGATTAAATAATAATTAATTTTTCCATTTTAATTGCCAAAAATTGAGAACCATCATTGTCTGAGTTTCGCAGAGGTGATCGCCTCTTTGATGAGGCGATCATCTTCTTGCGAAGAGGCGACAACCATTCTTGTTGATTGAAAGGCTATTGCCTTTTCAAAGAGGCGATCGCCTCTGTGATGAGGCGATCGCCTCTGTGATGAGGCTATCGCTTCATCAACAGGGCGACCTACGTTATTACGTGCTTGTTTATTCTGAACTTCTCTATGACAACATGATGCATAAATTTCACTTCCCCATTTCTTTGCTTGTAGCATGACACTTAGACATTTAAGGACGCTGGGAATTTCCATGGAGCCCAAGTTTTTTACGGCGAGCTGACTGATGACTAGAGGGATTGGATTCAAAAGACTAGATTTGAGGATTACGTACTCTCACTTCTTTTTGAGCAGGGATGCACAGATTATTAGCCACTGCATGCTTTAATGGAGAGGTGGTTCAACACGAATCACACTTTCCATCTCCCATTCGGTGAGCTTACCCTGGACCTAGTGTCATTTGTTGCCATCACAGGGATTGCTTACACTGGAGACCTCATCCCTTTTGATGCGAGCCTACACCAGCTGTCTCAAGACAAGGCTGCGTATATCAAGTGACTTTTGGGCATGACTCCCGACATGAAGTGGACTCATACCCTCAAGCTAGACTCGATCAGGAGTTTCTACACTCGAGAGCGAGCTGTGGCAATGATCACCCCTCGCGAGGTTGATCAGGTGGTGAGGGCCTTCTTGCTCTATTTGCTTGGTACTACCTTCTTTGCTGACACCGCTAGCTCCATCGACTTGATGTTCTTGCCGGCTCTTCGAGACCTCGATTAGGTACATGAGTTCAATTGGGGTAGTTGCGCTCTGGCATATTTGTACCAAAGCACGGATGAGGTGGTTTAAGGGGCCATGAGGTTTTGCGGCTTCTGGCATGTTGTTTTGGTAAGTCATGATCCTCCCTTTCCTTATCTTATTTTAACCTCTGCTTGTTTATATTAGTTACTTAGCCTCCCCCTTTCCTTTTTTTTTTTTTTTAGGTCTGGGCTTTGGAGCTAGAGCTGCTTGTGGGCATGACACGAGTGGGGGATCACTTCTGGGCCCTCGGTAGATGGGGTGTTAGTCGTGTCATAAAGAGGCACCTCGCACGAGTTCATATCCATAGATAGCACCTGAACTCTTTGACACAAGACACGGTACCTACAAAGCACAATCCTTCTCATTAGTGAATTATACATATTCAATTTACTTACTTGTTGACATCTTCACTTTTGCAGATCTGGAACGACTTGTGGGGGCTTAAGGATAGTTGGACCATTGAGATGACTCGCTCCAGGCCCTTAGCCCGGAAGAGAGTACTCCTCTACGGTCCTGGATATTGATCTTGGTATCTGGGCGAGCTAGTCTTAAACTGGAGGGGAGGCGCTAGGGCAAGACGAGTTCTTAGGTCTCCTCTCAATAACATGCTTTGGGCTTATGAGCTAGAGGGCGACAACCTTGCCCAGGCTGTTGTAGGCTCACCAGTTGTAGATCACACGGTTCATGTGAAGAGCCGATATATGGAGTTCGTTCAAACCCACCTTCTATTGATTATTCCTTTCCATGTCGCTTCTACCTCTCAGTTATATCCCTATCAGCTTTCCTCACCTTGAGAATTGATTGCGTTCTTACATGTTTCTCCTGTCTTGCCTTCAGGCTGCATCCGCTAGGCCTGTGGCCCTGGTTAGATCCTGAGTGTGAGAGAGAGAGCCTCTGAGGCGACGACTGGATCTAGGCAGGGAGGAGACTTCTGCGGCTAGCGAGCAGGTCAGGCCGACCACTGCCCCTAGTCCTGAGTAAGTCCTAGGCAGCTTCATTTATGTCCCTGACCCTTTAGCCCGATGTTGGGTTCCTCTTGGAGAGTTGTCCCGTCAGTTCCTGACCCTAGACGAGGACCTGACTCCTGCATGCACCCCTGGTGGTGCTACTTATGTAAGCTTTTTTCTTGACTTGCTTTCATTATAATTCTTAAACCAACCGTTAGTTTTAACATTCATTTCTATAATGCAGATTCCTCATTTACATTTAAAGTTGTACTTGCCTTCATTTGCTTTCCAAATTTTATAGTTAAGTCCAAGTTTGCACATTAATCCAATTTCATGCTTTTGAGTCCCATTGCTCAATAAAAATAAAATAAATAATAATTTACAACCATACATTCGAATCAAATGGGGAAGGGGATTAAGGATTACAATGCTTTTAGGCAAAATAATAGAATAATATACAAAAAATAAACTAAACATATACTAAAAGTAAACTGATAACAAACATAAGCACAATGATATAAAAGGAGGAGCTAACGAAGGCGACTACTTAATGATGAAAATCATGAAGTAATTCCTGCAATAAACACGTGGTTAGTTTCTTCTTTCAAAACACGAAATCAGGTGACGCAATACTTACAAAGAAATGTTCTAAAAAAGGGCTTGCATATTACAGACTAAAGAAATCATCGAATAATCTAAGTGAACATCATCATGCAATGAAATACTATGCTTGGAGTCAGAAAGAACATGTTAAGAAGCATCAAAAGAAAAAGCAAAACTGGAGGTGAGCCATCCTGTCAATATGACGATCGCCTCATTGATGAGGTGATTGCCTTATTGGCAAGAGGCGACACCTTTGTGATGATGCGTCGCCTCATTAATAGACCTCCATGATAATTTTAAGTCAAAGAAACATATAAAGCGTATAAACAAAGAAGATAAACTCCTTGGAGGCATGTCAATGTGGAGATCGCCTTATCACAGAGGCGATCGCCTCATTGACAAGAGGCGACACCTCTTGATCAATAGGTTGATTTCGACTCTCAAAACAATTAGACTCCTACTTTAAGCAAACGAAACATGCATAAATACATTCAACAAGCACCAAATCATAATTACATGTAAAATTCTTCGAGGGTCACATCAATGAAATGAGGTATCAAGCAAAGTAAACTAAAAATATACCTAGAATATACTAATGACTTAGTTAGCACAAGCAAGAAGACATAAAATGATGAACATGTTGAGTTTAAGTGCAAGTTTTTATCAAAATGAGAGGCCCTTAGAGATGTATTCTTGATTATAATCTTTACTTAGATATGATTTCTACCTTGACATAAGCTTCCTCCTTCTTCTTATAAGAAATATGGACTTCCTTTAGCTTGGATCTACCCTTCCTTTCAGGACATTTTTTTGCTTTTTCTTCCTTTTTTTTCAGAGCTCCCTTCATTTTCTTTTCTTTTTTCAATAATGGTCTCTCTCCCTTTGGTTTTTTCTCTTTTTTTCCCTTTTATTCCCTACCTTACCCATGCCCTTAAGCCCTTTAGCTCATCATGAACCTTTATAACCTTTTTCTCTTCCCAAAAAATCTCTTCCTCACGTGAACTCAGGTCTAGGGTGTGGGGCCCACACCACTTGGCCACCATGATTGCAGTTGCATTAAATGCAGCTGCAAGTGGTCTGCCACAGAGGCGGCGCCTCTTCAATGAGGCAATTGCCTCATTGCACTGAAGTGATGCCCCTTTGGCCCGGGCCAGTGTTGGGCCAGGTGGGCTTGGGCCAATTCTAGACAATTGGGCTAATTCTTAGGCTTTAGGTTTTTAATTCCATTTTCTATTAGAGATTCAGGTTTCATTCTCATGTCCAAACTTCACATTCTCATAATTGGACTTGACAAGGGGCTAGTCAAACCGAGCGCCTTTAATTCATCCCCTAACAAAGGCTGACCGAATCGGGTGTTTACAGATACCATCTTAGCATTTTTATTCAATTTTGACAAAAAAAAAACTATATGTACTAAAATTGCCAAACATTTGTTAAATTAGAACACTTTTATCAAAATTAAAAAGTTGAAATAAAATTGTAAAAAGTTATAAATATTTGAATTTTTTTATACTAATAGGCATTTTAAAAGCACATATATGTACACTTTTTATCATTTTATTACAAAACAATAATCATAAAAAAATTTCATTTATGATGTTAAAAAAATTAAAATACATAAAATTTGCTATTTAGAATGGCGGAAAAGAAAAGTAACTCATAATTTTAACAAATGAATTTTTTATTTTTTATTTAAGATGTGAACAGCTTTTTAAAACGTCAAAATAAAATGAGTGTGGAAGTGGCTAATGTTCAAGGCAACGGGAAAAAAAAAGTCTACCTCTCTAAAACAATTAGGCAGCAATAGGCCACGCATGAAGATCATCGCTAATGTCTATGACAACCGTCACTAAATATTTAAAGAGACGAGTAAGTTTTGTCGCTATTGTTTAAGCATTCGTTGCTAGAAATATAGGCGATGATAGAAAGAACATCGATAATGCCTGAGATAACCGTTACTGTCGCTAATGATGAACAATTCAACAAACATATAGCGACAAAAATTGTCTGGGACGATTTTCGGATCCTTACTAATCTTTATGTCTTCATTACCAAAAATGGCAACAACATCTTATCTCCGTTGCGAAACATAGCCATTTTTCGTCGCTAAATGTGCAGCTACAATAAAGTTATTTTCTTTTTTGTCTGAATATGTCACTTTTTTTCCAGTAGGATTAAGCAATTAAATGCCAAAATATATCATTTCTAATTACAACAAAAGCAAAGTATAGTAAATTACAACAAACTGAAATTTTATGATCATAGTAAAAATTAATCTAAATTTCGATCACCATTTAGATTAATTTTTTCAACCTAGCTATATATATATATATATCTTACAAGTGCCGGTCACTTTTATTCTAAGATTACTAAAAGTCACTCAATAACATTAATTTCTGTAAGTACTTGTGTGCAGTTACTTATACGAAACATAGTTTTAAGTTTAATGGCATAGGCATAGCCATGGATGGATTTGTTGTTCGAGGCCAGATATTACGCTTCGAAACATGCTTAATGCTGTAGTTCTTGATGCGTTGATCATATGTAGCAACTGTTTGATATCTCTTTGGTGATCTTGAACGCTGAGGTGCTGGAGGCATCAATGGTGGACTTGGTGTTTCAGCAGGAAGCTTTGATGGCTTTGGTGGACCTACTTGAAGAGGAAGATATATTGCCTTTTGAATGTCTTGAAGCAATTCGGTGCTGGTGTCATATCTGTTGCTACAATCAAAGAACATTTGAAACACTTTCAAACATGATAAATGTAGATGCCTGCATTCTTTTGGTAATTCATTAAAGCCATCCATTAGAGCTTGCTCAACGAACTCTCTCTTCTTTTCGTCGACTATTGCTTTCACATAAGCTATTGAATCTTCAATGTTTGCTTCTGGATTCTCTTTCAAGTGGAGCAGCACAAAGTTTGTTTTTCCTTCTTTCTGTTCCTTCTGCAATCAATTGAACAACTTATCAATAAAATTTTCATGACTCCAGAGCTGTGAGTTTACGAGTTCAAATTCCGGTCAGACCTAATTATCCGAAAAAGAAAGAAAAGGTGTTAAATAATTTACCTCATAACTCTGCATATCATTCAACAGACGAGGGATAATCATAATAAGTTTAGTGATGGTTTCATGTTGGGTTGGCTTGAGTTCGTATTTTGATCTCAAGAAGCATAAACTTGGAAGAACCAGAGTGTGGGTAGCAATAGATATCATGCCAGTCTTAAGGTATTCTTCTGCTGATGGTATGAATCCACTTTTGCTCCACTTAGCTTCGGTGAACCATGACTTGAATGTTTCGTACCACTTTCATATACAGCAAACAAGAAATTTTTAATTCCAAAGTGGACAGGGAAGACGAGAACTGGATTGGTTAATCAATAAAATTTTTTTTATGAAAGCTTACTATATATCGAAGATGGTTTGTTATATCATTGCTTCCATGTTCTTCGAGGTATTTTGCTGACATTTCCCTCACAAGATCATCAAGAACATCGAAGATAGTTCTACTATGCCCATTCAAGCCTTGAGCATCCCATCTGTCAAAATTCATAGCATAGAATTAGAAATTTTTTTATTACTGATCTGAATTTTTGCTTCTCTCTCTCTTTCTCTCTCTCTCTCTCTCTCTCTCTCTCTATATATATATATATATATATGTATATATATGATTAACGGGTACCTTTGAATTGAATCTGTGAGTTTTTCCAATTCATCTAGAGAGCCTTCCATATCATAAAAATCATCAGCAACTGTGATAATTATTGCAGACTTTGCAACTATCATTCTTATATCAGAATCCTGAGGCAATGAAGTACTGGCAGCAACTGCAAAGTAACAATATGTAGTTTTCTCTCGACCAAATCCCATACTAGAAAGACCCGAGTTTTTAGACCACCTGTCACATGAATTCAACAAAACAACCGATAATCAGTCCCTTGTGGTTAAAGGGTATCTTCAGCATCTCCATTCCTGTTTTCCTGTTATTATTGTTCTCAGATTTTTTTTTTTTGTGAACCACCGATATTTAGAGTCTATTGGACTTTAACTAATCTGATTAGACTCAAGTAGGATCAAATAATTGTTCTCAAATTTTTTGTTTGTTCTTCTTTGCATGCAATTTGTGCATTCACTTGCTTGAGTTGCTTAGTTTTAGTGAGACGTTTTTTCATCACCTTTACATTGCTCACAGGTGAATTTTTTTTCCCTCAAATTATTATAAACAGAAAATTATTTCTTATCACAAATTAATCCTGTAAAGTGTAGGTGTTTACGTACCTTTTTAGCTCCTCCAACTCCTTCATGTAAACAGACTGCCGAAACTCGTAATCTTTTGTGGCAATTTGCATTAGCTTGTCATTGTGCAGGCTTGAAAACCTTATAAGTTAGAAAATCATACAAATTAGATGCCAAAGGAGCTTCAACTTTTGGTCAGTCTTTTGTTGTTATTGTTCAGTAGTTAATTTTATAGTTACTATACCTAATGAAGGAGAATTTATCCATCCATAGAGCAGTGATATTTTTATCTTCTATCCACATTCTGTGCTCCAGGTGATCTAGTCGGGCCAGCCATGGAAACCTTAATTCATGTTTGATCTGTATGATACATTGCACAGCAAGTTAATTGCAACAAAACAAAATTATCTCACTACCCAAAAAAAAAAAAAAAAGATAAAATTATCTCTTAAAAGGAAAATTAACAAGTTATTAATTTTTTTTTTCATTGTTAGGTACATATTTGACGATTTCAAAAAACAATAAAGTTTAATTCAAAAAAATATATTTAACTTTTTAATTTCATCTCTACCTTGAGGGGTAAAAAATTTTAATTTTAATTTGTATATTTTTTTTCTTGCCTAATTGAAATGATTAGTATGTTAGATTGTTAGTAGAAGGAATGGAAAGATGAGTTCAATTTATAGAAAACTACTCCAGTTTTCTTAAAAAAATTTTAAAATTAAAATAGGGATTAGAACTTTATGTTTACTTTGGGTATTTTCATAATCTCATTTTAAAAATATTTTTACAATTTTCACAATTTAAAAAAAAAACTATAAAACAAATTTTTTTTTGTTTTAAAAAATTTTGCTTCAAAACACGGAGTTTTCATTTGAAAACACACTGTTTTTATTATGACGCCTTTTTTATTTCTTTTTTTATTCATTCTTTATTACTTTATTTTAATATTAAAAAATAAATAAACTCTACTTTTCAAACTCTATATTATCTCTCTATTTTGATATATATTTTCTTCCTCTATCTTCTGTTTTAACTTTCTCATCACCTTTTATTCAATAATTATTTTATTATTTGTTGCAATTTATTTATTGAATTTTTTTTAGTTTATTTATTTTGATTTGCTGTTAAATTTTTTAAGAAATAGAGTATATATAAATAAATACAAATAATTACATGAAAAACAAATTGTAGATGATAACAAAAAAAAATATTTTCTGTTTTTAAAAAAATAGAAAAAAATTTTCAATTTCTAACAAGTAAATATGTTTTATAAATTTTTTATATAAAAAAAAAGTTTTTATTTCTTTTTTAAAAATTAAAAATACAAAATAATTTTTTATAAATAAACACGCTCTTAATTTTTCAAATGTTCATACTAGAAAAAGATGTTTTCATACCAAGAAAAGATATTATTGCACCAAATTATTATTATTATTATTATTATTATTATTATTATGATGATGATGATGTCAATGGAAGGAAAAAGATTGTCTCCAGAAGCAAGACTCTTGTCCTTTTCAAGAAAGATTTATGCCAACCCATTTATAGGTGGCCGAAATTCCAATTTGTTTGTATGTTTTTTTTTTTTTTCTTTTAAGAAAAGAAGTTTGAATTTAACTATAATTTTTATGAGTTTTATTATTTGGACCAATATATGCACCTTTAAGATTTTTTAGAAAATAAATCACTAGGGTTAACATTTCCAAAGAAAACATATACAATGAAATATTAAGTTGTAGAAATATATAAATCTTTAGATGTTTTTTGTTATTCTAATGATGGTGAAGTAATTACCACTTTATGTAAGATTGGAAGAGGAAAATTCTTTTGGACTTTTGTATCCATCGGTATGTTATTCTCAAGTAACTTCCTTGAAAATGACTTAGCCTCTTCAAGTTCATCTTCCCCAGGAAAAATAAGATCGGTTGCTTTATGAACGTTAAACATTACATTTGAGAAGAATTCATGGTTCTTTTGTATATGATCTTGAATTTCTTCATCAAGTAAAAACCAGCAAAAAATCCCTGAAATTAAGTTCAAGAAACAAAAAAAAGATTATCAAGTTTCATTAACCGAATTACCTAAGTCCATGTAAAAAAAAAAAAACTATTACACCCATCAAAAATCTGAATTGTCTAGCTGCGTATGTGTAGAACTCATACATGGTGATACATTATATCCATTCATCCGCAGAAGCCAAAATGCAATAGAGTCCTTATATAGCTTTGATGCTACTGAATTGATTGGTGTTGCCCACGATTCTTGATTCTTATAATTCCTGATACAAAAAAAAAAAAAAAAAATCCAGTTAATGAATTTTAATTGTCAAGAAAAGGATACGTTATACAATAATTATATATATAATTAACTATACGATTAAGAAATCAATACACATTTGCTTTTTTTTTTTTTTTGAAACCAAATACACATTTGCTTTAGATACCTGTAAACTTGTTCCAATATTTCTTCAATTTCTTGACTGAAATGGTCAGCCAAACCCAGCCTATGTAATTGATTGACCATGCTAAGCTTTATTAGCTCTTCATCAATGGGGTATGTTGGTGGAACTGTTTTACAAGGAATTAATCTTCCACTTAGAAAAAGAAATAATAAGATATTAAGGTTATGGAAGCAGGCCATTTGGAATTGAGATAAGAGTATAGTTAAAAGTACAAAAAATAACCTAACCTCCATCAGGACATGTCTGGACTAGAGATTGCAAGTAAGCTAAACAGTCTTTGTTTCCTGTAGCCATGAATGCTTTTGCTGTAGCAGAAGGGGATTGGAATACCGAACCATCCTTGCACAAATTATTAACCACTTCTTCATGATCAATATTGTAATTAGGATGCAAGGCTTCAAGATAAGACAACAATGGAGGGTAATGGTACTTGTCCACAAGTTTCTCCCTGTGAAATTAAAATTTGCATCCACATTATTCATGGTAATTAATGTTGTCAATATACAAACTTTGTCAATGACAACGATAGCAGTATAAAACACCCAGAATATGTTTAGCACGTTTAACAGTTAGGTGTAATATTTTACGTGTACCGTGCATGCAGGAATCCCTCTTAAACTATACAACCAACTTCAACTCAAATGAATTTTACTGAAGAGCAAGCATAATGTATATACCTTTCAAAAATTTCTTGCCTTTTGTAGAATATGTCCATGACTGCTCCCTTTAACTGGTCAGGAAAGATAATATCTAGACCATTTGCATGCGCAAGCTCAAGCATTGCAGGGAAAATTATGGCAAACCCGCGTGGGCAAGAATCAGATATTTCTTCAATAAGATTCTTCGCATGAGCCAGAATGAAAGCCATACCTGAGAGGCATATATATAATTAGTTAACTAATAAGCTATTTATGCTTGATCTAGCTAACATATAGTACTAATTAATGACTTGATTAAATTGTTGATTAATAACCTTTGTTAATCATTGTTTGCCCAACATTCCATCTCTTGAGAGCGACCATGCAAGCAATAGTTGCAGGAAGGCACTCAATACTGGGCATGCCATGGCCATCACCCTGTCCCCAAGACCCATCTTCTTTCTGGTTGTTGAGAAGCCAATTCAAGCAATTCTTGAACATGGGTTGTGAAGGGCCAGAATTGTTAGGAACCATTGCTAGCCATGCAGTGTCATAAGCAGAGGTTGCAATAAGAGAATAAGGATCAGTCTCTAAGAACATCTCTTCCTTAACATCTTGAACTAAAGCTTTCATGGAAGGTTCCATTTTTAATCAAGGAAATTAAATAAAAGGAAAGGATAGTCTAGTTATGGTGTTGATCTTTGCGTAAAGTGATCTTATATATATAGTGGTCTGGAGAATACGTTATAAAATTTTGTTTAGTTCCAAGTTGAATATTCTGATAATATTTGTCACGTTGTAGATAACATTAATATATGAGATAAAGAAAAAAAAAATTTCTTCATTTTAAATGTGTAAAGTATCAACAGTTTAGAATTCATGAATTTAGAGAGCAATTGGTTCATATTCCGGAATCAGAATGAGAATAAAAATGGAAAAGAATGAAAAAAACAATAGAAATTTGAAAAAAATGTTTGGTTTCACTAGGCAATGATAATGAGAATTAAAATCAAATATAATTTAACAATCAAAATTTTTTTTATGAGAACATATTTTTGTAATTATTTTTTTATATATAAAAAGTAACATTATAATTATTTTTATATATTAAAATTAAAATTAAAATTATGTATTATAAAATATTTATTTATAAAAATATTATTATAATTTTTTTTAGAAAGCACAAAAATTATTTACTTTTGATAAATATTTTTTATTCAAACATTTAATTCATATTTTTATTAATTTATATATTTCATTCATAAATTTTAAAAATAAATGTTAATATATAAATATTTGACCAATTTATAATTGATTTGACTTGATTTATAAAAGAATCAAAAGTCATTTCTTAAGAATAAGAGGAAAATGATGATTCCCATTGACAGGAAAATCACATTCACATTCATATTCTCATATTAATTTTAGTCAATCAAATATTAGGAATCAAAATTATTCATTTCAATTTCAATTTTTATTTTCATTTTTGACCAAACAAATGCTCCTTAGTTCAAGTTTGTAAGATAATGTAAATAAAAACTCCAGTATTTGATTGCAAAGCAATTAAAGAACCTAACTGCAAAATTGAATTTTTCTTTGACTACTTGACCTTTCTTGATATAGAAGTAGTTGAATTGTAAACTAAAAATTAAATTTGAATTTGTGGCATGGCATGTAAAATGCTCAATGTTTAAACTTCAACAACAAAAACAAAATGAAATTTGATTTTTTTTTCTTTCTTTCAGATTTTATGTACTTATTTTATTATAAAATAATAAGTGAAGACCATAAAAACAAATAGAATAAACCCCTCCCTCAAGCATTGTACAAATCTCCGTGGAGTCATCATCACAACTATTATACTTGACAAGGCTTGAAAGCAAGGTTACCTGTATTTACAATAAAACTATTTGGCGTAAATTGTACCAAATTGTTTCACCATAAATTAACTAAATCTATTAACATCTATTAATTCAAATTTGAATTCTCTGAAATAAAATTTTGTATGAAAAAAAATAAACTGAAAGAGCTTTATCTCTCAAAAACTACTCAATTATTGTAAATTTATCTGCGATTCGGATAATACTACTCAACCAATCAGTAAAGCTTCTTGACATGTTTAATTAGGCGTAATTGACATGTTCCTTTGTTAATTGCTAATTACCATAGCTGGGGGTCGGTGCATTATATATATTGAAGGAGAAGCAGCAGGTACAGTTAGAGATTATAAACAAGAAGATATTGATGGTTTTGTTACTGTTATCAGATTCCCATACTTTGGTCCTGCTCTTGCTCCTGAAGCTCGTGCAATCAGGGAATTTATTAGACTCTTTGGAAAAAAAAAAAAAAAAGGGATAAGTACAATTTTAATCCCTATAATTTTATTTTTTGGAAAAATTAGCCTTATGGTTTTTTTTGGCATTTAAGTACCATGCGTTTCATATTTTTTTACACTTTAATGTCATTTTAACAAACATTATTTAAATTGTATACTTTAATATAAAAATAATATGCATTTTTAATATTAAAATCATATAATGAGTAATATATTATTCAACTAACTACAACAAATTCACAAAAAAATCAAATTTAGATGTATTTTTAATTTAATTTAATTATAAATAAAAAGAAATGATTTGTAAAACAAATTTACAATATTTTTAAAAATAATTAATTGGTTAAATTGATCGTAAATCATATATAAAATAAATTTATCATTGAAATTTAATACTATATTAATATTTTTTCATAAAATAATGATGATATTAATTAAAAGGGTATTAAAGTGTAAAAGATGTGAAACGCATGGTACTTAAATGGCAAAAAAAAAATCAAGGACTGGTTTTGTTAAAAGTTAAAACTGTCACGATCCGAACCCGAGGGCATTTGACCGACACTAGGAAATGGAAAGACATAAGGCTCCCGAAACCCGTAGTAAGCCTTAAAGAAAAGAAAAAAATAAAACCTCACAATTTAAAACTTTATTTTAAAATCGAGCACATTATCAAACTAATTTTTCAAAAAAATTAAAACATAATTGAATACATAATTAAAATATTTCCAGCGTCACATATATAAATCAAATTTAAATCATTATACATAAACGTGGTGTATATAAATAAAATACACAGATATGTTTAAGTCATACAATTCATAGTACATTTACTACTTTAACTTCCTAGAACATTACAATAGTACAACTTACAATGACCTACATAAAATGGCCGGTGATGAAGAAATCCAACGTGGAGGCAGTCTGAGGTCGAACTCCCAAGCTCCTGAAAAAAAATAAATTGAGGGGAATCAGACCTCACTGAGTAAGTCAATAATAAGAGCTGTACGATTTGAAAACCTTTTTGAAAACCATAAAGTTATAGTGAAAATAATTTATAATATATATATAGCTTTTGAAAAATCTCGGTAGAACCCTAAATCCAAAGTTCTAATTGGTCAACCGGGCCCACTTATTCCAGCTAAACTGCCAGTCCCCGAGAGCAAAGACATCAACCAAGACACCAAGTTGCAGTCGTTCACTTAATCCAAATATATGGCACTGACGGTCCCCGAGAGCTAGGGCATCAACCGAGACACCCATCCTAGTCCATTATTAACCTTATAATCACTGGCGATCCCCGAGAGCATAGACTTCCACCGAGGCACCTGTCCCAGTTCAACATTCACCAGTCATATATAATTCGGATCCACCTCTCAATCTCTACCATATGCACACGGTTCTGGTGAAGCCCACCAAGTAGCCCGTTCTACCAAAATTTCTCAAAAATCGATTTTTAAATAAATGAAATGCGTTTTAAACCTTAATAGCAGCCTTAAATTAAATAAATCATATAATATTAACATAAAAATATGATCACAAACATCTTTAAATAAAACACATGCACAGATCATGTTATCGACTTACAAGATGAATGAGAAGGCTGACGACCGCGCATCTACATCGATCTCATGACTTCTGCTCCGATATGCTTTAGAAAAGAAATTAACAGATTGATTTTAAAACATGACTATGAAATAAAAATCGAAAATCAACAAAACAATGAAATTCTTGGCTGACTCGAGGAAGACTAGACAAGACTCGATAGACAGGATAAAACCTAACTAACGGTAGAAATTATTACGAATATTACGTTTTATGAGAAAATTTACCGAAATTTTGGCAGAGTCTCCTCTGTAAAACGGACATCTCTCTACCAAAGGTAGAGCCAAACCTGCATAGAAAATGCACTTCTAATATTCACAGACATTCACACTCGAGTCGGACTTTCAAAACTACACTTAACCCCGATCGAGATTACAACTCAACAAAACACCAAGAATTTAAATCATTTATTTTCCCAAAAAATACACATCACAAAAATGATTAACCATAGTAAAAAAATTCGTCTAACAATATAGATTTTAAAAATAAAATTTCACAACCCAACATATATATATATATTATAATTAGTGTAAAATTACATATTTACCCCCAACTAATAGGAAAATTATACAAACGTCTAAAAATCATTTTCTCTATATTAAACATCTTAACATAATTAAAACATATAAATAACTACTAATTTCTTCTAAAAAAAATATAATTTAATCTAATAATCACATTTGACATAAACTTAAAAATATTTATAAAAATAGTTTAAAAATCACAAAACCATAGTTTAACTTCTAAAATTAATAAAATTTAATAATAATATCAATTATCAAAATTCCATAATTTTTTTTACAATAATTTTCAAAATTAATAAAAATATTAATTAAAAATCCAAAATTTACAAAAATTTATAATTAACACCAAAATTTCTAAAATCTTAAAAAAAAATCAATTCATTACAAATAATTAACATTAATTAAACTAATTACTACTTAAATCCAATAAACAACTAACTAGACCAACTAATTACCAAATAAAATCATCTAAAATTCAAATAAAAATTCTGGAAAAAAATCACATAACTCACCAAATTGTCAAAAAATTAAAATCAATCTCCTAAAACACTAAACAACATCAATTAATTAAACAAATCTACCAAAATAATCATGATCAAGGAAAGTAAGGGGGAATCGGGTGAGTACCACTCACCACCAAACTGGAAAAGCAAAGGGAAATGGAGAAGCTCGCTGCCACCGGAAATGGAGAAGATGGAGCAGCTCAGGCGAGGCAGGAGGCAGCTGCTGGCGGAGGAGTGAAGCTGGCAAGGGACATGTCGCGTGAAGGAGGAAGACTTGCTACCAGACGAGAAGAAGAAGAAGAAGAAGAAGAAGAAGAACAGCAACAACAGCACCACTCCTGGAAGCTCTAGCATGGCGGTGATGGAGTCTTCAGGCGGTGTTGGGGAGGCACGGTGAGAGGGAAGACAGAGGCAGTGACAGGCAGAGATGGGGAGGTAAGCTTCTGTTTTATTTTTCTTTTTGTTTTATATATATATATATATATATATATATATATATATATATATATATATATATATATATATATATATATATATATATATATTAAAACATTATACTAAAATATTACACCTCAATTCTCCTCTCACAGACAGACAGACACACACACACACACACACACATATATATATATACACACAAACATACTATATACATATATATGTATATATATACAATAATAAATTAATACACACATATACTTATTATATTAAATTAATACACACATACTATATATATTATACGAAAAATACATATTACTCACACATATATAAATAATAATTAAACCCTACTTTTTTTTATATATATATATATAGGTACTAGTAACACACATAAAACAACCATGAATTTCATGTAGTTTTAAAATAATAACAATAATAATAATAATAATAATAATAATAATAATATATGTCATTTTTAAGTGATAATAAAATAACACTCATATGAATTAATAATTTTAAAATAACATTAACATAAAAAATATCTCCATTAGATAGTAAAATAATAAATAATTGTATAATATAATCTAAAGGATTTATTAAAAATTTCGAATTGAAAATTGCTTTATTCAATTAAAACATAGGTTATTACAAAAACTATAAGGATCCAAATTGTATTTATCCAAAAAAATATATTTTATTTCTTTGGTAGAGTCCATTGCCTCTGTGATGGTCTGAATTCACAAGCGCTGTATGTGAATATCCCTGTGGGGATCGATCATGGAAAATGTTTTGATGAGGAGTTCAGACGTATAAAGTGAGAAAGGATGGGGATGAGTCTGTGGTGCTCATTAAAAATTTCAGACCATGTCCTTTTCATGCCAACCAAAATTATCCAGCCACCTTTACCCCATATCGCCCCGAATCATCATATAATTGAAGTAATAAATGAATGCAGTTGGACGGAATTTTAATTAATTTGAATTTAGTTTATTTATTATCAAATTGAATTGGAGTTAAATTTATTTTGTTGCTATTTAAGAAATGATTATAAATTTTAAATAATATAAATCATAAATTGAACACTTTTATTATTATTGTTATAAATTTTAAATAAATTATTGCATATTATTATTTTTAATATAGAGCTACTATAGTAATATTGCTAATAATAACATGAATAGAAGTGTTTGAGCTAATGGGACATTACCCTGGTGATCAAGGTTGAAACCATAATGTATTATTTAGTTAAACTTAGGTTGAAGTGTATGATAATGTATTATTTGAATTACACTGTTAGTTGGGTTGAATTATTGTTCAATTATTTTGTGACTGTATAACGTGGCATTGTCCTAATGATAAAAATTAACTTTAATCATTTTGTTCAATTATTTTGTGACTTTATTTGGCATTATCCATATTGATAGAAATTGGTTATATAGATAAACGAGGAATTGGAAAAAAAAAAGTTGGACATGTGTTTCGTTAAACTTCAATAAATCAAACTGATTAAAGGGTGTGCATTTTAAAAAAAAATTACAACTAAAAGGCATAATGAGATTGGAAACACAACATTGTATTTCTCTGACAAAATCAACCAACCCTAATCGGTCATAACATATTTTTGATATTGATTGATTTGAAGGAATTCCACTTATTGAATTCATTTATAAAGTTAGACCTCATAATCTTTGTAAGTAAAATGTCACGACAAGATCTAAAGGTTATTTTTTAATTCTTAAGTAGGGTCGATACTCCTCCTTATCGACCCCTACTCAAGCCACTTGTAGCTAAGAGAAAATGAGTAGCACTTTACATAAATTGGGCACAGCTTGAAGAGAGTAGTCCCTCTCAGAGAAAGCCATTGAGCGCTGGCCTAGCTAGCATTTTTCAGCTAGCTATTATGTTAGTTGTAGTGCGCCTTCCCTTGCAGGAGTTAGAAGAAATTATTAGTAGTTGAAATCCCTTTATTGTCTGATTGAATTAATTAGAATTTAATCATCTCTATATATTATCAGTTCCGATAAAAAAATATTATTTTATACGTGTTGGAGACCAAGTTCAAATGCAATTTGAAAAATTGAGTGATTAAGCTATGATATTAGCTACAGAAACTGTGAAAATAGCACTTCCTTAAAATAGTTTTCAGTTAATTATTTATAATTGCACGTACATATATAGTAAAAATAGTTAAACTTTTTATTGTTTTCTGTGGATCGGCTCTAAGCTAGCCACATTTTAATGGAGATGTCAATGCCATTATAGATACCTGAGATGACATTTTTTAGCAAATGTGATCCGTTGAATCTTTACTACTGTAATTGTCATCGACGTGAAAATTGGAGGAGCACTGCTGCTTCTGCCACATGTTGCAGCTATGAACCAGTAGTTTAGTCTTTACTGAACTTCAGCTGCCTATTTTTCAGCCTCAGAATTTTCTCTGTTTGGCGGCAGGCTGCATGTGGAGAAAAGGACCCTCCTCTCCCTAATTTCCAACCATCTACGGTGACCATGTCAAGCAGCAAGTTTCATGTAGAAAATGGAAAACATCTCTCAATTTCCAGACGTTCCTGACCCCATAAAGCACAGAGTTGAAAATTTTGTTAAAATAACAGTAAGAGTTATTGTAACTGACGACGGATGTTCATCTTTGGGTACATAACTTTCCAAGGTTAATTTTAAGCGGGTTTGTTTCATATTTCAGAATTAGAATAGAAAAGAAATAGAAAATAAAATGAAAACTTCAAAAAATATATAGTTTACTGAGTAATAGAAATGTAAATTTTTTATGAATAAATATTTTTGTAATTATTATTTATACATAAAAATTAATATTATAATTATTTTTATATATTAAATTAATATTATAATTATCTATTTTTAAAAAATTTTAAAAATTTATTTATTATTTTTTAGGAATGTCAAAGTAATTAGATTGATTAGTTAATATTATCAGTAAAATTCAATATTAAATTAATGTTTTATAATAAAATAATGATAATATTAATTAATAAAAAGATTGTTAAAATATAATAACTATAAAATACAATATCTTTAAATAATATAAAATTTATAAAAGTAATTCTGTCACAAATCACAACCACATAATTAAATCGATTGAAACCTTATAAAAACGAGAAGAAATTAATGAAATCATAACGTAATTAATAGTACAAATCATTGTTGTTTGCTTGGTATGAAGCTGATCAAGTCGTTCCAAATCGGAGGCGACGACTCCAATTAATGTGATGCTCAGGCATGGAGATGCAGGACCCCACCAAGTTCATGTCTCACGAGTGTTCTTAGTATTGGCGTGATATCTAGTAATGAATGTCGGGTTGTGTATATCTATCCCCACGTGGTTCATGAATGCTTCCACACAACAAGAAAGGTACGTCTCATTTAACATGTAGCTAAGTCCCATGCAATATACATATATATAATTTTTTCATTCAGCGTTCAGTATAAGTGTACGAAATAATTTGGACTATTCTCGAGATAAACTTCTTTAAATAATTATTATTTTTTTTTATAAATTTCAACTTAATATTTTTTTTTGAAAAAAAAAATTGATGATGGTTCTCATATTTAATTTTTTAATTAAGATTTAATAATTATTTTAAGTGTTTTAATAAATTTTTAACAATAACTAAACATAGTAAAGCCATTAAATATTTTAATTTAAAAAACCTAAATATAACTAAATTATTTTTTTAAAAATAAATTGTTTAAAATTATAAAAACATGGACTGCTATTTTTTTCCTGGTTGGTCAACGTACTTCTTTGCCACTTCATGGGAATTTAATTAGTCAAATTGTTTGAATTTAAAACACGCCATATATTATTTTTGTGCAAGAACTAAAGGACAAAGCCTATATAATATTTTTTAGAAAAAATATTAAAATTCTTTTTTTGAATTTTTAATTTTTTTAAAAATCTCTTAAATTTAAAAAAATTAAGCTAAAAATTATTAAAATTAATGAATTTTTTAAAATATATGTCACTTAATTCTAAAGTTTAAAAGTTTTTGTAGGTTTATAAAAAATTTTAAGAAAATTTTCAATAAATTAATAAAAAGGTTAAAAAAATTTAAAAAATAAAAATTATTACGTAAACTTAATTTTTTTTAAATGTTATAATTAGGTGATATATATATATTTATTTAAAAAATTATCAATTTATTTTTCAGTCTATAACACCATCATTCAAAAAAGAGCTTTTGATTTAATTGCAAATAACAAAATGATGTTAAATGGGAGAGACCATATTAAGGAGTTTGAGAGAGGGTAGGGATAACAGGAAAAGATTTTTTTTTTTTAAAGAATTTATCTGATTAAGTTAATAGTAAAGTTGCGTTTTTGTTAGAGTGAAGAGACATGGTGGTTGCAAAATAGTATTGTAGGAAAAAAAAAAAAAAAAAGAGATGGTTTAGGGTTAAAAGTATTTGCATATATTGGAGGCCATTTTGTCATTTCATTTATTAGTGATATGTGGCAAATAAATTGGTAGCTGAAGATGCAGAAGATGGAGTCCATTTGATTCTAGTAAGCACATAATTAGCATAATATCTGCTAGAAGTATTGATTCATTATCTGTTTTTAAAGTTCAGATATCATGTTTGTAATTTTTTTTTAATTATAAAAAACTTATATATAAGTGTGTATATCTTTAGTTTGATTGGCCCGTAACGAAAATCTGATGATGAGATAGTCCAAATTTCGAATACAAGAAAAGCCTGAGATTTTCTTTAAAATGAATTTAAGATATTAAACTTAGCCTGAAAATTTCATATCTAACCAAAACCTAAAACACTAAGCCCATTAGCCCTTTATCAAGCCCAAACTAGACCTTTTAGGCCCAAAGACCCAGCAGGCCTAGTGAAGAGGCGATCACATCTTTGAAGAGGTGTCGCCTCTTCACTTTGGCCATAGCCTCACCGAAGAGGATTCGCCTCTTTACATCGGTCCTTTGCAATAATAAATACTATTTATTATTGCATTTAACATAAAATCAACCTTCTTACCTCTAATTTATAGTTTTGAAAGAGGAAACAAGACTTTTAGGGCATGAAATGATGAGAAAAGAAGAGAGGCAATGATGAAAATGTAAGGTGGAAAGTAACCTTAAATATTGGGAAATTGGAG